>OU342736.1:246880154-247480154 GCA_910589765.1 Avena atlantica
TTCTTGAATTTGGTGGTCTTATTGACCAACAACACTTGGTGCTCTTTCTTGATCTCCACTTCTGCAGACTTTAACATAGCAAATAGTTCTGGCAACTGCTTGTTCATGTTATGCATGTTGTAGTTCATCACAAAGTTCTTGTAACTTGGTGGTAGTGATTGGAGGACACGGTAAATCCCCAAATCATTAGGAATCACTATACCCAATCTTTGAAGTTTGTTTGCGTGCCCAGACATCTTAAGCACATGCTCACTGACGGAGCTGCCCTCTTCCATCTTGCAGTTAAAGAACTTTTCAGAAGCCTCATAACTTTCAATTGCCGCATGATTCTCAAAGATCAATTTGAGATCCTCGACAATATCATATGGGTCTGAATTCTCAAACCTTTTCTGAAGCTCCGATTCCAAACCATACAAGATAGCACACTAAACTATGGAGTACTGATTCTTCTGAGCGAGGTAAACATTCTTTACTTCATCGGAAGCATCAGCTGCAGGTGGGTCACCCAGCGGTGCATCCAGCACATAGGTCAAATTACCAGCTGTGAGGACAATCCTCAAATTGCGGAACCAATCCGCGAAGTTTCTTCCATTGTTTTTCAACTTTTCTTTCTCTAGGAACGCATTAAAATTGATGGTAGGGGCTGCCATTGATCTACAACATATTTGCAATAGTTTATACTAAGTTTATGACAAATTGAGTTCAAATTAATAATAAAGTTAGTCTAGGTGAACTCCCACTCAAAACAACATCCCTCACATTGTTTTAGTGATCACACGAACCAAATCCACTACATCAACACCGATCATCACGAGAGTTGACATAGTTTCAATGGCGAACAATCGACATGTTCATCATATCTACTATATGATTCATGCTTTACCTTTCGGTGATCCGTGTTCCGAGACCATGTCTGTACATGCTAGGCTCGTCAAGATCAAACCTTAGTTTCCGCATGAGCAAATCTGGCTTGCTCACGTTGTATACACTTGCGGAATCTAACACACCCGATCATCACGTGGTGCTTCGAAACAACAAGTTTTAGCAACGGTGCTAACTAAGGGTGAACACTTTATGACTTGAAATTCATGTGCATGAGGGATCATCTTATAATGCTACCGTCGTCTACTAAGCAATACAAGATGCATAAAGGATTAACATCACATGCAATTCATAATATGTGATATGATATGGCCTTTCTTCTTTGTGCTTCCGATCTCCATCTTCAAGCACGAACATGATCTCCATCATCACCGACATTGCATCAAGGTCAATGACGCTTGTAACACCCTCAGAATCGGACCTATGCAAGTTTTAGCGAAACCCGCCAAACCCGCATAGAAACGATTCAAAGGTGCCCACCAGGCACTTTCGTGCGGGTGGAAAACAAAGTAATAACATTACACAACAGTCCTTGATGGGACCCACAGAACAGATATATATATAACAGCGACTCCATGACTCAAGAATACAGATATAATATACAAAGATCCAAATCACCTTGAAAACGATAGAGCGTCCGACTACGAACGAGATGCAAATGGGGCTAAGAGCCCTGAAGAATAACCAATGGCGTCCATAACCCTGCCCAGGCCAAGCCGGAAGGGTAACCCTGCTAACGACGTCGATCTCAAAACCTGCTTAAACAAAAGGGGTGCCGACAAAGGGCAAAGGAAAAAGAGGAGCGTCAGTACTGAGGCCAGTACACGGCGAGGCTAGAATTCGGCGGTCCTCGCCTACATAGGTATGGTGGACTGAAGCGGCAGCGACAACAGGCACTAAACAACCTATAGAGACTCGATACAACTGGCGGTTATCAGAGAGGGGTAAGAATGACCTATCCGGATCCAACCTGAAGCTAACACCAAACAAACCCATCCTGGTGTTTCCCCCTCGAGACCAAACGAGGAAGTCAACCGAGGAACTCACACAGTTGGCATTTTATTTATTCATTTGTTGTTGCAGCAATTACTAGTCAGGTGTAGATAATCATCCTGATAAAATAAGCAGTGGACAATTTTAGTTAACCATTCCGTGGTAGTTGCAGCAATTACTAATCAGATACAGATAGCATGATATAAACCCAAAACCCCAGCAGTTGTTGGTACTTTTATTCAGCCATTCCGTTGTAGTTGCAATACTTACTAGTCAGGTACAATGGTCACAAGCGACACTCCAAAACAAGCAATTGTGGGCAGTATTAATTAGCCATTCCATTATAGTGAAGCTGATTACTAGTCATGATAAAGTCAAATTTATAGCAATAAACTTTAGTTATGCTTGTCTATGGTCGAGATACTATGCTCCAAGTCGTCCATATCCGCGGACACGGCTTTCAGAAAGTTTTACCTGGCCGGGGTGCACCAATAGCAACACACGCTCGATCAACCTCGGAAAAACCAAATCAAAACCCAACGAGGCTTTCACGACTGAACAATCACAGGATTCAGAAATATTTCAGGGGGCCACCCCTTGGAGTACACCCGCAACGAAGTAAGCAAGCTCCGAGACGGACTCAAGGTTTGGGTAGACGGCTGTGAACGACTGGGAACCCAAAACTGGGCTTGTCGACACCGCGGAATCGTGTCCCGATCCTAAACAGTACAGTGTGCTATCTGTCACACAATTTAAATACAGAAGTAGCATGGCATAAGTACAAGATCGTAAATGAAACCTCAAACTAGTTTGTGGCCCCAAGAAATAAGACTGAATCAAGCTCTGGCTCAGGGGGGTCCCATATACCTCCCGGATGTGGATAGCGCGATAAATCAAGGAACATGTATCAGGTACTCGGGGTCCTACGGGACACAAGTGGGCGTTCGGAAACCAAATATTATCTATCACCCACCGATGCCTCTGCTTATTTCAATTTTAGTTGTTAAACAGGAATTAAAGTGTGCGATAAGTAAAACTATGATCATCTCCAACATCAAACATGCGGCATTACTCCAACGACTGTGGCACTTGACAACACGCAACAGCACTTGAGCAAGCGACTACGACGCGCAAGTCCAACTATCTACCAAACAATAGGTAATAGGATGTGTCCAAGGCAATATAGGGCTGCACGGTATATCACAGGTACGGAAACTAAAGCATCGCAACACAGATAGCAATAGATCAACAGGAGGGAATAAATACTATAAAAGTAAGATAGGTAGAAAGGGGGAGATGCTCGCCTGAAAACATTGTCGAAGGTTCAAACGAAGATCGGGCGAAGCTCACATCAACTCAACGGCCTTATCCGCGAAGAAGCAAAACACTAGAAGAAACACCGGATGCAATATTTAATACAACGGTAGAAGATCGGCATGATGAATGTATGATGCATGACATGGCAAAGGTGCGATGCAATGGGGCAATATTAAGCGGAACCGGGGTCCCGACAATTAATTAGGTGGTTCATGTTATTAACCTACCCCGCAATTTAAATGTGGTTTTAGCATGGCAAAAGATAGCACTGGTTCGCTACACAAGATTTAAATGCGGCCAATATGAGGCTAGATTTGCCCGCATATGGGCCCCATATTTAATTATTAGGTGAATCGGCATAAGGCCCCCAAACCAATGATATGCATGCGAGTATGACAATTATTATGCGACAAGTTGTATTATGTTATAAAATAGGGTTTCGGGAAGGAGTTCACACATTAGGGTTCGGCAGATCTTGGGGTTCCGGGGTTCGGGGTTCGGTCTCAGGGTCCAGGTTTCGACGGGTTCGGGATCCGGTCTCGGCGGCTCGTTCTCGGATACAGAGGTAGGTCTTGTCGCTTCCAGGGTGAAGCACTCGGCGTCCTCGAGGGAGTACTTGTCGCACATGTGGCCTTCGGGTTCTATGACGATGATCTTGTCGTTTCGATGTCGGGGTCTCGACGTCCGTGAAGAGAACCTTGTCGCCCTTGGGCGAAGAACATGTCATCCCGTGGGTCCGTGTAGAAGTGCTCGATGATCCATGACGGAGGTCTCCGGTTCGGCTTCGTTTTCCATGAAGGAGATCTTGTCGCTTGGTATCCGTGTGGGAGAACTCGAGGTCGATGGCGAACTCGTCCGGTAGCGGGGTTTTCGGAGATCTTGGCGCGACACCGGTTATGGGATGTCGCGGCTTGGTCTTCGCATGCATGTCGGCGTTCTTCGGACTCCAGGAAGAAGTCCTTGAGGTTTCCTGTCGTCGACTCCTTCGGGAGTGACAAGTCCGTGTTGGAGAGCTTGGTACTTGGTCATCGAACACCACATATCTAGTACCATGTCAACCTCACTTCTCCATATCAGGCATAGGCCACACATAGCTCATCCAGGAGCTCCAAAGGGCATAGGCCAGGGAGACGCTGCATGGGCCCGGGCGCGCTGGCCGGCGGCGGGAGGACGACAGCGAGGTGGTTGGGGCTCAGGCCGGCGACGGGGGGATCGGAGGGTCGCCGGAGAGGTGCATCGCGAGGAGGTTGCGCACGGGGCGGACGCGGCCTGGACGCAGGCAGCAGGAGAGGGCCCGACGGTCGGAGGGTCGCACGGCGGGCGGAGCTAGGGCTCAGGTGGCGGTGGCGTCGGGGGAAGAGCTCGGGGGGCGCGGGGCCGGCTGCTGCGGCGCAGGCGCGGATGAGGTGACGCGGGGTCCTGCTGCGGCGGCGCCTGGGGACGGGGGCATGCAGCAGCGGGGCGACGGGGGCCGGAGGCGGAGGGGAGAAGCTCGCCCGGCGGCGGACGCGGGCCGGTGGACGCTTGCGGGGGAGGGAGAGCCGGGGCGGTGAGGGGCTGCGCGCGAGGAGGCACGGGTCTGGGGGGAGGAGGCGGCCGCGGCTGGGCGCGCCGGGTGGAGGAGAGGCCGCGGCCGGCTGGGAGCGGCTGCGCGGCGGCGCGGGACCTGGGCGGCGCGGCGAGCAGAGCCCGACGAGGAGGAGGAACCGAGGCGGGCGGCGGCGGTTGCCAGAGGGGGGCGGAGGAGGTGGAGAGGGTCCGCGGCGAGGTGAGCGGCGAGCGGCGGCGGAGCGAGGTGGAGGAGCAGCGGGGCGCTCGCGGCGGCGGAGCAAGGTTGCAGGGGAAGGGCACGGCGGCGCGGGCGGCCGGAGGGAGCGGTGGTTGGCGGGCGGCGCGGCGCCTGGGGAGGAGAGGCGGAGCGGCGACGCCGGCGGAAGGGGCTACTGGCGGATGACGGAGGGAGGGCGAGGCGGCCAGGCGCGCGAGGGAGGAGGAAGAAAGGAGGAAGAGGGCATCGGGGTGGGTCCCAGGCGCGTGGCGTGCGGGTGCGTGCGTGCCTGTGGTGTTGCGTGGCTGGGTGGGCAGCAGGTGGGGCGTGAGTGTGGTGTGTTGTGTGGCGTGGAGTGGGCCAGGTGGAGGGTTAGGTGTCAGCGGGTGATAGGATTAGGGGTTGAGAGGGTGAGGTGGCGGTCACGGATTGGTCCGGGTGAGGTGGCCAGAGGGGTGGGTAGATTAGGTTGGGTGAACTTAGGAATTAGAGGGGCCGGTTTGGGTGGACCGATTATATTTCTGGGGTGGTCGTTCGGGTCATTCGGCCCGTTCGACTGCCCCACTAAAAATAATGCAATAATTTATTTATTTAAACGGACCGTTTGCAAAACATATTTAATCAAAAAAAATATTCCGGCGATCCGGGTTTGCGTTTGAATAAAAGACGGGGCGTTTAGAAAACAAAACCAGGCTTTTCAAAAATAGTTTTATGCAATCAATTGCAAGATGATGACGATGCTCAAATGCAATGTGGCATGATGACATGAGCATGCGGTCATGATGATGCAATGCACAAAAACAACGCGATTTTCTAGTAGTGGTTTTTGCGGGATGCCACAATTCGACACCACTAACAAAGGATCTCGCCCTCGAGATCCGCCTCATGGTACTGGACAGGAAGGTCGGCGATCTGAATCTCCTCGCTTCGTGTAGATCTTCGCGACACCACTAACAAGAGGTCGTTGTCCCCGTTCGTCAAGCGAACACTCCGGATAAACAACGGAAGCAGTGAAAGGTAAGGCCACCTCTAACTTCAGCGGAAGGAGTTAATTGCATAGATCCACCATTTAATGTACATAAGCGAATTATGAGAGTAGTGGTATGGTCGCGACTCCATCCCGCACTCAAAGCATTACTATGTACACGAATAGACAGATTAAGCAACCAACCCTCAGGATTCGGACTGAAGATCTCGACAAACGAGGTTCGGAAACAAAGGAGTGATGCAGACTCTGCATCGGATCTGAGGTAGATGATGTCGTCGCGTCGGAAAACACCGGAAGGCACAAACAAGGAACAAAGAATGGTACCGTAGCAGACGGATTCCTCAGGCAGCTTGAACACCGGATGGTAGAACATCGTTATCAAAGGAGGAAGCGAAACACTGAAGGTACGACGGAACCCAACCACGGGAAATCCTGGACTCGAAGAGAGAGAAGAGAGCGGATTCAAAACACGTAGAGGTAAGAGGAGAATAGCAGAGGGGTAAGGAATAAAATCAGACCTAATCAGAGCTATCCAACCGTTTTTGCAAAAATAGTTTTGGACACTCTACTACGGCCGTTAGCTAGGTTATCCTATAGGCTGGACTTGTGGGGTATCGCAACTGCTGAGCTCTGATACCACTCTGTAACACCCTCAGAATCGGACCTATGCAAGTTTTAGCGAAACCCGCCAAACCCGCATAGAAACGATTCAAAGGTGCCCACCAGGCACTTTCGTGCGGGTGGAAAACGAAGTAATAACATTACACAACAGTCCTCGATGGGACCCACAGAACAGATATATATATATAACAGCGACTCCATGAGTCAAGAATACAGATATAATATACAAAGATCCAAATCACCTTGAAAACGATAGAGCGTCCGACTACGAACGAGATGCAAATGGGGCTAAGAGCCCTGAAGAATAACCAATGGCGTCCATAACCCTGCCCAGGCCAAGCCGGAAGGGTAACCCTGCTAACGACGTCGATCTCAAAACCTGCTTAAACAAAAGGGGTGCCGACAAAGGGCAAAGGAAAAAGAGGAGCGTCAGTACTGAGGCCAGTACACGGCGAGGCTAGAATTCGGCGGTCCTCGCCTACATAGGTGTAACACCCTCAGAATCGGCCCTATGCAAGTTTTAGCGAAACTCGCCAAACCCGCATAGAAACGATTCGAAGGTGCCCACCAGGCACTTTCGTGCGGGTGGAAAGCAAAGTAATAACATTACACAACAGTCCTCGATGGGACCCACAGAACAGATATATACAACAGCGACTCAAAGAGCCAAGAATACAAAAATACGGTACAAAGATCCAAATCACCTTGAAAACGATGGGGCGTCCGACTACGGACAAGATGCAAATGGGGCTAAGAGCCCTGAAGAATAACCAATGGCGTCCATAACCCTGCCCAGGCCAAGCCGGAAGGGTAACCCTGCTAACGGTGTCGATCTCAAAACCTGCTTAAACAAAAGGGGTGCCGACAAAGGGCAAAGGAAAAAGAGGAGCGTCAGTACTGAGGCCAGTACACGGCGAGGCTAGAATTCGGCGGTCCTCGCCTACATAGGTATGGTGGACTGAGCGGCAGCGGCAGCATGCACTAAACAACCTATAGAGACTCGATACAACTGGCAGATATCAGAGGGGGATAAGAATGACCTAACCGGATCCAACCTGAAGCTATCACCAATCAAACCCATCCTGGTGTTTCCCCCTCGAGACCAAACGAGGAAGTCAACCGAGGAACTCACACAGTTGGCAGTTTTACTTATTCAGTTATCGTTGCAGCAATTACTAGTCAGGTTTAGATAATCGTCCTGATAAAGTAAGCAGTGGGCACTTTTAGTTAGTCATTCCGTTATAGTGGCATCGCTTACTAGTCAGATTCAATTAGCATGAGATAACCCAAAACCCAGCAGTCGTTGATACTTTTACTTAGCCATTCCGTTGTAGTGAAGCTGATTACTAATCATATCGGAAACAAGTCAATTTAAAACAGTAAACTTTAGTTATAGTTGTCTATGATCAGACACTGTGCTCCAAGTCGTCCATAACCGCGGACACGGCTTCTCGAAAAGATTTAACCCTGCAGGGGTGCACCAAAGTATCCACAGGCACTTCGACCCTTTTTGCCAGATCAGTTAACATACACCCATCGGTATGTCGGCGGGGCCTAAGTCACGACGTTCCCAGACCCAAAGCAAGCACGGGGGGCCACCCCACTAAGTACACCCGCAACAAAGTCGGCCGGTCTCCGAGACGGACTTAGGGTTTGCGACAATGGCTGTAAACGACAGCAGGTCCCCAATCGGGGACTGTCGATACAGCGAAAACATTCCGCTTCCTAAACAGTACAGCGTGCTCCTCACACAATCGTAAATAAAGCAGTAGCATGGCATAGGTACAGGATAGTAAAAACACCTCAAACTAGTTGTGGCCCCCAGTACAATACTTTGAAATCAGGTAATAATCGATGGGGGGCCCATATCTCCCCACCTGTGGTTAGCGCGCTCGATCTCGGAACAGGTGTCAAGAACTCGGGTCCTACGGGACACAAGTGGGCGGTCGGAAACCAAATATTACCTATCACCCACCGATGCCTCTGCTTAATTCAATTTTAGTTGTTAAACAGGAATTAAAGTGATACAATAATTAAAGCCATGATCATCTCCAACGTCAACATGCGGCAATTCTCCAACAAAGGTGGTACTTGGCGACAAGCAAAACACTTGAGCAGCGTCTATGACATGCGGGTCCAACTATCTACCAATCAACAGGTAATAGGATGTGTCCAAGGCTATATATGGCTGCAAGGAATACCACGGGTACGGCAACTAGAGCATCGCAACACAGGTAGCAAAGATCAACAGGAGGAAATAAATACTAGAAAAGTAAGATAGGTAGAAAGGGGGAGATGCTCGCCTGAAAACATTGTCGAAGGGTTCAACCGAAGGTCGGGGCGAAGCTCACATCAACTCAACGGCCTTATCCGCGAAGAAGCAAAACACTAGAGGAAACACCGGATGCAATATTTAATACAACGGCAGAAGATCGGCATGATGCAGGTATGATGTATGGCATGGCAAAGGTGCAATGCAATTAGGTCATATTAAACGGGACCGGGGTCCGACAATTAATTAGATGGTTCAAGTTGTTTAGAACCCCCGCAATTTAAATGTTGTTTAGCAAGGCAAGATAAGATACCGGTTCGCTACACAAGTTTAAATGAGGCCGATATGAGACTAGATTTGCCCGCATATGGGCCCCATATTTAATTATTAGGTGAATCGGCCTAAGGCCCCCAATACCAATGATATGCATGCGAGATGACAATTAAATATGCAACAAGTTGATATCATTTATGGAAATAGGGTATCGAGGGAAAAGGGTCACACATTAGGGGTCTCGACGATCTTGGGGCTTCCGGGGTTCGGGGTCCGGGGTCGGTCTCGGGGTCCAGGGTTCGACGGAAACGTTCTCAGATAACGGGGTAGTTCTTGTCGCATTCGCGATGGTCGGCCATGTTGTCGGTCCTCTCGTTCGGGTTGAAGCACTTGTCGCATCGGGGTCTCGGCGGACTCGGTGTCCGGGGTGAAGTACTTGACGTTCTCGAGGGAGTACTTGTCGCACAGGTTTTCTTCGGGTTCTCTGTCGATGATCTCGTCGTCGAGAAGAACTTGACGGATCCGCGTGTCGGGTCGGTCTTGGCGTTCGGGTGAAGCACTTGTCGCATCCATGTGGAATCCTTGACGATCTGTGGCGATGATCTCAGGTTCGGGTCTCCGGGGTCCGGGGTCTCGGCGTCCGTGACGAAGATCATGGCGGTCATCGGGTTTGGTCGGGTCGGGTGGATCTTGGGCTCTGGTAGAAGTTCTCGTCGTTCCCTGTCGAAGACCTTGGTATGTCATCTCGATCATCTGTGGCCGACATCGGGTTGGTCTTGTTCGTGCGGTCTCGGAGTTCCGCGTCGGAGTACTTGGTCCCCAACTTTGTCGGTTGGTGGAGGACATGGGCGCGGTGATCACCGGGAATGCCCTCAGGCTCGCTGCTGTCCGCGGCAGAATGAGGTGGCGAGGTCGGCATGGAAGATGGCTCGGGATAGACGGCCCCTGGCGGCAGGAATCGGCGACGCCGGCCACTGGTTGAGGACAGGCCGGTGGTGGGCTCCTGGACGGGGGACGAGGTCGCAGAGGGTGTGCGAAGCAGGCCCCGGCGGGTCCATGGGGACGAAGGCGAGGCTAGGCGGCGCAGAGCTCGGACGGGGACCCTGGCGACAGCGAGGCGAGGAGGGAGCCGGAGCCGGGGACGGAGGGGCGGCGACGCGCGTGCCGGAGGCCAGGTCGTCGCTGGGGCGGGGCCTGCTGGGGAGGTCCCCGGGGCGGAGGGCGAAGAAGGCCTGGCGGCGTCGGGTCGGGGAAGCCGGCGGCGCGGCGGCGGTTGTCGGAGGAGGCGGTCGCGGGGTCGTCAGGGAGCGGCGGCGGCGAGCCTGACGAGACGGGCGCGTGCGGGGCTCGCGGGTGGGGCGGAGCAGGCGGAGGGTGGAGGCGTGCTCGGCCTCGGCCGCGGCGGCGGGGAGCGGGGGAGCTGGGAAGACGCGGCCGGCGAGCGGCGGCGTCGGGTGGGCCTCTGGCGGTGGCGGGGAGCGAGGTGGCCGCGGGAGCGCGCCGGCAGAGGGAGGGAGAGCCGGCGGCGGCCTGGGAGGGAGCGAGGCAGGCGGGGTGGTGGTTGCTGAAGCGTGGGCGGCTGCGGCGCAGGTGGTGGGGCGCGGCGGAGAAGGCGAGCGGCTCGGGGACGGCGGCGGTGAGGGAGCGACGGGGAGGGGGACGGGGCAGGCGAGCTAGGCGGGTGGACGGCGGCGCATGGACGCGGCGCTCGCCGGAGGAGGCGGGGGAAGGGGAGGAGCCGGGACCGGGGGGGTTGGCGCGGGGTGGGGCGGGGTGTGGCCTGGCGCGAGGGAGAAGAAGGGAGGAGAGAGGGGCTGCGGGCGCGTCGGGGTCGCGAGCAACGGGAGAGAGAGGGAGGGGAAGGAGGAAGAAGCACAGGGCTGGGGCAGGTGGGACCGGTGGGCCAGGGGCTGGAGTGGGGCCCGAGGGCAGGCGTGCGTGCGTCGCGTGTGTGCTGGCGGTTCTGTGTGCGTGTGTGGCTGGGTTTGGGAGAGAGAGAGGAGAGAGAGTGGGGGGGGTAGGTGGCAGGCCAGGGTTGGTTAGGGGAGAGGGGTAGCTGAGGTGGCGCATGGCTATTGGCCCGGGTGAGGTGGCCAGGGGTGTGGGTAGGATAGTGGGTAGCTTTAGGAATTTAGGAGGTGGACCGTTTTAATCTGGGGGTGGTCGTTCGGGTCGATCTGGCCCGTTCGACTGCCCCCACTTAAAATAAATTAAATATTTTATTATTTATAAACGGGACTTTTGCAAACCGATGCTAGACAAAATAAATAATCCGGACAAGCCCGGGTTTTGGGGTTTTGAATAAAGACGGGGCGTTTAATATAGAAGAACAAAATTAGGGTTTTTAGCAAAATGGTTTCAAACAAATAGATGCATGCTGATGTTATGCTGATGCACCGAGACAAGACATGCGATTATGATGATGCGATGCACAAAATCAACGCGATTTTCTAGTAGTGGTAATTGCGGGATGCCACAATTCGACACCACTAACAATGGATCTCGCCCTCGAGATCCGCCTCATGGTACCGGAAGGAAGGTCGGCGTTCTCCGTCTTCTCGCATCATGTAGATCTTCGCGACACCACTAACAAGAGGTCGTTGATCCCGATCATCAAGAGAACACTTCGGAAAACAACGGATGAAGTTAAAGGTAAGGCCACCTCTAACTTCCATGGACGGGGTAAAATTGCATCGATCCACTATTCAATATACCGAGCAAATGATAAGAGTAGTGGTATGGTCGCGACTCCATCCCGCACTCAAAGCATTACTATGTACATGAATAGACAGATTATGCAACCAACCGTCGGATTCAGACTGAAGATCTCGACAAGCGAGGTTCGGAAACAAAGGAGTGATGCAGACTCTGCATCGGATCTGGCGTAGATGATGTCGTCGCGTCAGAAGCATCGGAAGGCACAAACAAGGAACAAAGAATGGTAACACCATGGACGGATTCATCAGGCAGCTTGAACACCGGACGGTAGAACACCGTTATCAAAGAAGGAAGCGAAACCCTGAAGGTACGACGGAACCCAACCACGAGAAATCCTGGACTCGACGAAAAGATAAGAGAGCAGATTCAAAACACGTCGAGGTAAGAGGAGAACAGCAGGGGGTAAGGAGTAAAATCAGACCTAATCAGAACTATCCAACCGATTTTCAAAAATAGTTTTGACACTCTACTTCGGCCGTTAGCTAGGTTATCCTACAGGCTGGACTTGTGGGGTATCGTAACTGCTGAGCTCTGATACCACTCTGTAACACCCTCAGAATCGGCCCTATGCAAGTTTTAGCGAAACTCGCCAAACCCGCATAGAAACGATTCGAAGGTGCCCACCAGGCACTTTCGTGCGGGTGGAAAGCAAAGTAATAACATTACACAACAGTCCTCGATGGGACTCACAGAACAGATATATACAACAGCGACTCAAAGAGCCAAGAATACAAAAATACGGTACAAAGATCCAAATCACCTTGAAAATGATGGGGCGTCCGACTACGGACAAGATGCAAATGGGGCTAAGAGCCCTGAAGAATAACCAATGGCGTCCATAACCCTGCCCAGGCCAAGCCGGAAGGGTAACCCTGCTAACGGCGTCGATCTCAAAACCTGCTTAAACAAAAGGGGTGCCGACAAAGGGCAAAGGAAAAAGAGGAGCGTCAGTACTGAGGCCAGTACACGGCGAGGCTAGAATTCGGCGGTCCTCGCCTACATAGGTATGGTGGACTGAGCGGCAGCGGCAGCATGCACTAAACAACCTATAGAGACTCGATACAACTGGCGGATATCAGAGAGGGATAAGAATGACCTAACCAGATCCAACCTGAAGCTATCACCAATCAAATCCATCCTGGTGTTTCCCCCTTGAGACCAAACGAGGAAGTCAACCGAGGAACTCACACAGTTGGCAGTTTTACTTATTCAGTTATCGTTGCAGCAATTACTAGTCAGGTTTAGATAATCGTCCTGATAAAGTAAGCAGTGGGCACTTTTAGTTAGTCATTCCGTTATAGTGGCATCGCTTACTAGTCAGATTCAATTAGCATGAGATAACCCAAAACCTAGCAGTCGTTGATACTTTTACTTAGCCATTCCGTTGTAGTGAAGCTGATTACTAATCATATCGGAAATAAGTCAATTTAAAACAGTAAACTTTAGTTATAGTTGTCTATGATCAGACACTGTGCTCCAAGTCGTCCATAACCGCGGACACGGCTTCTCGAAAAGATTTAACCCTGCAGGGGTGCACCAAAGTATCCACAGGCACTTCGACCCTTTTTGCCAGATCAGTTAACATACACCCATCGGTATGTCGGCGGGGCCTAAGTCACGACGTTCCCAGACCCAAAGCAAGCACGGGGGGCCACCCCACTAAGTACACCCGCAACGAAGTCGGCCGGTCTCCGAGACGGACTTAGGGTTTGCGACAATGGCTGTAAACGACAGCAGGTCCCCAATCGGGGACTGTCGATACAGCGAAAACATTCCGCTTCCTAAACAGTACAGCGTGCTCCTCACACAATCGTAAATAAAGCAGTAGCATGGCATAGGTACAGGATAGTAAAAACACCTCAAACTAGTTGTGGCCCCCAGTACAATACTTTCAAATCAGGTAATAATCGATGGGGGGCCCATATCTCCCCACCTGTGGTTAGCGCGCTCGATCTCGGAACAGGTGTCAAGAACTCGGGTCCTACGGGACACAAGTGGGCGGTCGGAAACCAAATATTACCTATCACCCACCGATGCCTCTGCTTAATTCAATTTTAGTTGTTAAACAGGAATTAAAGTGATACAATAATTAAAGCCATGATCATCTCCAACGTCAACATGCGGCAATTCTCCAACAAAGGTGGTACTTGGCGACAAGCAAAACACTTGAGCAGCGTCTACGACATGCGGGTCCAACTATCTACCAATCAACAGGTAATAGGATGTGTCCAAGGCTATATATGGCTGCAAGGAATACCACGGGTACGGCAACTAGAGCATCGCAACACAGGTAGCAAAGATCAACAGGAGGAAATAAATACTAGAAAAGTAAGATAGGTAGAAAGGGGGAGATGCTCGCCTGAAAACATTGTCGAAGGGTTCAACCGAAGGTCGGGGCGAAGCTCACATCAACTCAACGGCCTTATCCGCGAAGAAGCAAAACACTAGAGGAAACACCGGATGCAATATTTAATACAACAGCAGAAGATCGGCATGATGCAGGTATGATGTATGGCATGGCAAAGGTGCAATGCAATTAGGTCATATTAAACAGGACCGGGGTCCGACAATTAATTAGATGGTTCAAGTTGTTTAGAACCCCCGCAATTTAAATGTTGTTTAGCAAGGCAAGATAAGATACCGGTTCGCTACACAAGTTTAAATGAGGCCGATATGAGACTAGATTTGCCCGCATATGGGCCCCATATTTAATTATTAGGTGAATCGGCCTAAGGCCCCCAATACCAATGATATGCATGCGAGATGACAATTAAATATGCAACAAGTTGATATCATTTATGGAAATAGGGTATCGAGGGAAAAGGGTCACACATTAGGGGTCTCGACGATCTTGGGGCTTCCGGGGTTCGGGGTCCGGGGTCGGTCTCGGGGTCCAGGGTTCGACGGAAACGTTCTCAGATAACGGGGTAGTTCTTGTCGCATTCGCGATGGTCGGCCATGTTGTCGGTCCTCTCGTTCGGGTTGAAGCACTTGTCGCATCGGGGTCTCGGCGGACTCGGTGTCCGGGGTGAAGTACTTGACGTTCTCGAGGGAGTACTTGTCGCACAGGTTTTCTTCGGGTTCTCTGTCGATGATCTCGTCGTCGAGAAGAACTTGACGGATCCGCGTGTCGGGTCGGTCTTGGCGTTCGGGTGAAGCACTTGTCGCATCCATGTGGAATCCTTGACGATCTGTGGCGATGATCTCAGGTTCGGGTCTCCGGGGTCCGGGGTCTCGGCGTCCGTGACGAAGATCATGGCGGTCATCGGGTTTGGTCGGGTCGGGTGGATCTTGGGCTCTGGTAGAAGTTCTCGTCGTTCCCTGTCGAAGACCTTGGTATGTCATCTCGATCATCTGTGGCCGACATCGGGTTGGTCTTGTTCGTGCGGTCTCGGAGTTCCGCGTCGGAGTACTTGGTCCCCAACTTTGTCGGTTGGTGGAGGACATGGGCGCGGTGATCACCGGGAATGCCCTCAGGCTCGCTGTTGTCCGCGGCAGAATGAGGTGGCGAGGTCGGCATGGAAGATGGCTCGGGATAGACGGCCCCTGGCGGCAGGAATCGGCGACGCCGGCCACTGGTTGAGGGACGAGGGACGAGGTCGCAGAGGGTGTGCGAAGCAGGCCCCGGCGGGTCCATGGGGACGAAGGCGAGGCTAGGCGGCGCAGAGCTCGGACGGGGACCCTGGCGACAGCGAGGCGAGGAGGGAGCCGGAGCCGGGGACGGAGGGGCGGCGACGCGCGTGCCGGAGGCCAGGTCGTCGCTGGGGCGGGGCCTGCTGGGGAGGTCCCCGGGGCGGAGGGCGGAGAAGGCCTGGCGGCGTCGGGTCGGGGAAGCCGGCGGCGCGGCGGCGGTTGTCGGAGGAGGCGGTCGCGGGGTCGTCAGGGAGCGGCGGCGGCGAGCCTGACGAGACGGGCGCGTGCGGGGCTCGCGGGTGGGGCGGAGCAGGCGGAGGGTGGAGGCGTGCTCGGCCTCGGCCGCGGCGGCGGGGAGCGGGGGAGCTGGGAAGACGCGGCCGGCGAGCGGCGGCGTCGGGTGGGCCTCTGGCGGTGGCGGGGAGCGAGGTGGCCGCGGGAGCGCGCCGGCAGAGGGAGGGAGAGCCGGCGGCGGCCTGGGAGGGAGCGAGGCAGGCGGGGTGGTGGTTGCTGAAGCGTGGGCGGCTGCGGCGCAGGTGGTGGGGCGCGGCGGAGAAGGCGAGCGGCTCGGGGACGGCGGCGGTGAGGGAGCGACGGGGAGGGGGACGGGGCAGGCGAGCTAGGCGGGTGGACGGCGGCGCATGGACGCGGCGCTCGCCGGAGGAGGCGGGGGAAGGGGAGGAGCCGGGACCGGGGGGGTTGGCGCGGGGTGGGGCGGGGTGTGGCCTGGCGCGAGGGAGAAGAAGGGAGGAGAGAGGGGCTGCGGGCGCGTCGGGGTCGCGAGCAACGGGAGAGAGAGGGAGGGGAAGGAGGAAGAAGCACAGGGCTGGGGCAGGTGGGACCGGTGGGCCAGGGGCTGGAGTGGGGCCCGAGGGCAGGCGTGCGTGCGTCGCGTGTGTGCTGGCGGTTCTGTGTGCGTGTGTGGCTGGGTTTGGGAGAGAGAGAGGAGAGAGAGTGGGGGGGGTAGGTGGCAGGCCAGGGTTGGTTAGGGGAGAGGGGGTAGCTGAGGTGGCGCATGGCTATTGGCCCGGGTGAGGTGGCCAGGGGTGTGGGTAGGATAGTGGGTAGCTTTAGGAATTTAGGAGGTGGACCGTTTTAATCTAGGGGTGGTCGTTCGGGTCGATCTGGCCCGTTCGACTGCCCCCACTTAAAATAAATTAAATATTTTATTATTTATAAACGGGACTTTTGCAAACCGATGCTAGACAAAATAAATAATCCGGACAAGCCCGGGTTTTGGGGTTTTGAATAAAGACGGGGCGTTTAATATAGAAGAACAAAATTAGGGTTTTTAGCAAAATGGTTTCAAACAAATAGATGCATGCTGATGTTATGCTGATGCACCGAGACAAGACATGCGATTATGATGATGCGATGCACAAAATCAACGCGATTTTCTAGTAGTGGTAATTGCGGGATGCCACAATAGGTATGGTGGACTGAAGCGGCAGCGGCAGCAGGCACTAAACAACCTATAGAGACTCGATACAACTGGCGGTTATCAGAGAGGGGTAAGAATGACCTATCTGGATCCAACCTGAAGCTAACACCAAACAAACCCATCCTGGTGTTTCCCCCTCGAGACCAAACGAGGAAGTCAACCGAGGAACTCACACGGCAGTTTTATTTATTCAGTTATTGTTGCAGCAATTACTAGTCAGGTGTAGATAATCATCCTGATAAAATAAGCAGTGGACAATTTTAGTTAACCATTCCGTGGTAGTTGCAGCAATTACTAATCATATACAGATAGCATGATATAAACCCAAACCCCCAGCAGTTGTTGGTACTTTTATTCAGCCATTCCGTTGTAGTTGCAATACTTACTAGTCAGGTACAATGGTCGCAAGCGACACTCCAAAACAAGCAATTGTGGGCAGTATTAATTAGCCATTCCATTATAGTGAAGCTGATTACTAGTCATGATAAAGTCAAATTTATAGCAATAAACTTTAGTTATGCTTGTCTATGGTCAAGATACTGTGCTCCAAGTCGTCCATATCCGCGGACACGGCTTTCAGAAAGTTTTACCCGGCCGGGGTGCACCAATAGCAACACACGCTCGATCAACCTCAGAAAAACCAAATCAAAACCCAACGAGGCTTTCACGACTGAACAATCACAGGATTCAGAAATATTTCAGGGGGCCACCCCTTGGAGTACACCCGCAACGAAGTAAGCAAGCTCCGAGACGGACTCAAGGTTTGGGTAGACGGCTGTGAACGACTGGGAACCCAAAACTGGGCTTGTCGACACCGCGGAATCGTGTCCCGATCCTAAACAGTACAGTGTGCTATCTGTCGCACAATTTAAATACAGAAGTAGCATGGCATAAGTACAGGATCGTAAATAAAACCTAAAAACTAGTTTGTGGCCCCAAGAAATAAGACTGAATCAAGCTCTGGCTCAGGGGGGTCCCATATACCTCCCGGATGTGGATAGCGCGATAAATCAAGGAACAAGTATCAGGTACTCGGGGTCCTACGGGACACAAGTGGGCGTTCGGAAACCAAATATTATCTATCACCCACCGATGCCTCTGCTTATTTCAATTTTAGTTGTTAAACAGGAATTAAAGTGTGCGATAAGTAAAACTATGATCATATGCAACATCAAACATGCGGCATTACTCCAACGACTGTGGCACTTGACAACACGCAACAGCACTTGAGCAAGCGACTACGACGCGCAAGTCCAACTATCTACCAAACAACAGGTAATAGGATGTGTCCAAGGCAATATAGGGCTGCACGGTATATCACAGGTACGGAAACTAAAGCATCGCAACACAGATAGCAATAGATCAACAGGAGGGAATAAATACTATAAAAGTAAGATAGGTAGAAAGGGGGAGATGCTCGCCTGAAAACATTGTCGAAGGTTCAACCGAAGATCGGGCGAAGCTCACATCAACTCAACGGCCTTATCCGCGAAGAAGCAAAACACTAGAAGAAACACCGGATGCAATATTTAATACAACGGCAGAAGATCGGCATGATGCATGTATGATGCATGACATGGAAAAGGTGCGATGCAATGGGGCAATATTAAGCGGAACCGGGGTCCCGACAATTAATTAGGTGGTTCATGTTATTAACCTACCCCGCAATTTAAATGTGGTTTTAGCATGGCAAAAGATAGCACCGGTTCGCTACACAAGATTTAAATGAGGCCAATATGAGGCTAGATTTGCCCGCATATGGGCCCCATATTTAATTATTAGGTGAATCGGCATAAGGCCCCCAAACCAATGATATGCATGCGAGTATGACAATTATTATGCGACAAGTTGTATTATGTTATAAAATAGGGTTTCGGGAAGGGCTTCACACATTAGGGTTCGGCAGATCTTGGGGTTCCGGGGTTCGGGGTTCGGTCTCAGGGTCCAGGGTTCACGGGTTCGGGATCCGGTCTCGGCGGCTCGTTCTCGGATACAGAGGTAGGTCTTGTCGCTTCCAGGGTGAAGCACTCGGCGTCCTCGAGGGAGTACTTGTCGCACATGTGGCCTTCGGGTTCTATGACGATGATCTTGTCGTTTCGATGTCGGGGTCTCGACGTCCGTGAAGAGAACCTTGTCGCCCTTGGGCGAAGAACATGTCATCCCGTGGGTCCGTGTAGAAGTGCTCGATGATCCATGACGGAGGTCTCCGGTTCGGCTTCGTTTTCCATGAAGGAGATCTTGTCGCTTGGTATCCGTGTGGGAGAACTCGAGGTCGATGGCGAACTCGTCCGGTAGCGGGGTTTTCGGAGATCTTGGCGCGACACCGGTTACGAGATGTCGCGGCTTGGTCTTCGCATGCATGTCGGCGTTCTTCGGACTCCAGGAAGAAGTCCTTGCGGTTTCCTGTCGTCGACTCCTTCGGGAGTGACAAGTCCGTGTTGGAGAGCTTGGTACTTGGTCATCGAACACCACATATCTAGTACCACGTCAACCTCACTTCTCCATATCAGGCATAGGCCACACATAGCTCATCCAGGAGCTCCAAAGGGCATAGGGCAGGGAGACGCTGCATGGGCCCGGGCGCGCTGGCCGGCTGCGGGAGGACGACAGCGAGGTGGTTGGGGCTCAGGCCGGCGACGGGGGGATCGGAGGGTCGCCGGAGAGGTGCATCGCGAGGAGGTTGCGCACGGGGCGGACGCGGCCTGGACGCAGGCAGCAGGAGAGGGCCCGACGGTCGGAGGGTCGCACGGCGGGCGGAGCTAGGGCTCAGGTGGCGGTGGCGTCGGGGGAAGAGCTCGGGGGGCGCGGGGCCGGCTGCTGCGGCGCAGGCGCGGATGAGGTGACGCGGGGTCCTGCTGCGGCGGCGCCTGGGGACGGGGGCATGCAGCAGCGGGGCGACGGGGGCCGGAGGCGGAGGGGAGAAGCTCGCCCGGCGGCGGACGCGGGCCGGTGGACGCTTGCGGGGGAGGGAGAGCCGGGGCGGTGAGGGGCTGCGCGCGAGGAGGCACGGGTCTGGGGGGAGGAGGCGGCCGCGGCTGGGCGCGCCGGGTGGAGGAGAGGCCGCGGCCGGCTGGGAGCGGCTGCGCGGCGGTGCGGGACCTGGGCGGCGCGGCGAGCAGAGCCCGGCGGGGAGGAGGAACCGAGGCGGGCGGCGGCGGTTGCCAGAGGGGGGCGGAGGAGGTGGAGAGGGTCCGCGGAGAGGTGAGCGGCGAGCTGCGGCGGAGCGAGGTGGAGGAGCAGCGGGGCGCGCGCGGCGGCGGAGCGAGGTTGCAGGGGAAGGGCACGGCGGCGTGGGCGGCCGGAGGGAGCGGTGGTTGGCGGGCGGCGCGGCGCCTGGGGAGGAGAGGCGGAGCAGCGACGCCGGCGGAAGGGGCTGCTGGCGGACGACGGAGGGAGGGCGAGGCGGCCAGGCGCGCGAGGGAGGAGGAAGAAAGGAGGAAGAGGGCATCGGGGTGGGTCCCAGGCGCGTGGCGTGCGGGTGCGTGCGTGCCTGTGGTGTTGCGTGGCTGGGTGGGCAGCAGGTGGGGCGTGAGTGTGGTGTGTTGTGTGGCGTGGAGTGGGCCAGGTGGAGGGTTAGGTGTCAGCGGGTGATCGGATTAGGGGTTGAGAGGGTGAGGTGGCGGTCACGGATTGGTCCGGGTGAGGTGGCCAGAGGGGTGGGTAGATTAGGTTGGGTGAACTTAGGAATTAGAGGGGCCGGTTTGGGTGGACCGATTATATTTCTGGGGTGGTCGTTCGGGTCATTCGGCCCGTTTGACTGCCCCACTAAAAATAATGCAATAATTTATTTATTTAAACGGACCGTTTGCAAAACATATTTAATCAAAAAAAATATTCCGGCGATCCGGGTTTGCGTTTGAATAAAAGACGTGGCGTTTAGAAAACAAAACCAGGCTTTTCAAAAATAGTTTTATGCAATCAATTGCAAGATGATGACGATGCTCAAATGCAATGTGGCATGATGACATGAGCATGCGGTCATGATGATGCAATGCACAAAAACAACGCGATTTTCTAGTAGTGGTTTTTGCGGGATGCCACAACGCTTCTCCATGGTTGTCGTCCACCGGCTTCAACTATTACAACTACTTTGAATAGACACGCGGGTCTTAACATAAATTAAAGACAACCATATGGCTCCTGCCGGTTGCCAACTTACAATAAGGAACATTGCATACATCAAATATAATCACAATCATGGCCATATCACATCACTGCACACCCCTGCAAAACAAAGTTAGACGCCTCTACTTTCTTTGCATGTTTTACGTGGCTTGGGGCTTTCAATAAGTGTCGTTCTAACTTACGAACATAAACCACAACATTGATACTAGTATTGTTAATCACCCGTTGTAAATTGGATCTTAACTATGCTAGGAGAAACAGGCACCCGCAAAGCCACTTATGCAATACAAGTTGCATGTCAAGCGTGGAGCAAGTCTCATGAACGATGTCATGTAAGGTTAGCCCGGGCCGCTTCATCCCAACATACCGCAAGATGCAAAGTACACAAGAAGCAATCGACAATAAAAGCATCAACGCCCACAATGACCATTGTGTTCTACTCGTGCAACAGATCTACATATAGACACGGCTCTGATACCACTGTAGGGTTTCGTAGCATGGAAAACAAAAATTTTCTATCGCATACAAACAAACAAGCCAAGATCTATCTACTAGATTGTAGCAACGAGTCGATGGAATAACTTACCCTCGAAGATTCCAAAGCGTTTAACGAGAGAGGATTCTCGTGGGTGACGTAGTCGTACTCTTCCCGATCTCAAAATCGCGTAGACGATCCTTCCGGCGCTGCTTTCCGGCAGCGCTCCTGTAGTCGGTCACACGTTCGGTACTCGACGAAGACCTTCCTCTCCCTTGTTCTAGCAGGCAGCGGAGGTTGTAGCACTCTCCTCATGATTCCGGCAGCACAACGACGTGGTACCGAAAGTAGAGGGGAGATCTCGCAGGGCTTCGCCTTAAGCCGGAGCGAGTATTGTGGAGTATGAGAGAGCTCCTCGGCGATCTAGGGTTTAGACACACCAAGGAGGGGATGCTAGATCCGGTGGCTAGGGTTCCGGGGACCCCCAAGTCGGCGGCTAGGGCAAAACCCTAGGGGGTGGCGGCGGCTATGGAGGGCTGCAGCTTCTAGGGTTTGAGGTGAGGGACTTGTGTGTTCTAGGAGGGGTCCCTGCCCCTCCTTATATAGGTGGAGGGGGCCGGCGGCCAAGGGGAGGGAGAGGAGTCCCTCCCCAACTCGGCTTGGAGGGTTGCCGCCGGTTGGAGGAGGGAACTCCTCCCCAACTCGGATTCCCCCTTCCTCCTCTTTTCCACTTTCCAATTTTAGCTATTTGACTTTTCAATTTAGCTATTTGACTTTTCAAACTAGGATTCAATTTAATCCTTTATTTGGAACAGCGAGGACACTTAGTACATGATGCAATCATACCAACTTGATACAACACATTCATGTACCCTTCCCCTCCGGAGTGCCGGACATTCCGGAACATTCTAGAACATTCCCGATGAAAACACCGGAATCATTCCCCAACTCCAAAACGGGACTTTCCTTATATGAATCTTATTCTCCGGACCATTCCGGATCACCTCATGATATCCCGGATCCCATCCGAGACTCCGTACAACACTACTCAAACAACGACGAATCCTTAAGTGTGTCTCCCTACGGTTCGTGAATTATGCGGACATGATCGAGACACTTCTCCGAACAATAACCAATAGAGGAATCTGGAAATTCATATGGCTCCCACATATTTCTATGATTACTTTGCGATCGAATGAACCACTTACATATGATACCAATTTCCCTTTGTCTCACGATAGTTTACTTATCCGAGGTTATGATCGTCGGTATCTCTGCATACCTAGTTCAACCTCGTTAACGATAAGTACTCTTTTCTCGTTCCCGTGATATGTGATCCCTTGTGAGCCAGTCACATGCTTGCAAGCTAATTGGATGACATTCCACCGAGAGGGCCCAGAGTATATCTATCCGTCATATGGATGGACAAATTCCACTCTTGATCCATGTGTCTCAACCAATACTTTCCGAACACTCAATGCCACCTTTATAGCCACCCAGTTACGGTGTGGTGTTTGATGTCATCAAAGCATCCATCCGGCAAATGGTGATATGCATGATCTCATGGTCGAAGAAATTAGGTTACTATGTATCAGAAAGCATATAGCAATTGAACTATTAAAATGACTTGATCTTTATGCTACGCTTATCTATAGGAGTATGTCCACCATATCATTCTTCTAGCGATATGATCTTGTTGTTGATAACATCTCAATGTTCATGATAGGGAAACCACAATCATTTATCAACCAACAAGCTAGTGATGTATAGATGCTATACTAGGGACTTCAAATTAAGTTTACAAATCACACAAGTATCAATGTTTCCTTGTTAATACTATTATAGCATGAATGTAAACATTTATCATAAACACAAAGATATAATAATAACTACATTTATTATTGCCTCTAGGGCATATCTCCAACAATTACCTCTATAATAACCGCTCCTTATCCTTTTTGTTTTGGTTTTTGTGTCAAGTTCAACTACTTTTGAGAAGTAGAGGAGTTGTGAAAAGTGGCTGTCGTGGACAGATTTTTGTGCTGCATTGTAAAATTCGTGAGGGAGCTCAGTACTTCGGATGGAGCTGTATTTTTCTGAGCTTGTTATACAAGTTGTTACCAAACTTTCATTAGTTCTGCACTTTTTTATTTGAGCGACAGAAGGTTTTAGAAAAAATCAATCTTTACCTGCTGGTCTGTTTTGAAAGATTTCTGTTATCATTTGCATTTGCCTCTTACAAAAGCCTATGTTTTGATGGATTTTAGTTGAAGTGTGCACCTAAAGGTTAATTGTTTTTTTACACTAATGTTGCCATTGAAGTTTGTGTATTGCCTTGTGAGGAAAGGAAATCCCAGGAGATGGAGAAAAGGAGTCTACTGTCGTGGGAATGGTCACGGCAGATGCTTCAATCGGCAGCGAATAGTAGAACGAGGGGCTAGGGTGGCCAGCCACCTGCGGTGCGAGATGAGGGCAAAGACATAGGGTTTTACCCAGGTTCGGCCCCCGGAGGGTAAAGACCTACTCCTGCTAGATTGTATTATGGAGGTGGTACAATGGGCGAGCTCGGCAGCTAGGCGGCGAGTCGCTTGGGTGTATGATGGAACGTATCTCTACTCACCCTATGGGGAGGTTTATATAGGCTCACCTCCTCTAGGGTTTACATATCTCAACCGATTCAGTTAAAGCTTCGGCACTCGTTTAACCTAATCCGACTGGGCCTATCTACTCGCTTGGGCCTTCAGCTTCCAGTCGCTTGATTCCTCGCTGGGCTTCGATCCAGTCGCCGTCTTGCAGGCCCACTCGCCAGCTCTTGGGCCAGTCGGAAACGTCCTGCTGGGTATACCCCAGTAGACATATCCCCATCAGTAGTCCCCGAGGCCGTCGTTGATTTGGCGTAGGTGACTGCTAGCAGTCGGAGCATACGGCTGCTGAGTAGACATCCAGTCGAATCGGCGGCGGGCTCCTGTATAAAGGAAAAACTAATCATACTGCTCACAGCTTTGGCGAGTCGAGTCGGCGAATCACTGTCATAGTGGTTGGGTCGGCGAGCCGAGTGGCTGAAGTTGGACCGTTAAACATGGTCAAACTAGC
The DNA here is from genome assembly GCA_910589765.1 of Avena atlantica. Classification (NCBI taxonomy): domain Eukaryota; kingdom Viridiplantae; phylum Streptophyta; class Magnoliopsida; order Poales; family Poaceae; genus Avena; species Avena atlantica. The sequence continues at coordinate 246,904,754 of OU342736.1, forward strand.
TGTTGGAGTAATCCAACGGTAACTTTTGGCGTAATCATCGCGCGGTAACGGTTCCCTGATTTGGCGGGTAACAACCGCTATATAAGAGGAATGGCAGGCGATCAGAGAACCACCTCCTCGCCATTTCCTCCGACTGCGCGCACCTTTCGTCTCCCTTCGCATCGCGATCAGTCGACCCGAAATCCCCCGAACCCCAGCAAATCTCTCCGCCATGGCCCTCTCCACCGAGCCGTGGGGTAGATCTAAGTGCACAAGGGCGCAACTGACTTCCTTCGAAGAGGCCGGGATTTTGCGAGCCGGCTGCTGGCGCATTCCCGCATCCGGAGAGACCCCCCCGAATCCGCGAGAGAGGGAATTCATCTGCTTCACTAGCCATCTTGAACGGGGGCTAGGGTTCCCCACGTCCCTGTTCTTCCGGCGCTTCTGCGCCTACTACGGGATCCAGCCTTCGGATCTGGGTCCCCACAGCATCAAGCAGCTCGCCATCTTTGTGGCGTTCTGCGAATGCTACTTGGGCTGCCGGCCCTACTTCCCCTTGTGGCAAGATCTGTTCCACGGACGGATCAGCCGCGAGGAAGCGGGCGGCCTAACCTTCCAGCTCAAGTCGAAGGCCTCATTCTTCGACCTGATGCTGCCCGCCAAAGCAGCGAGCGACTGGAAGAAGTCGTGGTTTTACGTAGCCGAGGCGACCCCGGAGGGCGAGGTGGCGATCCCGCGGTACTCCGCCAATCGGTCCGAGCCACGCCATCTCCAAGTCGGCAAGCTCCCCAACGACCAGCGGATGGTCGTCGACAAGATGCTCCAGACCATCCACAATCTGAAGAAGAAGGGCCTTCAGACGATAAACCTGTACAACTGCTGGCTCGGGCGGCGGCTCGTCCCGCTCGCTCGGCGCGAGCACTATATGTATCAGTACACGGGCCGGGAGGACTCGACGAAGGCTTGCCTCGACGAGTGGAAACTGGAGGACTACATCCCAGCACTGAAGAAAATCACCCAGGCGGTGTACCTGGACGCACAGGCTGGGGTCGCCCCCTAATACCGCAAAGCGTCCGGCCCCAACGGTAATCACTTCACTTTGCTCGCAGTCGCAGTTTATGCAGTCGCGGTAATTATAACTTCATCTTGTGTTCATTGCAGCTATTCCAAGTGGTGGAAGGATGGCTCCCGCCGTCGGACGACGAGAACTCGAGCTCGTCCGTGCAGGACGTGGGCGAGTCGCCTCCCGCCAAGGGTGATACCAGGAGTGATGAGGGTGACAGCGACGATGAATCCGAAGAGGAAGTCGCCCTGCTGCTCCGCAAAACCCGCGGGCAGCGTCAACGCGAGCTCGAGGCAAGCAAAAGCCTCGAGCGCCACGACGACGACGACGAGCTCCCAGAAACCACCTCACACCGACAGGCCACTCCATCGAAAAAGAAGAAGAAAGAGAAGGAGGCGAAGGCACCTCCGAGGAAGACGAAGACGAAGCCGACGAGGCTGGCCTCGCCACCGCATTCAGCGAGCAGTTCCGACGCCCCCAGCCCGGCCAAGGACGAGGCGCCGCCGCCGACGGCCGCGCTGGATACGGCCACCATCGAGGTGCCCCTGGCGTCGATGCCTCCGCCATTCGCCCCAGTCTCGGGGCTGGGGGAAGCTCCGGCCGTAGCGACTTCGCCTCGCAGGGAAGCTCCTGTCGAAGAGGTTACAGAGGCTCCAGTCGCAGCTTCAACAACGAAGAAGCCGTCCGTGTCTTGGGCACGCGACATCCTGGACATGGGGCTCAGCCGCCGACTGGGCCCTGAACTGGAGAAACCAGCCAGCCTCCGTACGGGGCTGCGCTTCATTCCGGTCTCCAAGTGAGTGCACTCGCCTTCCTTTGTCTCCCATAATCGCTCATATTATCTTGCTTACATGATTTATGTACAGGACCGGAGTGAATAGGATGGGCCACCTAACCGTGGCTAAGGTGCCACCCGTCGTCAGCGAGGAAGATTCTTCCCACAAGAGGAAGGCGGACGAAGTCGTCGCCCCCGCGGATGGCGGCAAGAAGGCTAGGAGTGACACTGTCGTCACGATTTCTGATGAAGCGGCGGCCGCGCCGGCTGGACCTGCAACGGAGGCAACCGCGTCCACGAAGGAGGGCGCTTCCTTGCCTGGAACGGCCGAACCGACCTCCGTTGGGGCGGGTGCCTCTATCGCCACCTTCCCGCGCTTCATGACCAAGGCGGCCACAGCGAGTGGAACTTCGCCCTCGAGCCACGCTCCTGGGGTCGCCGATGCCGAAGTCGACCAACGTCGTGGGCATACGCCGGCTCTCCTCGCGTCCGTGGACGCGATACAACTCCACGGCATGCTTGGCGCAGCCATCCAGGTACATCCAGTCCCCGAGGATCAGGTCGGTGCTTTGCAGCGGCCTGATTCTTTTAATGTCTTATCTTTAGGAATTTCTTTGCATCCAGTCCCCGAGTGCGCACGCGCTGAATTTCAGCGGGTGGGCACTTAGGAATTTCTTTGATTGCTAGTCGCCGAGTGCGCGCGCTGAATTTCAGCGGGTGGGCACTTAGGAATTTCTTTGATTGCCAGTCCCCGAGTGCGCACTCGCTGAATTTCAGCGGGTGGGCACTTAGGAATTTCTTTGATTAACCTTTTTGGTGATGTGCAGGGTCTGCAGCTTGAATCGGCTGACCGATTGGTGGCAAAGCAACGCGCGGAGAAGGAACTGGCCATCGTCCAGGAGGCGAACAAAGGGCTTCAGGCTGTTGCCGTGAAAGCAGAGGAAGCTCGCCAAGGGCTTGTCCCTGCTGGTGAATTGGCAACCGCGCAGTCGGCTTTAAGTTCGGCTGAACAGCGGATTGCCGACCTCGAGCGCAAGCTGCGGGAAGCGAAGGAGGAAGTGAGCTCGGCTGATGGGCGAGCAAAGGCCGCCGTTGCAGCCGCCGAAGAGGATCGCAAAGTGTCGGAAGTCCTTATTGCTGGGCTTCAGGACGATCATTCGTCGCTTCAATGCTTCATCACGGAACTCGCCCGCCCGTTGATTGGTGAGTACGTCTGCCTCGCTAGGTAGTTGTCCCATTTATGGTGTCCATCGTATTCATTATTGTCTTCTACCCGCAGGTCGCATCATCGACAGCGCGGAAGAAGCAAGCACGTTCGACGCGCGGCAATGTGTGAGCACGCTTGTCGATTCGGCAACATTGTCGGCGACGTGCATCCGTGCCTATCTCCAGGAGATATCGCCCACGGAACTGATTCCCAGCGACCTCGTTGAGGTTTGGAGGTATTTGGAGAAGGCGCCCGCGGTCGTTGAATTCATGACGCGGTCGGCGTTTCAGCGCGGGGCGGCGACGACGCTTAGTCTTGGACTTGCCCACTTCCCCGGTGACTTCGACATTGACGATGTGACGAGTGGCTACCCATCGTCGACTGGCGCGGTGGAGCTTTCCGAGGTCCTCAAGTTGCAGGACCGCGCCGCCAAGTACTCGGAGCGTGTCTTGGCGATGGACGACCTCCTTCCGTACCAGGAGACGGTCGTCGTGTCTGGCGACCCCGAGCCGCCATATCGTGATCTCAAGGTTGAGCAACCCTTCCGCGCGGCGATGGCGGGTGAACTTACGACGTATCCGTCGAACCCGTACACGTCGTTCATCCGCAATCGCCGGGGTGTTGGCGAGTCGTCGTCTAAGCCTGCAGAGTAGGGTAGTTTACCTTGTGGCGTTAGCAGCAGTTCTGCCATGCGGGCATATTTTGTAATGCGAGACAATGCAACATGCTATCGAGTGAGACATCGTGTATATTTTGGTATTTGTCATGTGTTTGTGATTGATGTTTGAACGAGTCCCCGAGCGCGTCCGCCCTTTTGTGGGGTTTACCTCGTATGTGTTATGTTTGTTGTTTTTGTGTTAGTGATTGTGGTCGACTCGCCCAGGCTCGAGGAGCCAGTCGATGGGCGACTCCCTTGAACGTTCTGTACTTCGCCATTTTCCCTTGCGCGAACGAGGTCGGGTGGCCGAGTCCCCGAGCGTGGTACTTGGCTGTTCTAGTCGCGACTTGAGGGTGAGTGAGGACTTGGCGCGTTAGTTCGAGCGCATCGCTCCTGCCTGACCCGTGGGGTCAGTCGCGTGGCGAGTCCTGGGCATGCTCTCTTACTTGGCGTTTTCCCGGACCGCTCGCGGTGAACTGGTCTGCAGTCCCCGAGCGTGGTACTTAGCCGTTTGAGTCGCTATGTCAAGGATGCGGAGGACCATGGTCGCTGTAAGAAGCGTGGGCAGTTGTCTTGGTTCGTAAAACCAGTCGGGTTAGGCGACTCCAATGGGGCTTCGGGTTGGCGTTTTTCATGGACGTGCAAGACTTGAGGTGAGTCAGTGCCCTTGCACGGTACTACTTAGCCGTGCCGATTGCTGTACTAAAGGTTGACTTCTGTGGTTAGTGTAACGCTGTTATTATGAGTGCGAGTGGCACAAGACATGGAGAGTAGGCGCAATTTTGCGGTAACCGTTTCTTTTTATTTCATAGCGACTGGAGAGTACATGTGTGGGGTTCTAGTAGTAGAACTTCCGTAGGAGGTTTACATTCCATGGTCGCTTGACGTCGAGTTCGCCGTCCCCGCGGACGTCGATGAGGTAGTAGGCGTCATTGCCGAGTACGCGCCCGATGGCGAATGGCCCTTCCCACGGAGGGGAGAGCTTGTGCATGCCCTTCTTGTCCTGGATGAGGCGTAACACCAGGTCGCCTTCTTGGAAGGTGCGAGTTTTCACCCGCCGGCTGTGATAGCGGCGGAGTCCCTGCTGGTAGATGGCGGTGCGTGACCGAGCGAGGTCACGTGCTTCGTCGAGTTGGTCGACCCCGTCTTGGCGAGCGAGCTCGTTTGCAGCCTCCGTGTAGTGGACGACCCACGACGAGTCGTGCTCGAGGTCGGTGGGCATGACTGCCTCGGCGCCGTAGACCATGAAGAAGGGGGTGAACCCTGTCGACCTGTTGACTGAGGTGCGGATCCCCTAGATGACAGAGGGCAACTCCTTGACCCAGCACCCGGCGGTGTGCTCGAGTGGTACTTGGAGTCGCGGCTTCAGGCCGTGGAGGATGCTTTGGTTGGCCCGTTCTGCCTGGCCGTTGGATTCTGGGTGGGTGACCAACGCGAGGTCGAGCCAGATGTGGTGCTCTTCGCAGAATTCAGCCATGGCTCCTTTGGCGAAGTTGGTGCCATTGTCTGTGATGATGCTGTTTGTGAACCCGTAGCGATATATGAGCTCGCGTAGGAATTTGGTGGCGGTCTTCCCGTCGCATTTCCGAACTGGCTTGGCCTCCACCCACTTTGTGAATTTGTCGACTGCGACTAGCAGGTGGGTGTAGCCGGAGGGGGCCTTCTTGAAGGGGCCTACCATGTCCATGCCCCACACAGCGAATGGCCAGGTGATGGGGATTGTTTTGAGCGCTGAGCTCGGCACGTGCGTCTGGTTGGCGTACTTCTGGCACCCGGCGCACCGCTGGACGATGTCCACAGCATCGGCGTGGGCGGTGGGCCAGTAGAAGCCATGTCGCATGGCCTTGGCGACCAGAGAGCGGGCGCCGGCGTGGTGGCCGCAGTCGCCGGAGTGGATGTCGTGGAGAATCTTGCGTCCTTCGGCGGGTTGGACATAGCGTTGGAACACGCCAGTGACACTGTGTTTGTGGAGCTCGCCGTCGATGATGGCGTAGGACTTGCATCGACAGGCGACCATCCGAGCTTCTGTCTCGTCTGCCGGCAAGGTGCCGGCTTCCAGGTAGGCGATGTAGGGCTTGGTCCAGTCGTCTGGCTCGTTGACGAGTGCGACCAGGGCTGCCTCTGGTTGGAGCGGGACTCCGATGTCGATCTCTCTCGGGGGAGATACTAACGGCTTGGTGATCGTGTCGAGGAAGACACCAGCGGGTGGTGCAAGTCGAGCCGACCCGATGCGAGAGAGTGCGTCGGCCTCCTCGTTCTTCCGCCTGTCGATCCACTCGACGGAGTAGCCGGTGAAGTGTCCGCCCAACTTGTCCACTGCTTGGCGGTATGCCGCCATGGTGGGGGAGACGACATCGCAGGTGCCAGCGACTTGCCCTGCGAAGAGGTCGGAGTCGCCGTAGCAGCGTAAGCGATTGACATTCATCTCCTTGGCTGCTCGCATGCCGTGGAGTAAGGCCTCGTACTCGGCCATGTTGTTGGTGCAGGGTGTGAAGTCGAGGCAGAGGACGTAGCGGAGCTTGTCGCCTTTTGGCGAAGTTAGCACGATCCCTGCGCCTGCACCGTCCGCGTTCTTTGAACCGTCGAAGTGCAGGCTCCAGTAATGGAGGTATGGCAGCTTCTCTGGCTGCTGGGCCTCTTCCCAGTCGGCGATGAAGTCCGCTAGGGCCTGCGACTTGATCGCTTTTCGCGGCTCGTATTTGATGTTGTGGACGCCGATCTCAACGGCCCACTTGGCGACCCGCCCGGTCGCCTCACGGTTGCGGATGATGTCTTGCAGTGGTGCTGAGGAGACGACCGTGATCGGGTGCTCCTGGAAATAGTGTGGCAGGCGCCGCTGAGCTCTGAAGACCGCGTATACCAGCTTTTGGTACTGTGGGTACCGCTGGCGCGACTCGGTGAGGACCTCGCTGATGTAGTACACAGGCCGCTGTACTGGGCGCTCCTTTCCTTCCTTCGGTCGCTCGACGACCATCACCGCGCTGACGACGAACTCGGAAGCCGCGACGTAAACCAGCATGGGTTCTTTGTCAGCAGGGGCAGCGAGTAGCGGCGCGGCGAGTAGCACCTTTTTGAGGTCGCGGAGCGCGTCGTCCGCCTCCTTGTCCCACTGGAAGGTGGGGTTCTTGCGCATCAGGCGGTATAGGGGCATCGCCTTTTCGCCCAGGCGGGGGATGAAGCGACTGAGAGCCGCTACTCGCCCGGCCAGTTTCTGGACGTCGCGCAGGCATTCGGGTTTGCCGAGCCGGGCGATCGTGTCGTTCTTCGTGGGGTTTGCCTCGATCCCTCGTTTGGAGACGACGTACCCCAGTAGTTGTCTGGCAGGTACACCGAAGGTGCATTTGCCTGGGTTGAGCTTGATCTTGTATTTTTGCAGGTTGGCGAATGTTTCCGCCAGGTCGGCGAGTAGGTCGCCCTGGCGAGCGGACTTTACGACCACGTCGTCGATGTAGACGTGGATGTTGCGGCCAATTTGGCTCGCGAGGCATTATTGCATGCACCTCTGGTAGGTCGCCCCGGCGTTCTTTAGGCCGAAGGTCATGGCGGTGTAGCAGAAGGCTCCGAATGGCGTGATGAACGCCGTCTTCTCCTCGTCCTCGACAGCCATTTTGATCTGGTTATACCCAGAGTAGGCGTCGAGGAAACATAGCGACTCTGAGCCCGCGGTAGAATCAATTATCTGGTCGATCCGCGGGAGGACGAACTGCTCCTTTGGGCAGGCGCTGTTCAGGTTTGTGTAGTCGATACACATCCTCCAGGTCCCGTTTTTCTTTTCAACCAGGACTGGGTTTGCCAGCCACTTGGAGTATTTGACAGGTCGCACTTTGGGGTCGGCGTTTAGCTTGTGCTCAGCGAGCTCCCTAGGGACATCGGGCATGTCAGAGGGCTTCCATGCGAAGATGTCCCTGTTCTCATGGAGGAACTCGATGAGCGCGCCTTCCTATGCTGGGCTCATGCCCGTCCCGATCGTCACCGTCTGGCTGGAGTCGCCTGGGACCAGCTCGACGGTGCGGGTGTGCGTCGTGGCCTCAAAGGTTGAGGTGTTTGCGCCCTCTTTGTTGGGCTTCTTGAGTATGGTGGGGTCGTCGTTGTTGACCCCGCTCGCGTACTTGGCGAGCTCGTCAGCGTGGTTGGTCTCCGCCGGGATGACGGCGTCAGCGATCTCGGCCCCTTTGGCCTCGCACTCGGCGGCCATGTCGGGGTCGCTGTTGATGGTGATGACGCCGCACGGCCCGGGGAGCTTCATCGCGTTGTACGCGTAGTGGGGCGCTGCCATGAACTTGGCGAACACCTGGCGCCCCAGGACGCAATGGTAGGGGCTGTCGAAGGGCACCAGCTCGAAGACGATCCGCTCGATGCGGAAGTTTGCTGGTGTGCCGAAGGTGACTGGCAGCGTGACCTTACCGATCGGGTACGCCTTTGTTGGAGATATGCCCAAGAGGCAATAATAAAGTGGTTATTATCATATCTTCACACTTATGATAAATGTTTACATACCATGCTATAATTGTATTAACCGGAAACATTAATACTTGTGTGATTTGTAAACTAAAATAAGAGTCCCTAGTAAAGCCTCTTGTTAAACTAGCTTGTTGGTTAATATATGATCATGGTTTCCTAATCATGAACACAGAGATGTTATTAACAACAGGGCCATATCATTAGGAGAATGATGTGGTGGACATACTCCTATAGATAAGCGTAGCATAAAGATCAAGTCATTTCAATAGTTCAATTGCTATATGCTTTCTGATACATAGTAACCTAATTCCTTCGACCATGAGATCATGCATATCACCTTTGCCGGATGGATGCTTTGATGTCATCAAACACCACACCGTAACAGGGTGGCTATAAAGGTGGCATTGAGTGTTCAGAAAGTATTGGTTGAAACACATGGATCAAGAGTGGGATTTGTCCATCCATATGACGGATAGATATACTCTGGGCCCTCTCGGTGGAATGTCATCCAATTAGCTTGCAAGCATGTGACTGGCTCACAAGGGATCACATATCACGGGAACGAGAAAAGAGTACTTATCGGTAACGAGGTTGAACTAGGTATGCAGAGATACCGACGATCATAACCTCGGATAAGTAAACTATCGTGAGACAAAGGGAAATTGGTATCGTATGTAAGTGGTTCATTCGATCGCAAAGTAATCGTAGAAATATGTGGGAGCCATATGAATTTCCAGATTCCTCTATTGGTTATTGTTCGGAGAAGTGTCTCGATCATCTCCGCATAATTCACGAACCGTAGGGAGACACACTTAAGGATTCGACGTTGTTTGAGTAGTTATGGTATTATGAGAAAGAGACCGAATGTTGTTCGGAGTCTCGGATGAGATCCGGGATATCACGAGGTGATCCGGAATGGTCCGGAGAATAAGATTCATATAAGGAAAGTCCAGTTTCGGAGTTCGGGAATGATTCCGGTGTTTTCATCGGGAATGTTCTAGAAGGTTCCGGATTGTCCGGCACTCCGGGGGGGGGAGGGTACATGAATGTGTCATTACATATTGAATGATTGCATCATGTACTAAGTGTTCTTGATGTTCCAAATAAAGGATTAAATTTAATCCTAAAATAGAAAAGTCAGATGGCCAGTTTAAAAGTCAAACGGCTAAAACAGGAAACTGTGGGAAACAAGCAAGAGGTGGTTGGAACTTACTTGGGGGAGGAGTCCCTCCAAGCCGGCGCGCCAACCAAGGCCGACTTGGGGAGGGACTCCCCTCCCCTTGGCCTCCCCTCCCACCTATAAAAGGAGGGGCAGGGCCTCCTCCTCTAGACACACAAGTTCCTATCCTCTAATCTAAATCCTAGCCCTAGACTCCGGTTTAGAGCCGCTTTGGTTTAGATCTTCTAATTGCCCTAGCCTTCGGATTAGAGCCTTCTAATTGGCGTGTCTAAACCCTAGACCACTAATAGCTCTCTCATACTCCACCATACTCGCTCCGGCTTAAGGCGAAGCCCTGCGGGATCTCCCCTATACTTCCGGTACCACGCTGTTATGCTGTCGGAATCACGAAGAGAGTGCTACAACCTCCGCTGCCTGCTGGAACAAGGGAGAGGAAGGTCTTCGTCGAGTACCGAACGTGTGACCGACTACGGAAGCGCTGCCGGAACGCAGCGCCGGAAGGATCGTCTACGCGATCTTGAGATCGGCAAGTGTACGACTACATCACCCATGAGAATCTGCTCTCGTTAACCGCTTTGGAATCTTCGAGGGTGAGTTCCTCTATCGACTCGTTGCTACAATCTAGTAGATAGATCTTGGCTTGTTTGTGTGCATGCGGTAGAAATTTTTTGTTTTCCATGCTACGAACCCCTACAGTGGTATCAGAGCCGTGTCTATATGTAGATCTGTTGCACGAGTAGAACACAATGGTCATTGTGGGCGTTGATGCTTTTATTGTCGATTGCTTCTTGTGTACTTTGCATCTTGCGGTATGTTGGGATGAAGCGGCCCGGGCTAACCTTACATGACATCGTTCATGAGACTTGCTCCACGCTTGACATGCAACTTGTATTGCATAAGTGGCTTTGCGGGTGCCTGTTTCTCCTAGCATAGTTAAGATCCAATTTACAACGGGTGATCAACAATGCTAGTATCAATGTTGTGATTCTTGTTCGTAAGTTAGAACGACTCTTATTGAAAGCCCCAAACCAAGTAAAAAATGCAAAGAAAATTAGAGGCGTCTAACTTTGTTTTGCAGGGGTGTGCTGTGATGTGATATGGCCATGATTGTGATTATATTTGATGTATGCAATGTTCCTTATTGTATGTTGGCAACCGGCAGGAGCCATATGGTTGTCTTTAAATTCTGTTAAGACCCGCGTGTCTATTCAAAGTAGTTGTAATAGTTGAAGCCGGTGGACGACAACCATGGAGCAGCGTCATTGACCTTGATGCAATGCCGGTAATGATGGAGATCATGTTCGTGCTTGAAGATGGAGATCGGAAGCACAAAGAAGAAAGGCCATATCATATCACATATTATGAATTGCATGTGATGTTAATCCTTTATGCATCTTGTATTGCTTAGTAGACGACGGTAGCATTATAAGATGATCCCTCATGCACATGAATTTCAAGTCATAAAGTGTTCACCCTTAGTTAGCACCGTTGCTAAAGCTTGTTGTTTCGAAGCACCACGTGATGATCGGGTGTGTTAGATTCTACAAGTGTATACAACGTGAGCAAGCCAGATTTGCTCGTGCGGAAACTAAGGTTTGATCTTGACGAGCCTAGCATGTACAGACATGGCCTCAGGAACACGGATTACCGAAAGGTAGAGCATGAGTCATATAGTAGATATGATGAACATGTTGATTGTTCGCCATTGAAGCTATATCAACTCTCGTGATGATCGGTTTTGATGTGGTGGATTTGGTTCGTGTGATCACTAAAACAATGTGAGGGATATTGTTTTGAGTGGGAGTTCACCTAGATTAATTTAATTATTAATTAGAACTCAATTTATCATAAACTAAATCAAAGTGAATTTGCATAGTTGTTGTAGTCATTGGCATCCGTTTACCACCTTGCGCTTAGTTATAATTGAGATGATAGAACTATAGAATTCTGGTTAGTTACTTTACGAACTGGTATCGTATTGTTTTGAAGTGTTAATCTAAAGTTTAAAAGTCCTATTGCAAACTTTCAGTAAGTTCCGATTACTCCATGAAGTTTAATAATTAGTATTAAATCAAGAGTAACAATTCCAAGTGTTAGTATATAAGTATCATGTTTGTCTCCATGATTCTTGATATTCAAAGGATTCTCCTAATATCAAGGTTATCTAAGGATCTGAAAGAGTTGTTTCAGAAACCATGATTTGTGGAAGATATTGTGATATCTGAAACGAAGTTTTGGTTGCAACATGATAGAGTATAATATGGCTAAAGTCATGTTCTCATATTTGATGAGAATTTGCAAAAGGTTGGAGACACTAGTTGTCCTAAACCTCCAAAAGTTTTTGGGAGAGCAACATTATACTCACGATTCACCGTTACAAGCTAATAGTAGCTTGATCATGGATAATTCCATGATAAGGGTGAATATTCGATGTAGGTAAAATATTTACTACACCAAGAGATTACTAAAGAAAGGAATTTGAAAGAACACCAAACATTTGATGATGGTGATATACTTCAAAGTGCAAGTCCAAAGACATTGGTATTTAACTATACACGCTTTGGACTATGTGTCATATGAATGACTCCACTAATTGATTTTGATAGATTCTTTCAAACAGAAAAGGAAATACTGAAAGAGAATCTCATAAGTATATGGCAGAAAAGAAAAGACTAGAATTGTTCAGTTTAAGTATATAGATGATATACATGTTATGGCTATATTCTTTGCTTATTAAACACTGTGGTTCTTAAGTATTTGATACTAAATTTGTTGGTGTGAATCGTCATACGAAACAACACAATTCATGAACTACAATGGCCTAAGTAACTAGCAAAAGAATATGTGATGATGTTCATCGAGAACAAAAAAAGGGTTATTGTGTTGCTCGTTAAACATCAAAGCTTGCCTTCCGGATTTGTTTTATCAGGTATTATGAGAACAAAAGGGTTGTTCAAATAATTGCCGTAATCCATAAAAGATGGATGATTCACAAATCTCGTTGGAGAAATCACATCCATAAAACTAGTGCTAAAAATGTCGAAAGACAAATTGATTAAAAGATCACTTAGGAAGTGACATCGCCGTTTAAATTATATTGGAAAGAAAACATGAAGAAAATCCATATGGATGGAATTTTGGAGTCTATTTGATTTTGATCAAATGACGCTTGTGAAACTTTCCTAGAGATAATTAAAACTTCGTTCATAGGCCAAAAGGGAACGATAGACTAGCTTATTGGAACTTGTACATATTGTTGTATGAAGTCCATTATGTATAGTCAAGAGCGATGGATTTCAACTTCATGTGCTTTCTCCGAAAATTTGAGTGAATATATGAATATTTACTTAATAAGGATGAAGTGTGAAACATTTGAAAAGTTCAAGGACTTTCAAGATGAAGTGCAAAATCATTGTAACAAGAATATAAATAGTTTATGATAAGATCATAAAGGAAGATATTTGAGTTACAAGTTTAGCATAATACCTAAGATTTAAGGAATCGTTCCGTGGATTTGCATTTTCCCGAAACACCATAAGAGTATGGAGCGTTCGAGATATGTAATTAAACCTTGTTTGACATGGTAAGATCAAAGGTGTAATTCATAAAACTGCCATTATATTTTAAAGATTAAAAGCTGTAGAGATTACCGTTTTTCCACTGAAAAGAGCTTCATCATAATCCGTTGAAATGACACCATATAAGGTTATGGTTTGGGATAAAACCCAAGTTGTTCTTTCTTAAACATTGGTATGCTATGCATAAGAAAGATGTGTGCAACCAAAGTCGGATGAACCTGTCTTTGTATAAACTGTTAAGTATTCCTCCATAAACACCGGAGACAAAAGTGTTTGTTATTTAAAACGTCAAGTTTCTTTGAGAAGGAATTTTTCGTGAAAAGTTAAGTGGGAGGACAATAGAACTTTGATAAGGTTAAAAGAACCTTAGCTGTATGTGCAGAGTTGCGCAGCGCTGAAAAGTGTTCCGGAGGCAGCAACAAAGCTCATGTCTCACGTACCTCAAAGGTTGTGGTCACGGAGATCCAAGTTCCTATTGAAACAAGTAGGTCGGATGAACAATCAAATACCAAGATTTGAGGGTTGAATCATTATTTGACAATAATGATCCGACTACGTGCAAAGAAGCGATGATGAGCCCTGACTCCGTCAAATGGCTTGAAGCCATAAAATCCGTGATAGTTCCATACACGAGAAATCAAGTTTTGAACTTGAAGGACCCTCGAGAAAGGTGTAAGACCTTACAATTATGTTTGGATCTATAAAGAAATAGACATGGATGTTTCACATCTATGAAATAGTCGACATGTTGGGAAAGAGTTCACAACAATGTTCAAAGGTTGTATATGACAAGATTTGATCTTTCATAGCGATTTTTAGTCTAGACGGATTAATGTAGCAACCACTACATATAATTTGTTATATGGTAGTTGAATAAACAAAACAAGTTCTTCTAATAGAATCGTTACCTAGGACATGTGCATAACACGGTCCATAGGGTTTTGTTAATTCAAAGGAAGCTAAAAGCATATGCAAACTTCAATGGTTAAAGTGAGCATCGCGGAGTTGGAATCTTCACTGTGATGAAACTGTTAAAGGAGTTTAAAAGTTCATCAGAGACGATGAAGATGCTTGCATTTGCAAGAAATTAAGTGGGAGCGCTAAGACATGTTTCTAATACATTATGTGGAAGACATATTGTTGATTGGAAATAATGTATCTTTTATTAACACATATTAAGAATTTCATCCCGATGAAAGACTTAGGCAAAACCCAAATATTTGGCATCAATAGACGCTAATATGGTTGTGCCAGAAGTACATAGACGAGATATTGAATGAGTTCAATATAGAAACTACAAGAAAGGTTCTTGTCGCACAGAAAGGATTGAATGAGTACAATATTGATGATATATTCAAGTGTATTGACATTTGGTAAGTGAAACAAAGATTCAAGTATAGATTGATACTTGATGTATGAAATCACAAAGAATATTTATATCAATCATACTGTGATATGTACAAATCCAGATATGTCCTATGCTCTAAATGTTATGAGCATATACCAGAATAATTCATAAGATGATCGTTGGACAATAGTAAGGATATTCTTATGATCTTTTGGAAGAACTAAGAGTATATTATTTGTAGAAGTGACAAATAGATAGTTAGTTCATTGTAAAAGTACTACATTGATACTAGCTTTGTCACAAAGTACAAATTAAGTTTATCTCAATCTAAACTAAGGGTGGCACAATATAATGGAAAGTGAGTTCCATAATGGATTTGGATGAGTCCCAAAGTTAAGACATTGTGACTGATACTACAACAAAAGTCTAAGTATATGACTGCTGTTTTAGCATCAAAAGAGGGCATTTGTGTCAAGTAGTCTGTTATCAAACTAGGTGTAGTTCACAGTGGGATAATACTATGAAGATATATTGTGCGACAATATTATCAACATGTTTTAACCCCAAAGAGCTAAAGGTCACACCGAAAGACCAAATTTATACAAAGCCATCTCATTAGAGAATGAGTGATGCGTAGAGACGCAAAGACATGCAATTACACACGGACCTGGAAGTGTCAGATCCGGAGATCAGTTGACCACTAGCAATCGTGTACATACAACACCGGAAAGCCATAGGTGTTATATACACAAAGGTTTGAAACTAGATTATTGACTCTAGTGCAAGTGGGAGACTGTTGGAGATATGCCCAAGAGGCAATAATAAAGTGGTTATTATCATATCTTCACACTTATGATAAATGTTTACATACCATGCTATAATTGTATTAACCGGAAACATTAATACTTGTGTGATTTGTAAACTAAAATAAGAGTCCCTAGTAAAGCCTCTTGTTAAACTAGCTTGTTGGTTAATATATGATCATGGTTTCCTGATCATGAACACAGAGATGTTATTAACAACAGGGCCATATCATTAGGAGAATGATGTGGTGGACATACTCCTATAGATAAGCGTAGCATAAAGATCAAGTCATTTCAATAGTTCAATTGCTATATGCTTTCTGATACATAGTAACCTAATTCCTTCGACCATGAGATCATGCATATCACCTTTGCCGGATGGATGCTTTGATGTCATCAAACACCACACCGTAACAGGGTGGCTATAAAGGTGGCATTGAGTGTTCAGAAAGTATTGGTTGAAACACATGGATCAAGAGTGGGATTTGTCCATCCATATGACGGATAGATATACTCTGGGCCCTCTCGGTGGAATGTCATCCAATTAGCTTGCAAGCATGTGACTGGCTCACAAGGGATCACATATCACGGGAACGAGAAAAGAGTACTTATCGGTAACGAGGTTGAACTAGGTATGCAGAGATACCGACGATCATAACCTCGGATAAGTAAACTATCGTGAGACAAAGGGAAATTGGTATCGTATGTAAGTGGTTCATTCGATCGCAAAGTAATCGTAGAAATATGTGGGAGCCATATGAATTTCCAGATTCCTCTATTGGTTATTGTTCGGAGAAGTGTCCCGATCATGTCCGCATAATTCACGAACCGTAGGGAGACACACTTAAGGATTCGACGTTGTTTGAGTAGTTATGGTATTATGAGAAAGAGACCGAATGTTGTTCGGAGTCTCGGATGAGATCCAGGATATCACGAGGTGATCCGGAATGGTCCGGAGAATAAGATTCATATAAGGAAAGTCCCGTTTCGGAGTTCGGGAATGATTCCGGTGTTTTCATCGGGAATGTTCTAGAAGGTTCCGGATTGTTCGGCACTCCGGGGGGGAGGGTACATGATGTGTCATTACATATTGAATGATTGCATCATGTACTAAGTGTTCTTGCTGTTCCAAATAAAGGATTAAATTGAATCCTAAAACAGAAAAGTCAAATGGCCAGTTTAAAAGTCAAACGACTAAAACAGGAAACTGTGGGAAACAAGCAAGAGGTGGTTGGAACTGACTTGGGGGAGGAGTCCCTCCAAGCCGGCGCGCCAACCAAGGCCGACTTGGGGAGGGACTCCCCTCCCCTTGGCCGCCCCTCCCACCTATAAAAGGAGGGGCAGGGCCTCCTCCTCTAGACACACAAGTTCCTATCCTCTAATCTAAATCCTAGCCCTAGACTCCGGTTTAGAGCCGCTTTGGTTTAGAGCTTCTAATTGCCCTAGCCTTCGGATTAGAGCCTTCTAATTGGTGTGTCTAAACCCTAGACCACTAATAGCTCTCTCATACTCCACCATACTCGCTCCGGCTTAAGGCGAAGCCCTGCGGGATCTCCCCTCTACTTCCGGTACCACGCCGTTGTGCTGCCGGAATCACGAGGAGAGTGCTACAACCTCCGCTGCCTGCTGGAACAAGGGAGAGGAAGGTCTTCGTCGAGTACCGAACGTGTGACCGACTACGGAAGCGCTGCCGGAACGCAGCGCCGGAAGGATCGTCTACGCGATCTTGAGATCGGCAAGTGTACGACTACATCACCCACGAGAATCTGCTCTCGTTAACCGCTTTGGAATCTTCGAGGGTGAGTTACTCTATCGACTCGTTGCTACAATCTAGTAGATAGATCTTGGCTTGTTTGTGTGCATGCGGTAGAAAATTTTTGTTTTCCATGCTACGAACCCCTACAGCCTTCCGACCGGGGACGATGTCGTGGAACGTGGTGTGGGTCGTCTCGATCATCGACTACAGGAGCCGCAGCCGCCTGAAGGTGTCTAGGTACAGGATGTTGATGGAGCTGCCGCCGTCCATCAATGTCTTGGGGAGCCAGTAATCGCCGACCTTGGGCTTGACTACCAGCGCTACTCGACCTGGGTACTCGATGCGTGGCGAGTGGTCTTGACGACTCCAGGTGATGGGCGGCTCCGACCAGTTGAGGAACTGGGGAACATCCACCTGGGCCACCGCGTTGACGACGACGGCGCGGGCGATGACCTTCTTCTCGCGCTTCGTGTTGAAGCCTGTGAAGGTATGGAGCGAGCCGGCCACTTTGCCGAATTTTCCGCCGTTTGGCGGGTCGTTGTCAAGGTCCTCCCGCGCTCGCCGTGCCTTCTCGATCTCCGTGAGGGTGTGGCAGTCGGCGGTGGTGTGCGTTGCGGGCTTCCCTTCCCTGCTATGAAACGCACATGGTTGGTTAAGGAGAGCCGCGGGGTCGAACCTTGGCTTGGCCTGGTAGTTGCCGCCGTCGCGGCGTTGTCCTCCGTCGCGACGGAAGCTCTTGGGCTCGCGTAGCGCGTGCCCGGCGTTGGCGACGAAGTCGAATCGCCCGTCACTGCGGCGCTTGCCGGTGAGGCGAGTGTTGCTGTAGCGTAGGTCGGACCGTCGTCCGCTGTCGTTGCCGCTCGTGCGGCGTTGACCACCTGACTCGTCGTCAGTTTCCTGGTTTGGATCTTCCTCCGCGTACCTTTTGGCGATCTCGAGGAGGTCAGGGATGTTGTCGAGTGTGCGAGAGTGTCGCTTGAGCTTGGCGACCAGGGGCTCATAGCGGCACGAGGTCTTAAAGCAATGGATCGCGGTGTCTGGGTGGATGCCGACCGCGTTGTACCAGAGTTCTTGCCACCGTTGGACCCAGTTGCGGGTCGACTCGCGGGGTCCGTGGACGCAGCGCTCCAGGTCCTCGATAGTAGTGGCGCGGGTGTAGGAGCACTCGAAGTGCCTGACGAAAGCGTCGCGCATCTCCTCCCAGGAGTCTATACTGTCCTGAGGGAGGGTGTTGATCCACTGCCTGCACGTCCCCTCCATCATCAGGGGGAGGTAACGGGCGGCTAGCAGGTCGGTCTGGCCTGCGATCCCCATTGCCATGAGGTATGTGTCGAGCCAGACGGCGGGGTCGTACGATGGGTCGTACTTTTATATCTCCTTCGGCGCCTTAAAGTTTGGCGTGTACTTCTCGCCTCGGATCATTGGTTCGAAGCACTTGGGGCCGAGTCGACTGAGCGACCCCATGGGCTCGCCGTCGCGGCGATTGGTTAGGTTGTGTCGCAGGTCATTGGGCTGGCGTGCGCGCCAGCTTTGGTTGTTGATGATGTGGGTGCGGGCGTCGATGGGTTGACCGTGGGCGGCGACGAGGTTGGTCGCCGGCCTGGGGTCGTTGGTGGAGAGTGCCGTGTTCGTGGGTCGGTGTTGGAGCTGCAGTGGCTCCGGTGGTGGGCAGTTGAGTGTGTTTGTCACCATTGGGCGGCCGCTCGAGGCCACCCTACTTCCCGAGGAACGCGAGTATACTCGACCTTGCGAGTCGGCGCCCACTCTTTGCTGCTCGATGCCTTTGCGAGCAGGGCCCTGACGTATTGGATCTATAGGGCGTCGTCGCCGGTGGCCGTGATGTTGTCGGCTGCTGCTCGGCCTGCCACGAGGTTGTCCATCGGGGTGGAGAACAGTGGGAGATCGTTTGCGTCTCGCTCCCATGAGGAGACTACTATCCGCGGCTGGTCCCTGGGGGGTGTGCGGTTGGGTGGAGGCGGGGCGCCCATCGCCGTCGACCCTGGCGGGGGTCGGGCGCTTCCTCCTGGTGGCGCGTTCTCGCAGATCGCGCGCTCGGCCACGCGGGCCGGGTTGTTTTCGTCGTCGAAGTTCAGGGCGCGCCCCTGAACGGTGGGGTTCAGGCACGACCTGATCCGCTGTTGGTGGTAGCACGATAGCTCCTGCGCCGTCACCTGCTCGAGGCGGAATTTTTCGCGCTCGGCTTATTCCTTGTGCACCGCCTCCGCCAGTTTCAGGCGGAGTTCTTCGACCTCTGTTGTCGTGGCGTTGGGAGGGATTGGGGTGGAGAATGGATCCTCCGGCGGATCGGTTCCGTTCGCCATGTAGGTCGCGGCGTGGCGACCGGTTCCGTCGCGGAGGTCGAAGGAATTCTCCGACCCAGAGTCGAATTCGAAGATCCCGAGGATGGAGGGGTCCTCGAAGTCTCCCACGTTGGAGACCTGGGTGATGGAGCCCGCGGGTGAAGCCGCGGTGATGGACCCGGCGAGTGACGCCGGGGTCGCCGAGTCGGCGGTGTCGTCGAGGGCCGCGTCTCCTGCGGCCGCTGAGTTTTCGGCCACGTCGCTGTGGGCCGAGTTGTACTCGGAGGCGAGGCGGTGGATCATGCGGATCTGGCTCTCGGAAAGCCGATCGCGTGGCGGCGACTCGCGGATGCAAGCCGAATCCTCCGAGACGATGATGTCGGTGAGGCCGACGAAGAGGCTGATCGTGCCGATCGGTAGGATCACGCTGTGCGTGACGGGCCGCATCGTCGGGATGTAGCTGCTCGGAAAGATTTGGAGCATCTCGCCGATCGCTATCATCCGGCTGGTGGCGACCGTCTCGTTGATGGGAAGATTGGATCTCACCGCAGAACACCGACCGGACCGGCCAGGACCCACGGTGGGAGCCACTGTCGTGGGAATGGTCACGGCAGATGCTGCAATCGGCAGTGAATAGTAGAACGAGGGGCAAGGGCGGCCAGCCATCTGCGGTGCGAGATGAGGACAAAGACACAGGGTTTTACCCAGGTTCGGCCCCCCGGAGGGTAAAGACCTACTCCTGCTAGATTGTATTATGGAGATGGTACAATGGGCGAGCTCGGCGGCTAGGCGGCGAGTCGCTTGGGTGTATGATGGAACGTATCTCTACTCACCCTATGGGGAGGTTTATATAGGCTCACCTCCCCTAGGGTTTACATATCTCAACCGATTCAGTTAAAGCTTCGGCACTCGTTTAACCTAATCCGACTGGGCCTATCTACTCGCTTGGGCATTCAGCTTCCAGTCGCCTTATTCCTCGCTGGGCTTCGATCTAGTCGCCGTCTTGCAGGCCCACTCGCCAGCTCTTGGGCTAGTCGGAAACGTCCTGCTGGGTATACCCCAGTAGACATATCCCCATCATCTACAGAGCTCATCTTTGAATAGGTAAAAGTGGTGAAAACAGAAGGTTCATGCAACCCCAATCTTTTTATATTTTTGATGTTTTTAATACATAAGGGAACAGAGGAGGAACCGGAGGCTGGGGTGGCCAAACCCACCCTAGGCGCGGGCCCCAGCTGGACGCTCCTGGAGGGGGTGTGCCTCCCCCGAGCTCCGTCTCCGCCTCGTTTTCATATCAAAACCTTCCTTATGCATTAAAACTTCGTAATATATAACCCCCGTATCCCCCGAGGTTCGTGCATCATTTTCTCGTCGTATTTTTGCTTTGATCTGTTTCTGTCAGGAAAACTTTATTTAAGATATTTTGTGTCTTTAAGGATTGCATGTTTGGCTTTATCACTTGTAGTTTTTCTTGTTTCCTTCAACTTTTTTGCTTGCTATCCAGCCTTGCTAGCCAAAAACCTGTTTTGAGAAGGCATACTTCTCATGTTTACAATCCCTTTGAACCAAAACCTTTGCCATTTGTGTCCACCATATCTACCTATTAGCAATTGCTATTCCAAGCAAATTCTCAAGGTTCATCTATCTTTCGAATTAAAAAGTATTTTGTTATGTGAAAACTAGTTAGTAAAGCTCTCACGAACTTAATGGCACACCATATTTTCTTGCCCCTAATAAACTTGAACCATTGTGTGATCGAAGTTGTATATGCTTGCATCTATACATTGGAATTAGCAGAACTGTTCTGTCATGGGGAACGCTTTCAACATTGCACCTGTACGTTGTACACAGTTGATATCATGCTCTTTTGTTTACGGATGTCGATGGTGTGAAATAAAGAGGGAACTTTTAAGTCATGGAGTGACGTATGTGTGTTAGAGAAACGCCTGGGCAGCTAGCCTAAGCCATGCCTAATCATGGTGGAAACTT
Organism: Avena atlantica; assembly: GCA_910589765.1. NCBI lineage: Eukaryota > Viridiplantae > Streptophyta > Magnoliopsida > Poales > Poaceae > Avena > Avena atlantica. The sequence continues at coordinate 246,925,851 of OU342736.1, forward strand.
GCAGCATCACCATAATGAGCATTGTATGAAGCATCCTCAATAAAAAGCTATGCACATAGTAAATAAAAAGATCGCTGAGATGCTCATTGTCTGCTTGCCTTGTCATTTTGGTTATGGGATAACTCCTGTACCTATAATACACATGTACTTATAATGACAAGAACTTACCGGTGACTAAAGTTGAGTAGCATGAGGAGCCGACCTCGTACTCAAGGGACATGACATTGCCAACTTATATTTCGTCAAGCATATACTCCATCTTTGTGCACTTTAACCTTAATCATCTCAAGATGCCTATGATAGGGGCAATGAGGGCTCAAAGATAGTAAGTACCATAATATTTTGAAAGCTCTTTATGACTTGAAATCCCTGTTTCCCTCTATGAAGGGACCTTTCTACTATTTTTAAGTTGAGTCAGTAAACCTACTTCCTCTCTATCTCCAGCAAGCATTTGAGTTGTTGTGTTTCAAGCATACATATGGTGATTTATTCAATCATGTTCTTTATCTTCCTTGTTTGCACAAGACTCTTATCTGTTGAGTATTACTTTGAAAGTGTTCATTTTGAAAAACCTTTTTGAGCAAAGAGTGCTCATGTTTTGAAAACTTTTAAAAAAAGCTTTTTGTGAAACTGTTTGCCAACTGTTCTCTGACCAGGAGCAAGAATTTGGCAATTCCAATTATGATTTATCTTTATGCATCTCTATTGTGACTCCTGTACTTGTTGCAAGCAAAGTTATATAATGGTGAATTGCTTTCTTCTATGAGTTGTGTAATGGTAAGTGTGATGCTTCTTGTCCGTATTCTTTTATCGACACTTCACTCCATAAACACGTGGACATGTTTACTGAGCTCAGTTTTCACTTGGAGACAAGCGAAGGTCTAAGCTTGGGGAGAGTTGATACGTCCAATTTGCATCACTATTTTATATCATAATTTATCTCTATTCGTTGATATATGTCTTATTATAAGGTATTACTTATGTCTTTTCCACTGTTTTTGCATGTTGGATGATTCTTGGAGGATGGACTGCCGGAGTCTGGATTCTGATGGAAAAAGAGGTGTTTTGATGCAATTTCGGGGAGATAAGAAAAATACCAGAAAAATATGGGAAAATTATATTTTCCCGGAAGACGAAGGAATCCAGAAGGGGAGTCGTAGAAGGGCCGCAGGGGGCCCACACCCCCCTAGGCACGGGTCCCCCTGGGCTGCGCCTAAGGCAGGTGTGGCCCACCTTCTCAGCCTCCGACTCCGCCCTATCGCCTATATCTTCCTCACGGAACCCTGACACCAGGGGGCGACCACAGATAGATTTCTGCTGCCTCTACGGGGCGGAAAATATCGAGAGAGAAATATCTCTCCGACAGACAAATTTCTGTCGGGGAAATTCCTTCCCGGAGTGGGGAGATCATCGCCATGAACATCGTCATCAAGCTAGGCTTCATCGGGATCATCATAATCATCATCATCATCATCCACACCATCATCTCTACCAGCACCATCATCACCACTCCATACCGCTGTAACAATTGTGTTGGATATTGCTTTAGTTTTTAGAGAAAACTTTCCTGGTGTTAATTACTATTGTAGTTGATGCTTGTGAGTGTAACCATTGAATTATTGTTTTTGTTCAGATTGTTATTTATCACCATATCATCTTTGATCTTGATCCATATGATGTCTTGTGAGTAGTTCGTTTAGTTCTTGAGGACATGGGAGAAGTCATGTTGTTAGTAGTGGATTTGTGTTGAGTTATTATTCAATGGTTTAGTATTTAAGTTGTGGTGCTATTTTTCTAGTGGTGTCATGTGAACGTCGACTACATGATACTTCACCATTTATGGGCTTAGGGGAATGCATTGTGTATTTGGCTATTAATTGTGGGGTTGCCGGAGTAACAGAAACCTGAACCCCCGTTAGGACACTATTGTATAAGGGAGCGTAGGATCTCAGAGTTTAAGACCGTGGTTAGGTTTATATCTTAATTGCTTTCTTGTAGTTGTGGATGCTTGAAGGGGGTTTAATCACAAGTATGTATTAGTCCAAGTAAGGTCGGTACATTAGCACGGGTTCACCCACACAACACTTACAACACCAAAGAAGAGTACTTAGCTATTTGAAGCGAAAGCACTTGACAGAATTTCCATGTGTCCTCGAGAACATTTGGTCCTTATAAATATTCCCACCGGCTTGTCCTTTGCTAAGAAAGGATTGGGCCACTTGCTGCGTTTGTGCGTTGTCTTTATTACTTGCACTTTGTTTTGTTTCTTTATCAGAAAATTTCTAAAAACCCGTTTGCTAAGTATTTACAGAGATTTTCTGTTTCATACCACTAGTCAACACCTTATGCTTTTCGTTGGGATCGACACTCCTATTTATTGAAAGTACTGCGATACACCCCCTATACTTGTGGGTCATCACGGTGGCGCGGCACTTCGGCGACGCGTGGCCGACGAGACAAGCAGTTATTGTTCAGCTGTCGCCGCGTGGTTCCGAGGATGACGATGACTCGGCTTCCGTCGCTGACTCGGCGGGTCCACACGCCGCTTCATTTTTTTTCGCCGAGTTCGCTTTGTCCGGCGTTTCCAAGACGTTTCCGGGATCTGGGAATGGACTAAAAAGTCCGGACTAAAGTTGGCTCAAATCCAAACGAAAAGAGATTTCTAAAAACACGGCCAATTTTCGATGTTCGGACCTAAATTCGACGTCCGGATCAACGTTCTGGGCAGCGAGTGGAGATGCTCTCAGACAGAGGAGCAACCGTTTGGCCCGGCTCCTCGGTAGAGAATGCTGGTCAGGGTTGGATGGCCAGTGCAGGTGGGCTTTTGGCCAGCTGAGTTAGTCCGTGCGTTAACAAGGGTAATAAGAGTAACTCCTGGCTGTATATTTTGGGATGCTAAAACGTCGTATACAACACACGCGATCCGGATGCAGCGCGTGGTACATGAATCTTCTCCGGTATATGCGTTAAATATACGCGTTAAATTTATAGCACAAATCCCTTAAACGGGCACGCTAAATTGGAACGCATGCGAACAAAATTTTACAATAAATATGATAGGAAATAGTTTTAGAAATTAGACAAAAATACATTATATAAAATAGAAAAAGTGCAGAAAATAGTGCAGAAAATACCAGAAATTACTAAAAACTACTACTAGAATCTAGTCACAGTTGAAGTCATCATCGGACGAGGCCGTTGTCGTGTCGGACATCGGCGTCGATGACAAATAGTGCATCCAACAGGGATCGTCATCGGTGATAGTCATCGGCCCGGTTATCTGCGCCTGACGCTCGAGCGGTTCTCGTGCTTAGTCGCCCTCACCACTGCCTTGTTTGCGGCCTGCTCGGCGTCATGCCTGCGCTGCGCTTCGACATCTTCAGGGAAGCTGTAGGCACTCATAGCGCTCGGCGACAAGCAGGCGGCGCTCCTCCTCCGTCACGAGGCGAGGTGGCGACGTGAGCGCCTCGGCCTGCTCGCGCGTCCAGACATCCTGAAAGTTTATTGACGCGCGGGGGCGCCCGACCCGCCACGCCACCGCGTCGTAGGCGCACGCGGTCTCGAAGGTGCCAAAGCTGATGCGATCGTCACCGAATCGGATCTTGGCATAGTAGTTGCCAGTTGGGCGCGCGCGTATGACACGGTACACGGAGCTTCCCCGGTGCGGTGGCATGTCGGCGATGGCGCGGGAGCAGCCCGTCGGCAGAGAAGCGGTGGGAAGGGAAAAAACGAGTCTGCATGCACGCTGAAGTGGCGACAATTTGGTTTGACGCTCGGCGCATGATTTAACAAGCGCGCGCTGAGTTGTTAGTCAAAATAATCGCGTGCAACCACGCGCACGGGGCAAAGATTTTCCCGCCCGCGGAAAGACAGCGCGTCTGTTGAAGGGCATGATGCCGGCTTTCGTGCCGAAAAAGGCAGTTTTTAGCGCGTGGACGAGGTTTTCGAGTTGCTCCAAAAGGCTAGAACGTTCTACTTGTTTTTTTTAGGATAGTTCTCACCTTTGGAAAAAAACTCCCGTGTCGCTCCCGCAGGGGCAGCCCAGGAGAACCCCCAGAGCCTAGCCGTCGGACTTCCTCTCTCCACATCCCCTTGCTGCCGCCGTCACGGGTGTCACCGTGACGGCGGCGGGGCTCGTCTCCCAAAGGGAGAGAGCCAAGCGCGGAGCCCTTGAGTGGAGGGGCCTCACATCTTCTCTCTGCGCGGTCATAGAGGTGGCCTCGGGAACTGCTGCCCGTCGACGGCGGTTGACCTGGGCCACGAGGGTGGCGGGTCGTTGAGGGTGGCCGGTGTGCTGGGGGCCAGGCGTCAGAGCGGGAGATGGTGGAGGCCGTGTAGGGGTTCGTAGCATGGACAACAAAAAATTTCTAACGCATGCACACAAACAAGCCAAGATCTATCTACTAGATTATAGCAACGAGTCGATAGAGGAACTCACCCTCGAAGATTCCAAAGCCGTTAACGAGAGCAGATTCTCGTGGGTGATGTAGTCGTACACTTGCCGATCTCAAGATCGCGTAGATGATCCTTCCGGCAGCGCTTCCGCAGTCAGTCACACGTTTGGTACTCGATGAAGACCTTCCTCTCCCTTGTTCCAGCAGGCAGCGGAGGTTGTAGCACTCTCCTCGCGATTCCGGCAGCACGACGGCGTGGTACCGGAAGTAGAGAGGAGATCTCGCAGGGTTTCGCCTTAAGTCGAAGCGAGTATGTTGGATTAGGGTTTCCTGGAAAACTAGGGTTTAGAGATCCGGGAGGAGGAGGAAGTGTCGGCGACGGCTAAGGACCGGCGGCGACGCGGCGAGGCGGCGCGGCGGCGGCGCTGGCTTGTGGAGAGGGCTTGGAACTTGTGTTGTTTGGGGCAGCCCTCCCCCTCTATTTATGAGAGGGAGGGGCAGCCTTGGGAGGGGTGGGTTTGAATCCAAAACCAAACCCAAGTTGGATTGAGAGAAGGACTTGTTTCTTCTCCCACTAGGAAACCATTGTTCCAGTTTGACTTTTCAAACTTCCCGTTTGACTTTCAATTTATATGAATTTTATTCTCCGGACCATTCCGGATCTCCTCGTGATATACCGGATCCCATCCGAGACTCCGAACAACATTCGGCCTCTTACTAATCATTCCATAACTACTCAATAACATCGAATCCTTAAGTGTATCTCCCTACGGTTCATGAATTATGCGGACATGACCGAGACACTTCTCCTATCAATAACCAATAGAGGAATCTGGAAATTCATATGGCTCCCACATATTTCTACGATTACTTTATGATCGAATGAACCACTTACATACGATACCAATTTCCCTTTGTCTCATGATAGTTTACTTATCCGAGGTTTTGATCGTCGGTATCTCTGCATACCTAGTTCAACCTCGTTACCGATAAGTACTCTTTTCTCGTTCCCGTGATATGTGATCCCTTGTGAGCCAGTCACATGCTTGCAAGCTAATTGGATGACATTCCACCGAGAGGGCCCAGAGTATACCTATCCGTCATATGGATGGACAAATCCCACTCTTGATCCATGTGCCTCAACCATACTTTCCAAACACTCAATGCCACCTTTATAGCCACCCAATTACGGTGTGGTGTTTGATGTCATCAAAGCATCCTTCCGGTGATGGTGATTAACATGATCTCATGGTCGAAGGAATTAGGTTACTATGTATCAGAAAGCTTATAGCAAATAAACTATATTAAATGACTTGATTTCTATGCTACGCTTAAATATAGGAGTATGTCCATCACATCATTCTCCTAATGATATGACCCTGTTGTTAATAACATCTCTATGTTCATGATCAGGAAACTATGATCATATATTAACCAACAAGCTAGTTTAACAAGAGGCTTTACTAGGGACTCTTTTATGTTTGCAAATCACACAAGTATTAATGTTTCCGGTTAATACAATTATAGCATGGTATATAAACATTTATCATAAGTATGAAGATATGATAATAACCACTTTATTATTGCCTCTTGGGCATATCTCCAACAGTATCCCACTTGCACTAGAGTCAATAATCTAGTTTCAAACCTTTGTGTATTCAACACCTATGGCTTTCTGGTGTGGTATGTACACGATTTCTAGTGGTCAACTGATCTTCGGATCTGACACTTCCAGGTCCGTGTGTAATTGCATGTCTTTGCGTCTATACGCATCACTCATTCTCTAATGAGATGGCTTCGTACAAATTTGGTCCTTTGGTGTGACCTTTAGTTCTTTGGGGTTAAAACATGTTGATAATATTGTCGTACAATATATCTTTATAGTATTATCCCTGCTTTAAACTACACCTAGTTTGATAACAAACTACTTGACACAAATGCCCTCTTTTGCTGCTATAATAGCATTTATATACTTAACCTTTTGTTGTAGTATCTGGCACAATGTCTTAACTTTGGAACTCATCCAAATTCATTATGGAACTTACTTTCCATTATATTGTGCCACCCTTAGTTTAGATTGAGATAAACTTAATTTGTACTTTGTGACAAAACTAGTATCAATGTAATTCATTTACAATGAACTAACCATCTATTTGTCACTTCTACAAAATAATATATTCTTAGTTCTTTTACAAGATCATAAGAATATCTTTACTATTGTCCAATGATTATCTTATGAATCATTTTGGTATATGCTCATAACATTAAGAGCATAGGACATATGTGGATTTGTACATATCACAGTATGATTGATATAAATACTCTTTGTGATTCCATACATCAAGTATCAATCTATACTTGAATCTTTGTTTCACTTACCAAGTGTCAATACACTTGAATATATCATCAATATTGAACTCATTCAATCCTTTCTGTGCGACAAGAACCTTTCTTGTAGTTTATATATTGAACTCATTCAATATATCATCTATGTACTTTCGGCACAACCATATTAGCGTCTCTTGATGCCAAATATTTGGGTTTTGCCTAAGTCTTTCATCGAGATGAAATTCTTATCCTGTGTTAATAAAAGATACATTATATCCAATCAACAATATGTCTTCCACATAATGTATTAGAAACATGTCTTAGCGCTCCCACTTAATTTCTTGCAAATGCAAGCATCTTCATCGTCTCCGATGAAATTAAACTCTTTTAACGGTTTCATCATAGTGAAGATTCCAACTCCGCGATGCTTACTTCAACCATTGAAGTTTGCATATGCTTTTAGCATCCTTTGAATTAACAAAACCCTTTGGACCATGTCATTCACACGTCCTTGGTAACCATTCTATTAGAAGAACTTGTTTTGTTTATTCAACACATAACAAAATTATATGTCGTGGTTGCTACATTAATCCGTCTAGACTAAATATCGCTATGAAAGATCAGATCTTGTCATAGTCAACCTTTGAACATTGTTGTGAACTTTTTCCCAACATGTCGACTATTTCATAGATGTGAAACGTTCATGTCTATTTCTTTATAGATCCAAATACGACTTTAAGGTCTTGTACCTTTCTAGAGGGTCTTTCAAGTTCAAAGCTTGATCTCTCGTATATGGAACTATCACGGCTTTTATGGCTTCAAGCCATTTGACGGAGTCAGGGCACATCATCGCTTCTTTGCATGTAGTCGGATCATTATTGTCAAATAATGATTTAACTTTCAAATCTTGGTATTTGATTGTTTACCCGACCTATTTGTTTCAATAGGAACTTAGATCTCCGTGACCACAACCTTTGAGGCACGTGAGCCATGAGCATTGTTGCTGCCTCCGGAACACTTTTCGGCGCTGCGCAACTTTGCACATATAGCTAAGGTTCTTTTAACCTTATCAAAGTTCTATTGTCCTCCCACTTATCTTTTCACGAAAAATTCCTTCTCAAAGAAACTTGACGTTCTAAGCGACAAACACTTTTGTCTCCAGTGTTTATGGAGGAATACTTAACAGTTATACAAAGACAGGTTCATCCGACTTTGGTTGCAAACATATTTCTTATGCATAGCATTCCAATGTTTAAGAAAGGACTACTTGGGTTTTATCCCAAACCATAACTTTATATGGTATCATTTTAACGGATTATGATGAAGCTCTTTTCAGTGGAAAAACAGTAGTCTCTAAAGCTTTTAATCTTTAAAATATAATGGCAGTTTTATGAATTACACATTTGATCTTACCATGTCAGCAAGGTTTAATTACAAATCTCGAATGCTCCATACTCTTATGGTGTTTCGAAAAATGCAAATCCACGGAACGATTCCTTAAATCTTAGGTATTATGCTAAACTTGTAACTCAAATATCTTCCTTTATGATCTTATCATAAACTATTTATATTCTTGTTACAATGATTTTGCACTTCATCTTGAAAGTCTTTGAACTTTTCAAATGTTTCATACTTCATCCTCATTAAGTAAATATTCATATATTCATTCAAATTTTCAGAGGAAGCATATGAAGTTGAAATCCATCGCTCTTGACCACACATAATGGACTTCATACAACAATATGTACAAGTTCCAATAAGCTAGTCATTCATTCCCTTTTGGCCTATGAACGAAGTTTTAATTATCTCTAGGAAAGTTTCACAAGCATCATTTGATAAAAAATCAAAAGACTCCAAAATTCCATTCACATGGAGTTTCTTCATGTTTTCTTTCCAATATAATTTAAACGGTGATGTCACTTCCTAAGTGATCTTTTAATCAATTTGTCTTTCGACATTTTTAGCACTAGTCTTATGGATGCGATTTCTCCAACGAGATTTGTAAATCATCCATCTTTTATGGATTACGGCAATTATTTGAACAACCCTTTTGTTCTCATAATACCTGATAAAACAAATCTTGAAGGCAAGCTTTTAACGAGCAACACAATAACCCTTTATTTGTTCTCGATGAACATCATCACATATTCTTTTGCAAGTTACTTAGGACATTGTAGTTCATGAATTGTGTTGTTTCGTATGACGATTCACACCAACAAATTCAGTATCAAATACTTAAGAACCACATTGTTTAATAAGCAAAGAATATAGCCATAACATGTATATCATATATATACTTAAGCTGAACAATTCTAGTCTTTTCTTTTCTGCCATATATTTATGAGATTCTCTTTCAGTATTTCCTTTTCTGTTTGAAATAATCTATCATCAATAGTGAAGCCATACATATGACACATAGTCCAAAGCTTGTATAGTTAAATACCAATGTCTTTGGACTTGCACTTTGAAGTAGATCACCATCATCAAATGTTTGATGTTCTTTCAAATTCCTTTGTTTAGTAATCTCTTGGTGTAGTAAACATTTTACCTACATTAAATATTCATCCTTATCATGGAATTATCCATGATCAAGCTACTTTTAGCTTATAACGATGAATCGCGAGTATAATGTTGCTCTCCAAAACCTTTTGGAGGTTTAGGAAAACTAGTGTCTCCAACCTTTTGCAAATTCTCATCAAATATGAAAACATGACTTTTGCCATATTATACTCTATCATGTTGCAACCAAAACTTCGTTTCAGATAACACAATATCTTCCACACATCATGGTTTTTGAAACAACTCTTTCAGATCCTAGATAACCTTGATATTAAGACAATCCTTTGAATATCAAGAATCATGAAGATAAACATGATACTTATATACTAACACTGAAACTGTTACTCTTGATTTAATACCAACTATTAAATTTCACGGAGTAATCGAAACTTACTAAAAGTTTGCAATGGGACTTTTAAACTTTAGATTAATACTTCAAAACAATACGATACCAGTTCGTAAAGTAACTAACCAGAATTCTATAGTTCTATCATATCAATTATAACTAAGCGCAAGGTGGTAAACGAATGCCAATGACTACAACAACTATGCAAATTCACTTTGATTTAATTTATGATAAATAGTGTTCAACTTTTAATCATATTGTCGTTGAACTCCCACTCAAAACAATATCCCTTACATTGTTTTAGTGATCACACGAACCAAATCCACCACATCAAAACCGATCATCACGAGAGTTGATGTAGCTTCAATGGCCAACAATCAACATGTTCATCATATCTACTATATGACTCATGCTTTACCTTTCGGTGATCCGTGTTCCGAGCCATGTCTGTACATGCTAGGCTCGTCAAGATCAAACCTTAGCTTCCGCATAAGCAAATCTGGCTTGCTCACGTTGTATACACTCACAGAATCTAACACACCCGATCATCACGTGGTGCTTCGAAACAACGAGCTTTAGCAACGGTGATTACTAAGGATGAACACTTTAAAACTTGAAATTTTGTGCTAGAAGGATCATCTTATAATGCTACCGTCGCGAACTAAGCAACACAAGATGCATAAAAGGATTAACATCACATGCAATTCATAATATGTGATATGATATGGCCTTTCTTCTTGTGCTTATGATCTCCATCTTCAAGCACGAACATGATCTCCATCATCACCGGCATGGCGTCAAGGTCAATGACGTCGTTTCATGGTTGTCGTCCACCAGCATCAACTATTACAACTACTTTGAATAATAGACACACAGGTCTTAACGGAATTTAAAAGACAACCATATGGCTCATGCCGGTTGCCAACTTACAATAAGGGACATTGCATACATCATATATAATCACAATCATGGCCATATCACATCACAGCACACCCCTGCAAAACAAAGTTAGACGCCTCTAATTTTCTTTGCATGTTTTACGTGGTTTGGGGCTTTCAATAAGTGTCGTTCTAACTTACGAACAAGAACCACAACATTGATACTAGTATTGTCAATCACCCGTTGTAAATTGAATCTTAACTATGTTGGAAAAAACAGGCACCCGCAAAGCCACTTATGCAATACAAGTTGCATGTCAAGCGTGGAGCAAGTCTCATGAACGATGTCATGTAAGGTTAGCCCGGGCCGCTTCATCCCAGCATCCCGCAAGATGCAAAGTACACAAGAAGCAATCGACAACAAAAACATCAACGCCCACAATGACCATTGTGTTCTACTCGTGCAACAGATCTACATATAGACACGGCTCTGATACCACTGTAGGGGTTCATAGCATGGAAAACAAAAAATTTCTACCGCATGCACACAAACAAGCCAAGACATATCTACTAGATTGTAGCAACAAGTCGATAGAGGAACTCACCCTCGAAGATTCCAAAGCGGTTAACGAGAGCAGATTCTCGTGGGTGATGTAGTCGTACACTTGCCGATCTCAAGATCGCGTAGACAATCCTTCCGGCGCTGCGTTCCGGCAGCGCTTCCGCAGTCGGTCACACGTTCGGTACTCGATGAAGACCTTCCTCTCCCTTGTTCCAGCAGGCAGCGGAGGTTGTAGCACTCTCCTCGCGATTCCGGCAGCACGACGGCGTGGTACCGGAAGTAGAGGGGAGATCTCGCAGGGCTTCGCCTTAAGTCGAAGCGAGTATGTTGGATTAGGGTTTCCCGGAAAACTAGGGTTTAGAGATCCGAGAGGAGGAGGAAGTGTCGGCGGCGGCTAAGGCGGCGGCGACGGACCGGCGGCGGCGCGGCGATGCGGCGCAGCGGCGGTGGCGGCGAGCGGCGGCGGCGGCTCGTGGAGAGGGCTTGGAACTTGTGTTGTTTGGGGCAGCCCTCCCCCTCTATTTATGAGAGGGAGGGGCAGCCTTGGGAGGGGTGGGTTTGAATCCAAACCCAAACCGAAGTTGGATTGAGAGAAGGACTTGTTTCTTCTCCCACTAGGAAACCATTGTTCTAGTTTGACTTTTCAAACTTCCCGTTTGACTTTCAATTTATATGAATCTTATTCTCCGGACCATTCCGGATCTTCTCGTGATATCCCGGATCCCATCCGAGACTCCGAACAACATTCGGTCTCTTACTAATCATTCCATAACTACTCAACAACATCGAATCCTTAAGTGTGTCTCCTTACAGTTCGTGAATTATGCGGACATGACCGAGACACTTCTCCGACCAATAACCAATAGAGGAATCTGGAAATTCATATGGCTCCCACATATTTCTACGATTACTTTGTGATCGAATGAACCACTTACATACGATACCAATTTCCCTTTATCTCATGATAGTTTACTTATCCGAGGTTTTGATCGTCGGTATCTCTGCATACCTAGTTCAACCTCGTTACCGATAAGTACTCTTTTCTCGTTTCCGTGATATGTGATCCCTTGTGAGCCAGTCACATGCTTGCAAGCTAATTGGATGACATTCCACCGAGAGGGCCCAGAGTATATCTATCCATCATATGGATGGACAAATCCCACTCTTGATCCATGTGCATCAACCATACTTTCCAAATACTCAATGCCACCTTTATAGCCACCCAGTTACGGTGTGGTGTTTGATGTCATCAAAGCATCCTTCCGGTGATGGTGATTAACATGATCTCATGGTCGAAGGAATTAGGTTACTATGTATCAGAAAGCTTATAGCAAATAAACTATATTAAATGACTTGATTTCTATGCTACGCTTAAATATAGGAGTATGTCCATCACATCATTCTCCTAATGATATGACCCTGTTATTAATAACATCTCTATGTTCATGATCAGGAAACTATGATCATATATTAACCAACAAGCTAGTTTAACAAGAGGCTTTACTAGGGACTCTTTTATGTTTACAAATCACACAAGTATTAATGTTTCCGGTTAATACAATTTTAGCATGGTATGTAAACATTTATTATAATTATGAAGATATGATAATAACCACTTTATTATTGCCTCTTGGGCATATCTCCAACAGGCCGATCTGGCAGACGCGAGCGGCGGGTCTGGCGGCGGCGGGTGGAGCGATGGCCGGCAGCAAAGCGAGGTGCCCGGCATTTGTCCCGACGGCAGTGGACGAGGTGCAGGTGACGCCCTCTTGGTGATGCGGTCGAGGGGGCAAGCATCGGGCTCAGGAGCGTGTCTGCGCAGCAGGGCGCGTTCTGGCTCGCGATGGAGATACGGTCGAGCGACTTCTGCTCAGCACTACAGCGGTGCTTCCAGTAGGGCAGCTGCGGAGCCGGTAACCAGCATGTCGGTAGCGGCGACCTGGATATGCGTCGTCCAGGTCAGGATGGCGGTGGGTGAGGTGGTTCGGTGGTTCAGCATCTCCTCTTTTGCTGCCGACGACATGTGGCTGGCTTCTCAGGGTGGTGTGCTGTGGCCTTCTTGGTTCCGCCCTCCAATGGATGCCGGGTTGGCGATTGGGCCGGGGCGAAAGCCCTGCATTTGCTGACGATGGCGACGCTCATGGATGTCGTCTCCTCCTTGGAGGCGTCGTTATGGCCGCATTCATGCTACCCGTCACAAGCGCCGGAGGAAACCCTCGATCCAGTGTACCGGATCTGGCAGCGGCGGCACCGCGGTGTCGTTCCCTTCTTGAAGGCTTCTCTTGGGTTGCTCGTGGAGTTCCTAGGGCAGGCATGGCCGATGGTAGGCTCTACTCAGAGCCTGGGTCTCAACTGCGCAAGGTACACCTTGGTGGCTCTTCCTAGTTGGCGCTTTCCTCCATTTCAGACGGATTCTACTGGCCACTTGCCGACTTCTTCCCGGTGCTTGAGAGTGGGCAGTACGTTGATTCATGCCACCTTGGAGGTAGTGTCGTGGTAGCAGCGAGGTGTCCAGTCTAGGTGGTGACGCGGTTTTGAGCCTCTATGTCTTGCCTCCTCACCTTCTCGGCTTGAGGTTGGGCAAGGCCAGTCGTCTTCGTGTAGCGTGGTGGGAGTGTGTTGTTAGCCATAGTTTGGAGTGTGGCTTGAGGGGGCGTGTGTGGACGGTGACTTTGTATCAAATCTTTCTATCTTAACAAGAAAGACACACAGCTCTCGTGTGTTCTTAAAAAAAAACTTGTTTTTTTTCTTTTGGCGATTTTGGTTGTGGCGATATAGCAAGAGGGAAGCCAACGAGGGAGGAATAGAAGACGAGATCGAACCATTTTCCACTTCGCGGTAATCTGATGTTCCTGGAATTCATAGAGACGGTGCTCCGCGGGCTGGCTACAATGACCTCGCGCTTTGTCTTAGTGACGATAAGAAAGAAGCTATTCGTGTGAAGTCGTGGCATCGAACAGAACAGAATAGAAACTGAACGTCCTCGTCTGGTCGGTCTTCTTCTTCTTCTTTTGATATGGATCCACATCTAATTTAGGTCCGGTGCTATCACAAGCACCATTGTTTCCAGTTTATATCGACTTCGCTCCCGATCCTCACCAGCGGCAATAGCGTGGGACAAACTTTCGCCATAAACTTCAAAAGTCCAAAACATGCGCTGGCGCTTGTTTCATAAGTTTGATGAGAAAATTGACGTGAATTTCCAGATGCCTACCCAAGCTTACCTACCTTAGCGAAGGAATGAGGGTTCCCTCCATAAACTATTCATCTACTTTGAGAATTTCTGAGTGGTTCACCTTCTCTTTTATAGGCCAACACAGATTGAAATATGAAGAGGAGATGTACTAGTAGATCGATGCCACTTGCAGTCCAATTCATGTGGAACTTAAAATATGAAGGACATAAATTACTGAAGGTATATGGTAAATGGCTTGGGGTATCCTTATTAAAAAAACTATAGAGTGAACAAAAGCTGGGATCAAATTACTCCATACTAGCTGAATGCCCGTGCGTTGCTACGGTCTCTTATTTCATTTTTTATTATCACCTGTAAATATAAAACACAACTACCCATGTATATTAATCTTCTCATATTGCTTGGCCTAGCATAATCATGGCCGTGACACAACCCGTGAGGGCAGGATAGAGACGAAGATGATCGTAAAACCCATTAGAGGGTTCGTCACTCGTCAGCGATACCGCTGTTTCGCTCCACCTCTGGTGGCCTTAGTGCCTTGGAGGTGTGACGAACCATGGTCTCTTCCGGTAGAAACATTCACGTTCTTTGTTTAAAATGTTTTGAGTGTCTTCTTCAGGTTGTTGAGTCGGCGACTACGTCCTAAAGTAGAATAAGGCCCTTCTCTCATATTCTCGCTCCAGTGGTGCGCCTAGCGCTGGTTGGATGGTGCGTGGAGTTGTTTCTCGGCGGATCTCTTGGTATCCGGTCATTTCTCATATTTGTTGGTGTGGTTTGATGTCAATATTTTCCGATCTACGGTTGACATCTTCTACGATGGTAGTTGCTCTACTGCATTGGTCATTTGAAAACTTAGCACGATTACTTTCTATCTGTCTACTACAACAATCTTTGTCCGGTACCGGCCCCATGGATCTGGTTTGACCGGCGGTCGGGTACTGGTCTAGGATCCACGTCGTTGGGGAGCTGACCTGGAATCCATGGCGTTGGGGCACTGATCAGGACAGGGACTTGGCCATGGGAGGACCTGGAGCTTGGTGCTAGAAATTTTGGATCTATCCATCCTGTTCCAGCGTATGGAGGAGGTGCAGGTCACCGGCTAGGCGCGAGGTTTTTTCTTTTTCACCGTAACACTGAACAGGTAAGCCTCACATAGTAGTGGCAATATGGGTAATTTGTCTCGAAGGGCAGGGGCAAAAGAGGGAAAAAAATTGGCGGAAAATAGGCAATGACAAACTTACCACTAAATTTTTTATAGTAAAAAGACCCGTGCTTTCGCTATGGTCACGCGGACCACAATAATAACATTATAATACTAATTTTACTACTCCCTCCGACCCATATTAGTATATAGGTTCATCCAAAATTTGACAAATCAAAGTCAATTAATATGGGCCGAAGGGAGTATAACCTTTTCAAAACATTACACGGAGCCATGGACTCCGCTTGGTGCCTATCAATCAAGGTATAAAGATAGAACTTTTAGTCCTTCCAAAATTCAGCTTCTGTTACTGTGATTCTTCTCTCCATGTCACAGTATAAAGCTAGCACTACTTCCTGAACGTCTCCTTGATAAATTTCATAGTTATATTAGAACTAAAAAAGTATGCATAAGAGTTGAGTCAGGAAATACTTATTGTAATTACTGTTCTAATTGGCTGATTGACTATAATCTCCTAAACCCATATATATACCAGAACTGAAGAAGACATCCAGAAACCACCTCAAAACCCTCCTTCATGAACAAGAAAAAAACATAGACAATTCTGGAAGTGTTGGAGCTCAATAACATACTTCCTTCGTCCCAAAATAGATGTCTCAAATTTGTCAAAATTTGGATGAATCTACACACTATTTAGCATATAGATTCATCCAAAATTTGAAAAATCTAAGACATCTATTATGGGACGGAGGGAGTACAAATTAGTAGTTTTAGTGATAAGTTCAGGCATGATCGAATTGGCAAAGTCACTGCTAGGATCAACGGGTAGTATGTGCTTACACCGCAATAATAAATGCATGGTTTCAGATGCATAGTGTGAATTCATGCAGAGAACCTCCGGTTGGATTCAGAAAAAGAAGAGATCATGAAAGGTTATTATTCCTCAGACCCAAAGCGATAAGTACTTTAAGTGACTAACCATGCAGTCAAGCTCAAATAATAACCACGCAATGAACAATGGAAATACGTGCTGCATTCATTCAGAAAGATAAGTGATCAAAACACATCCGGTTCAGTGAGTTCAGACCTGACCAAAGAACATCACTTTCAAAGTTCAGAACACAAGCGTTGGATTCAACCTAGATAGAAACTACCTGAAGCAAAAAAGCAAGCAGACTAACTATGATAATAGTTGGGTAATCGTTCAAAAACTCAGTCGAGTAACTGGAGACTGTCGTACTCGGGGCTGGGGGTGGCCGACGGCTTGAGCACCCCGTCCACCTCCAGGAACAGCTGGACCGGGTGCAGAAACATATCAACGAAGGTATGCCCAAGGGCGATGCTTCGATGTTACCCACGTCTTCTTTCATCCCCAACTCGATACATCCTCCCACCAGCCGAACCCAAGCCGCCAAGATCTCACCAGCCTTCTCTTCCTACGCCTCCCCTACAGCCATGGTCCGGGAGGTCAACACGACCTAGCACAAATCGAAGATTAGCAAGGCCTTACAAGTCCAACGTAAGCATAGTAGCACGCCGGCGAAGGGGTCGTTTTGGTCGCCGGACACCGCCGGAGAAGGGAAAAGGCGAGCTCCAGATCCCCTCCTCTGCCGCGGCAAGGGGGATGGCTGTCCTGCACCGCCGGATGTGGTTCCACGTCGGCTTCCTCTAATCCTCTTACCCTCCGCCACCACTGCCGCTCAAGGGCATGGGGAGCAGCCCCGGGAGGAAGCTGGGCAGAGGAGGACAGAGGGAGGCGGGATCCCACAGGTGAGGCCTCGTTCTCCGTGGACGGGGAAGATGGGGAGGCGGGGCCGCGCGGTGGAGGCAGCCCTCTTCGGTGCTGGCATGTGGTCGTCCGCGGCGGGCGGTTAGCGCAGGCAAGGGCGGCGCTGGGCTCGCTCGGGCGGTGGCTCTCCTGTAATACCCTCAAAAGATCAGGGGCAAAACCGTCTAAAAAAAAGGTGAACGGAAATTCTGATAGACGAACTGAGTTCAATATAAGAAACTAAATGCCATCAAATCAACCATCACTCATTTACAAATGGCTCCGCATATATAATAAATCACTAGATCCACTAGTTCAAACCAGGAGTTAATGACAAACGTCTTGAGTACCATGGGAACCATTTGACGAAAACCTTTGTTACTGTGAATACACATTTTTTTAAGTGACACATGAAGTTTAGTATTTTCCCCTTGGAGAAGAGTTCATAATAAAATAAGCATCCAAAATGGTTAGCTAGAATTGCTTTCTAGGAGTACATTGGGTAAAAGCATTGGCATCACAATATATCAACGATCCATATATAGAGTGGTATTTTTATTTTTTCACGACGAGGGTTCAAAATTTTCAATTGAATAACATGAAATGCATTTCTCTAAGGTCAAAATTACTAGACTGACTAAAGAATATGTTCAACTGGTCTGAGAAAATCAAGTATATGTACAAGATGCTCCAACGGTATATGGACCGAAGACTAGAGAGGGCCTTTTCCTCGAGCTTCACATCAAGTATGAAGTCATAAGGCATCACAACCAATAATTAGGCATCCCCATTGTTTCTGAAGAGAGATTGTTTTAGTGAAGAACTTCCAAAAAAGCAACTTTTCTGAACTTAGGCATCACATCTGTGATCACCTTATGCACAGTGCGTGTCGATTAATCACCAAAGTTTAAAATTCTCATGATATTTAATCAGACAATGTAGAGTTGCTAACCATTGTTCCATTTTGCCTATAAATCTACATGATTAACCTTACAAACTAAATTACATGTGTTTATTTTTGTGCAAACAAATGTTAGGAAAACTTCATTTCTTTGGAATGGTGTATGAGTGTGACAGCTTGGTTCCTACGTCTTCTTGTACTAGTATTTGTAGTTCAGTCATTGTCGTAAGATGCAACAACCATTACAATGCATCAATGTGGTTTAAGGAAACTTTAACCAAACAATTTAGAAACCGAAAACATGAGATGGCGCTTGTTTCTGTTGTTTGATAAGAAACTCGAGGTGAAGTTCCTTGTGGCTTCCAATCCCACCTTAGCGAAGGCACAAGGGTGCCCTCCATGAACCGTTCATCTCCTTGAAGATTTTCCGAGTGATTCTCCTGCTCTTTTATGACCCAACAATTGTTGAAATATGAAGTGGGGACGTACCGATAGAGCCATGTAATTACTTGGCACTTGTAGTCCAATTCAATATGGTACTTACAAATTCTTGGACATATATATCCTTTAGTTGAAGTTGTATATGTGCTAGTCATAACACAAATTCAACTTCGACACTAAGGTAGAAGGTATATGGTAATTGTCTTTGGTATCATTATTTCAAAAGAAATTCTATAGGTGTTTCTTTTTTATGGAAAACAGTGGTCGAGGAAATCTCTACATTATTTTAAAAAATATCTTTGATATCATTGATTTACAATACAATGAGTGAAAGTTGGGATCAAATTAGTCCACAAATTTTGAGTCTCTCCACAAACTAAGAAAGTAACTTGCACCAACCATCACTCATTTACAAATGGTCCCGTATATATAATAAATTGCAAGGTCCACTAGTTCAAACCAGGAGGTAATGGCCATTTTGAGCACCATGAGAACCATCTATAAGAACATTCGTTAGTATCAATACACACTGTGTTCGTAGTTTTAGTTACGTTTTAACTTTAGAATGTTTTCCCCTTTGCAACGAGGTTATAATAAAATAAACATCCAAAATGGTTAATTTGTGGAGTTATTTTGTAGGAGTTGATTGGATAGACTAATTGGCATCACAGTGTATCTTCCATTCATATATTTTTTGAAAAGGAGGTTCAACCCCCGGCTCTCTGAATCAAAATGATGCACACAAGATTTTTATTATATTATTCAACAAAACCTTGACAAATAAATACATTGATCAACCCGAAGCCACCTTCTTAGTGACCATGGTCGCTACACCTACAAGCTAAATGATGGGGTGATGATCGGGCCATGTACCCTAACCTTGAACCGATTACACACCATCTATTCCGGAGGCCTCACCAAGCGCCCAAAACTGAGCTGGGAGCACAAACCAGTCCAGCGTGCACGCTCCATAATTCACCGCCGCCGTCTTCCGCGGACCCATCTTCAGTCCAGGGATCGACACATTAGACTTGCTAGGCTTAACGTCGATGCCGCCAAGATGCCAGACAAGGCCACCTCCCTACGTGGATACATCATCCGAAGTCCGCCGCTGAGACTCGCCATCGTCAATATGGTAGATGCGACACCGCTTTGTCTTGGTCACCGCGTGAGAAGTACACAGAGACCGGCGCCCAGCCACCAAAGCTAACCACTTATCCCTCCTGCCGATGAACGTCCCCAAAGACGATGACCCTGGATAATGACGTAGGAACATCGCCATCATATGATCTGGGAAGCCCGATTCTGCATTCCCCGGAGCACACATGGAATGGAGCAAGAAAACACCCCCACAACAAGGTAACGAGACCCACAAGCACGGCGTCTGTTGACGGTTCCAGCCAAGGCCAACAGAAGCTTTCGCTGGCATACTCTCACCCGACCACTACAGGAATGGGAAGCTACGCCGACGGCCGGTCGCTACGCCGACGGACAAACATCGGGGCCGTCGGCGTAGCCATCGTCTAGGCCAGCTCCGCCAAGCAGCCGTCGGCATAGAATTTCCCTCGGCATATCCTATGCTACGCCGACGGCTGCCCTCGGCGTAGCATACGCCGACGGCTGCCCTCGGCGTAGCTATTTTTTATTTTATTTCATTAAACTTTGAAAAATCATAACTAAATCATTCTAATTCGGAAAAATACAAATAATATATCAAAATTTGCAGAAAAATAAGACCTATCTATCTACACTCAAATATTACACATTTGTAAATAAAAATTAAGTAAAACATAAAACATTATATATAGTTTAAAACGGGCATAAAAATTCAAAAATGATCGAAACAATGCGAAATCTTCGCGTGGTGTTATATTATGTGACATAGTTAGAAGGAAAAATATCAAACTTGGTATATTGATTATGTCTCAAAGAAACCTTCACAAAATGACCTATCTCATTCGAGGTTTCTTGGTTTTCGGGTCAAATGACCAATGTTATGGCTAGAATCAAGGCATAGTTTGTGATAATGTGCTCATATTGTGCATACACATGCATCATGGGATGGCGAACAATGTTGCAGGAGGAAGTTTTCCTTTTCATCGCACCAAAAAGCCATTTCCCATTTTCCGAGCACAAAAAACGGACGATTTTGTGAAGCAACCACCAAATGGCTAATTCAAAATAGTACCACCACATTTTACAAAAATACTATACCACCTTATATAGACAATATCCCAACAGGGGAATCCGAAACCTTTCCGTCCACCTCTGGTGAAAAAGACAAATTCCTGCCGAATCGGTAGGAAGTGGCTCAGATATGAACTACAGGTACATGATCCGATGCTCATGTTTTCTTACAAAAATCATTTTTAGGTTCACAATATGCTATTTTATCAAAGATCCAATGCAAGTTTAGCGAGGCTCGGCCCCGAGCTAAGAATCTTCATCCCCGCCGTTCGACAAAGTTTGACGATAGTTTAAAACGGGCATAAAAAATTCAAAAACGATCGAAACAACGCGAAACCTTCGCGTGGTATCATATTATGTGACATAGTTATAAGTAAAAATATTAAACTTGATATATTGATTATGTGTAAAAAAAACCTTCACAAAATGACCTATCTCATTCGAGGTTTCTTGGCTTTCGGGTCAAATGACCAATGTTATGGCTAGAATCAAGGCATAGTTTGTGATAATGTGCCCATATTGTGCATACATATGCATCATGGGATGGCGAACAATGTTGTAGGAGGAAGTTTTCCTTTTCGTCGTACCAAAAAGCCATTTCCCATTTTCCGAGCACAAAAAACGGACGATTTTGTGAAGCAACCACCAAATGGCTAATTCAAAATGGTACCACCACATTTTACAAAAATACTATACCAACTTATATAGACAATGTCCCAACAGGGGAATCCGAAACCTTTCCGTCCACCTCTGGTGAAAAGGACAAATTCCTACCGAATCGGTAGGAAGTGGGTCAGATATGAACTACAGGTACATGATCCGATGCTCATGTTTTTTTACAAAAATCATTTTTAGGTTCACAATATGCTATTTTATCAAAGATCCAATGCAAGTTTAGCGAGGCTCGGCCCCGAGCTAAGAATCTTCATGCCCGCCGTTCGACAAAGTTTGACGATAGTTTAAAACGGGCATAAAAAATTCACAAACGATCAAAGCAACGCGAAACCTTCGCGTGGTATCATATTATGTGACATAGTTATAAGTAAAAATATTAAACTTGATATATTGATTATGTGTAAAAAAAACCTTCACAAAATGACCTATCTCATTCGAGGTTTCTTGGCTTTCGGGTCAAATGACCAATGTTATGGCTAGAATCAAGGCATAGTTTGTGATAATGTGCCCATATTGTGCATACATATGCATCATGGGATGGCGAACAATGTTGTAGGAGGAAGTTTTCCTTTTCGTCGTACCAAAAAGCCATTTCCCATTTTCCGAGCATAAAAAACGGACGATTTTGTGAAGCAACCACCAAATGGCTAATTCAAAATACTACCACCACATTTTACTAAAATACTATATCACCTTATATGGACAATGTCCCAACAGGGGGTTCCAAAACCTTTCCATCCACCTTTGGTGAAAAAGACAAATTCCTGCCGAATCGGCAGGAAGTGGGTCAGATATGAACTACATGTACATGATACGATGCTCATGTTTTTTTTACAAAAATCATTTTTAGGTTCACAATATGCTATTTTATCAAAGATTCAATGCAAGTTTTCCTTTTCATCGCACCAAAAAGGCATTTTTCATTATCCGAGCGCAAAAAGGGAATTTTCTAAAGCAGCCACCAAATAGATAATTCAAAAACGGAGGGTTTGTGATTAGTTGATATGGATATCATATTTGGATTCCTCTCATTTTTCTGATCAATTTAGACATATTATTTGTTAAATTACGATTTATAGATTTAAAGATATTAATTATTCCATATTAAATAGAAAAATACAAAAAAGTAAAATTATTATATTTTTATTTGAATTCAATAATATTTTTACTTATTCATTAATGTTTATTTAAATAATTGTTTGTAATTTCAAAAAATACAAACATGTGACATGTTGATATAAGGGTTAATAGGATTGATATCATAGTATTGACAACAATGTATGAATTACTTTGCGGAAACAGATTCTGAAGGAACGAGGAAGTTAAGCGTGCTGGATCTGGAGTAGTATTAGGATGGGTGACCTTCCGGAAAGTTTGACCAAGACTGCAATTTAATTAAATATTGAGTGTAATTAGTGTTAAAAATGTTTAAAGTGAGAGATTAACGAGTCAAACAATTCAAAGATTCAAAAATGGAGAATAAAAATAAAATAATTTAAAAAAATATATATTTTTGCAACCTGTCGACAAGCTATGCCGACGGCCGCTACGCCGAGGGCAATGCCCTCGGCGTAGCATACGCCGACGGCATTTTGATACGCCGACGGTCTCTATGTGCTCCGCCGAGGGAACCCTTTGCCGAGGAGGCTACGCCGAGGGCAGCCGTCGGCGTAGCATACGCCGAGGGCATTTTAGCCTACGCCGACGGCTTTTTGCCCTCGGCGTAGCGCGCGCGTCCTGTAGTACTGGATGAACCACCTGATCCTTCTCCACCATCTTCCGTCACGCCCCACAGAAACATCCTCGCCGCAGGGAAATAACCGCAGCAGTGCCACCACAAATTAAGTTCACTCAATTTGCTCCGAACATATACACTAAAAGATGTCTAGATACATGCGTTTAAAAAAGAGCTAAAATATTTTATATTTTAAAACCAGAGGGAGTACATGGTTAATCTAACAATCTAAAGAACATGTTTTTATTTGTTGTGCCAACCAATGTTTGCAAAACTACATTTCTATGGAATTCATTATGGCACACTAGCAATCTATTATAAACCGGAGCGGTGCTCACGAGTGGCTAGCTTCAAAATGTGTAGTACTCTCCGATCGAACGGTTTGATGAGCATCTGTGTAATTAAACAACAAACAACATAGAAAATATCACCAAAAGAGCATCTTCGAGACAATGAACCGTAAACGAGTGTGCGTAGTCTTTTAGTTCATTGAAGGAACAGCTAGAGTATCAGCAATACATCTGCTGGTCATAAAAGACTGTACAGAGCGTTGAGGGCATTTGGTTGTCTGGCTGGATTTTTAGGTATGCTATCCACTATGTAGATTCTGTTCCTGAAAGCTCTATATCGTTGACCAAATTTAGTTTATACTGTTACAACAATCTATATAGAGCTCTTCAAGAAACATACTTCCTCCGTCCTATAATAGATGTCTCATATTTGTGAAAATTAAGATGAATCTAGACACTATTTAGTATATAGATTTATCTAAATTTTTACAAATATAACGGACAAATGATGGACAGATTCCTATTCTCTCTCCTGATCCTAGCTAGGTATACCGAGTAAAGAAAATGAGCAATAGAGAAGAGGAGATGGTACGATAGAGAAATAAAGACACTCTTATATATCCCGAGCAACATAGGATATGGAGGGCAGTGGAGGATGCTTGTTACGGAGGCTATTTATAATGTGCATTTGCATATGAAGTGGTGGATCATAGATGATTCGAGCTATAAATTTGAGCCTAGACGTCATAGTTATAGGTAGTTGCTAGCAAGGGCAGATTTACGTTACCGTCACACTAAGAATCGAGCTAGACGCCGACGACCAAAAGTCGGGACCGTCGGCGTAGGCCACGAGCTGGGCGTCCCATGAAGCTAGCCGTCGGCATAGAACTGCCCTTGGCGTAGGATAGCCTATGCCGACAGCTGTCCTCGGCATAGCTATTTTTCCTTTTACCTCATTAATTTTAGAAAAATCATAACTAAATCATTCTAATTTAGAAAAATACAAATAATATATCAAAATTTGCAGAAAATCTATCTATCTACAATCAAATATTAGATATTTATGTTGAATAAGAATCTTCATGTTCGCCGTTTTGATTATAATATAAAACGGGAATAAAAAAATTCAAAAACGATCGAAACAATGCGAAACTTTCGGATGGTGTCATATTATGTGACATAGTTGGAAGTAAAAAATATCAAACTTGGTATATTGATTATTTCTCAAAAAAACCTTCACAAAATGACCTATCTTATTCGAGGTTTCCTGACTTTCGGGTCAAATGACTAATATTATGGCTAGAATCAAGACATAGTTTGTGATAATATGCCCATATTATGCATGTATGTGCATCATGGGATGACGAACAACGTTGCAGGAGGAAGTTTTCCTTTTCGGCGCACCAAAAAGCTATTTTCCATTTTCCGAGCACAAAAAATGGGGGGTTTTGTGAGGCAATCACCAAATGGCTAATTCAAAATGCTATCATCCTATTTTTCAAAAAATACTAGAACACCTTATATGGACAATGTTCCAACAGGGGGATCTCAAACCTTTCCGTCCACCCCTGGTAAAAAGATAATTTTTTGCTAAATCGGTAGGAAGTGGGTAAAATATGAACTATATGTACATGATCTGATGCTCATGATTTTTTACAAAATCATTTTTAGGTTCACAATATGCTATTTTATCAGAGGTCTAATTAAAGTTTAGCGAGACTCAACCTGGAGCCAAGAATCTTCATACCGGCCGAAGTTTGCCGATAGTTTAAAACGGACATAAGAAATTAAAAAGATCCAAACAATACGAAATCTTCACGTGGTGTCATATTACGTGACATAGTGGGAAGTAAAAATATCAAACTTGGTGTATTGATTATGTATAAAAAAACCTTCACAAAATGACCTATCTCATTCGAGGTTTCTTGATTTTCGGGTCAAATGACCAATGTTATAGCTAGAATCAAGAAATCATTGGTGACAAGTTTATATGGATATCATATTTGGATTCCTCTCATTTTTCTGATCAATTTAGACATATTATTTGTTGAATTTCAATTTCTGGATTTAAAGATATTAATTATTCCATATTAAATAGAAAAATACAAAAAAGTATAATCATTATATTTTTATTTGAATTCAATAATATTTTTACTTATTCATTATTGTTTACTTAAATAATTATTTTTAATTTCAGAAAATAAAAACATATGACATAATGATACAAGAGTTAATAGGATTGATATCATAGTATTGATAACTAGATACAAAAATTTTCATGAAAACTGATACGAAAGAAATGGATAAGTTAAGCATGCTAGAGGTGGAGTAGTGTGAGGATGGATGACCGACTAGAAAGTTTGGCCAAGCCTGCAATTTGATCAAAGATTAAGTTGAGAAAATTAACGATTAGTGTTAAAATAGTCTAAGTGAGAGATTAACAATTCAAACAATTCAAAGATTAAAAAAGTTAAGAAAATTAATAAAAAGTATATATTTTTTATTTTTTGTCTGTATGTTAGTCTATGCTGACAGGGTTATGCAAGGGCAAAGCCGCCGGCGTATCCTGTGCCGACGGCTTTTCCATACGTCAACAGCCTCCGTGGATACGCCGAGGGAGGTCTTTACCGAGGAGGCAACGCCAAGAACGACCGTCGATCTAGTCTATGTTGAGGGTTACATAGGCTACACCGACGGCTTTTGGCCCTCGGCGTAGCGAGCCATTACCGTAGTGTCTGGATAAGGAAGTTAGAGCATCTCTAACAGTGACCGAAAAAGTCAAAACCGAAAAACATGAATTTAGTCTTCCGAAAACGTGGGAGACGAAGATTTTGTAGCAGGCGGAGAATAGATCCCGTAAAACACGAACCGAAAAAATGCATTTCAAATATCGCGAGAAAATTCGTCGATCATATATATATATGGCATTTAATGCTCCGATTCAGCATCAGAATTACATAATCGGATTAGCAAACCTAAATTACATACTACACCTAACCATGCTAACTGATTTGAAGCAAAATGCGGCCAAATTGGCCTCTGCGCGCGGCGGTGTCGGTGGTGGCGGGACGTCGAGGCGGACGACGGTGTGGACGCGGGTGAAGAGCTCCGCTCCTCGTCGTCAAGCTCGACTATCTCGAGCTTGACACGATGGCCGCGCTCCACCCGGCGAGCCGCCTCGTACTCACGAACTTGGCAGACGACGCTCGCCTCCTCGCGGCGAAAGCACGTGCGGGCCTCCGCCTCCGAGATCGCAGCCGCCTGCGCGACCGCGGCGTCCTCCAAGTCGGAGCCGTGCACATAATCTCCCGCGGAGAATGTGGGCTCTCGCGCGGGGACGAGCTCCTCCTCGTCGGAGCTTTCGTAGACGGGGGGCCGTGGTGGGCGGATCGAACCGCTCGACGAAGAGCCCTCGTCGCCGTTGTCGTACTTCGCGAGCTTCCCTGGGGGCGTGAGCCCCCTAGTTTTTCCACCGGCGGGCACTGCGTTTGCGTGCGCCCTCCGACTGGTTTAACTGCTGGCGTTTCGTGTCTGTGCGGAAGACGGGGGCCATGGCGGCGAGTCCCTGCCACCCAATCCCGCGCCGCGCCCTGCTGAGACACCACGGGAGGCCATCACGTCACGGAGCTGGGGCGAATGGGGGAGGGGGTTGCTGCGAGCTAGATTGCTCGCTGGAGGGGGAAGGCGGCAGCGAAGGTAGTGGTAGCGGCAGGGGGGAGTAGGGTTTGGAAACTGAACTCCCCTCTGCTGCCTGTTTTAATACGGGACGTCTGCCGAGTTTTTCGGGCCCCTGAACTCGTTTTATGGGCCATGCCGCGAGTTCGGGCCCCGTTCTGGCCCACTTTTTGCCTGAACCCGTATTGTCGCCGGACTTTTTCGATGTCAGCCACTTTTTTGGTTACATTTAGAGATGCTCTTAGGGGTCTGTTCTTTTTTCCTTTCCTAAGTTTTTTTACTTCCGATCGCATATGTTTTGGGTCGTGGTGCTCCTTCTCTGTCTTGCATTGTCCTCTGTACCCAACCATTCTTATGGCTTTCTTCTCTCTTTAATATATACATGCAGCTCTTCTGCATGGTTTGGAAAATAAATATTTGTCTAGAATTTTGCTTGTACTATTAGCTAGCACTCTTTTCTTTTAGATTTATTTACAAGACCATCACATATAATAGTTTGTTTTTTGGTTAGCTGCATCCTAAAGAGTCGCACCATAACTTTCCACTTAGGGCATGTACAATAGTAGAGAAGGCGGATCTTATCTTAACTCTCCATGTAAGACGGATCTTATCTTAATCCTCTATGTAATTTAGAGAAAGCAATAAAAATAAGTTATATAATGGGTCATCTTTTATTGTCATCTCTAAAAATTAATGTGAATTAACTAATATACTCCCTCCGTTTCGGTTTACATGGCCTACGCGTATATCTAGGTTATCAATTTGACCTATATAATTTGAATTATATAATATAAAAATTATATCATTGAAAAATACAAAGTCTAAAGTTTCCGATGATATATTTTTTATAATATATACATCATACTAAGTTGCTTAATTTGGCGACATAGAACTACGTGCGGGACTTGTAAACCGAAACGGAGGGAGCAGTAAGAAATTATGTTGATAAGAGAAGACAGAACGTACAATGAATAAAATAGTCATTTCTTATTTTTAACATGAATACTAAACCAAGTTTCGAGAACTTGGTTCCTTTCCCGCAACCGAAAGCTCTTGCGCGTCCGTTTTCTTGCTTGATTTTGGAAACATCAAAGGAAGACAACCCTCTCTTTCTAATTATCCCTCCTCCAACTAAGCGGAAATCCAACGTGACAACTCTAACGAAAGACTGACACTAGTACAAATTCATTAATTATAGACCGTGTCTAGAGCCGGTTTATCCCTAAAATATAAACCACCGACTATATTCATCACCCTCGGGAAGTCGTAGTTTTTTAACCGTCTCTAACTCTAACTTCAGACAGTTGGAAATCTGCACCGTCTGTAGTACGACTTCCTAGCAGCCACCCTTTAAAATAAAATGCCTCTAAATAGAACCTAAGACGACGAAAATTATTAGCCATCTCCCTAGATCACTCAACCACAGCCGGTCAGAAATATTAATCACCTCTAGGAGTCTACTGAGACGGAACATTATGCCACCTTTCTCGAAAACTTGCTTCATGCATGTTTCCGAGGTACCATGCGCTTGTTATTAATGCAATTAGAAAATAGAGATCGTGCACTAGTCCCTACCTACACGCTTTCACACCCACGTGTCCACTTGAGGACTACCAACGGTCCCGCGTATATAAATTCACTCGGCTTTCTTCTTCCACGAGCTCGTGTCATTTTCCTATAATCTGTCTAGACATAAAACCCCAATTTGCACCCTCTGCGCACGCCGAAGCTCCTTTGCTAGCACACCACCCTCATCTTAGTTATGCCATAAAGCGTATGTGTGGAGACAAACCAGAGGTGAATCTAGCTGGAGGCATAACAGCAGATGGCTCGGTCGACGCCGAGTAGGCGGAGATGGCTCCGGGAATGCACGTCGCTCGTTGCTGCCCCGTCGATACTTCGGGCTCCATCCAGCCAGTCGTTGTCGAGCAGCAGGTGGCCAACAACGTCATGGTGCCATCAACAGATCTGAATGAGGGGCATGCGACAGGTGGAGGCAACCCGGTGCTCTATATCAATAACCCCATTCTCCACGAAAAAATCCTCGACGCAATTACGGAGAACGATGAGTTTGAGGAGGAGGTCTCCGATGAGGCGTCCAAAGTACTAATTTGATAGCTCTTCTTTAGTCGCAGTTGTAGATTTTACTATTTATACGTATGATTTTCTCAATCGATCGTCTATAGATTATTTTACTCTTGATATAGGGAATATATGGTTCGAACGATTTTTTTAGAGATTTGATTAGATCTGCTCATATGCCATCTAGTAAATTTACATTTGCTTGACTTGTTGTTCATACGGTTTTTCTTGTGCTGTAAATTTAATCGATTTGTAACATATCTGATTTTTGTGGTTTTAGAGATTGCTAGCTGAGTGTTGATTTCGATACATAATATACATATAACATTACTTTTCTATTCCTTACTCAGATCAATGATTCAATTTTCCCTAAAAGAGTGCACGGGGAGACACATATGATTGTGTAAGATTTTTTTTAGAAATGTGTTAGTGAACCTGAGGCAACGTACAACAATATAAGTTGTGCAATTAGTACTTTGGTTCGCTAACTCCACCTCTAAAAAACTTATGAGGCTCCAGATTTTTTCTACTCATATGAACTATGATCTTTGAATTGTTTCTGCTACTATATATACAAATTGTGATCATATGTTGTTTTTCATTCATCATGGTGTATATAAGAATTACGTTTCAATTTCTCACTAAGACCGATGATTGAAATTTGTCCCAAAAGATTGCAGCAGTGACACATTTGTTAGTGTCGGTTTTTAGGTATGGGTTAGTGAACCTGAGACAACAATGTACACAAACTATGTTGGTATTTTGGTTCGCTTACTCCATCTCTAAAAAATTTATGCGGACCTAGATTTATTCTATAGATATGAACTATATTATCTTCGAATTGTTTCTACTATTATATACACAAAAGAAATTGTTATTATACATTGTTATTGCATTCATCATATTGTATATAAGAATTAAATTTCAATTTCTCACAAAGGCCGATAATTGAAATTTTCTTTAAAAGATTGTAGGGGTGACACATTTATTGGTGTCATTTTTTTAGGGACGGGTTAGTGAATCTGAGGCAACAATATACACAAACAATATAGGTTGCGTTGTTGGTACTTTGGTTCGCTTACTCCATCTTTGACAAAACTTATGAGACCCCAGATTTATTTTATATTCATATGAACTATGATCTTTGAATTATTTCTGCTACTACATACACACAACAAAGTATGATAATATATATTGAATTGTTATTGCATCCATTCGTAGTGTATACGAATTATATTTTCAATTTCTCAGTGAGGTCGATGATTGAAATTTTGCCCAAAAGAGTGCAGGGGTGACACATTTGTTGGTGTCGGTTTTTTAAGGATGGGTTAGTGAACCTGAGGCAGCAATATACATAAACAATAACCAACTCCATCTCTGTAAAAAAAATATAAGACCCCTGATTTATTCTACATCCATATGATTTTTGAATTGTTTCTTCTAGCTAGTACATAACCAATTAATTTTGATCTATTTTTATCATTAGTTGTTTCTACATATACCTGAATAATATTGTTTGGTTCAAATTGTGACCAATGATTTAAATTTGTCCCAAAAGAGAGGCAGACACATTGGTGCCAGATTTTTTCGGTGATGAATTAGCGAACTCGGGGCAATGTACAAGAATAATATGTTGTGCAATTGGTATTTGGTTCGCTTACGTCATCCCTAAAGAAACTTATGAGGCTGTAGACTTTGTTTTACATATATAACTCTAATCCAACTAATTTCATTTTGTTTTGATACATGAAATGATAGATGAACCGATAAAACTATTGATGAGATACATTCTATTTGATATTAATTTAATATTGTTTTACATATGTTGTTAATTTTTGAGTTGTAATACAATTCAATCATATGTATGAGTTCAAAGTTATGTTCTTAGAAATCAACAGGAGGATTCTGATGACGTGGACTATAGCAAGTAATCTAGACTCCAAGAGCCGCTACGTGCTGAGGCGGTTACGGTGTTGAAAAATTTCTTCAATCGTAAGGGGAAATTGTTTTGCCCATTTTATAATAGAGTCATCGACTCGGACATCGACAACATGATATAGCACACGATGGGTGTTGGTAGTGGCTAAGGCCAAAGGCATCAGCCGAAGACCTTGGCGTGGCACGCAGCTTACAGTAAAATCCTCCGGGGACATGACAGGACTGGTCTGTTTTCCCTCGAGTAGCCTGATGCATGTTCCTTCTTCTACCCTTGCTAAGGTGTCTCCATGTCCCTGCCCCTGCTGCCGTGCCTTCTTATATTTTGTTTAAGTTATTTATTACGTACCTCTGGTTGCATATAAGTCAATTTTTGTATTCTCTGGTATCTCCGGTAGTTGAAATATTAATTATAAGTACTTTGTCTATATACTAATCTACTCCTTTATATGGAGTTCCTTCAATTTTCTAGTGCTCAATTATATGGTCATGGTCATACACACTACCAAATATTTTAGCGCTTGATTATATTATAATTGACAAGGAATACATCAAAGAAGATTTTAAATTGGTGAAAAATTCGTATTGAAGTAACCAAATGATCTCACATCAGCATTAAACATTTGAATTAGTTAAATTCAAAACACTTGCACCTTATTGTTCTGCAGCAAGCACATAAACACTACGAGTCGGTCATCATCGTCTATGGCCCCGCGAATCATAGTCGATCCCCAGCTTTCCTAGAAGAACTGAAGGACAAAGTGGAGCGCTGCACCATACATGTGGTTGTGGCGGCGACTTCAACTTAATTCGCTCCCCTGAAGACAAGAGCTCCCACAATGTGGACATACCACGTATGAGTATGTTCAACGACTGCATTGTTGATCTCGCTCTTAGAGAGATCACACGAGTGGGAGCCCGTTTCACGTGGACAAACAACAGAGTTGATCCCGTCAGGAGCGTCCTCGACCGAGTGTTGGTCTCTGTAGATTGGGAGGTAGCCTTCCCTCTCTGCTCTCTCCGCGCCCTTACCATGGTAGGCTCGGACCATGTTCCCCTGCTTCTATCAACATGGGGGAGCTCCCCGTCATAGCTGAACTGCTTCCACTTCGAAAACTTCTGGTTTCACCAGCTAGGTTTTGTGGAAGTGGTACAGTCCAAATGGATGGCAGCGGCGGAGGCCCCCTAGACGATTCAATGCGGTGGACGTATGGCACCACTGCGCCAAAATTTCCCGCCAATTCATGAAGGGTTGGTGGACAAACTTGAGCGCAGCGACGAGGCCTCATAAGAGCGCGCTACTGGAGGAGATCCAGGCCCTCGACCAGGTGGCAAACTCGGTGGGCCTCTCAGCAGACGAATGGTCCCACAGTTTTGCCTTAGAGACCTCTCTTGTGGAGATCTACAAGGGGGAGGAGATGTTCTGGCGGCAGCGTAGCCGCCAGAACTGGCTCCTCCAGGGAGACGCGAACACTGCCTATTTCCATGCGGTGGCCAATGGTCACTGTAGGAAATGCTCGATCCCATGTCTCTGGGACAATGAGCTCCTCATCGAGGAGGCGGGGGCGCTCTCCTCCCATATTTACTCCTTCTATAAGAAGCTCTTCTCGGCAGGATCCCACACCGGGGCTGCGTTGGCACATGACTTCTGGCCACTTAGGTCCAGGGTCACAGCTGACGAGAATGCGGAGCTCACCCTCCCATTCATGTCGGAAGAGGTAGAGCGGGTGGTGAAGGCCATGAAGACCAACTCCGCCCCGGGACCTGATGGCCTCCTGATGCAGCGCTGAGTTGATGTAGGAGCACTTCATTGGGAACACCAAGAGCAAGGTGTGAGCACAGCAACAAGTTTTCCCTCAGTAAGAAACCGAGGTTATCGAACCATTAGGAGGAAGGAAACGTCACACAGGTGTTGCAAGCAACACGGAGACCTGCACAACACAAACTCAAGACTTTGCCCCAACTAACAGTGAGGTTGTCAATATCACCGATTGCTGTAACAAAGGATTAAACGCATTGTGTGGAAGGTAATGGTTTGCAGCAAGTAAATAAGTAACAGTGGAAGATGTATCAATGGTAAATATTGGACCGGGGTCCATAGTTCACTAGAGGTGCTCTCCTTAGATAAACAACATGGCATGAAGGGTAAACAAATTATAGCAGGGCAATTGACAGGAACTGAGCAAGGCATAACACTACAATTAATAGTCAGAAAGATCCTATGATATTCTATTGGGCAATACAATAAGATAAATAGACCGCCATCCAACTGCATCTATGACTAGAAGTCCACCTTCAGGTTATCATCCGAACCCCCTTCAGTATTAAGTTGCAAGCAACAGATAACTTCTTTAAGCAAAGTGTGTAAGGTAAACAGTCCACATGTTCCATGAATAAGAGACCGTTGTTTTCTCCCTAGTAGCAACAACACATCTACAACCAAAGAGATTTCTGCCACTTCCCTTGGAAACTAGAGGCATGAACCCACTATAGAGCATAAATACTCCCTCTTTGAGTCACTAGCAACTACTCGGCCAAGATAGCTACTAACAACGGAGAGCATGCAAGATCAGAAACAACACAGACATGATAGAATCATAAAGACAAAACCATTAATCAAACCAACATAATAATCTCAATATCCATCGGATCCCCGCAAACACAACATGCATGATTACAAATAGATTAGATCTTGATCATGAACAGAGCTCACAAGATCTATACATGAAAGCACAAGGAGGAGATACAACCATCTAGCTACTACATGGACCCATAGTCCAAGGTGGAACTACTCACACATCATACCGGAGAGAAGGCCTCCGGGATGATCTCCCCTCCGGCAGGGTGCCGGGAAGAACTTCAGATCCCCTCAATCTAGGGATGACGGTGCGGTGGCTACAGAAGGTTTAGTGGAATATTGATCGAGTACTTAGGGTTTCTGCATCGGGGGCTTCTTATAGGCGAAGGGGGAGGCCGAGGAGGTGGCTAGGGGCCCCACACCCTGCCTAGGCGCGGGGCAAGGGCCACCCACGCCTAGGGGGGTGTGGCTACCCTAGCATGCCTCTTCGTCTCCCCTCTGGACTTCTTGTTCCCCAAGGAAATTTATTGACTTTGATGTTTGTCCCGTCCAATTCGGAGAATATTTCCTTATTAGCTTTTCTGGAACCAAAAACAGCAGAAAACAGGCAACTAGCACTGTGGCAACTTGTTAATAGGTTAGTACTAGAAAACATGTAAAAGGCACCTCAAAGTGTATACAAAGCAAAGAAAAGTAGATACTAAACAAGCATGGAGCATCAAAAATTATAGATACGTTTCCGACGTATCAAGCATCCCCAAGCTTAACTCCTGTTCGTCCTCGAGTAGGTAAGTGATAAAAAAATAATTTTTGAGGTGACATGCACCCTCACAATAAAGATCTAACCATTTGCAAACATTGAAAGCTAGGATCAAAGAACTCTAAACATGTGCATGAAAGATAGAGTTCTAACAATAGGACATATTAACTATGCATGGAACATGAAAGGCTACAAACAAAGATCATGAATAACATGCATTGAAAAACGTTTGTTTGTTTCACATACAGAAAACATAGCATAGTGGCAATTAGCTTGTCCCTCATAGAGTAGCAAATAGATGCATAGGACACCTTCAAAGTTCACAAGGGTGACTAGAAACAAATAGCACAAGAACAAGTAATATCACAATATGCATCAATCAATAAGCTTTAGAACGCTGCACATAGAATGACAACTATGCTCTCTTAATGGTGCCTAATGGTAGAAGGTGGATACTCAATAGTGGTGGAAGAAAGACCTTTTATAAAGGAAGCAGGGATTTCAAGTTTCAAAAAAAGCTTCCAAAAATTATGGTACTTGTTAGCTTTCAGCCCTCATTGCCCCTATCATAAGCATCTTGAAGTGATTAAGGTTAAAGTGAACAAACTATGGAGTATATGCTTGACGAAGTATAAGTTGGCAATCTCAAGTCTCTTAAATACGAGGGCCACACCTCATGCTACTCAACTTCAGTCACCTGTAAGTTCTTGTCATTGTAAGAATTTGCATGTCATAGAGAACCGCCAACAGGGTACCCCTTGCACATGGTATAGGAGCTTTTCCATAACCAAAATGACAAGGCAAGCAGACAATGAGCATCTCATCAATCTTTTTATTTGCCATGTGCATAGCTTTCTATTGAGGATGCTTCATAGATAGCTCACTATGGTGATGCTACAAGTTTCCACCATGATTAGGCATGGCTTAGGCTAGCGGCCCAGGCGTTTCTCTAACACAGAATACAAACTCCATGGACTTACAAGTTCCCTCTTTATTTCACACCGATGACATCTATATACAAAAGAGCATGATATCAACCGAGTACAAAGTACAAGTGCAATGTTGAAAACGTTCCCTGTGACAGCACGGTTCTGTTAATTCCAACATATAAGTGCAAGCATATGCAACATAGATGACACAATGGTTCAAGTTTATTAGGGGCAAATAAT
This sequence comes from Avena atlantica, assembly GCA_910589765.1. Classification (NCBI taxonomy): domain Eukaryota; kingdom Viridiplantae; phylum Streptophyta; class Magnoliopsida; order Poales; family Poaceae; genus Avena; species Avena atlantica. Next base: position 246,961,472 of record OU342736.1, read on the forward strand.
ATAAAGTGTTCCATCAAGTTCGTGAGGGATTTAATCACTAATTTTTCACATCACTAAATAGTTTTTAATTGGAAGATAGCTGAAAACAAGAATATACTTGGAATGGTGTAACACACCATGCATGGGATTTTATAGTGTACACTTTGGAATAACTTGGTTTCTTGGGAGTTGGAAGCATGAGTAGAACTTACTCATACAAGTGGAGGCTAGCAAAAGACTGGGAGCATCCAAATAAGAGAGCAATAATGGCCATAATCATGCAGTGCAACAAAGCATTACTAATCAAAGCATAGAGTGATACTACAAGTCAAGGACTAAATGATCAAAGAGGCTATGGTGACTTGTTCATAGTCATAACATGGTGTGAGCATGTGCCAAGTCAACCCAACCAAAGCATCAAAGGAGAATACCACAATACTATGCTTTTGCATGCTAAAACAACGCATAATTTCTTTAAGGCACACTAAGCAATCCCAATTGTTTGGAACAAGACATGCTACAACAATAATCACTAACAATAAGGTCAAAACAACACCTACCATGTCATGCTAAAGTCTAAGTCACAGTCAATGCAAGCTCCTCTTGCACTTTCAAGCAAGAACTTACTACTCCTTTCCAACACCAAGCAACTTATTTGCAAAACAACACAGTGAGAACGGGGGTCCAAACTAATTTATTCAAGAAATATAAATAACCTAAGCAAAGCAAACAAAACCTAAGACGCTCCAAGAACAACACAACTTGTGCATGAAACAATAAAAACGAAGTGTCTAGACAGACCTGAGCTTTTTATTGATGAAGAAGGGGGATGCCTTGGGCATCCCCAAGCTTTGACGCTTGTACCTCTTGGATATTTCTTGGGGTGACACCATGGTGGCATCCCCAAGCTTGAGATTTTTTCCATTCTTCATCTTATTACATTATTCTCTCTCTACACCTGAATTTTTTCCTTCATACAAAACTTGACACAATCTTCATTAGCAACATTAGTTTATTCAAAATATATTAGACCTCTGTAAAAGCTTTTAAATAGCAAGGATTTTCACTAAAAACACAAGCTACTGTAGCAACTCCTTCAAAAATCTCAATTCACCTAAAGAGAACTCAAAAAGGAATCAATAAGAAGCAAATGCAAATAATGGCAGAAATCTGTCAAAACAGACCAGCAGGTAGAAACCGATTTTTTCGAACATCTTCTGTTGCTCAAATCAAAAAGTGCTGAACTAACGAAAGTTAGCTAACATACGGGGGGATTTATTTCTACATTTTGAGCTCAATCCAAGTTACATAGACTCCTCGCGATTTTTTTGGTGGAGGACATAAATCTGTTTCGGGATAGCAACTCCCCAAATCTTACTTCCCTCTCATTAGAGGTCATTCTTGGCACAAAAATCAAACAAAAAGGATAAGGAGAGGTCATTACTGAAGTAATAACTTCCAAGACTCAAGGAAACTCTTGGGTTATCTCCCAATAAGTATTTTTCTTTAACGTCTTTAAGTTAGGCTTGATAGCTTGAGAAGATGCTCACATAAGAATTATGAATTGAAGTCAAAGAGAGCATCAATAAGCAAATTCAAAACACATTTAAGTCTAACCCACTTCCTATGCATAGGAATCTTTTAAGAAAATAAATTCTCAAAGAACAAAGTGACATGCATAGGAAGATAAAACAAGAGTAACTTTAAAACTTTTAGCACATAGAGAGGTGTTTCAGTACCATGAAAACTTATATAACCATATTTTACTCTCTCATAATAATTTTTAGTCACCTCATGAATAAACTCAAAAATATAACTATCACATAAAGCAGGATTTTCATGATCTACAAACTCATAATTTCTATCAAACTCAAAAATAGTGGGATTAAAACCTCCACCGGTTTTATCCAAATTAGATATTTCAAAAGGATCCACAGGAACATAACATTCATCCTACTTTGGTAAGCATGGGAGACAATCAAATAATGTAAGGGATAAAGAGTTACTCTCATTAGAATGTAGGAATGGGTAGATAATCCATTCTTCCTCCTTTTGTTCATCACTCTCCTCCTCTTTTACATCTAATGAGCTTCCAGTTTCAACAATTTCTTCTTCCATAGGCTCCTACAAGGCATTAGTATCTTCCATTTGTGGAAAACGCCTATTAAAATATTCAATAATATAGCTATTTTCTTCCCTGTAATTATCAAAGCAAAATTTAAGTATCTCAAAAACCTCATGTTTATAAGGTGTAACATCAGTATTTTCAAGCAAACTGGCAAGTTCAAATGCACCTAATTCTTCAATTTGTTCCACATCATTAAAATCATAATTTCCTTTAACATAAGAAGATATGGTAACATTATCATTATACTCACATTGAAAGGGTAGGTGTTTATACCTCCTGTAGCAACAAGCTTTATCAAAGCAATATGTAACATTATAAGTAGAGCACACGTCTCTAGCAATAGTATTAAACTTATCAATTTGTTCCCATAAGTGTTTCCCTTTTTGCAACAAACGGTGTTCCTTATAATAATACTTTTGTTCTTCCGTGAACCCACCTTGCCAATAAGAACTAGTTTAAAACCATCCATTGATAGAAAGCATGACCAAGCAAGGAAATAACAGACCACCAACTAGAGTAGGAACTAATTTTTTTGCGTTTTTGAAAAGAGGCAAACAAAACAAAGCAAAAAAACTAAGCAAACTAAAACCAAAGTAAAGAGAAAGGAAGTGAAGGACTCCCCTAGTGAATACGTCCTTAGCCTTCCCGGCAACGGCGCCAGAAAGCTTGATGCAGCGCTGAGTTGATGTAGGAGCGCTTCGTTGGGAACCCCAAGAGCAAGGTGTGAAGCAGCACAACAGCAAGTTTTCCCTCAGTAGGAAACCGAGGTTATCGAACCAGTAGGAGGAAGGAAACGTCACACAGGTGTTGCAAGCAACGCAGAGACCTGCACAACAAAAACTCAAGACTTTGCCCCAACTAACAGTGAGGTTGTCAATCTCACCGGTTGCTGTAACTAAGGATTAAACATATGGTGTGGAAGTTAATGGTTTGTAGCAAGTAAACAAGTAACAGTGTAAGATGCATCAATGGTAAAGATTGTATAGGGGTCCATAGTTCACTAGATGTGCTCTCCTTAGATAAACAACATGACATGAAGGGTAAACAAATTACAGCAGGGCTATTGATAGGAACTGAGCAAGGCATAACACTGCAATTACTAGTCAGAAAGATCCTATGAGATTCGATTGGGAAACACAACAAGATACATAAACCGCCATCCAACTGCATCTATGACTAGAAGTCCACCTTCAGGTTATCATCCGAACCCCCTCCAGTATTAAGTTGCAAGCAACAGACAACTGCTTTAAGCAAAGTGTGTAAGGTAAACAGTCCACATGTTCCATGAATAAGAGACCGTTGTTTCCTCCCTAGTAGCAACAACACATCTACAATCGAAGAGATTTCTGTCACTTCCCTTGGAAACTAGAGGCATGAACCCACTATCGAGCATAAATACTCCCTCTTGGAGTCACTAGCAACTACTCGGCCAAGATAGCTACTAACAACGAAGAGCATGCAAGATCACAAACAACACAGAGATGATAGAATCATAAAGACAAAACATTAATCAAACCAACATAATAATCTCAATATCCATCGGATCCCCATAAACACAACATGCATCATTACAAATAGATTAGATCTTGATCATGAACGGAGCTCACAAGATCTATACATGAAAGCACAAGGAGGAGATACAACCATCTAGCTACTACATGGACCCATAGTCCAAGGTGGAACTACTCACGCATCATACCGGAGAGATGGCCTCCGGGATGATTGATACGCCCAATTTGCATCATCATTCTATATCATAATCTACCTCTATTCATTGATATTTGTCTTATTATGAGGTATTACTTATGGTTTTTCATCTGTTTTTGCATGTTGGATGATTCTTGGAGGATGGATTGCCGGAGTCTGGATTTTGATGGGAAAGAAGGCGTTTTGATGCAATTTCGCGAAGATCAGAAAAATACCATAAAAATATGGGAAAATATTATTTTTCCAGAAGATTGAGGAAGCCATAAGGAGGAGCGAAGTAGGGCCGCAGGGGGCCCACACCCCCTAGGCGCGGGCCCACCTTGGACCGTGCCTAGGGCAGGTGTGGCCCACCTGCCCGGCTCCCGACTCCGCCCCTTCGCCTATATCTTCTCTATGGAACCCTAAGGCTAGGGGAGTGACCATAGATAGATTTCCGCCGCCTCTGGGGGGTGGAAAACACCGAGAGAGAAATATCTCTCTGGCAGATAGATTTCTGCCGGGGGAATTCCTTCCTGGAGAGGGGGATCATCACCATCAACACCATCATCAATCTAGGATTCATCGGGATCATCATCATCATCCACACCATCATCACCACCAACACCATCATCACCACTCTGTTCCGCTATAACAATTGTGTTGGATCTTGCATTAGTTCATAGGGGAAACTTTCTCGGTGTTAATTACTATTGTAGTTGATTCTTGTGAGTGGAACCATTGGATTATTGTTTATGTTCAGATTGTTATCCAATATCATATCATTTTTGATCTTGATCCATATGATGTCTTGTGAGTAGTTCGTCTAGTTCTTGAGGACATGGGAGAAGTCATGGTGTTATTAATGGATTTGTGTTGAGTTATTATTCAATGGTTAGTATTTAAGTTGTGGTGTTATTGTTCTAGTGGTGTCATGTGAACATCAACTACATGATACTTCACCATTTATGGGCCTAGGAGAATGCATTGTGTATTTGGCTACTAATTGTGGGGTTGCCGGAGTGATAGAAACATGAACCCCCGTTAGGACACCTTTGCACAAGGGAGCGTAGGATCTCAGAGTTTAAGGCTGTGGTTAGATTTATATCTTAATTACTTTCCTGTAGTTATGGATGTTTGCAGGGGGTTTAATCACAAGTATGTATTAGTCCAAGTAAGGTCGGTACATTAGCACAAGTTCACCCACACAACACTTACAACAACAAAGAAGAGTACTCAGCTATATGAAGCGAAAGCACTTGACAGAATTCCCATGTGTCCTCGAGAACGTTTGTTCCTTATAAGTATTTCCACCGACTTGTCATTTTTTAAGAAAGGATTGGGCCACTTGCTGCGTTTGTTCTTTGTTACTTGCACTTTGTTTTGTTGCCTTATCAGAAAACCACAAAAATCCGTTTGCTAAGTATTTTTTGCAGAGAGTTCCTGCTCCATACCAATAGACCAAAATCCCCTACACGATTAGTTCAGCACCTTCTGCTCCTCGTTGGGATCAACACTCCTATTTATCGAAAGTACTACGATACACCCCCTATACTTGTGGGTCATCAATGATCTCCCCTCCGGCAGGGTGCCAGGAAGAACTTCAGATCCCCCGATCTAGCGACGACAGTGGCGGCGGCTACAGAAGGTTTCATGGAATATTGATCGGGTACTTAGGGTTTCTGCATCGGGGGCTTCTTATAGGCGAAGGGGGAGGCCGAGGCGGTGGCCAGGGGCCCCACACCCTGTCTAGGCGCGGGGCAGGGCCCACCCGCGCCTAGGGTGGTATGGCTGCCCTGGCACGCCTCTCCGTCTGCCCTGGCACGCCTCTCCGCCCGCCATTTGACGTTTGTCCCGTCGAATTCCGAGAATATTTCCTTACTAGCTTTTCTGGAACCAAAAACAGCAGAAAACAGGCAACTGGCACTGTGGCAACTTGTTAATAGGTTAGTACCAGAAAACATGTAAAAAGCACCTCAAAGTGTAGACAAAGGAAAGCAAAGTAGATACTAAACAAGCATGGAGCATAAAAAATTATAGATACATTTCCGACGTATCACCTCCCGGTAGCTTTCTTCTAGACCTTCTGGAAGGAACTCCAACCGGTCATCATGCCAATGTTCCAGGAATTCTACATGGGGACTCTTGTGATGGGGCGCCTGAACCTTGGTGTTATCACCTTGATCCCTAGAGTCATAGGGGCCTCGGACATTCGCCAATTCAGACCCATCACAGTCCTCAATGTGATTCATATGATCTTCACAAAATTCTACGCCTCTCGCCTTGCCCCGGTCATGGAGCGCCTCACCTACCAGTATCAGTTTGCCTTCCTCAAGGGCAGATTCATACATGATGGGATCCTAGCCCTCCATGAGATTATCCACGATATCAAATCCAGAAGGTTGAAGGGCATCTTCTTGAAGCTAGACTTCCATAAGGCCTACGACCGTCTGGATTAGCACTTTCTTCGTCAGGTCCTCATTAGACGGGGATTTGATGATCGCCTGATCACCTGGTTAATAAAATTTGTTATGTCCGGGAGCAACGATATTAACATCAACGGCGAGGTCGGGCCTTATTTTTGTCCCTCCTGTGGTTTTAGAAAGGGAGATCCTTGTCCCCCCTCCTCTTCAACGTGGCGGTGGACGCCCTCGCGGAAATGCTTGAAAAAGCAAATGGAGCTGGCCACATCTCCGGAGTGGTCGGCCACCTCATTCCGGGAGGCGGAATCACCCAGCTCCAGTACGCAGACGACACAATGATCATGATTGAAGGCTCAACTCTCGAATTGCGAACCTCAAGTTCCTCCTCTTATGCTTCCAGGAAATGCCGGGCCTTCGAATCAACTTCGACAAGAGAAAGATCATCACACTAGGTGAAAGGATACAAATGTCGCCTAGATAGGGGTAAATAGGCGATTAAAAAATTTCTGAGAGTGGCTTGACAAAGGCGGAATTAAACTAGCGTTTACTTTGTCAAGCACAACCTAGAACAACTAGGGTTCACCTATGTGCACCAAAAACTTATGCTAAGCAATACAAGAAACAATGTGATAGAAAGATAGATTACTTCAGGAACGAAGGCTATCACAATGTAAAGTGCATAAGTAAAGAGCTCGGGTATAGAGATAACCGAGGCACGTGGGTACGACGATATTTTACCGAGTTCCTCCCAACATGGAGTACGTCTAGTTTGGAGAGGGGGTGGTATCTAACCACCTACACCACAAAAGGCCTCCGTTATTCTCCGGCGAATCTCACCCCAACGGGATCGATCCACGCTTGCACTATCGGTGCACTTGTCGGTGGCAATCGGAACCGCTCACAAGGTTGGGGCACTTCTCCACAACTTAGTTGGAGGCTCCCAACAAACGCCACCAAGGCCACAATACCACCTAGGCCACAAAACCGTCTAGGGTTCCAAGAACCCAAGAGGGACAAGATTCAACGAATATCACGAACCAAATCCTCCGAGGAGAACTCAAACCGATGCACCTAATGCAAATTGCAAGAACACCACAAAGATGCTCAAATCCCTCACTCTCAAGTTCCAACAAAGCTACTAAAGCTATTGGTGGAACAAGAGAGGAAGAACACAAAGGGAACACAAAATCTCCCACAGTCTAGATCCCCAAAGATACACTCACAAAGAGATGAATCAGTTAGGTCAAAACGTGGGTCTAGATCTCCTCTCTCTTCCACTCAAATATGGGCAAGAAAATCATCGGAGGGGAAGAAATTAATCAAGCTTCAAAATCAAGAGCAAGTGTGGCCGAAGCTTAGACAAAAGGAGGAGGAAGAAGCAACCTGAACTGAAAATGGGCAAGAGGCCTAAATAGTTGCCCCAGAAAATCTGGCCGTTGGGGCACAATTTTAGTCAGGACCGCTAGTACCGGTTTTGACCGGTACTACCGCCCGACAGACCAGCAGCGAGCAAGTGGGCGTAGCGCGCGAGACAGCGATCGGGCGGGCGAGGCAAACAACGGTTGCATGCGCGTAAGCGAAGCAGCACGCGCGTGGTCAACACGGGGCGCGCGGTCAAAAGCAGCAGCGCGCGGGAGTGGGGCTAGCAGCGCGGGCCCACGCGGCGCACGCGCACGCGAGAAGTGGAAGCGGTGGTGGCGCGCGATCACGCACGCGAGCGGGCGACGGTTGGCAGGAGCAGGACTTGGTCTAGGCAAAGCGGCGACCAGGATAGAGCAGTTGGGCCAACGCGCGGCGGGGAGCAGGTGGGCCGGCCGGGAGCGGGGCCCATGCGGGCGGCAGGGAGCGCGTGCAAGCACGCAGCTTAGAGCAAGCCGGGATGGTCCGACCGGTATTACCGGCCCACCCGAGCGGTACTACCGGGCTGGTCTGGTAAAGCCGGTCGCCGGTGTCGGTCAACACAGCAGATGGGCTGCACGTGCCAGGCGCATCCGATACTGGGCCCGGTAGTACCAGAAGGCCCAGAAAACATCTTTTTATTTTTCTTTTTTAAACCGAATAAAATCCAATATTCAAACGTCAATAATTTTTGATTGGTAGCTCCGATTGTCCCGATTCCAATTGCGTTGGAAATAGGACGACAATAGCTACCCTATAAAAAATAAAAATATTGGTTATCACCAAGTGAGAAAGTATCAAGTATAATAATGTGAGATACCCCACTTGGTGAGAAACCGGAAAACCGCATAGATCAAAATCGCAACAAGATATAAAAGAGAGATACGATTTTGATGAACAAGAGCTTATTATGGAGATTACCACAAGCTCTAAATCCTCACATGGATAAGACCAAATAACACTCAAATATGGTGATGCAAGGATGCAATGGTTTGACCTATCTCCGAACAATGTGATCGAGTTACTCATTCGAGAGACCTCTTGATAGTACGGTTATCTATCCTAAACTCGGTCTACCACAAACAACATGAGACCGGAAAAAGGGAAAACCTATCAAGATTATACCTTTGCCTTGAGAATTACACTTGAGCTCGATGTAGACGATCTTTCCCTTCTCAAGATGGAACGCCTTTTTAAATTCCTCATCATCGATCCATGATCACCGAGGATGGCAAGCATCAAACATAAGATCTTCTGTTGATGGCGCATATTGAGCTTACAAAACATATCTTATTCGCATTTCATCGACCTTGAAGCCAGCACATGCTCCAAGCGATGTCAATGGACAAATCCTACAAGTACAACTTAATACACACATTAGTCCATAAAGATTGTCATTAATTACCAAAACCACACATGGGGGCCCACATGTTCTTTCACTAGGGTTCTCCCAGGACGAGCAACAGAGGATAGCTGACAATTTTAATTGTCGGCTTGCCTCCTTCCCCATACCTATCTGGGGATGCCGGTTCGCGACACCAGGATCCTCACCAGGGACCTGGACCCGCTCGTGAACAGGATGCGCTCAAGGTTCGAACCTTGGTGTGGGAGATTCATGTCGAAGGGTAGCAAGACTGTCTTGATTGACTCCTGCCTGTCTAGGCTACCCATGTATATGATGTGCATGTACCTCCTCCCAGAGGGGGTGCATGGAGCTTTTGACAAGGAGGTCTCTCAGTTCTTATGCCAAGACCCCGTGGGACACCAGAAGTACCACATGGTCAAGTGGGCAGACATTTGCGTCCCCAAGGAATTTGGGGCCATATGTATCCTCGCTTCCTGCCAGTTCAATAACGCCCTGATGCTGAGATGGGTGTGGCGGATTCTGCATGATGATGGGGGCCTCTGGATCAAACTTATTAAGGCCAAGTACCTTCGGGGTTGGCCCCTACTGGATTGCGACCGGCGGGACGGCTCCTAGTTCTGGCACTCTGTCCAGGATATCAAGAGCGAGATCCGACTAGGGGACATGGTCTCTATTGGGAACGGGGAAGGGACCATGTTCTGGATGGATTCCTAGCTCAGGGGACGCCCCCTACGGGAGGTATACCCGAGCCTATTCGCCATCTGCTCGAGAGGGTACATGGAACATCTCATTCCGTCGTACCTTCGGCCCGGAGGAAACTAAAGCATGGAGGGAACTTAGGGCGGAGCTCCTGGACTCCTTGGCCGATGAACCCAACAGGGTGTCATGGAGCCTTTCTCTGTTCGGGTCCTTCTCGGTTAGCTCGGCCTACCGGGCCCTGTTTGGTCGTGTCGTTCTTCCATGGACCAAGCCTCTCTGGAAGGCTCCCCTTCCGCTGAAGACTAAATTTTTTGTGTGGCGGCTTCTTCGCGATAGGCTCCCCTCGGGGGTGGAGGTGTCCAAGCGACATGGGCCGGGGGTGGACTTTGTCCATTGTGTGGGATCCCAGAAACGGACGCCCACATAATGTTCGCCTGCCCCGCGGCTAGGTTTCTTTGGAGCTTCATCAGGGATGCGTTGGGCCCGGACTGGCAGGCCCATGATCTGAGTGAATTCCTCGAAACACAAGCAAACCAAGCAGGAAAGGTCCGCCGCCTTTTCTGGCTGGTGTTTGCTGCGATGTCTTGGTCACTCTGGAACATCCGGAATAACATGGTTATTGAGAATATTCTTCCTCGGCATGCCTCTGACTCGGTTTTTCATTTTCTGGCCTCCTTGCAGCTCTGGTACCCATTGTGTAGACAACGGGACAAGGAGAGGCTGGACGCGACTCTATGGCGTCTCTTGGAGGCAGCGTGGCGACTGCCCCCCTAGTCAGGCGTAGCCTCTTGTTTTTTGGTGTGTCCTCGCTTGGCAAGGTCGTCTTTTCCGTCTTTTTGGGGCCGTCTTGTGTTGTGGCCCCAGCATGTGGTGTGTGCTTGGTTTGAACCTTATGACTTGTTGTGGACGGTTGCTTTATTTATAAAGCGGGCCGAAAGCCTATTTTGAGAGCACTTGCTTCTAAGAACAGCTGGTTATCATCTACGAAGATTAGGTGGTTCACAGAGGGGGTTGTTCTTACTGTTAAACAGAATTAGTTGTAACCGAGTAGATACGATCCCCATCGGTACAACTACCAGATAGATAGCTACCATATTAGTTAGTTTGTTGTAATCCTAACTACTTGTAACCCTAGCTCTTTGAGTTGTATATATATCCAGCTATCGCTGTTTGCTTGAGGCACGACACAATTCTATCTCTTCTTTGTAGTTTTATATGGTATCAAAGCCTGCACTCCTAACCACCGATGGCTCCTACCACCACCTCGCCGTCCTCAGCGCCGATCAATATCGCGGATGGGATCAGCACCGCCATCACCGTCAAGCTTGACCAGGACAACTTCCTGCTCTGGAAGGCACAGGCTCTTCCGGCGCTCCACGACAACGACTTGATCGGCTTTGTCGATGGGACCAGGGGAGCTCCGCCCAAAAAGGTCCCCGTCGCTGTCGGGATCTCTTACCAGATCAATAATCCGGAGTACTCGATCTGGGTCAAGCAGGATCAACAGGTCCTCAATGGCTTGCTCACCTCCCTCATGCCCGCTATGCTCGGCCACGTCTAGCTCCTGAAGACGTCGGCACAGGTCTGGGATACTCTGGATCGAACCTTTGCGTCCAGGTCCAAAGCGCGGATCATGCAGCTCCGCACCATGCTGGTGAAGCCGAAGAGGAGGGACATGATGATGTCCTCTTATTTTCACCACACCAAGAAGATAGTCGATACAATGGCGATAATCGGTAACCCACTCAGCAACGATGAGATCGTCTCGTACATCCTGGCCGGCCTGGGCAAAGATCATGAGAACTTCACCACGTCGCTCTCTGTGATCGCCGGCAACGACGACTTCACGCTCGGTGATCTATATGGCCACATGATAGCATATGAGCCCTGGACCGGCGGCCGCACCTCCAGCAGCCACAACGATGCTCCTTTCCAGCACTCCGCCAACAACATCTCCCCCGGAGGCGGGTGTGGTGGCTTCCAGCACGGCGGAGGCTGGCGCGGCCGTGGTGACAGAGGCCGCGGCAACAGCGGTGGCCACTACAATGGCAATGACGGATACAACTATGGAGGCGGTCACAGCGGAGGCCGTGGTGACAACTCTGGGCGTAATGGAAATGCCCAGGGTGGAGGGCGTGGACGCGGCGGCAAGTCTACATGCAAAATTTGTGGCGTCTATGGCTATGATGCGCTGAGGTGCTACTCGTTCTTCGACCACGCAATCCAGCCTAAAACATCTAGCCGGGCTGCATACTACTCCAACTCCAATGAAGAATATACCAGTGATCCAAACTTGTATATGGATTCAGGCACCACCGACCACATGACGGACGACATGGCGCTCCTCCATACCCACGACAACTATAGAGGCAACAAACTTATCAAGTTGCCAATGGTATGCACATACCTATCCTGCATATTGGTGAATCTAGTTTATCTGGTTCAACTCGTAATCTTCAATTATCCAATGTCCTTCATGCTCCTCGTATTAGCAAAAACCTGCTTTCTGCTCATAAACTTGCTAGAGATAGCAATTGCTTTGTTGAATTCACCCTCAATCTTTTTATGTCAAGGATCACACAATGAGGGAAACTCTTCTTCAAGGTATATCACGCGGTGGCCTGTACCCAGTTCCTCCCTGTCATCCTCGCCATGAACCACGCCTTCGGCAAGCTGACATCACTTCTCCATCCAAGGAACTGTGGCACCGCCGCCTCGGGCACCCTGCACCACCCATCGTCCAAGCGATCCTCCAGTCAAATAAATTAGATGCTATGGAAAATAAAGGAGTGCCATAGGTGTGCGATGCATGCCAGCAGGCCAAACTCCATCAGCTGCCTTATGCAATTTATAGTCATTTGTCTCAATTTCCTTTAGAACTTGTCTATACGGATGTATGGGGTCCAGCAATTAAATCAGCTGGCGGGTTCAGATATTATGTTAGTTTTCTTGACGACTTCAGTAAATTTTCATGGGTATATTTATTGAAACATAAGCAGATGTTGAGCATGTATTCTATCAATTTCAGAAGCAGGTCGAACTCACTTTCGGTACCAAAATCCTCTCCGTACAATCGGACTGGGGAGGAGAATACCACAAACTTCACACCTATTTCAATAACACTGGCATTACCCATCGAATATCGTGTCCACACACCCACCAACAAAACGGGGCGATTGAGCGCAAACATCGTCATCTTGTCAAAACCGCTCTAGCCCTTCTTGCACAATCCTCTGCTCCTCTCCGTTTTTGGGTAGAAATCGAATGCCCAGCCATGTCATTCAAAACCAAATACCTGTCGCCAAATTTTTTAAGAAACCAGTAGACTATGGCTTCCTTCGTGTCTTAGGATGCGCATGTTGGCCGAATCTCCGGCCATACAACAATCGTAAAATGAGTTTTCGCTCACGCATGTGCGTTTTCTTAGGCTACAACGCTAACCATCTAGGTTTCGGATGCCTGGATCGCACCACAGGCCGAATATACGTCTCTCGTGACGTGGTGTTTGATGAACATGTTTTTCCGTTCTCTCGTGATTCTACTCATCATGTTCCGGCACCTACCGATGATGTTATCCTACTTCCTGAACCAGATACAGATGATCCCTTATGCATTGATATAGCATGTGATATTGATGGTGCTGTTCTCTCTTCTGTTTCAGGATTTGCACCGCCCCTGCTACACGTTGATCAGCATGCCCTCGTCGATCATGCAGCGCCCTCGGAGCACGAAGAGGCCTAAGCTGAGCCCGATGATGATGCAAATCACCACGGCCCGCCTAGAGGTGGGTCACCTCTGCGCACTCCGTCCACCACGGCTCATGGACTAGCACACGACCGACATCCGGACTCTGCTCGTTCATCACTGATTCAAGAGTCGACGACCGCTGCATCACCCAGTTCAGCAGCTTCTGATGACAATGAGACTCCAGCACTTCCTGCTTGTCGACCGCTCAGACCAGTGCGTCTGTTTGATGGAATCGTCCGGTATGATCTGAAGAAAAGAGGGCGTTTGATGCTGAACCCGCTTCTCATGTTGATGTACTGGTGGATCCTGCATGGAAGTCAGCCATGGATGAGGAATTTCGTGCTGTCCGACTCAATAACACCTAGTGTTTAGTTGATCCTCTACCCTGTCGACATATCGTTAGTTCTAAATGGGTGTTTAAGATGAAACAAAAGGCAGATGGCTCGGTGGATTGGTATAAGGTGCGGCTTGTTGCTCGGGGTTTTACACAGTGGCAAGGCATCGACTACACATACACCTTTTCACCTGTTGTCAAGGCTACCACTGTCAGGCTGATTTTGTCTATCGCCGTGTCTAGAAGATGGACACTTTGTCAGGTTGATGTTCAAAACTGCGGTGACCCAGCATACCAATGTATGATGTAGTACACTATAGTCGTTTACATAACACCAATGAAACACCGTTCACTAGTGTTACATCCCTAAGAGTGGTACAACAGAAACACATCAGGTCCAAGACATGACTATAGGTTACAACTCAACTCTTTACACGAGATCTAGAGAACACTTTAGGTTAAAGAGAGAGAAAGAAACTTCTTACAAAGAAGAATCATAAATAAACAACTCAAAAACTATCATACTATTAAGACTAGTATCTTAACTAATGGTTAGGCATTGCTGCTATTGCAATACACTTCAGAAATAGGTTCTATGGCTAGAGATTATATTCCTATCTAATCAGTAACTTCGTCTTCACTTGAGTTGATGTATATGTTGACTTCCTTTACTTCATTGAAGAACTTCAGATTCTGGTGATAATTCCTGGAGCATAACTTGGTGTATACATAGTGTGTACTGGCTTTAGAACCTAGCAAGGGTTAAGAAGATACTTTGAGTACGAGCGTACTCAGCAAGTTGACTAGAAAAGGAGTGTTTGATGCACTATATCTACAGCCACAGACCATAGGTTGTAGGCAATGCAGGTTTTCGTAAACATTTCTTCGAAGGTTGCTTTTATTCAGAAAATCTATGTCCGACAGCCTTCACGGGTTTACCAGAACTTTCATGGAGTTCCTCTTCCGCCGCGTTCGCAGATCCTTCCCGGAACAGGGAGTAACAATTTACAGTTCTTACACTCTGCAGAGGTGCGTCACTTTATCCATGAGAGATCTTAGCTTTGTTGCACATCCGGGCCGCGAACCCATTCACACTTCCTTGGTGTGAGGACCAGACTAAGACCCAAGCCAATCACTGCCTTCTCCACGACCCCGCATGTCTCCTTGGTGTATGACAGCCCACCTATTGAATTACGGCTATTGGCAGTACAGACCGTACAGATGCTGGAACTATCATGGGACGTTGAGGGCTCCCACCCATATGTTGCATATCCTCTATGAATTACCATATAATATACATGATACGAATGATAACATCCACGGCCTGCACATCCGGCTCCATGCGAGACGGAAAAGATACAACTGACTTCTTCATCCCATTCCAAATCTCATGGTCAATGCGTAATATACGGCGCAAGAATCACTAGCGGCATTGGTTGTTAAGTCATAGATAATATGTTCCTTTACCACCGGAACTCTTATAGTAGGTTATTACCTCATGGTAAATAACCTATAACCATATTATTATGAAAATAGTGTTTTCTGACCTTTTTCAAATGCAGGTGATGACAACACTGGATTTGCAAAATACTTTATAGAAAATAATCAAAGGACATGAGCAAGTGTGAACTTGCCTTTTGTGATTGCAAGATTATGCACTCACGGTCTTCAAGACAATATAAGATCCAATATCTGAAAACAACATCATTGGTCCGGTAAGAACTAATGTTTAAAGAAGCAAGATGCTATTATTCATAAGTAATGTAATGCAATTTTGTAAACTCGAATCCCAGGAATAGCGTTGATCTAGGGTTTGGAAAATGGAATGGTTACTTTAGAATGTGTTGCCCTTTTAGATTAAATTTCACACATGTGCTTCTTATTAAGGCTTGTGAGTGTGTGTGAAACAATGTGTAATTATAATACCATAAAACAATAAGATACACACAAATGTGAAATGCTACTCAAGATTTCTTATACAATACTTGTTTAACAAGATGATGAACGGCGGCGTCTGGCGGTGGAGATGAGGTGTTGATTGGGTAGACAGAGGGCTCCCCGGCTTGCGTGAGTAGGGGAAAATGACGGAGAATATCATGACGCATCTGATAGTCACCTCCGCGGATCAAGGGGTGGTCGGAGATGGTGGGGAAGATGATCTCCGACGAGCTAGGGTTCGGTGTTCAAGTGAGAGAGGAAGAAAAAACAGTGGAGTGGCGTGCTAGGGTTTCTCGTCGGCGTCCAAGGCAACTTGTAGATGGCCGGAAGTGGTGGCGCGGATCTTGGCGCTCGCCGGCGATGAGGGTACGGCCACCGAGCTTCTTGCATCATTGGAAGGTCGGCATCGTCGCGAGGAAGACGACGAACAGACCGCGCGAAGAGGTACGGGCCATTTGTGGGCTACAACTGGGCTAGATGGGCTGTGTTCGGCTGCTCGCGACGACGAGTAAGAGAGAGAGGAAATGGGCCATGGGCCAGGAGCTGATTTCCTCAATTTTTTCTCTCTGTTTGTTTTTCTTTTTCGATTTCTATTATCTATTTTCTTTTCTAGCCTTTTTGTTTAAGCAATAATTTTTCGATTTCTATAATCTATTTTCTTTTCTAGCCTTTTTGTTTAAGCAATACTTGCAAGAATGATAAATGTATTAAAAATCATTCTGTGAGTTTTTATTGTATAATGTTATAGTTTCTTTATTTTCTTTTTATATTTACTTTTCCTATTATTATTTGTAAGGGCTTTTGATATGCATTTAATTGAGCTAATATCCGTAAACTTATTATAGAATGCATTACTATTAACTCCATGAGTTTTGATTCTTATTGATTTATAATATCAAGGAAAATTTATATGGTGATCCTTTATTATTATTTGATGCATAATATCCTAAGGACTTAATATGGTTAACATTACTCCCATGAATATAGGGAATAACAAGGTATATATATTTTATTATAAATAACAAAAGAGTTAGGGTTTGAATTGTAAATGCTTACCCTAGGGTTTAGGGTTCTTAATATACTTATATTCTTTTGTTGATGTGAATAAAGATTAATGGCTAAATGAATTGTCTTCATGTGTTCGATCTTTAATTATATCCCCTTTTAAAATAGAAAGTTATTTTCTGGAAGGTCTTATGGAAAAGAATTGATAAAGATAACTCCTAAGCACATATGGTTATGATAGTTGTAAAGAACAAAGATATGCTTAAGTGATTTTCTAAAGGAAAATGTTCCTATCAAGTATTGGGGATATAATATGATATATCAATAACATGAAATGGATATTATGTTTGGTTAAAGATTTAGGGTTTAGTGTTTAACAAGGATTTCTATATTCTATACTTCATAATTCTGGACTTCTGATTAAGGAATTCCTTTCCTAGATATTCTACTTCTTCCTATCCATCATCATGTGTTAATCATGATGAACTTTACTTCACAAAAATATCCTTATCCACCTTTTATTCTTCTAAATCCATTTTTAAATCCAATGAGCTTGACACTAAAGCTTTTCATAATCTTCACCTATCCAGACTTGGTTATATCAACTATTCTACTACTGATAACCTCCAACCTAACAAATGTTTACAGTTACTTCCATTCATGCTCTTCCCTTATCATCCTTCACTAATATCACTTCAATATATGTATACATCAAATCCTACTTCACCTCAAGTGCTTAGTATTTCCAAAGAGGAAAATACTACTTCTTTAATCCAATGTTACTCTAGCATCATCTTGATCATACTATCTTGTCTCTACTTAACTCCAGCATCTCATACTCCAACCTCACATTTTATTAATGTGACTTGTCATGGCTAACCTAGGATAATATATCTATACTAGGGTTTAATCATGTTTTATCCACCAATGTCACTTATACTTGATATAAGCATTCAATCTTGGTGAATAAGGCATGGTCATTATACTCCTTTGTGGTTTAAGTTTCCAGTTGGCTAATCAAGGCTTCATCAATACAACATTGCAGTTGTATTGAAATTATCTTCTTAGCATCTCTATTGGATTAAGGAATGCTATTCATGGACTATCCTTGCTTAATCCAATAGGATTACTCCTTGGTATCTATCTTCAGGATTCATCCTTATAATCCTATTTGTTAACATATTGATTTGATTTCCTTCAATCACCCCCATCATATAGATGATATCTAATACTAGCATTACCATCTACCTCTCTTACTTTATTCTCTAAGGACTTAGAGTGATTGTTATGATAAAGAACTGAGTTGATAGATCAATAGTTAATAAGCTAAGAATTGGTGAATCAATAGTTGATTACTCAATATTGATGAACAACAGATATTGAGATAGGATTTCATAAGGATTGATATGGAAAGAAGGATATGGGGTGAATGGTCTTAAGTTGCTTTCCTTCCTACTTAATACAACTAAAGAGTTAGGGTTAAGTATTACCATGATGTTCATGGTCTAAATAGTTGAGATTTAAGATTTAGTTGTTACATTCCTATTATTTAAGTTATATTTATAACTGGGTATTCATGAGTCGTTGTAATGAATAATATCATATGATTCCTAAAGATCAATATAAATCATTAAATAATGTATTAGGTTTAACTATTATTACGTTTTATCTACCCTTAGATCAAATCATGTTTACCCAAAATAAGGTTTTAGCAAAGGTCATATTGAAACTTATCACGGTCAACTTGATGATGTACTTCAATTTCATCAAGTTGAGAGAAGCTTCGATCACTTTGACAAGTTTTGTTCAAAAGCGCGAAAATTATTCGGATTTTCTATGCATGAATGCAATGCACACATCTGTGTTCAGCTTATCTCTAAGCTCTAATGTTGGGATGTTACAGACTCTCCCCGTTAAAATAAACTTCGTCCTCGAAGTTCATAAACTCTCACGTTTTTGGAATGAAGAATTGTCATGTATTCGTTACGACACTTCTCAACTCCATGGTAACCTCAAATGGAAATAATTGTATTATTTCATATCCAGATCCTTTTCCTTGAATTCTCATCATTTTTGGCATCTCAAATTGGTTGTATCCAATACTCCAAAGTTTCTTTTACTATCCTTCTTTAGGGATATGTCCTTATTATAAACTCCTTAATTTGGGGTCTCTTCTTAGTTCATTTTCCTAAGTAGGTATTCTATTCCAACTACTTTACTTGATCGTCGAACTTCCTTGCTATACTATATAAGGTCTAGGAAGTCTCACTAAAATAGGGTTTTATCTCTATTAAACAATATTTATGGTCAAAAAGACTAACTTTTGATTTGTGATGGTATGGTTTATACCGGTAGTCCTTACAGAGTTTGGATTTGAACTTATTTAGTACATACCCATTGGAATTTCTTGTTTCTCTATACATATCCAATTGGATATGTTTTATTCCCTCTTAAGGGTCACTTAAGAGTTGTTTCTTTATAATTAGTCTGTTAGGTCTATTCTATTTTATCACCTTTAAGCTTTTACGTTATCAAGCTTTAGACAATTGATTATTATCACCTTAAGTACTTCTTTAACTTCCAATTATTAACTTAAGGTTTGAGTATTATTATCTTGAAATAAATTTCGATCTTTCATTCAGACATACTTCAGAGAGTACCTTTCTGATGATTATCTTTTAACCTTATGAAAATAAGGCTTGCTGTTGTTATAGGTTAGTCCTTATTATCCAACCTTTACTTGGAATTCAGATGACAATACTTCCACAAATTGTTTACTCTCCCCCTTAGGCTCTACTAATAGTCTCTAAACTGCCTATAGAGTAACCATTGGCTTTATATCTAGAACGTAGGGATTTGTCTAGCTTATTCTCTACCTAGTTAGGTTCTCGTGAAAGATTGTACGGTGTATCCACACAATTGTGGATCTCCGAAGTGAATCTTTCAGCATTTTTAGTCTTACTTACTATTTGGACATTTTTGCTTTGATAGGTCAATTTTCGCGAAGAGTCTCGAAAGACGATCGCATAAAATTTTATACTCCTTTAGATCTTACTTAGATTAGGCCAAGTTTTATGCTCTTTATGCAACTTTTAAGATGATCTGGTTAACTATGTCAACCAACACCGACTAAGGACAAGATACCAACTGTGAATCAAATACCAGCTGCGGATCATCCTAGGTTGTAGGTATTACCCTATGGCTTCCAACATCCTTATGGCATTCTCTCTGAATTGTCAGAGCTTGAATACCATTTTTTTCTCCGAGACTTTGTATTTGCATTTATTCATGATGCTTCCATGAACTTGGTACAATTACTTTATTAACTTCCTATCAACATTACCTATTTTAGGTGAACTCTAAGTTCATGACTCCTTATTGCTCCAAGTATTTTCTACACTAGACTTCCTTCTTATATCTGGCTAAAAATAACCTGAACTTGATCTATCCTTCAAACTGCGCTAATACTCCTTATATTTTGCTTCATTCTTCATGTAGGTCTTCATCTTGGTCTTTGGAAATCGTCACTCCCTTACACGAATTCCCATACTCTATCTAGGTCTATAACATCAAGTAGTAACTGGATGTTACAACATGCAATTGGACACCAGGTCAAACTTCATGTATAGATCTAGTCAATCAAGAAGATCCAAGAAAAACAAATAAATCCAAATGTGGTACATATAACACACAATATTCTAAGTCCAGGATCTAGTAGTTGAGTATAATATCTCTATAATTCAGGCTTAGTTGTGTAGTATATTACACCTCCTCATATAGGTTTACATTGTGATACTTAGTACATAGAGTCAAACTATTCTTTAACTCAATATTTACCCAAATTTCTCAAGTGCAACAGGATAATCTTAAGTAAAGTGGTCTCAATTTGGTTTTGACTAACCTTTAGTCTCACTTTTGGAATGGCTAGTATAAACCAACATGTCATTATTTAGTAATCTAGCCTCACATGATCACTCCAAACGACTAATCAGATTCTATTTGCTAACTTAAGCCAATGATTATTGGAAATTTCTAGCACGTATGACTCAACTATCATACTATTTTCTTACTTCTACCTCAAGACAGTTTACTAATTACTTGTCATATTTACACCTATATCATGGTTTTGGAGCTAATCTCACCATGATCTTGTTATGTTTTACCTATTTATCAGGATTTAAAAACTAATATAACCATGATGACTTTGTTTCTCACTACACTATCATTAAATCCTAACATAATTTCACTTCATCACTTAGAATTCTCAAGTGAATACAACATGATTACTACTCACTACATCAACATTGATCCTAATGATATTCATCATGTTGTCTTTGGTTATCAACTGACACTAAGATTTTACTGTTCTTACTTAAATTCTAGGATTAGGCTACACCATTAAGACTACTTCAATTGATGTCTTACACTTTCCTACAGTATCTTGGTGATTTATGTCTCCCTCGGAAGACACTAAAGAGCACTATACTTGAGAAAATATAAAATAATTACTCCTAAGAAAGAATGACTTAAGCATCTGACTTAGGTGTGACAAGGTTATCCTCAAGTGGATACTCATCACAAGTCATATGAATGTTTGGTTTAGATAAGATGGCTCCTATAGTCACTATCCAACCTACAGATCTTCCTAAAAGGGTTTTAATCCTAAGATCAAATCATATGCTCTGATACCAACTGTGGTGACCCAGCATACCACTGCATGATGTAGTACACTATAGTCGTTGACATAACACCAATGAAACACCGTTCACTAGTATTACATCCCTCAGGGTGGTACAACAGAAACATAGCAGGTCCAAGACATGACTATAGGTTACAACTCAACTCTTTACACAAGATCCAGAGAACACTTTAGGTTAAAGAGAGAGAAACAAACTTCTTACAAAGAAGAATCAGAAATAAACAACTCAAAAACTATCATACTCTTAAGACTAGTATCTTAACTAATGGTTAGGTATTGCTGCTATTGCAATACACTTCAGAAATAGGTTCTATGGCTAGAGATTATATTCCTATCTAATCAGTAACTCCGTCTTCACTTGAGTTGATGTATATGTTGACTTCCTTGACTTTATTGAAGAACTTTAGATTTTGGTGATAATTCCTGGAGCATAACTTGATGTATACATCGTCTGTACTGGCTTTAGAACCTAGCAAGGGTTAAGAAGATACTTTGAGTACGAGCGTACTCAGCAAGTTCACTAGAAAAGGAGTGTTTGATGCACTATATCTACAGCCACAGACCATAGGTCGTAAGCAATGCAGGTTTTCGTAAACATTTCTTCGAAGGTTGCTTTTATTCGGCAAAGCTATGTCCGTCAGCCTTCACGGGTTTACCAGAAATTTCATGGAGTTCCTTTCCCGCCGCGTTCGCATCTCCTTCCCGAAACAGGGAGTAACAAGTTACAGTTCTTACACTCTGCAGAGGTGCGTCACTTTACCCATGAGAGATCTTAGCTTTGTTGCACATCCGGGCCGCGAACCCGTTCAAACTTCCTTAGTGTGAGGCCCAGACTAAGACCCAAACCAATCACTGCCTTCTCCACGACCCCACATGTCTCCTTGGTGTACGACAGACCACCTATTGAATTACGGCTATTGGCAGTATAGACCGTTCAGATGCCAGAACTATCGTGGGACGTTGAGGGCTCCCATCCATATGCTGCATATCCTCTACGAATTACCATATAATATGCACGCTACGAGTGATAATAGCCACGACCCGCACATCCGGCTCCATACGAGAGGGAAAAGATACAGCTGACTTCTTCGTCCCATTCCAAATCTGATGATCAACGCGTAATATACGGTGCAAGAATCACTGGCGACATTGGTTGTTAAGTCCTAGATAATATGTTCCTTTATCACCGGAACTCTTATACTCCCTCTGTCTGTTTATACCCTGCGTTCTACTTTTTTTCTGATTTTTGGATTTACCCTGCGTTCTGGAAAACTTAGTCGTTTGTTTCCCCGATTTGCCCTCCCACGCGTGCTCCTGTCCGCGTCCGTCGCATTAATTATGTTTCGTCTCCCTCCCCTACTAATGCCCCGCGCGACCCCTCCCACTCCTTATGTTCTCCTCGTCTTCCTCCCTCTCTCTAATGTCCAATTACTCCTAGCGCGGCGAGCAGATGGAAGAAGACGAAGCTGGAGGCCATTCCCATCCATGGGGAGAGAGCGAGGTGGGGGGTCCGTTCTGGCTGGCAGGGGAGAGCCAAGAGCCAGATGATCTTCTTGAGGAGGACGGCCAGCCAGTTGATCTTGTCGCAGAGGACGACCAGGAGCTTCAATCCTCTGTCCCCAACGAGGAGCAGCACAACGTGGCCATCCACCTCGATGAGGAGCCGGAGGAAGCAGTCGTTAATAAGGAAACTGTTCAGGAGCAAGAGGAAGCAGCTGCAGATGCGGGACTCGACGCCATGTTCGCCCCAGATTCGTTGCCAAGTTCACCTCAATTTTTGCAATGTTTGCTGCAGATTCGATGTCAGATAAAGAGCAAGGTGTGCGTCACTGGCGGCAGGACCATCTGCGCGACACTGCCAGCAGCAGCAGTTCCATGATCGCGCCGGACTCGATGCCAGATGAAGAGTACGAACGCTCGGAGGACTATGTGTCTGACTATGTGCCGCCAGATGACATCGACGAGGAGACCTTGAATCAGGTTGTTATGCCAATGTGGGAGATATTTTTACCAGCGTTTAGGAAGATCTATGAGTCTAACAAGAAGGCAAAAAAGATTCGTGAAGTGTGATTTGTTAGAGCTATGTAGTAACTAAATTTGAATTTGATCTATCCGAGTGTTTTATGAATGTGTTTGCTGAGTGTACTTTGTTGCCGATTCATGAACGCAAGTAATTTTTTTGATAGATCAAAATTACTTCAGCTAAATATTCTTAAAAGATCAAGCATCGATTACAAAACTCCACCACACTCTAGAAATATGATCTAAATGTTGAGTAGAAACTCTCTAGCCTCGCCTACAATAGCCCGATCACACTCTAGCCGAATGGGCAAGATTCCAAGTTTTTGCAATGCTAAGTTCCTCATGTGCGGCACCTTATAGTGTTGGCTTCCTTTTAACTTAACAATCTCCCGCATGCAAGACTGTAGAGTGAGAAATATACGGTTGGTTCTCTCAGAAGGGTATTGCTCATATGCCTGGAATACTTTGATGACAATCTCATCAATTGACCCTGGAAATAACTTGTGAAACAGAGATTGTAAGGCTGCAAAAAACCTAGGATGTTAAGATCTGGTGAGTTCGGCGGCTGGCAAATCAAACGAATGTCCCAACCATCGGTTTGTGCTGCGGCACAAAAAATAGGATCATCAACTAGAACATGCGTCCTTGCGTTATCTTGTTGTATGTAAATTGTCCTACCACGTTCTGTTGCAGGCCATTTCTCCTTGATAGCCGGAATAACCTTGTTCACCAACCAATCTCTACTGACATCCCGAGTAACCGAGGTGATAACCTTTGTCACCATTGTCCCCTTCAAACGGTTTGGACTATCCTTTTTAGCCGCCTCTTCAAATGTGAATGGCCATATGCCAAGTTTACCGTCAAATGTCTCAGTACCATCAACCGCATACCGTGGCCTCGCCACAGCCGCGAGGAACATTACTTTTTCTATGTAATTTTTGTTTTGCGTCATACTTTCTGGCTCGGGCTCATTGGGGGCGAGGTAGAACTTTTGACTCTTCCTAGTGCGATAGAACCACTTTTCATCGATATGGATGACGTTATACATCCCATCAAAGGTTGGTTCTTCAGGCAAGCTCATAGGATCAAACTTAGACAAACACCAATCAACCCGACGTCTCTTATTCTCATCGGTAAGTGTCCCCTTGATAGCATTGGTGTGTCTTCTTAGCTCTCCCTCCTTCAAGCGCATACAAAGGGTAGTCTTCGACATGTTCAACCTACTCGCGACATCTCTAAGTGTTGTTCTATACCTTGGCTTAATCTGTTTGAGTGCTTTAGGGTCAAAAATTATCCTTTTGCGCCCGCAGTTCTTCGTCTTCTTGCTCAACACTCCGTGCACACCTCCAGCCTTTTCCTCTTCTTCCATGTGTCCTGCACAGTCCTTCTGGGGCATCCTGTTATCTAGGATACTTCTTTTGTATCGTTTTTGTGAAGTTTTCCATCAGAACTCCTCTCCAACAGCATGCAGAATATTGCAATTTTGTCTTCATCTTTCCACTGTCGGTACGTCTTGACGGTGCTGCTATTGCCTTGGCCGGAACCACCTTGGGAGTTCTCGCTCTGTTTGCCATTCGTGGTGCTATTGCCTTGGCCATTTCCATTCAGATTCTCGTGCTCACCTCCTGCATGGAAAACCATGTTGTTGAGTGGACATGGTGCACAAAGAATGCATGCATGCAAAATATGAAAACGATATGCATGGCTCTTAGCATGCGCGTGCTCGATCTTATCACTCTGCTCGCCGTTAGAGTCGTCATTGAGGTTCAAGTCGAATGCAGTGTGGCCTCGCCCAGTGAGTCCTAGACGCCCGCGCCCATGTCCGGCCAGGTTCCGTCCACAACAGGAGTTCCAACTAGTGACACCCTCATGACCTTGGCCACGTCCAGCAAGGCCCAGTCGCCAGCGCGCGCGGCCTCGGGCACGACCTCGTTTGGCATGACCGTGGTCGGCGTCCTCTTGGTGAGCTGTTCCTGTAACATGGGCTCCTCCTCCAGGCGCGGTGCCTGGACTAGCTACTCCTCCACGCATGGCCTCTCGGCCTCGACCAGCAGCTTCTCCGCGCGCGGCGCCTCGGCCAGCTCCGCCTCGACCACCAAGGCGTCTTCTATGTCGAGCGCGCCCGCGCCCGTGCCCGAGGATACCAGTACTACTTCCACCAGCTGCGTGCGGATCGACGTCAAGCTGGCTCTCGTTCGGCTCGTCTAAAAGTAAGAAAGCATTTGGATGAATTTAGCAGAACAGCTTAGAATCACAAATGTACAGTATAACTTTAACTTACCCTCGTCGCTCTCTTCAAAGACGTAGACGTAGTCCATCTCGAACACATCTCCACTGTACTCTTCCTCGATGTCCTCCCAGTTGATCGGCTCATTGAGGTCTAGGTTGAGCGGTTCTTCCAAGTCCATGGTGGAGAAGCATAGAACGAAGAGAGAGAGGGAGCAGTGTCGATGACTGAATGCCATAGGGGAGCTTTTAAAGAGGATATTATAGAGAAAACTTCAAAACGAAAAAATGGCACTGGAAAATTGGACCAGAAATGACGCCGGAAAATTGGACCAAAAAATTCCTCTCCAAGTTACAGATTTTCGCAACACTAGTGATTTAAGTAGGCCAGTTTTTCCCGCGGGAGATCTGAACACAAACAGATGCGCGGGAGAGATGAGAAAGCGCGCGTACGTAGTAGCACAGCCAGCGGTGAGTACTTTGCACCAGAGACGAGGGGACGTGAGCCAATGCATGCGCGACTGCTAATTAAGCTTGCACGGATTCTCTGGCCAAAGGGACTTTTCGGTGGGACTACATGCAGGGGCAATTCAGGGCATCTAGTACTCCAAATAGTACATCCAAGCCTCTCCTTGTTATACGTGATTCAACCAAAACGCAGGGTAAAAACGGACGGAGGGAGTAGTAGGTTATTACCTCATGGTAAATAACCTATAACTATATTATTATGAAAATAGTGTTTTCTGACCTTTTTCAAATACATGTGATGACAACACTGGATTTGCAAAATACTTTACAGAAAATAATCAAAGGACATGAGAAAGTGTGAACTTTTCTTTTGTGATTTCAAGATTATGCACTCACGGTCTTCAAGACAATATAAGATCCAATATATGAAAACACCATCATTGATCCGGTAAGGACTAATGTTTAAAGAAGCAAGATGCTATTATGCATAAGTAATGTAATGCAATTTTGTAAACTTGAATCCCGGGAATAACGTTGATCTAGGGTTTGAAAACTGGAATGGTTACTTTAGAATGTATTGCTCTTTTAGATTAAGTTTCACACATGTGCTTCTTATTAAGGCTTGTGAGTGTGTGTGAAACAACATGTAATTATAATACCATAAAACAATAAGATACACACACATGTGAAATGCTACTCAAGATTGCTTATACAATACTTGTTTAACTTTAAATTTTATTTTATAAGTAATGTCACTTATAAAGAACCTAAGTGTTATTAATCCTAAATATACAAGTAAAGCATAATGTAATGTGATTATTATTAATTGTCATTTGTTATTTGAAGTGGCAAAAAGAATAACATTTGAAGAAAATCTTACTTAACTAAGCAGAAGTATTTAAACTTTTAAGTTAACCTTATGAGGTGTTCTTTCTAGTTATAGTCTTTAAGTAGGAAAGAATTAATCCATTTGAATAATGACATTAGTATTTGAGACTTATATATCTTAGTTTTTGACTTGGTTAGTTTGGTATTAAGATACTTTATAACTTAATTATAACATACCAAAGTTAATTATAAAGTATATAATAAAGTTTTTAGCATTATCCTTAAAGTCTTGTAGACTAAAGTTAACTTTAAAACATAGATGGACTTTATAGTATATTTCTTATGTTATCTGTACCTCGTGTACTTTATAATGTTTCCTTAAAGTCACTTAAGAATGGTTTTACTTTTATTTGGTAGTGGTTTCTTTACATTATAAATGTATAAAGGGATTTATCTCCCAATAAGGGTGTGGTTAAGGGTTGTGAATAAGTAAACAATATTATTTACTACTTATGAACTCACTATAGTGTTTTGATTTGTTTATAAACTTGTGGTTAAAGTAAACGAATGGGTTTTATCTCATTACAAATTATTCTTGGAGGTTTTATATTGGATAAGAATCTTTTTAGAAAATAATCTACACTTATGGTTGAATGATAATTCAATAAAATTGCATTCTTAAAATATGTTGAACCATTTGACTTCATAATATTAGTATTTAAGATTAATACTATTTATTAGATTTAGTTGGTTAATTTAAGAAATATTTACAAATTTTATTTAACATTATATGAATTATTCACTAAAGAAATAGGTTTAAATTCAAGTTATTAAAGTTTTTAACTTTTTATTTAACTCAAAAGTGGGATATTATATTTTTAACATATAGATATTATTTTCGTGATCATTTTGGTATATTAGAATTATTTTTGTGATTTAAAAATAATAAGATATGATTTTTATAATAATTATTACTTTATAAAGACTTAATAAATAAAAAATATTTAATTAAGTGGAATAATAATGCACGATTATAGTTTTAAATTATAATTCTTATTTTTCTAATATTTTTGGTATTTCATTTATATTTTGAACATTTACCATTATTAAAATATGAATTATCAAAGTTTTATTACTTATATTAAATAATATTTATTTAAGTAATCATCATAATAATATTTGATAATAGTTTTAGTTTGTAGATTTTATTTTTCTAAATTTTTTCATATATTAAACATATTTTTCTAAATTACAAAACAAAATTTATTGATTTTATAAGATTGAATAATTTTATTTAATTTCTAGAATTAATAAACTAAATAATTTATGATGTAATGCTGATGTCAACGTGGGGTGAAAGGTTTTTCTCACAAGATCGATTCTCACCCCCAGTCACTGACTGGTGGGACCTTTGCCATGTCATTTCTATTGGTTTTTATTTATTACAGAATTATTACTGAAAATAAATAAATGATATAGAAAATTTAAATATGACATCAACATGACATCGTTGTGACATCATCATTGGTAATCTTCACAGCAGCCTTCGATTCTACGGATTTGTTGGTTGCGCGAGTTGGTGCTAGGGATTATTGGGAAGAGGATGTCGTAGTGAACCTTATAGTGGCGGCGCTGCTCGATTTAGGTGGACGGAATAGTGGTGGCGACGATGGCTAATGGCGGCGGTGGATGATGTTCGTCGAGGGAACAAACGAGGAAGTAATGAGGAACTTGAGAGGGTGCGTGAGCACCGGTAGCTCACCGTGAAGCTGTAGGGCGTGACAGCGTGACCAGAGGAAGTCTGTGGTGGCGTCGATTGACGATGAACGGCGTCTTCTGGCGGTGGAGATGAGGTGTTGATTGGGTCGACAGAGGGCTCCCCGGCTTGCATGAGTAGGGGCAAACGACGGAGAAGATCACGGAGCGTCTAATAGTCACCTCCGCGAATCAAGGGGTGGTCGGAGATGGTGGGGAAGATGATCTCCGACGAGCTAGGATTCGGTGGTCAAGCGAGAGAGGAAGAAAAAGCAGTGGAGTGGCATGCTAGGGTTTCTCGTCGGCGTCGAGGGCTACTTGTAGACGACCGAAAGCGGTGGCGCGGATCTTGGCGCTCACCGGCGACGAGGGTGCGGCCACCTAGCTGCTTGCAGCATCGGAAGCTCGGCGTCATCGCGAGGAAGACGACGAACAGACCCCGCGAAGAGGTATGGGCCGTTCGTGGGATGCAACTAGGCTATATGGGTTGTGTTCGGCTGCTCGCGGCGACGAGTAAGAGAGAGAGAGGAAATGGGCCATGGGCCAGGAGCTGATTTCCTCAATTTTTTCTCTCTGTTTGTTTTTCTTTTTCGATTTCTATTATCTGTTTTCTTTTCTAGCCTTTTTGTTTAAGCAATAATTTTGATTTATCTTTATGGAATTCCTTTGCTAATACTTGCAGGAATGATAAATGTATTAAAAATCATTTTGTGAGTTTTTATTATATAGTGCTATAGTTTCTTTATTTTCTTTATATATTTACTTTTCCTATTATTATTTGTAAGGGCTTTTGATATGCATTTAATTGAGCTAATATCCATAAACTTATTATAGAATGCATTACTATTAACTCCATGAGTTTTGATTCTTATTGATTTATAATATCAAGGAAATTTTTATATGGTGATCCTTTATTATTATTTGATGCATAATATCCTAAGTATTTAATATGGTTAACATTACTCCCATGAATATAGGGAATAACATGGTATATATATTTTATTATAAATAACAAAAGAGTTAGGGTTTGAATTGTAAATGCTTACCCTAGGGTTTAGGGTTCTTAATATACTTATATTCTTTTGTTGATGTGAATAAAGATTAATGGCTAAATGAATTGTCTTCATGTGTTTGACCTTTAATGATATCCCCTTTTAAAATAGAAAGTTATTTTCTGGAAGGTCTTATGTAAAAGAATTGATAAAGATAACTCCTAAGCACATATGGTTATGATAGTTGTAAAGAACAAAGTTATGCTTAAGTGATTTTCTGTAGGAAAATGTTCCTATCAAGTATTGGGGATATAAGATGATAGATAAATAACATGAAATGGATATTATGTTTGGTTAAAGATTTAGGGTTTAGTGTTTAACAAGGATTTCTATATTCCATACTTCATAATTCTGGACTTCTGATTAAGGAATTCCTTTCCTAGATATTCTACTTCTTCCTATCCATCATCATGTGTTAATCATGATGAACTTTACTTCACAAAAATATCCTTATCCACCTTTTATTCTTCTAAATCCATTTTTAAATCCAATGAGCTTGACACTAAAGCTTTTCATAATCTTCACCTATCCATACTTGGTTATATCAACTATTCTACCGCTGATAAGCTCCAACCTAACAAATGTTTACAGTTACTTCCATTCATGCTCTTCCCTTATCATCCTTCACTAATATCACTTCAATAGATGTATACATCAAATCCTACTTCACCTCAAGTGCTTAGTATTTCCAAAGAGGAAAATACTACTTCTTTAATCCAATGTTACTCTAGCATCATCTTGATCATACTATCTTCTCTCTACTTAACTCCAGTATCTCATACTCCAACCTCATATTTTATTAATGTGACTTGTCATGGCTAACCTAGGATAATAAATCTATACTAGGGTTTAATCATGTTTTATCCACCAATGTCACTTATACTTGATATAAACATTCAATCTTGGTGAATAAGGCATGGTCATTATACTCCTTTGTGGTTTAAGTTTCTAGTTGGCTAATCAAGGCTTCATCAATACAACATTGCAGTTGTATTGAAATTATCTTCTTAGCATCTCTATTGGATTAAGGAATGCTATTCATGGACTATGCTTGCTTAATCCAATAGGATTACTCCTTGGTATCTATCTTCAGGATTCATCCTTATAATCCTATTTGTTAACATATTGATTTGATTTCCTTCAATCACCCCCATCCTATAGATGATATCTAATACTAGCATTACCATCTACCTCTTCTTACTTTATTCTCTAAGGACTTAGACTGATTGTTATGATAAAGAACATGAGTTGATAGATCAATAGTTAATAAGCTAGGAATTGGTGAATTAATAGTTGATTACTCAATATTGATGAACAACAGATATTGAGATAGGATTCCATAAGGATTGATATGGAAAGAAGGATATGGGGTGAATGGTCTTGTGTTGCTTTCCTTCCTACTTAATACAACTAAAGAGTTAGGGTTAAGTATTACCATGACGTTCATGGTCTAAATAGTTGAGATTTAAGATTTAGTTGTTACATTCCTATTATTTAAGTTATATTTATAACTTGGTATTCATGAGTTGTTGTAATGAATACTATGATATGATTCCTGAGGATCAAATATAAATCATTAAATAATGTATTAGGTTTAACTATTATTATGTTTGATCTACCCTTAGATCAAATCATGTTTACCCAAAATAAGGTTTTAGCAAAGGTCATATCGAAACTTATCACGGTCAACTTGATGATCTACTTCAATTTCATTAAGTTGAGAGAAGCTTCAATCACTTTGACAAGTTTTGTTCAAAAGCACGAAAATTATTCGAATTTTCTATGCATGAATGCAATGCACACATCCGTGTTTAGCTTATTTCTAAGCTCTAATGCTGGGATGTTACAAAATCGCTTTTATCCACGGCGATATTCAGGAGGAGGTATATATGTATCAGCCACCAGGGTATGTTCATAAGGATCACCCAAATCGAGTGTGTCGGCTTCAGAAAGCCTTGTATGGTTTGAAACAGTCGCCGAGGGCGTGGTACTCCAAACTGAGTTCAAAACTACAGTCTTCGGGTTTTGTCCCATCTAAAGCGGATACGTCTCTGTTTGTGTTCATTGACAAACAGGTGATCATCTACATGTTAATCTACGTAGATGACATTATCATTACTGGATCTTGTAATCAAGCCATCAATGTGTTGATGAAAAAGCTCAGTGATTTGTTTGCAGTTAAAGACCTTGGAAAACTGTCATATTTTCTTGGAATAGAAGTGACAGATACAAGCAGTGGCATTGCTCTGACTCAAGCTAAATATGGAGCAGATCTGCTCCAAGAAGTAAACATGCAGAATTGCAAGGAAATATCCACGCCAATGTCATCCTCAAAAAAACTGAGCAAATCTTCTGGTGCATTGCTCACTGACGACATGGCATTCAGTTACAGAAGCACAGTTGGTGCTTTGCAGTACCTCTATTTGACAAGGCCAGATATTGCCTTTGCAGTAAATAGAGTATGTCAATTTCTTGCTACTCCAACTGATATTCATTGGTCAGCTGTGAAGAGGATATTACGATATGTTAAATGAGCAGTTGGTTTTGGCTTGCAAATACAGAGGTCCTCGTCGACAAAGCTCAGTGTTTACACCGATGCAGACTAGGCAGGATGCCCTGACGATCGCCGGTCAACTAGAGGTTATGCAGTGTTCTATGGACCAAATTTGGTGGCATGGAGCTCACGAAAGCAGCCAACTATCAGTAGGTCTAGGTCTAGTACGAAAGATGAGTACAAGGCCATAGCCAATGGGATTGCTGAAGTGTCATGGCTGCAATCGGTTCTCAGAGAACTAGGAGTGTTTCAATCACAATCTCCAACATTGTGGTGTGATAATCTTGGAGCTACGTTTCTGACAGTCAATCCGATGTTTCACGCTCGAACGAAACATATAGAAATCGATTTTCATTTTGTGAGAGAAAAAGTTTCAACAAGGGCTCTAAAAGTTCAGTCATCTCCTCTCATGATCAGCTAGCAGACATCTTCGCAAAGGCGCTTAGTCGAGACGCATTTGATCGATTGAAGTTTGAATTATGTTTAGCTAGTACTCGTTTGGATCGAGAGGGGCTATTAAACAGAATTAGTTGTAACCAAGTAGATACGATCCCAATCGGTACAACTACTAGATAGATAGCTACCGTATTAGTTAGTTTGTTGTAATCCTAACTACTTGTAACCCTAGCTCTTTGAGCTGTATATATATGGAGCTATCGCCGTTTTCTTGAGGCACGACACAATTCTATCTCTTCTTTGTAGTTTTATACTTGCCACCTTGATTCCATTGAGCGTTGATAACTGAACTTGAGATTATGAAAGGCACGAGAGGCCCTCTGCTGCCAACAAAAAAAAGTACGGGGATATGGGGTCACCTTGACGGATCCTCTTCAAAGACCGAAACTCCTCCCACGGGTTTCCATTAAATAGCACAAAAGGATACACTGGATACCAATCTCATAACCAGAGCTACCCACGACTCACTAAAATCGAGCTTTAGTATAATAGCATCTAAATACCTCCACTCAACACAATCATATGCTTTCTTCATATCCAATGTCAACGCATAACATTGAGGTTTCTTTGCTTTAGCACGCTTCATGAAGTAGGGACAATCATAAGACGAGATGATATTATTTGTGATCAACCTCCTAGGCACAAACACCGACTCACCTTCGGTCTGTTCACCACTATTTTGGATGCAATCTTATACATCACATTGTATACCTAGCTCTTTTGGACTTGCCACCTTAGGTATCAAGACGATAAATGTCTGTAGAATCGCTGATGTCATTTCCGCCCCACAAAACTCCTAGTTGCAGTAAAAAATGTGTCCAGGAAAACCATTTGGACCCTGGGACTTGGGGGTGGGGGTACATCTCAAACAAGGCCATCTTGACCTCTACAACATCAAAAGGGGCATCGAGCTCTCGGTTCATTTCTGACCCAACCTTTGAATGTACACATCTCAACACCTCATGCATACCCTACACTCTGTCAGACGTATACAGATGTTGATATAACTCATTGGAAATACTGCTCATCTCACCCGCATCGTTAGTAGTAGGGCCTTTCCACTTTTAACAATTTTAGCACGTGTTTCTTCTTTTTGCGATGGCTGGCAGACATATTAAAAAACCAAGTACTCTTATCAACACAGCCACAGGGAATCTAGCACACCATGATGGCGATGCCAACATACAGTCCAATCTCACCTGAAAAAAATAACCTCTTGCAAATTTATTTTCATAGACCCACAAAAAACTTTATTTTCATAGGTCCATGCAACTCCACTATAGCCTAAATCACATAGGCTACACACATCAACAACATCTCTGAATCCTGCTATTTGACTCCAACTCTGCTCGTTAACATCTTCGTGTCCTCTCGCCGGAGTACCTCACTGAAGTCAACAATACAAAGTCATGGAAGAACATTTGACGACCATATATATTTAAGCATCCCACTTTTTGTGGCGCTCATTAACCTAGGCCTCTTCGTACACAATAGTAAGACTCCAGGGATCTTCCCCCTCTTCCATTACAATCGTATCAAGATGGTACTTGGGAATAAGGTAAAATTTCGACCTTTATTGAATCATCATTCCAAATTGGTACCGCTTTATGTTTTGGCAACATAAATTAACCATTCTAGAGCACGAGTTTCGCAATTCTCCCAAATGACAGCTAAGAGCGAATTAACTCCAAAACTATAGGTGGGGCCTATTTATCAGCGCTGAGGTGGCAGAAAATCTATAACTTCTTAGGCGGGAAAGGTTCGAGCCAATTAAGGACAAAAATGGTATCTTTGGATGTTGAGTGTTTATGTTTAACCGCAAGGCACACTTTGTTGTCGTTCTTCGTCTTCAGAGGTTATAGAATAAAACTGCTACTTTAAAGTCTAAATTTACTAGATGATGCCACTTTATGTTTTGACAACGTAAATTTACCATCCTAGAGCACGAATTTTATAATTTGTGCAAATGGCAGGCTAAGAGCGAATTGACATCGAAACTGGCAGGTGGAGCCCATTTGTCAGCGCTAAAACCCCACTATGGATCATTGATGTTTGTCAAACTAAACATGTGACACATCCACATCAACGATTAATTGCAGTCATACGATTGCATATACATCTGTCCATAGTGCGCCCCGACCGCTACCGTGACCATGCCCAGCAAGCCACCCATACAAAGTCGTCCCTCTACCCTCGTGGGAAGAAAATATGGTTACCATTCCTCCCCATTGCATGTTGTGATGCTATTTGGCCCACGTACAGCCTGATGTCGTTTATCTTCTATGTTCAACTTGCTAGCCACTAAATGTAGCTATTGAAACCTCCTCTTTTCCATAATCATCCGAGAAACCAAACGCCAATCATATTTCTATGAGAAACAACCGCACCAGAAACTGAACGAGGTATACCATACGTTGGCCCCAATTTCGCTATTTTTGACCTTGTTTCATCTGGGTGCTCAACACCAACCATATGTAGGAGGGAAGTGGGTGTAGTGGTCACGCCTCCTTCCTCCACCGTCTTCTACTCTTCTTCCCCTTCATTCTTTGTACTTTCCGAGCTCCAAATAGAGGATTAGTGGCTTCAACAACCTACGTTCTCCTCCCCAACCCCAACATCAACTGTAGAGTGCCGTGTTCAGGTGGCCTTCCCACCAACGCAGATTGTTTTAGTTATTTTATGATCTTAACCTTTTAAATAATTTTCTTTCATCTCCTTTGTCTATGCGGCTGACAGAGCAATTTCCAGGTGCAGTAACCGGTTCACAAGACGAGCCTGCATGCAGTCGTCTCCTGCCACACCCTATCTCTGTTGCCATGGCCGACTTTCTTCTTCAGGACGGTCACGTCACTACGGGAATAACCAAATGGCCAACGGTCTTTTTATACACCGACGGCAAAATGTTGGGACCGTCAGCCCAGTTTTGCCGTTGGTGTAGAATAAATAGGCCGACGGCCGCCGTCGGCATAAACAGGACCGTCGGCATAGTCTATTGGGCTAACGACAGAGCAACGGCGTCAAGTCTACACCGACGGCAAAGCCGTCGGCGTAGGTTTCAGACCTATTCCGACGGCATTGCCGTCGGCGTAGCTATTTTTCTTTTTTTGCCACATTAATCTTAGAAAAATCATAACTAAATCATTTAATTCAGAAAAATACATATAATATATCATAATTTGCAGAAAAATAAGATCTATCTATATACACTCAAATATTATATATTTTTATTCAAAAAATACATAAAAATACAAATACTTTCGTATAACATATTTTCATTTTTTGAGTGCAAAAAAGGGGTGTTTTGTGAAGCAACCACCAAACAAAGTTTCAAAATGATAATACCAAATTTTTCAAAAATATTAGACCATATTTAATGGATAATTTCCCAAACTGGATATCTCAAACCGTTCCGTCCATCCCTCATAAAAAAGTCAAATTCCTGCCGAATCAGTAGGAAATGAGTTAGATTTGAACTACAGGTACATGATATGATGCTCATGATTTTTTACAAAAATTATTTTTAGGTTCACAATATGCTATTTCATCAGAGATCTAATGCAAGTTTAGTGAGGCTCAGCCCCGAGCTAAGAATCTTCATACCCCTCGATTTAGAAAGTTTGACGATAGTTTGAAATGGGCATAAAAAATTCAAAAAAGATCAAAACAATGCAAAACCTTCGCGTGGTGTCATATTATGTGACATAGTTGCATGGAATAATACCAAACTTGGTATATTCATTGAGTCTCAAAAAAACCTTCACAAAATGACATATCTTAATCGAGGTTTTCTGAATTTCAGGTCAAATGACCAATGTTATTGCTAGAATCGCGGTATAGTTTGTGGTAATGTGTCCATATTGTGCAAACATGTGTATCATGTGATGGTGAATAATGTTGCAGGAGGAAGTTTTTCTTTTCGTCGCACCGAAAAGCCATTTTTCATTTTCCGAGTGCAAAAAGGGGTGTTTTTGTGAAGCAACCACCAAATGAAAGTTTTAAAATGATAATACCACATTTTTCAAAAATACTAGACCATATTGAATAGACAATTTCCCAACCTGAGTATCTCAAACCTTTCCGTCCATCCCTCGTGAAAAAGACAAATTCCTGCCGAATCGGTAGGAAATGAGTTAGAGTTGAACTACAGGTACATGATATGATGCTCATGATTTTTTGCAAAAGTCATTTTTAGGTTCACAATATGTTATTTCATCAGAATCTAATGCAAGTTTAGTGAGGGTTAGCCCCGAGCTAAGAATCTTCATGCCCCTCGATTTAGAAAGTTTGACGATAGTTTGAAATGAGCATAAAAAATTAAAAAACGATCGAAACAATGCAAAACCTTCGCGTGGTGTCATATTACGTGACATAGTTGCATTGAAAAATACCAAGCTTGGTATATTCATTGAGTCTCAAAAAAACCTTCACAAAATGACCTATCTCAATCGAGGTTTTCTGGATTTCAGGTAAAATGACCAAAGTTATTGCTAGAATCGCGGTATAGTTTGTGATAATGTGTCCATATTATGCACACATGTGTATCATGAGATGGTGAACATTGTTATTGGAGGAAGTTTTCCTTTTCGTCGCACCGAAAAGCATTTTTCATTTTCCGAGTGCAAAACGGGGTGTTTTTGTGAAGCAACCACCAAATGAAAGTTTCAAATAGCACATTTTTCAAAAATACTAGACCATATTGCATAGACAATTTCCCAACCTGAGTATCTCAAACCTTTCCGTCCATCCTCGTGAAAAAGACAAATTCCTGCCGAATCGGTACGAAATGAGTTAGATTTGAACTACAGGTACATGATATGATGCTCATGATTTTTTGCAAAAACATTTTCGGTTCACAATATGATATTTCATCAGAGATATAATGCAAGTTTAGTCAGGCTTAGCCCTGAGCTAAGAATCTTCATGCCCCTCGATTTAGAAAGTTTGACGATAGTTTGAAATTGGCATAAAAAATTCAAAAACAATCGAAACAATGCAAAACCTTTGCAAGGTGTCATATTATGTGACATAGTTGCATGGAAAAATACCAAACTTGGTAATTCATCGAGTCTCAAAAAAACCTTCACAAAACGGCCTATCTCAATCGAGGTTTTCTGTATTTCAAGTCAAATGACCAATGTTATTGCTAGAATCGCGATATAGTTTGCGATAATGTGTCCATATTGTGCACACATGTGTATCATGTGATGGTGAACAATTTTGCAGGAGGAAGTTTTCCTTTTCGTCGCACCGAAAAGCCATTTTCTATTTTTCAAGCGCAAAAAAACGGGGCGGTTTTGAAGAAACCACCAAATGGCTAATTAAAAATGCTACCACCCCATTTTTTCAAAAAATACTAGACCACTTTATATGGACAATGTTTTAACCGGAGGAGCTCGAACCTTTCCGTCCACCCCTGGTGAAAAAGACAAATTCCTGCCAAATCGGCAAGGAGTGGGTCTGATTTGAACTACATGTACATTATATTTAGACTCACAACATTATATTTTATTAGAGATCCACTTCAAGTTTCTTTTTCGTCGCACCAATAAGTCATTTTCCTTTTTTTTGAGTGCAAAAAGGGTGTTTCATGAATCCTAACATAGTTTCGGTTGTTCTAGTGTTAAAAAGATACTATACATAATTAAATATATGATAGGGATGTCATATTTGGATTCCTCTTATTTTTCTGATCGATTTAGATATATTATTTATCAAATTATGATTTACGGATTTGTAGTTGTGAATTATTCAATATTAATTGGGAAAAGGCATAATAAATAAAATTTGTTTTATTTTAATTTGAATTCAAGATTATTATTACTTATTCATTGTTGTTTTCATAAATAAATATTTGAAAATTTAAAAATAAAGGCGCGTGATACCATCTTTCAAGGGTTAATAGGATTGATATGATAATATTATCAGTAAGATCTAGTCTCCTGATTGAAAGCTTATCTAGAAGAAACAGAGAAGTTAAGCGTGTTGGGGCTGGAGTAGTGCTAGGATGGGTGACCGATGGGAAAGTTTGACCATTCGTATAATTTAACCGGAAATTAATTATACTTAGAGTTAAAAAAATGCTTGTGAGATTAATAAGTCAAATAATTAAAAAATGCTTGTGAGAATAATAATTCAAAACAAAAACAAAAAAATTTGGAATTTTTTTTAAAAAAAATTGAAAAAAGATAGGGCCGATGGCATTGCCGTCGGCGTAGCTCTAGCCAAATCCTCTAGGCCAACGGCATTGCCGTCGGCGTAGCTACCGCCAGGGCAAACGGTTGTCAACCGTATGATGTGGGTCCCACACCTTTTACGCCGATGGTATCCTCTATGTCGACGGGCAAACGGACTACACCTACGTGTCCGTACGCCGACGGTCATACACCGACGGCAACGCCTACGCCAACGGCAATCAAGGGCTATACCGATAGAGTCTGGTCGTCGGCGCCTGACCTGTTTCCTGTAGTGCGTGTGGAAGAACGTGAGGGTTGGGATTAGAACGAGTTCTTTTTTCTATTCTATAGGATGAGTGGTGAGATTTTGGTAGGTGCAATTGAAGGATACAATATTCTCGTTTTTAGCAGGGAGGTAATGAGAGGAGATTGTTCGTGGTGAACATCGACACGCCCAATGTGATGTGCAATGATTTCATAGTCACATGAATTAACTAGAATAAAGCATGATGATAGCATCTACATGATTAATATCGAGGATTTATTTATCTATGCCTATATATATCATGAAGCTAGAATTTTCCGGGAGCGACATACAAATCAAAAGGATCCAGAGTCAAGCACAAATATATGGTATACTGCCTATTAAAATACCGATGAACAAAATCATCAATTATGTTGACACTTAATGTTGGACCAGATTGGGTTTGATATGGCGTTCAATGGGTATAAGACTCTAAGATTACTTTTGGTTTATCACCAGGTAGTCAGTTTAAATACAGACACATCAAAACAATATATAGTTAAAAGAATCCATATTACTACTAAGAGCTAGGTGTTCCTTTTTTGGTGAGATTTTCTACATATTTATTTATTTCACATTATGCTTCTAGTATGTAACAAATATACTATGAAGCAGCAGCCGCCGCAATCTCCTTCATCCTCGTCGTCTACGTCTAGGAATCGACGGGTCCCCGTCTCCTCTGTTTGTCGCTCCGGCGATGGGAGGGGGTGGGGACCTCGGACCTACGCTCGGCGTTGTAGAAGGTCCCTAAAGTTAGAGTTTGGTCAACCGGCATCCGACGCTATGGTGGCTATGACGGCGTTGAGCGGGACAAGAATAAGGTATACCCGTCTCCTCTTTCACCTCGTCTGCGACGATCTTGCCGCTGGCGTTGAGGAGGACGGGAATTCGTCTGATCACCGCTTCCATGGAGTGGTGGATCTCGTCCAGTCTACGTGTGTTTCAGGCTTGGTGTTACAAGTTTCAGATCAATTTAAGGGTTCAATGACGACTGCTTCAGCTCTGGGGAGCTGGTCCTTAGGGGCACGTGCACAAAGACTTCCTGACTGTCCTCAACAACGCCAGGCTGGCTCCGGTAAGGGAGCGGTGACAGCAGCGCGTCGGCGGCTCCCTCTGGCGGCAGTAGTGATCGTTAGGTGGTCCAAAGACCTCGATGTAATTTTTATTACTCTAGATCTTAAGCGTGAGCAAAAGCCTGAGAGCTGAGGCCATCTGTGGCACATTGTCGCGCATGCTGCCGCTGCCTGTGGGCCTGGGTCCTGCGCGGGCAGATGGCATGCGGTGGTCGCCCCACAAATTCGGTTTGGAAACGTGGTGGCCCCCTCCTTCCCAATCGCCCGCATCTCGCCTCCCCCTCCCGCCTCGCTGACGACGACCTTGGCTACCGGCGCCCTCCTGGAACTGCCGCCCCACCTGCATCCGCCTTCCCCTGCTTCATCGTCGCGGCCTAAGATAAACTGACCTTGGTAGGAGCAGTTGTAGAGGAGGCGAAGCACATCCTGGGAGCTATCGGGGTCGCTATCGCAAATGAGGATCCTCACCTTACTCTGATGGACGGAGTGTCCTCCCCCTACCCGGATTTGCAGTACCCTTCCGAGCCCACGAGGCAGCCCTGTGTCCCCTGTTGCGTTGGAGCGATCGATGCCAGGGCGTTTCCTCTCTCATCTCCTGATTTGATGTTTTCTCCTTTCCTGTGTTCGTTTTCTCCTCTGATGTGTTGCTTCTTACAGGTTCCCGCCTATTATTGGTTTCATTGGTGGTTGATTCGTTCCTGTACCCAATGGACTACGGTCTACGATGGCGGTTTTGCCCGGGACCGGCACATTGGTCCACCGGGGTGTCGGCGAGGACGGCGCACGTTTCCGTGGCCTCTCCTCCGCGACCGTGCGGCGCATGTTTCAGTGACCTCTGCGGTGGACATGTTTGGTCTGTCCCGTTCAGGCTGGTTCTCATCTTCTCTATGGTCTCTTCTTCCACATCAGAGGCTCCGCTCCATGACCGATTGCTTCGAGGATGCCAGTTCGGCTGAAATTGACGTCCTGCCCGCTTCTTCTGCACATCTGGGTTCTTGTGCTATTGAAACATGGTGTTGTGCAGAAAGTGGCGGTCACTCAGACTTCTTTTGGTGAAGGGCGTCTCTGAGCAAGGCTTCCGATCAAATATCGAGACACGCAGACACGCCATAATTTGTTCGAGCTAGATTTTATTGTCGTTGCTTCCAATGAAATATGGAGACCGTATGCGGACACGACGGAATTTGTTCGAGCTGAATTTCATTGCCGTCGACTGCAAGGTGTTGTGCGGTCGCACATGTTTTTATACTTTGCTTTGTCAGCTCTCCATTTACGTATATAAGCGGATATGTTTTGATGAGCATCACTTCATTCAGATTTTACATCTGTGTTTAAGAGGAAGTGACAAATACTATATGATTTGTTGAGGCGCAGCCTAACCATGGTTGTACCTCCAGGCTGAAGTGGTGCCGCTGATGGCCATCAAGACGGAGCTGCAATACCATTCGTATGGTGCACTTTGTGAGCTAGGCTGCATGACTGACTTGTCATCGGCAGTATAAATATCCCTAGCTTGCAAAATTTGATAAAATCGTGTGAAAAAAATTAGGGCATAAATGACGCTTGTAGCTTGCCATAGAGTACGTCATCTGCTGTTTTGGTAAAGCTAATTCTTTGCAAAATGTTCTATCTTTATTTTCTGTTCATAACCATTACGACAGTTGGTTTTCTGCTGCTTCATTGCTATTACACAAATTAATTTCTCATTAACCTTTCTCGGAACCATTTAGTGGAGAACTGATATTTTTTTGTTTACATTCCCATGTGAGCTCTGAAGATGATAGTCTAGGTCCTTATTGAATATTTGATACGATTGTTTTTGGGGTAACTAAGAAGTCTGTGTTGTTAGTATGTCAGATGTGAGCTCTGAAGATGTTAGTCCACGACACATTCTGATTCAGTTGACAATTCTAGAGTTGATATGGATGCGCCTAGGTAATTGGCAAATTTATTGTGCTGCCTTATATGTTCTTGATAGCTTTGAGAGAAGAATAAGTATAGTGTTTTTACAACTTTTGGTTGTCCGTGATTAAAGTTATGTGTCCCTGTTGTTAAAAAATATGAATGCTATCATAGATAGATAAATGAACAACGGACCATTTAGTTTGTCTTAAATAGTTCTCCTAGATAATCTACACTATAGATAACCGTGGTGTATTTTTGGATAAATCAACTCACTATTTTTTAGTTTCCCTGGCTAATTTATGAAATTTCGATGAATGATACATTAGTGTGAGTACCGGAGTTCTGTGTGTGGGGGACAACTACACAAGATGCATTTCATGCTGACCATTCATGAGAAATATCAATTGACCTTCCTCTGCTATGCTGGTAGATGTAATGTTTGATTCTTATAGCATTTTGTAACTACTATGATCTAGGTCATGCCTTTTTCCTTGAAAAACTGTAATATTCTGTAGGCCCGAGGGGGCAAGGGTCTGATCTTTGAGGATGCACCAGGCTTTGTATTAGCATTCAAGATTTTACATGCACATGAAGGCATAGTTGGACTTTCAGTAAGATCATATGTGCATGATGGGAACCACAGAGAAAGTAGTGATGTCAACCTCAACCTGCTCTCCTCCATTGTTTACTAGAGCCACCACAATAAGTCTATGAGCATTTGGACCATTCGGTTTTAACTTCTTTAATGCAAGGGAAAAAGGCAGAACAAGAAGCCCAACCCTCATAAAAAAGATATTATGCATCCTCTCTAGAGAACACCAAGGATGCCACAACAGAAGCAAAGCTAGGAACACAGGTCTTCATTCCAAACAAGTCTGTTATTTGTTTATAGTGGCATTCTATATTGCGGCTCACATAATAATATAACATGCATGTTTTATTCTGTATTTGTGAGGTTAATATAATAGATGAATAACAATTTTGTCACCATATTGGAGTTCTTTTTAGTAGTCAATATTGTGCTTATAAGTTAGTAGCTCAGTTATGCTTTGCTAAAGGTTTTTGTCTATGTGTGATATACCTCCAGAAAATTTAAGTCCTCTCTAAGTTCCACATTTACTTGTCTATTTATTTATTTTTGTAAGCATTCTTAGGAAAACACTTATGCTAAACTATTTTCTTCCACTTTCCTTTATGTTTATTTGCAAATTGGTTGTTTCTCGGGTTTCAGTAGAAATCGTGTGCACCACTCAGCATGTCTTCCCCGAACACGGTAACCTGGTTCTTCTGTCACTTAAACGGCAAGCATGCCTGATGATACTATGTTCTTTGAAAAAGCGCTTATTGATTCTACATTTTTTTACAGGAAAACAATGTCTTTTATTGATCTGTTGCAGCTAGATCGCTAGCAACTGCATGAGATACAAAATCTGGTACATGATCATGCCACAACATAACACCACCCGAGAATAGGCTAGCACCATTAGTGGCTAATACATGGGTCACTGTATTACAAACACGCTTACAGTAAAACACTTTGTAGTCTCAGAAGTTGGTAAGCAGTAGGAATTTTGCCTCCAAAAGAAAACTCCATGACGAGCCAAATCGAACTCACGGGATAGAAGAACTGACTTTAGCAAGGTTGCATCAGTTTCAATGATTATCCGTTCCATGCCTAGCTCAGCTGCAAACTCAATGGCCTTCAGGCAGGCAATTGTTTCGGCTTGAAGAGGGTCAGCAACATGATCTATTTGCCCCATACCTCCACCACAGACATCACCATCGATGTCTCTAATATAGAAGCCCCAACCAACGGTTTGAGTTTCCTTGCAGAAAGAGCCATCAATGTTGATTTTCAAATAATCTGTAGGGCTTGGGTCCATCAGTTAGTGGTAGGAACATGTACTGCATGAGGTTTGGACATATATGAAGTAAACTTTGAAGTGTATTGAATTGCAGATGATGCTACAATAGCTAGGACATGAGAACGGTCTCTGTCATTCACTGAATTTCACGCACACCTGTAGAGGTAAGTCAAAATAACTTCTCAATTGCCTAATTAGATAAATTGTCTTTATTTAACTTATGTAGGAGCAAGTAATATCGTCTCTTACTCTTCTCTACTTATATGCAGCAGGCCTCATGAAGTACATGCATTTTTCCGACTACTCCACCCGCAGGTCTACAGTCTTCCTTCTGGTATGCAATAGCTAGCTATTTCACCATCCATGTGCTTTTGTACCTGTAGTGATTAGAACTATACAAATTATGCTAATACATTCTATTTCCTCCTAGGCTCATTTATTTTATAGATGAAATAAAAAAAATACAATCACATGATGGCAGCCGTAGAGATCTATCTTCATACAGATAGATGATGCGGCTCGATCAGGTAGTGTCTATAGGACAGGAATCCATATTTTTGTATCGAACACATGACCCGTTGTTTTAATAATCTTCCTATAATTTCTTTTGTAGTTTATCTATTGTCACTACAACCGAATAGATGCAATATTCCTTACTACTACCTCTACATCATTTGTGGTGAATGAACACCGGAGATGTGGCACGACAAGACTCGATTCTACTTCTAATTGCTTCGCCTAGACTTTTGTCTTCATAACAGACCATACCATTGTCCTACTGACTGTCCTTTATCTTAGACAAATACTTAAAACATTCAGCATTGAACATGCGTGTTGCGGTTTTCTTCCATCTA
This sequence comes from Avena atlantica, assembly GCA_910589765.1. Classification (NCBI taxonomy): domain Eukaryota; kingdom Viridiplantae; phylum Streptophyta; class Magnoliopsida; order Poales; family Poaceae; genus Avena; species Avena atlantica. Next base: position 247,006,406 of record OU342736.1, read on the forward strand.
ATGGAAATGAGATGCCCAATTAGCTTATGGATTAATTAGTTTATATTGTTCTCGTGTCAAAGCTTAGAGAAGGATTTCAGTGATTCTTTCTATTTTTGTTGGTGTTTGTTGGTCAGATGTCTACACAGTTCATAGTGGTCACGTCGTACAAGAAGATTAATCAGTCCATGCAACGATTAATCAGTCCATGCAACACTCTGCAATACGAGATGCAGGCGGCGCGACGAAGCGCGCCTCTTCGTCTAGTTTTTATTATGTTTGAGGTGCTTTATACTTCTTGTGAATTCATAAAATAGATTTGGATCTTTTCCGAAAAAAAAAAATACTATGAAGCGAAATGGTGAAACATGTGCTCCAGTGGGTTGTTGTGATGCATTAAATGGAACCTGCTCCTCGGTCTCTCCTTTATAAAAGGAAGATATATACCGTGAAAAACTCGAACTACTGACCACACACAGGTATGATGTCAATGGTTAAGGTAAGCTTCATCATATTCTGATGTGGCTGCGAAAATTACTAGGCTTGAGAGATAATGGGAAGAGAGTGATCATCGGAGTAAAATCCATTTTCAGGGAGATTCTACATAGTGGCTAGATCTGTCTGAAGAACTGGTATATGTAGCATTGCTAAGGAACACCACTATTTCCTATTCTGAGTGGTTGTTAAGTTCGGAACCGATTGACTGTCACCGGGTGTGCGTCCTCGAGTGCGGTCGACAACCCGTTCCGGCCCACTAGCCCTCTGTAATGCTGCTCTCTCTTGGGCTTGGGTGGGACCAGATGGAGACATTTGAGACTGAAACAGGATGGGCCTTCGGTGCTTCTGTCTCCTCTCAACTGTAAGACTAGATCTCTTCTATATATCCACTGGTTTTGGACTATGCTTAGCAGCTGTTAGCTTCTTAAATATATTGATTATTAAACCACGTTAGAAAGAATGGCTTACACTTTTTGTCCAGAGTAGTTAAATTTCAGACCCATATTTTCACGTTGCGCAAGTTGGATTTTTCGTTGGACGTCAAAACATGGAAACCGACAGTAAATTTTCATGGCCTCCCAAATGATACCGGGATCCATAGCCGTCCAGACTCCTAGTAGGCAGCAATACCTAAATGTAACAAAAGTGAGTTCAACGTGAGACTCAAAGCAAGAAGCATTGTCTAAAAAACCCTGAGCTGCCTTAGCTCTCTTTTAATAAAATTTGAGGTAGGGGCTGCCCATTCCGACGTTCTCAAAAAAAAAGAAGCATTGTCTGAATTAGCACTGCCAAGACCTAATAGTGTCCATTCAAATTCCTTTGAGTTTTCCTAAACTGGAATGCAACCGGTACCGAAAAGTTTGACCAGAAGAAAATTGTAATTTACTTCTTCTCTCTTTTTTATGAAAAATCCGGGAGTTGCACGATATGATCCGTCAAAGCTGCAGCTCCCCTTATAAATTCTTCCTCCCTAATATCTACTGAAAATAATGATATCCACGTGACCCCCCGATATATATATACCTACAAGCTCATCACTAATGTGTTCCCTTCAACAACTTATTCATGACAATATTGGATGATTGCTATTATCTTGAGAACATCTGGATTCAGGGACCAAAGTAACAACATGTTGACTGTGTTTTAAACAAGAAATAAACACTGAATTCTAGAAACTAAAAGTCTAGGTGTTGCAACTTCCAGCATGTTTCAGTAGGATAACACAAATGGGTCATGGGTGTGTTAAATTTGGTGCTAATGCCTGCCAATCATGGCAAGATAACCAGATCGTACGTCATTATTCAACCATCTCAACCTACTAGACGGATATGCGAGCTTCGCCTCGCCGCCTACATTTCGTTTTGGCACAAGGTGACTAACGTGATAGTCTTCTGCACTACTCCTTGGTAGCTTGCATACCTGATTACAGGATTGGGCTAGCATGTTGGCAGTTGCTGCACATAAGGTCTTTAGGCCCACCACTGTTCCATTCTTTGGTCCTACAGTGTGTTTGTGTGCCTAAAGACCGTATGTACATTTATCTGCCAAAATTTGGCAATAATCACATCCGACCATAGATGGTGGCAATAATCACATCCACCACACACACTATCATTTTGGTACATTCATCTGCCAAAGTTTCAATGCTATGCGAAAGAAAGGCACAAAGCATTGAGTTTACGGTGTTGTGACATATAGTATTTATTAAGTGCACTTGAACAGTTTAACTACATCATTGCTAAGTCCAAAGTATGATGTATCAAGTTGCGCCAATCCTTATTGTATAGAGATAGCTAGGAATATTCGCACCTGCTTAGTTGCAGATTTAAGTATAATTTAGGATTATACTTAACTAAAAGCACTTGTAAAGCAAATTATTCAGTGTTTCGATTCAAAAAAGACGACAACCACAAATCTTGATTATCGGTACCATCTCCATAAGCCACAACCAGTAGGTGGAAAAGTGGTGAAAAAATGAATAATAGTAAGATGTTATTAGCTTAGAATCTTAAATTCTGAATTTTCATCCTTAAGAAGAACATGCAATGTTTCTTCATCGCATATTTCTATTAGTTCATCAGCATTAAACCTTCAGACAACATAAAAGCACTTTTAAAGAAAAATATTCGGTGTTTCAAGATTTAGAGAAGGACAACAACTGCAAATCTTGAAATCATTCTATGATTAAAGTAAAGCAGTTTGGACCTTGCTTGTCTCTCATTGGGTTCCTTAGATGGCACTTTATTTTCTGAAGCACACGCACGAATCACACTAGCATCAACTGAAACTGAACCCAACCCAGAACACCAAGAAATGGTTCATCTCCATGGACATGAAGCATGTCGCTACCAGAAGTGAAAGTAAGATCCAAGCACCCAAATCGCACTATCAGTCAACCTGCAACAGAAGATGGAAAATTTTAGAAAAGAACACGTAGAGCAAGATGGAGACCCAAGCACAAATCAACTATGGCACAACGCCCGCCCACCGATAGACACCTCATAAACATCTAGAGTACTGGAGCTGCAGGCGCAGGAGCAAGAGGAGGCGCTATGCTTGAACCCTATCCCAGCTTTGTCGAGTGGAGGAGCAACCTAGGCTGGGAGGGTTAAAGGAGATATGTTAGCTATTACATGTACACATTAACCTCTCTGTAATCTATGCGATTGGAAAAATAGAAAGAATAAAAAGCACGACATGTGCCCTCTAGCAATTCAGATTGATTCACATGTGTTGCTAGTAGATTGATTAATGGATCATATTAGCTAGCTTGCATCTAGGTTCAGCAAAATAGCAAGTCGCCAGAAGCTTGTATTCCGCGTGTTGCTCTCAGCCAAAAATACCGGCCGGATCAATCAACGAACCTCTTGTTGAGAAAGCACTTCGGCAAGATCTTGTTAGCAGTTGGGACCTACGCCGACACACACACGGCCAAAAATCTAAACCACCGCGACACAATAACTAATTAGCAATCACCGAACTAAAAATTAACCAACTGACCGAATGAGAGGAAATCGCACCTCATCGAAGTAGAAAACAATGGCAGAATTGAACCACCAAAGACAGCGGCCTCAAAACAACTCCGCACAACAGCCTACAAACAAAAGAGCACAATCAAGAGGATGAGCTACCGCAGCAAGGAGGAACAAATGAATGATCTACTGAAAGGAAAAAACTACAGGGTGAGCAAAATGGAAAAGCAAACCTTCAGTTCCCAGCCCAGCAATAATTCCGAGCAGCAGTAGTATCGACCCAGGCGGCAGACCCGAGAGTAGCACACATCCCATGGCCAAAACAGGACCAACACACCACGTCGAGGAAGGGAACGCTGACCGAGACCCTCAATGGTGCAGGGAAGATCCAGTCCCAGTCGTAGAGTCGACATGCACTCCACAGGGGCGGGGTCACGGCCGAGCGCAAGAACACGTTCAATGGTGAAGTGAAGCCAATTCCTTACAATAGATCATTCATTTGTTCCCTTCCTCGACCGAGTCGCCCCGTCCACCGCTCATCCAACAGGTCCTGCCAAGAACGCCCACTACATGATAAACTGGACCCGCCAGCCTCACATGCAGCGACGGAGGCGACGTAGGCCCACGAGCAGAGGCAGTAGAATGTCAGAACGCCTTGCAAGTGCCCTCAACGCGCGAGGTGACCGCCTCGCTTAAGCTATTAAGTGATGCCAAAGCATTCTATGCTTTTCTTAGAGATGACAAAGCATTTCAATTTTTACTACATTTCAGTAATTGAATTGCTCTCCTGTGTCGGACAGATATGGAAATCGAGAATTGCTCTCCACATGATATCTACTGTTAGAAAATATGATAAAAACAAAATATGATATTCGAAACACCGAATCTTATTCCCTCAACATGTTTCATACCCCGTGAGCCTACCATTAAGCCAAAAGTAGACCACATAGATCTGAATTACCTAGCTTGAAGATATGTAACCTACGATGGTCTCTAGAGTAAGCAATTTCCTGGCTACCTGCTACGCTAATTGTACTATTCACGAGCATCTGACCCTGATAACAAAAGATGTTCCACCCTAAACTGGGATCTATGGGATAGAACTTGAACAGGTATGCTTAGATATTTTCATAAATGGCACAACTCTCTGTAGTTACCCGTCTAGTTTTCCTTGCACGGCTATATATCTTGGACAAAACGAATTAAAATATTTTTCTCTTATCATCATTTGTTCATCCTTTGGATAAATACTCAAAAATACCCTTGCAATAAGAAAAACAATTTTGGGAGGCTTTTCTTCTTCAATTATTCTTCATTCAATTCAGTTTAAAAAATAGGTACTCAAAATACTTCAACTGGTACACGCAAGAAATAGACCAATTCTTTAGTTTTTTGTTCCATTTTCTGTGGAGTGGCCTCCCCTCCAACCTCAACACCAGAACCGTCCTCTCCAAAGAACCACCCATAACCATGAACCAAAAATAGACAAATAACTTATCTTGTTGCATAGAAGGACCAACATGAGGCACCCCTCCGGGAGCTTGTTGTGCTGCCGGTAACCCATCCACGGAAGGAAAAAGCTTCACAGACCCAAATGCAGCACAACATAGAGATAGATTATAATAATATGCTTGTAAATAAAAAACGTTTGTTCTTGTGTTATTCTCTCTGCCAACCAGACCAATGGATACTAAGGAGTTTACAGGTTGCTTGTCAAGGCCAAGGTACATACCTTCAAGAGTCAATATGGAAGAGATTTTTGTAGCCTCAAGGAAGGGGGGCGAAGCTTCCCATGGAGGTCGCTAGGCTTGGTGTGGAGCTGCTCCACATAGATCCCTACTACCTGATCGAGCCCATCGACCTGCCGCTACTCCTAGTTGATGAAGAATCTACCATCAGTTCAAACAATCAACTAACATAACATTAACTTGAAACGAATATCGAAAAGACAATGTACAGATCTTTCACAATACGATACCACTTGAACAAAAAATTACACGATAATCTCAGTATCAAGCACTAAAGGGAAATCTACACGTGATTGGGCATGATATATGTTTTCTGATTCGGAATATGTTTGTATTGAAGCTTTACAGAAGCAGAAACAATACTCTGAACTACATCACTGGAAGAGTGTCAAATGTATCACTCACTCTAGGAGACAAAGCTCCACACCGATTGACCCAAGCACCAACACATAAGACACATTTAAGACTGATAAAAATGGCAGAAAACGCTCTACATCTACGCAGCTATTAGTGGCAGTTAACGATGAAACTGTTACAACCACCAATTGCTCCACCCATTAATTTTCACCGAATTTTACATGAGCATCTAGGAAGACCCTTTTGATTCATTGGTTGATGCAAACACATCCTTACATGCCGTCCCCGTCGTCCAGTGGGTCTCTGGATTTGATGTAATCATAAGAGACAAAATGTGAGCTTAAGTAGTCAAGGGAATCAGAGAAAAACCAGCCATGAGAAGAAGTATCTCTAGGAGGCGAAGAAACCCCTGAAGTTTATTTTGGTATGCTAGATCTATCACGATAAAGAAACATAAATGAAGCTCGATCTGTTGGTTTATTGCTACCTTCAAGATACCAATGGTGAAAAGGATAATGAAACTCAATTGTGAATCATCATTATATAGTTGTATGAATCATTTTTTAATAAAATTGTAAGAGGATTTGTCAATTATCAAAGGTGAAAGCGAAAGAATGAGGTGGTCAGGATTTTTTTCTTGTTGGCTCACCATGATGAGCAGAAAATTTACATGTTGTTTGTAAACCACTATTGACCATCTTTATAATGGTCTTAACACAGAAACGGTCTAATGAAATAAGGTCTGAAATTAACAGTACATAGACCGGGCTACACGATTTATGTTATTATACTCAGGTTGAAAACATATGTGTACGGACTACTTTGTCAAAAGTTTGGATGATGGCCTTCAGAGTCTAGAAAGATTACTAATACAGTGTACAGAACTTGATGACAATATTTTTAAGAAGTAAAAAGCTAAATTACGTAACAAATAGAACTCGTTAAGAAGGTCAGATCCAACATTTAAGTATAAAGCTGATCACGTCATGTAACAGTAAACAAAAAACTACCCTACACCAAGACATGTACCACTAATGTTCGCCGGGACTGGAGTGGAGGAGGGAGCAGAGAGCAAACCTGGGGCAGCGGCGACCTTGAAGGGTAGCTGGACGGAGAGCTTGAAAGAGAGCTTCAACGGGGGCAGAGGCAAGTTGGGTCCGAGGCGGCGACCTCCTCCAATGGTGCGGCAGCCGGTCCGGTGGAGGGAAATGATGACCGGATCATGGGGGAAGAGGCGGGGGCGGTCTGTGCAAGAGCAATAGCGGGCGATGGCGGTTGGTAGGGAAACAGGAGGGCGCGAAATGGAGGGAGGGAATGGGGGCGCCGACGGTTGCAGGGCTGGTGGTGGCGCTGGGGTCAGATGGTGGGTAGAAGGGGCAGTGCCGGAACCCTAGTTTCCTCGCCCTATCTCCATGGCCCGAGAACTGGTGTCGTAGAGGATAAGGACACCGTTCAGCTGTCTCCACACGACACGCACGCGCACGCGGACCGCCCACCGTCTGCGAGGAGCCTAACACATGCACAACCCCACGTACAGCGACACAGACCATCTAGGCCCACGACCAGCGGCAGCACAACGACACGATGCACGGCAACACCCATCGCGCAGGCCCACATGCAGCGTCGTATGATCGCAAAACGCTTGACAAGTACCCTCAGAAGGTTGCCTTTTGCTCAAGATTAAGCTATAGAAGAATTAGTACATGACGATGAAGGGGATAAGTGGTACCCACGAACATTATCGAGAGGAGGAAAAGGCCTAGCTACACAAATTATTGGGATGAACAGGATACTTCCTACCTCCTTCCTACTGTACATCCCCTCCACACCGCCGCTGCTCTGAGGCTGCTTTGTTTCCGTTGTCGCCATCGCCGCCCTGTTTCCTAGCCCATGTGTCTTGCCCGTCCTGCCCGATGGCTAGCTGCACGGAATAAGCGTCAGCGAAGCAGTAAGAGCAGGAGGAACAACACTACTTCTTCCGATCCATATTAATTGAGTTTAATTTGTTAAAATTTGAATGAATCTACGTACTAAATAGTGTCTAGATTTATTAAATCTAGATAAATTTGAGTCAATTAATATGGGTTGGAGGACGTATTTTTTTCCTTTCTAGTGAACGAAACACTGGTTGTTGAGATAAAATATTTTGAAGATTGTTTTCTAGAACCTGTTTATCGAGGATTTTTTAGCGAAACCAATTTCTTTGTCTGGAAATAAGTGACTTGGATTTGACTAGATTTGCATGTCTTTAGATATATTTTAGTATATATATACATATGAATCTAGACAAATCTGAGTAACTTATTTTTAAATTGAGGAGGTAATTTGGAATAAGAAAACTACGTATGTCCGACCCGGTCACTAGGGATAAAAGTACACTTTTCCTATTAAACTAAAAGTATCAATAATCCTACACCTACAAAAACAACCCTACGGAATAACCTTACGCGCTGATCTACTGGCTGGCGTTTGGGTGTAATTTTTCTCTTTCCTTGAATTGTGGAGAACGTGTCGATCTGCTGTGTCACGAGGTGGTTGTCCATAAGGATTTTTTTTAGAAAACGTCCGTAGATGTAGCATTACTCTAAAAGTACTTTCTCCGTTTAGAAATATAAGTTGTTTTAGGTTTGTGAAGAAGATGTATCTAGACACCTTTTAGTGTATAGGTTCAAATGAATTTTGACACTAAAAGATGTCTAGATACATCTCATTCACAAATCTAAAACATCTTATATTTCTAAACGGAGGAAGTATTTTGCAGTTAGACCTAGGGCTATGCTCTAAAAGTATTTCGCAGTTAGGCCCGGGGCTATGCTCGTGCTGCCATGAGAAACTGCAAATATGCAGCGTCCCTGCGGCCACCATGTCCAATCGTATCCCCACGGTGCTGAGCGGCAAGAACGGCTTCCTCGGCTGCGGTTGCTGTCTCCGCCGCATTAGAGTCTAAGCATAACAAAACACAAATCCGACGAATGTAAATTAACAAACGTTGGATTATTATTTTTCTCTCTGTATTTGTTACGTACACCTCTTCTCAGATAAATCGTCTATTGCATCAGGACAATTCTTCATATGTGGGATTCTGATGACCATGGACTGTAGCTTAACACTCTTCACAAGCGATTCAAGAGTGTTGAGCTTTTCTACAGAATTGAAAGACCGCGGTGAGCGCATGGTGCTCAAAAGTTGTTCCAAGAAAGGGACAATAATCTTGGATCAAACTGCATTAACAAATCACATGCTTGCACATGTATCTGAACTCAAAGGATTGTTTTCCTTGTTCCAGATTGGTCAGATGCACATACATCCCGTTTCACTTTTTTTGACGTTATCTTGTTTCACTTTTGACGAAGATTCTTAATTAACCGTTTAACCATTTGAAATATCTGTGAAAGGATTCCATGTTTCCATCTGAATGACATTAATGTCTAACATCGAGATAAGAAGAATTTGGTTAGCCCTAATTGATGTTTAGTCACTAAGTAATTTTCAGTTTACAATCAGGCAAGAGACCTCCCTACACCCGAAGTATGGAGCTAGAATTTCATCATTGGAACTAAATATCAGTTTATAATGAGCATGTTACATTATATGAAATGATCCCAAATTTTTGCATCATGTATGTATAAATTCTAAACAGTACATTAATCCTATAAAATTCAGTAGATTTTGTGACCGCCCCAAAGAACTATAACAGATTTTGGTTTGGCAAATATCACAAATAGCTGGGGTGCAAGAATAACAGACAATATCAATAAACCAAAACCAGCGCCAATTTTTCATAAACTGAAGTGTTGATATATGGTGAGATTTGTGGAGCACTCGGATGCAGAAAAGAAGCAGAATCAAGACAGGGGAATGGCTCAGTTCTCTCGGACCTCTGACCTCCTTCTCTGTGACACTCACACGCACGTTCCGAAACCGTCGCCATGCCGCCTATGTGGGACATGCGAGAGGAGGGAATCACCATAGGCAGGCAGGGGCCGAGGGGCCCGAAATCTCCGGCGAAACGGCAGCCGCAGCCTATGCGTGAGGGAGACAGTGGCTTTGAGAAAATACTTTGGCTAGCTGTTGCGTTTTCGTGTTTATGAAAATAAAAGAGCGAGAGGACTATAAGGAGGAGCGTGGAGATATTGGGTAGAGGAGGCTACCGTGGAGGTACCTGCGGCTGCACCATGGGAGATGGGACTCGTCGGACTCGGGCCGGGCAGAAAAGGAAGCGGCAACGAACGGGAGGGGATCTTTCGGGAAGAATCCAGAAAACTTGTATGGATACTGAACAACGCAAACCGTTATAAATGTAAGCAAATCAATGGCTATTTTTTTTGTTGGATTCGCTCCTACTTGACCCGTTTAAAAACTATCGTATTATATAGTAAAAACAATATAAAAGTATGTTTCGAGGCATCACATTGATCCACATCATCAAAATTATTTTAACTATTATATCTAAAATTAATGGTTGAGATATTGTATAAGATTAAAAGATAAATCATGTTATGTAAAAGTAAACATGTATAAAATAAGTATCATGTCACGTTAGTTGTTATGGACAGATTTTTTTTCAAAGGACGGTTAGCTAACATATTTTTCTTCTTTTAAAGAACCGTATGTGTTGGCTCGTGCTGTCCGTGTCAATCACCAATGGTGCACGTGTGCCTTTTCTTTTCCTATAACTCATGAAATTACTCTGGCTGGCTGGCAGTAAAAAAATTTAGTATCAATCACATTGTAGGCTTCGGATGATTATTCTAGCCAGGTTGAATTTGTTTATATATCTATCTATTATATACTAAAAGTAATATAAAGATATCTAATAGAGCCACCACGTTAAGCCACATCACTCAAATTTATTTTGATTCGCTAGATCCAAAATATATGGCTCAAATTTAATAAGAGGTTAACATTTATGTAACTATATGTAATTTGGTTTGACACAATAGTTTGATACGGTGTATGTTAAAGACACATATCCCTTTAAAAAAAGACACGTATCAATTAGAAAGAGATTTATCTCACACAGATTATTAGATTATAGAGAAAGAGAACTATCTCACCGCGTACAAACTAAGTTGATCTACCGTGTTGATGCGTAACTTGGTGGGACTCTCTACAATCATTGGAAAAAATGACCACAAGATAGAGCGTGGAGGCAAATCCAGTCCCTTCAAAAAGAAACCTACGATCGGTATTTGATGGGACCCACTTTCTGGCTGATCTGCTAAAAGAAACTTAGAAGCCGACCTTATGATGGAAAAGAACCCCAAAACTAATCCGTTAAAAAAGAAGAAAAGAAAAATGATTGATACATATTAGAAGCAAACTCCAAAACTGTTCGACCACAAAATATGGCTTTTTTATGGATTCACATTGGTGTTAGAGACACATTTCACGCAAGACAAATTGTCTAACCGTCACTCTATTGCCAAATCGCTAAACTTCCGGAAAAAAATAGTCATGAGTATCACCGGTTACATAGACTACTGCACGATAAACATTGGTCCAGACAAAAAATACAAAGAATTAGACACAGCCAATATTCATTTATTCTATATCGGCACCATGTTAGCTATGTGAAAACAATTCCAAATCAAGTCAATACGAGATGTGATTTTAGCTTACACCCATGTGTGGCACGAGTAGCACGACATAGTTGTACTACCATAGGACACGGGTGGCAGCCTAGCAAGGAAAATACATGACATGCTTAGAAATTAGATTGATTTCTACATATATAAAGCATATAAATAACCTTTTAGAACATAATTTATAAAATTCAAATTAACCTCACATGTTCTGAAAACATCTAAGAGATGTTGAGTTTATAGACTATGACTATAAGAGCAAGTACAATAGAGTACATTCAGCTGACTATAAGGAATATAATATTATACTTTTGATGATGCGGAGGAGAGATAAGACAAGAGAGAATGTAAGCGGGATGTAAGTAAACAACCAACTCTAGCACGTGCTCATAGGTAGCTTGTGTGAGTAAAATATGGGTCACATATTAATTAAGTATTAGCCTTTTGTAGCTAACTATTATACAAGTGGACTATAAAGTTGGCTATAAATGACATGACACTTTTTTATAGCCAACACCTGACTATATTATTGAACTTTCTCTAAGACATCAGGAAGATAGCGGCAGAGACACATCCTCACAAGATGGACTATCAAACCAATGATCTATTGCCAAATCAGCAAATTTCCAAAAAACAAAAGAACAAGCCATGAGATTCACCAGTTAAATGGACTATTGCATAATAAACCTTGATCCATAGGAAAAATACTTAACAAAGCTAATATGCATTTATCATGTACGACACCATCTCAAAAACCAAGACATTGTCTAATAGAACACAATAACATCACATACCCGAACTACAATCAAATATAAATATGTAGTTTTGCATCCCTCATCCTCGCAACCTTTGTCATCTTTTGAAGGTCAAACAAAGTGGGAATATTGAAACAGATTGTTTTATTGAAAAGGAAATGGGGATATAGGGGTTTCAATGTGCCTCTATTTAGTACAACACCATCTCAACCACCAAGACATTATTTCCAAATAGAGACTAATGCAAAATATCTAAACTTCACTCTAGAGATGGATTACTTCCTTCCTCACCTCCGAGAGCCTTTAATTGTTGTTGAAGGTCAAATGAAATGGAAATAAATTTAAACAAGATATTTTCATTGAAAATGAGAAGATTAGTTTGTAGGTTCGATGTGAGGAGACTTTTGGAGTCAAAGAAGTGACCATGCTCCTTCATGGATGATTCGTACGACCATACATCATAAATATGTGTCAACAAAATCAAACAAACATATTTATATATATTTTTTTTATAAAATCACGGTCAATAGATTTCCATAGTTGTACATAAGCAAACTACAACTATACGTGAACATATAGCAACCAACAAAACTTTCTAATTGTATCAAGTTTAACAATCAATAATAGATCTTCCTAAAGTATGTCATGTTTTTATTTGACAATTATATTATCTAAACTTATCACAATTCCAAAGATTTCATGAATTTACTTAAATGTCTTCCATTGAATGTACAATTTGAAGCATTAAAAATGAAATGCAATTGATTAGTTCAATTGTTATGGAATCAGTTATGGCGTATATATATTTGGACGCGTAAGTGACACACTCACCTTACCCTATGAAGATGATATACTCAAGGGTAATGAAATTATCTCTATAAACATATGATTTAATTGTCACAAGATGAAGAAAATTGTAGTTTTGTAACTAGATTCGAGCTCTATTCATAAGCTACTTGGCGTGGAAATTCGGGGTCCCCCATTAAGAAAGTTCTTACTTGAGGATATGAACGAGGATAAATTCGTCTTAATTTACCTTATTAACACGATGAATTTATAATCCATTATAATGGTATAAACATCATAGGATCGTTCCTGAAGTAAACCTTAATTATTTTGTAGTATGTGTGTTAGCCATGCATAATGATATATGATCCCCTACTAACTAGAAGTTAGGTCATTGTGTAAACTTTAATTATATATATACCTATTCATTCTCATGCATAAACTTCACATATGGTCATTAATGTTGTGTTTCGATAAGTAGCCTAATAACATTTGACACATGAATTAAAGATGATTAAATATGCCTTCTATGCATACCATATAAATTTAGCATAGGTTGTGTTTCGAGGCACCACATTGATCCACATCATCAAAATTATTTTAGCTATTAGATCTAAAATTAATGGTTGAGATATTGTATAAGATTAAAATATAGCAAAATAGCTAGCTACACACAGGCATAGCTACGCATAGTCTATCCACTGTTGATTCTCTCCCCTTTTGATATAGGGAGCACATGTTTCCAGACCCAAAACGTTGGATTCCCATTTGAGGATAGTAACGTCGTTAGTTCATGGCATGCACAAAAAACTAGCAAACTAAGCTTATCAGATTTCATTCCTATGAGGCAAACCCTAATGTACTACATGCGCAAAACTCTAACCCAAATAATCCTTATTCCGTTTTGTAACGCTAAGCCTTATTCCGTTTTGTAATGTAAAACCCAATGTATCATAGATAAAGACATGCAAAAACCCTAATCAAACTAAGCTTCTCAGATTTTGCATACTGACTTCGTTGCTTTAGGTAGCTATTGCATGTAGGACAAAACTTTGTTTCATTTTATCTCTTGTTTTACAAGCTGCTGGCCATAGACTCACTTATGTATTCTCTCTTCAAATTTTCTTGCTCATTTGATAAACAAGGTGGAATTGGCGATTGCTTTCTTCGTTCTACCTCATCCCTCATCGTGCACGCCGCTGCCGTCGGCACATTTTTTTGGTACGTACCATTGCTTTCTATCTTTTATAGAGTAGCAGAATACCATGTAGCGCGCGGGAAAACAAAAAAACTCCCACCAGGGCCGTGCGAGAATTAATTCTCTCCCGCCAAAATATAAGACACTACACTATCCAGATGAAAAGTTAGGGTTTGCATATTAGCACAAGCACTTAATATGAAACGTTTGCATGTAGAACTCTTTTTAAGTCTTGTTCTCACTATCTTTCCATTTTAGATGCTAAAAATTTCTTCACCAAACAACGCGCTAAAAAGTTAGGGTTTGTCCAAGTAGCCATTGCATGCATTCACACAAACGAAACGATATGCCCATCGTTAGACAATGTTATTACTTTTCAAGAGCCAGCCACTAGCATCTAAAGGAACATTGCATGTGATCTCTTTATCCAACTGACCTAAGCCTATGCACATCTACGCTTGTGTGTAGCAAATCCATGTCGTTAAAAGATAAATCATCTTACGTAAAAGTAAATATGTATAAAATAAGTATCATGTCACGTTAGTTGTTATGGACATATTTTTTTTCAAAGGACGGTCAGCTAACATATTTTTCTTCTTTTAAAGAACCGTATGTTTTGGCTTCCGCTGCTGTCCGTGTCAATCACCAATGGTGCACGTGTGCCTTTTCTTTTCCTAAAACTCATGAAATTACTCTGGCTGGCTGGCAGTCAAAAGGATTAGTATCAATCACGTTGTAGGCTTCGGATGATTATTCTAGCCAGGTTGAATTTGTTTATATATCTATCTATTATATACTAAAAGTAATATAAAGGTATCTAATAGAGCCACCACGTTAAGTCACATCACTCAAATTTATTTTGATCGTTAGATCCAAAATATATGGCTCAGATTTAACAAGAGGTTAACATTTATGTAACTATATGTAATTTGGTTTGGCACAATAGTTTGATACGGTGTATGTTAAAGACACGTATCCCTTTCAAAAAAAGACACGTATCAATTAGAAAGAGACTTATCTCACACAGATTATTAGATTATAGAGAAAGAGAACTAACTCACCACGTACAAACTAAGTTGATCTACCGTGTTCATGCGTAACTTGGTGGAACTCTCTACAATTATTGGAAAAAATGACCACAACATAGAGCATGGAGCAAATCCAGTCCTTTCAAAAAGAAACCTACGATCGGTATTTGATGGGACCCACTTTCTAGCTGATCTGCTAAAAGAAACTTAGAAGCCGACCTTATGATGGAAAAGAACCCCAAAACTAATCCGTTAAAAAGGAAGAAAAGAAAAATGATTGATACATACTAGAAGCAAACTTCAAAACTGTTCTACCACAAAATATAGCTTTTTATGGATTCACATTGATGTTAGAGACACATTTCACGCAAGACAAATTGTCTTACCGTCGCTCTATTTCCAAATCACTAAACTTTCCGTAAAAAATTAGTCATGAGTATCACCGGTTACTTAGACTACTGCACGATAAACATTGGCCCAGACAAAAAATACAAAGAATTAGACGCAACTAATATTCATTTATTCTATATCGGCACCATATTAGCAATCGAAAAATAATTCCGAATCAAGTCAATACGAGATGTGATTTTAGCTTACACCCATGTGTGGCATGACATAGTAGTACTACCATAGGACACGGGTGGCAGCCTAGCAAGGAAAATACATGACATGCTTAGAAATTAGATTGATTTCTACATATAAAGCATATAAATAACCTTTTAGAACATAATTTATAAAATTCAAATTAACCTCAAATGTTCTGAAAACATCTAAGAGATATTGAGTTTATAGACTATGACTATAAGAGCAAGTACAATAGAGTACATTCAGCTGACTATAAGGAATATAATATTATACTTTTGATGATGCGGAGGAGAGATAAGACAAGAGAGAATGTAAGCGGGCTGTAAGTAAACAACCAAATCTAGCATGTGCTCATAGGTAGCTTGTGTGAGTAAAATATGGGTCACATATTAATTAAGTATTAGCCTTTTGTAGCTAACTATTATACAAGTGGACTATAAAGCTGGCTATAAATGACATGACACTTTTTTATAGCCAACACCTGACTATATTATTGAACTTGCTCTAAGACATCAGGCAGATAGCGGCAGAGACACATCCTCACAAGGTGGACTATCAAACCAATGCTCTATTGTCAAATCAGCAAATTTCCCAAAAAACAAAAGAACAAGCCATGATATTCACCAGTTAAATGGACTATTGCATAATAAACGTTGATCCATAGGAAAAATACTTAACAAAGCTAATATGCATTTATCATGTACGACACCATCTCAAAAACCAAGACATTGTCTAATAGAACACAATAACATCACATACCCGAACTACAATCAAATATAAATATGTAGTTTTGCATCCCTCATCCTCACAACCTTTGTCATCTTTTGAAGGTCAAACAAAGTGGGAATATTGAAACAGATTGTTTTATTGAAAAGTAAATGGGGATATAGGGGTTTCAATGTGCCTCTATTTAGTACAACACCATCTCAACCACCAAGACATTATTTCCAAATAGAGACTAATGCAAAATATCTAAACTTCACTCTAGAGATGTATTACTTCCTTCCTCACCTCCGAGAGCCTTTAATTGTTGTTGAAGGTCAAGTGAAATGGAAATAAATTTAAACGAGATATTTTCATTGAAAATGAGAAGAGTAGTTTGTAGATTCGATGTGAGGAGACTTTTGGAGTCAAAGAAGTGACCATGCTCCTTCATGGATGATTCATATGACCATACATCATAAATATGTGTCAACAAAATCAAACAAACATATTTATATATATTTGTTTTATAAAATCACGGTCAATAGATTTCCATAGTTGTACATAAGCAAATTACAACTATACGTGAACATATAGCAACCAACAAAACTTTCTAATTGTATCAAGTTTAACAATCAATAATAGATCTTCCTAAAGTATGTCATGTTTTTATTTGACAATTATATTATCTAAACTTATCACAATTCCAAAGATTTCATGAATTTACTTAAATGTCATATAGCAATCTTCCATTGAATGTACAATTTGAAGCATTAAAAATGAAAATGCAATTGATTAGTTCAATTGTTATGGAATCATTTATGGCGTATATATATTTGGACGCGTAAGTGACACACTCACCTTACCCTATGAAGATGATATACTCAAGGGTAATGGAATTATCTCTATAAACATACGATTTAATTGTCACAAGATGAAGAAAATTGTAGTTTTGTAACTAGATTCGAGCTCTATTCATAAGCTACTTGACGTGGAAATTCGGGGTCCCTCATTAAGCAAGTTCTTACTTGAGGATATGAACGAGGATAATTTCGTCTTGATTTACCTTATTAACACTATGGAATTTATAATCCATTATAATGTTATAAACATCATAGGATCGTTCCTCAAGTAAACCTTAATTATTTTATAGTATGTGTGTTAGCCATGCATAATGATATATGATCCCCTACTAACTAGAAGTTAGGTCATTGTGTAAACTTTAATTATATATATACCAATTCATTCTCATGCATAAACTTCACATATGGTCATTAATGTTGTGTTTCGATAAGTAGCCTAATAACGTTTGACACATGAATTAAAGATGATTAAAGATGCCTTCTATGCATACCATATAAAAACCAAGACAGCTTTTGAGGAAGACTGGGAGTATCATCAGCCTTTGGAAACGAGATATAAAATGAGTCGTTGGCCTTATAAATTTTGCTGCCTCCTATAAATTTTGCTCTGAAATGACTTTTATTTTAGCCTTGTGGCTTTATGGGGCTTAATTACCTCTGTTTTTATGGCCGGCGAGTTGATTATTATATCCCGCTAAGAAATAAAAGATATTTCGTTCAAATGAAATAAAAACTTTTCTTCAAAGAAACTAAGAAAAATGATGAACCACACCGGTACAAGAAGGAGAGCAAACAACTAACACTCAAATTCAGCATTTTACTGAAAGGTGGAAATATATGTTCACGAGCATTTACAATGGCAACCTTTTTCCTCATAATAAAAAAATTGATCTCTCAATCATATGCGCTATATCTTTTTTTTGCACTAGTCCTGCAAACACATAACATGGGGTTTCAGACGGTATCCGGGTGGCCAAATAGCCAGAGCTCCACTTTCTGTTGCGGTGTTGCTCGGGCGACTGCATGTCAATTGAAGTAGTATCTCTGCAGTTGCCGATTCAACTTCTCGACAAACTATCTAATCTTTCTTGCATTCTTCGACCGAACAGACATTCTGTGCTAAAGTGGTTCCTCTTCAGGCTTCAAAAACATGGGTCGAAGCTTCGCTGTAATGGAACTACAACCGTTTCTAAGACTCGTGGATTAACCACTGATATGTAAGGCTCATGGATTCAACACGTATGAACACACAACCGGCGGTGTCGATTCAGTGGTCAACACCGATAAACACGTAACTTTCCCATGAACTTGGTAGAGATATTGACTAGTCACGTTACACCTACACCATTAGAATTTGGTTTCCTCCACTATATCACTTTACTTGCACCAAATGAACTAATCGAAACCCATAGAGAGTTCACAAGGAAACTCGATCGTAGTTAATAGACATGGCTGGATCAGACAAGGGTTCATATATATAGCCAGAGCAGAGAGGTAGAGAGGTGAACATAGGTGTCCAGAAGAAGCTTCCTCGGAGCCTTGTTCGTGTGAGCAGAGGGCAAGCATGTTAACGGCATGCTTACACGTGAGATGCATGCATGATTGGTCAAAGAAATGGAAAACCACCTCGTATTCGGTGTTCCTACTTTATGGAGAAGAGACGGTTCTGATCTTCCGCCGCAGCTCTGCTGCAGTCTAGAGGCGGATAGATGCCGAGGTGAGCCGTTCAAGACTACACAAGCCCTCTCTGGTCCAAGCTCAGTGTAAAAGAGCTCTGATATATGGTTCAGCCAACAGCCGTCCGCGTGATATCTTGCACTCGCGGATATGGATGGCATCCGCGGCTGTTGGTACGGGCTGTTGGTACGGGTGGAGCTTAACCAAACCTGTACCCGCAATTTTATATCTTTTTCGTAATTTGCACATGTAAGCGTACATGGATATAAATTTTGTCCCATATTCATCCGTCAAGGTTAAAAAAATCCACGGGTAATACCCACCCATCAATCCAATCTGTTATATGTATATATTTGTATATTGTATTTCTCCCATATATTAGGGGCCTTCATGCATATTTGCCCTGTACCTGTACTATATATTGTGGCCTTTGGCCCCCAGAGAAATACATGTTGCATATTTCTAACATGGTATCAGAGCTAGGTTAGACAAAATTTTTGCAACATAGTCATCGCCGCCACCGTCCCTGTCGTCGTCGTTATTCCGACGTCGCCGCCGCCGGTTGCCGCTTATCTCGGATCTGCCGTCTTCTTTTCGGATTGGTTCGAATCGATCTCGTCTTCTCCGTCTTCACCGTCTCCTCCTGGGATTCCACGCCTGGGATTCATCGCCACCACCGTCTTTACGCCTGGGATTCTACGTCGCCAGGCCCGCATCTGACTCCACCGCCTGGCCTCGGTGCCGCGTGCTCCCGTGCTTCTGGCCTGGCCTGCACACCACCCCTGCCCACGCACGGGAGGACCTCTCCCCTCGACTCGATTCGCGATCCCCACGCGCGATCGGATCTGCTCCCGACGCTCCCTGACGTGTCACGCGCGGTGCCTTCCCGCGGAACACCGCCCTTCCGCCTCGACAGCTCCCTGACGTGCGCGGTGCCTTCCCCTGCCTCCCTGACGTGCCCACGCGGTGCCTCCCTGACGCGTCACATCGCTCACGTGGGCCCTGCCTCCCTGACGCAGCGCCAGGCCAGGCCCTCAGCCGCTTGGAGAGCACGCGTACCTGGTCGAGCTCTGACGCGAGCTGCCGACGCCTCCTGACGCCCCACGTGCGTGGCCCGTCTCTGCCTCTTGGTCCCGCGTGGCCCCGCCTTCTGCAGCTCCGCCCCGTCCTGCCTGGCCCGCCGCCAGCTGGCTCTGATTTCGTCTGCCTACGTGAGATCTAGATCTGATCTGCACAAAAAAAATGTCTTCTTCATCGAGTTATGTTGCGATTCCTCGCTGCCCGGTGGTCTTTGATGGCGCGAATTGCCCTGATTTCGCTGCCTTTATGCGCGTCCACATGCGCGGTCTCCGTCTTTGGGGTGTGCTCTCCGGCGAGGTCTCTTGTCCGCCGTGCCCCCCTGCTCCTGTGGCTCCTCTTCCGCCGACGCCGATTGTTCTCGGTGCTGATGCTTCTCAAGAGGCCAAGGATGTTGCTCAGAGTGTTGATGCTAGTGTTGTTGCTGCTTATGGCCTGAAGTTCAAGCAGTACTCTTCTGATCTCGAGGCCTATCGACACGCTCTGACTGCTTACACTCAGTGGGTTGATGAGGATGCTCGTGCTGCTGCTGTTCTCACCTCCAGTGTTCTGCCTGTAACTATCTCGGTGAATTACGCTCCTAGTTACAAGCCTGAATGAGCGGAGATGGTTAAAATAGTACGGTGGGGCCCAAATGCCACTCACAGGTAGACCTTTCGGCCGTCCTAACCATTTCCAAACATCGGGACAAGAACGGGCAGCGTAATCGGCAGGCGAAGGGATCAACTACATACACAAATGAGTATGTATGCAAGCCACCATACAATAGTCCTCAGAGCCATTCCATCTAAAAGAAATAGAAATATTGCAACGCCATACGGCAAGATCCAAATATCCTAGATAGATATATAGTTTAGGATATCTCCTCATACATCAAACATCAGAGTATCAGGCGGAAGCGGCAAACAAGATCCGAGTACGGATAAGAAGCAAATCGGCATAAGATGCCCCATAAATAAACACATCCCGCCCACAGATCTCACGGATCCCCGTTCCCGGAATCTCTACACCGAATGATCGTTGTCCACATCGTCCGTCTCCTCCACCCAGTATCCATCTCGTGAGTGTACCTGTTCATATGAATCAAACGATTTATCGTGTGAGACCCTAGGGATACTCAGCAAGTCTTTATGCCTCTAAAGGGGACACAACCTGGGTGACGCAATTGCAGCAAAAGATAATTCCTATCAATTCTATAGATACTCGCTAACCATCCGCCTAACCAAAGATAGACGGATGTCCGTGAATTAATAACAACAGTTATAACAGTAATATTAACAGATCCATCCTCCTCCTCGCTTACCAACGAGGAAGCGGACGAACACCCCCCATCCGTTGGCAGTTTTATTAACCATTCCATGGGTGTTGCACTATTTACTAGTCAGGTACTTAGTCAAATTAAAAGCGGTACTTTAGTTATACTTGTCTATGATCGAGAAACTGTGCTCCAAGTCGTCCATAACCGCGGACACGGCTTTCAGAAAGTTTTACCCTGCAGGGGTGCACAAATAGCAACACACACTCGATCAACCTCGGAAAAACCAAATCAAAACCCAACGAGGCATTCACGACAAAGAAATCACATGATTCAGAAATATTTCAGGGGGCCACCCCATTAAGCTACCCGCAACGAAGTTAGCCGACTCCGAGATGGACTCAAGGTTTGCGTCAATGGCTGTAAACGACTGGGAACCCGAAAGTGTGACTGGGCTTGTCGATACCGCGAAAACACTCCGCTTACCTAAACAGTACAGGTGCATTCCTCGCACAATCTTAAATTAAGCAGTAACGCATGGCATAAGTACAGGATAGTAATAAAGCCCCAAACTAATTGTGGCCCCAAGAAATAAGAATGAATCAAGCTCTGGCTCAGGGGGGTCCCATAAGCCTCCCGGATGTGGATAGCGCGAATATTCAAGGAACAGGAACCAAGTACTCGGGGTCCTACGGGACACAAGTGAGCATGAAAAACCAAATAGCAGATATTGCTCACCGGTGCCACTTTCATTAGTTATCCCATACTACTCAGGTTAAGTTGTTTAGGTACCTCGTTATCCATCAGACACTCACATACCCTACACATGCTGTTCTACGACCCGCATGGCTCAAACAACTCCTGTAGTAATGGCTCATGGGATGGAGGAACAAGCTTAGGTGGGGTTTAAAAGTAAAGGCTATGCAATACTTGGGATTCAGTTTAATGCAATCGCGACTCAATGATGCAAGAATAAGATAGAGGCAATAGGTACTATATGGATGCAAGCATGTGGTAGTGCTTTCCTGGCAGCTCAGTTGAAGCGAGAGAAGGATCTGGGTAGTGCTCCTGGGTTTCTTGATATATCCCCTGCTCAGCGTCTATTCGAAGAAGAACCAAACAAACAAGGGCCAATATATATAAAGTGCACAAGCATAAGAATAAAATGCGACAAGCAAACAATCATGCCATGATGAATGATGCACAATTTGCAGGGCAATAAAGTAGCATGGCATGGGTGAGGTGTAGAATACAAGAAATAAACATTTTATTGAGTTTGATCATATTTTATACTTCAATAAGTTGTTGTATGCTTTATATTTATATGATGCATGCTGCAATTCAGAACATGGTATGCATAAACAGAAAGGTCTCGTCGAGCTGATCATTTTAGACATATCATTTGTCAAATTTGGAGTTATAAAACGAAAGTTATTAATTAATTAAGAAAAGGGCATTTTATTGTAATTTTAATCAACTCGAAATTTTATGTGTTCAAAATATATTTTGAAGGCCATATTTGAAATCCTCACATTTTTCTGATTTCAAAACATATATTATTTGTATTATTTGGATTTATATTTCAAAAGTTAAATTTGGATTTGAATTAATTTAAAAAAGTTTAAATCAAAACAGAAAAGAACAGAAACTTTTTGTTACACGCACAGAACTAGCCACAGACAATGACCAGTGGGTCCAGCGCTGACTCAGCAGCTCAGCGCGCGGCAAACCTTTTTACACCGCGGGCTGGCCTAGCCTCAGAGGGTGACAGATGGGGTCGGCAGCGGGGGGCCACGCGCGCGCGTCACCCGGCGGGGATGCGACACGTGGGCGGTCCGAGGGCTGCGCGGGGTGTTTTCCTAGAAACCGAGGGGCCTCTCTGCAAAACTTCCGCAGGAGCTGGCAGGTGGGCCAGAAGGGCTGCGGGTTGAGGCAGGAAAAAGGTCAGGGGTTTTACTGCGAAAACGACGACGTCGCCGGACTGCTGCTGCGCGCCGATCTGCAGAGTGCAGAGGATCGACCGGAGTTTGGACGACGATGGCGACCAAACGGCGGCGGATCTCGCCAAGCCGCAAAAACGAAAAACGACGAGGGGACTTCGGGCTACCACTTTCGTTCATAGAGCTTGCACTGAGATGGTCTACAGCGCGCGGGGCAGGGTGAGGGACAGAGGCGGACGGATGCTGCGGCTGCTGCTGTCTGCCCGAGCGCGACGCGCGGCGGTGCACGAAGGCTGCTCGACGGAGCGCGGCGGCGCTACGGTACAAGATAGGGTAGGGGACATGTCTAGGGGGTTAAGAGGCTCACCAGGAGCTCGTCGGTGTGGTTGATGGGGCGAGAGGTGGATCGGGTCAGAGCAGAGGCAGGGGTCCCGCGAGCGTCTGATCCGGTGGCCGCGGCGTGTCCAGGGAGCTCCAGAGGACTCCGGCGAGGCTTGGCCGGTGCAGGGTGAGGTAGATGAAGCAGACGAAGCTCCTCGTATTCCTTGTATAGCTTGGCGCGCTCGGGATCGTCGGCTAGCAAGGCAGGCCGGAGCTAGGGTTTAGAGAACCATGGCCATGGCCAGGATGTGGTGGGGAGGAAGGAGAGGGGTCTGGCTTCGCCCAGATGGGATCTGAGAGGAGTTCTGGGTGGTTGGGGTTGGATATAGGAGAGAGGAAGGATCACATGGGGGGGGTCACCTTTATGCAAAAAGAGAAGGAGGAAGGATCGGGTAGATGCTAGGGTTTGGAGAGAGGGGGTATGGCTCGGGTTAGGGCTTGGTGTGGTGGCAGCTAGGTGGGTCCAGGGTGGTCAGGTGGGGCCTGCAGGGCAGAGAGGGGAGAGAGGCCGAGAGAGGGCATGAGAGCTAGAGAGGCTCGGGTTAGGTTAGATGGGGGTGTGGTTTAGAGAGAAAGGTAAAGAGAGAGGAGAGAGAGAGAGATGAGGTAGGGTGGTGATAGAGGATTGGGTGATGGGTTTCCTTTTGGCAAGATCAAGCAAGAACAAAACAAGATCAAACAAGAGCTAGCCCACAAAGAGGAAGAGGTAAAAGGTGGTGATGGGGTTTAAGCAAGATTAACTAAGACCAAGCCAAAAGGAGGGAGATAGATGATTCACTCAAAAGACCAAATAAACAAAGGAGGCAAAAATATGGAGATGGTTGCATGGCCCATGCATAATATTAGTGCTAGGTTTCATCTTGTGAAAACAACATAATATCCATAGCATTTATATCTATGCATTCCAAAAATATGGAATGAGCCAAACTAGAAGAAGTGAAAGGATGCCCCATGTGGAATAGTTGGAGATGACCATATTTGAATAAAAATGGGACATGCTAGTGTGTGTGTGCCACTAGATGCTCAATAGTCCCAAAAATATCCCAACATGAGCATAATTCCATAATAATCCATATGGAAGCTAGGAAAAAGGGTCCCACTCACAAGGCATGCAAAGGTGGCCATGAGGCTCCACATAATTGATATTGTGAAAACAACATACTTCATATATGGAACATGTAGACAAAGAATGGATCCACACCAACACATATGAGCTAGAATCAAAATAGCAAAAGAAAAGCAATGGCTCATATCTGACTAGGGTGGTGGAATTTAGATGAAGCCAAAGAAAGGTGGTGGAGTGGAATAAAAGATATGCCCCCAACTCAACTTGGGCATTAAACAATATATCAATAACCAAATACAATATATCAAGAGGCAAATACAATTAATGATGCATATGAGATAAGATCCAAAACAAAAGGGTCTTATATGATGCTCAAATGCAAGGTGGCATGATGACATGAGCATGATATAATTATGATGCAACAATTATATATATGAAGTGGCCATTATATTACTAGACCAAGTAGCATTACAATTGTTAGACAATTGGGATGCTACACTGCCCCAGTATGCTGCTGAGTTCATGAGTCTCCCTACTGTTGCCGCTCAGTGGGCTCATCTTCGTCAGCGCTATCAGCCGTCTGGGGATGCTCTTTATCTGTCTGTGGTTCTCCAGGAGCATGCTCTCCCGCAGGGTGATTCTACTATTGATGAGTTTTATACTCGGAGTACTGCTATCTGGCGTCAGCTTGATTCTCTCAGTACTGCTGTTTGTGGCACATGCTCGTGCTGCCAGATTGTGCGCTCGTACTTGGAGTTTCACCGCATCTATGAGTTTCTGTCTCGGCTTCGCCAGGAGTTTGAGCCCCGGCGTGCTCAGCTGAATGCTCGTGGTCGTGTTCCGCTCTCTGAGGTGTTGTCTGAGCTTCGGACTGAGGAGACCCGTCTCCGTGGTGCTGGTCTTCTTGCGGTTCTATCTGCGCTTGCTACTCGTGGTGCTCCTTTGCCGTCTGCTCCCTCGACTCAGCCGCGGTCCCCTGTGCCGCCGCCGCCGATACTACCCACTCCTCCAGTTCAGGGTCAGGGTCAACTTCAGCACCAGCAGCCTCAGGGTCAGAGTCAGCACCAGCCGGCTCGTGGTCAGGGTCGTCGTGGTTCTCTTCGTCACTGCTCTTACTGCAACAAGGATGGTCACACTTGGGCCACTTGTTATACACGGGACCCCAGTTTACGTCAGCAGAACCAGGCTCGTGGGCAGTCGGCTCCTTCCGGATCTTCAGCAGTTGCTCTCTCTGATCAGGACATTATCAGGAGTCTTCGCGGTCTGCTTGCTGCTATAGGCTCTTCTTCGACGGGCACTGCTGGTTCTGTGACTCACTCTTCAGGCACTGTGCGACAACCACCATCTACATAGTCAGGTACGTCTCCGTGGTATCTAGATTCTGGAGCTTCTTTTCATATGACCTCTGAGTCTTCTTTTCTGTCCGCTCTTCGTTCCCTCCCTTCTCCTGTCCGTGTTTTTACGGCTGATGGTGCCTCTCTCTCTGTTTCTAGTCGGCTGATGGTACCTCTCTCTCTGTTTTGATGAGACGCGTCCTTTCTATCCTCGTCCCACCGCTGGTACTTACCCGGTGTAAGATATTGTTGGAATTATGCCCTAGAGGCAATAATAAAGATGTTATTATTATAATTCATGTTCATGATAAAGTTTATATTCCATGCTAGAATTGTATTAAGCGGAAACATTAATACTTGTGTGGTTTGTGAACAACACCGTGTCCCTGGTACGCCTCTAAGGACTAGCTCATTGATCAATGATGGTTAAGGTTTCCTAACCATAGACATGAGTTGTCAATTGATAATGAGATCATTTCATTGGAGAATGATATGATGGACATACCCAAACTAAGCAAAGCAATTAGATCGTGTCATCGTGTTCGTCTTTGCGAAGCTTTTCTTATGTCAAATATTGTATTCCTTAGACCATGAGATAATACAACTCCCTGGTATCGGAAGAAAGCTTTGAGGTCATCAAACGTCATCCTATGAGAGGGTGATCATAAAGGTGTCTCCCAGGTGATCGGAAAGTATCTGTTGGGTTGTATGTATCGAGATGGAATTTGTCCCTCCCAAGTCGGAGAGATATACTTCGGGCCCACTCGGTAATCGATATCAACACCGCTTGCAAGCATGTGGTTAAGGAGTTAATCACAAAGTGATATCGGATTACGGAACGAGTAAAGTACTTGTTGTGAACGAGATTGAACTAGGTATGACGGTACCGACGATCGAATCTCGGGCAAGTAAAATATCGCGAGACGAAGGGAATATATATATGGGATTGATTGAATCCTGGCATCATGGTTCATCCGATATGATCATCGATGAATGTGTGGGAGTCAATATGGGTGCCCAGACCCCGCTGTTGATTATTGATAGAAGATCATGTCTGCATATTCTCGAACCCACAGGGTCACACACTTAACGTGTCTTGACGCTAGGATAGATTGGATAATTGGTTTATGAATTTTTGTTTGGAGTCTCGGATGGGATCCGGGACATCACGAGAGGTTCCGGAATGGTCCGGAGAATAAGATTCATATAAGGCAGTGCAGTTTTTGGAGTTCGGAATTGTTCCGGGTTAATCGGTATTGTACCGGAAGCTTCTAGAACCTTCCGGAAGGGGACCAACGTGGCCCCACCTTCCGGGAGGGGGCATGGGCCTATGAGGGAGTGTCCTGGACGCATTGGTCCAGGGGCACAAGGCCCCATAGGGCCCAGCCGATCCTAGAGAGTTTAAATAGTTTAAACTAGAGATAGGGTTTCTAGAAGAGGGGAGAGTCCATGCCCTCTACTCCTTATCCTTTGGGCTTGGGGGAGGGGCTAGGGCTGCGCCCCCCCTCTATATAAAGAGGGGTGGGGGCGCACCAAACCCCTACACCTCTCCTCCAAACCCTAGCCGCCTTGCTAGCTTTCCTCTCTCCCTCCCGACTGTTTGTAGGCGAAGCCCTGCTGCAGAAATTCTCCACCATATACACCATGCCGTCGTGTTGTAGATCCAATCTATCTCTTCACCATACTTTCTGGTCCGAGGAAGGAGGAGACATCGAGGTGCTGCACGTGTGCATATCACGGAGGCACCGCCACTTGTGGTGCTAGATCGGATCGGATCGCGAGGAGGAGAAGCCAGTACGACTACATCACCCACATTCCGACGAACGTTCCGCTGTGCGAATCTTCAAGGGTATGAAGATCTAATCCAATCTCTCTCGTTGTTTGCATCTCCTAGATTAGATCTTGGCTTTCCCTCTGTTCGCTCCGTAGAAAATTTTGATTTACTATGCCGCGAAACCCTTCAGTGGTATCAGAGCTAGATCTATGCGTAGATGTGATTCACGAGTAGAACGCAACATGGTTGTTGCGGGCGTTGATGTTTTCTGTTGCAAGCCTCTTGTTTGTGTTCTTCTTATGACGCGGGATAGTGAGATTGAAGCGGTCCAGGCCAACCTTACGCGACATCTTTCGCGAGACCGGCTCCGCACTTGACGTGTGGCTTGTTCCACACATGCGACTGGTGGATGTCAGTTTCTCTCACTATAGTTGTCATGGGATTAACACCGGAGTTTGGCAACCATAATATCACCGTTGTGGCTTTCCGTAGGTAAGAATCGTTCTTAGCATCTACTCCCATAAGCCACGTAAAACATGCAACAACAAAGTAGAGGCGTCTAACTTGTTTTTGCAGGGAGTGTTTTCTGTGATATGGTATGGCCCAAGATGTGATGTGTATATTGCATGCGATGATCATGTTTTGTAATGTTTCACGACTTGCATGTCGATGAGTACACAACCGGCAGGAGCCATATGGTTGTCTTTATAATTGTGTATGACCTGCGAGTCAACTTCTTATACGCCATGTAATAGCTTCACTTTATCGCTAAGTAGTTAGCAATAGTTGTAGTTGCTATTCGTGGTGGAGGCAATCATGGTGGAGTGATGGAGATCATGCCGGAACGCACAAGATGGAGATCATTGCGCGAAGATTGGCTATACCATGTCACATAAAGTTATATGCATGTGATGTTTATCCCTTTATGTATCTTATTATGCTTAGATCGCGATGGTAGCATTATAAGATGATTCCTCACTTAAAGATCAAGATAAAAACCGTGTTCTCCCCAAGTATGCACCGTTGCGAAAGTTCGTCGTTTCCAAGCATCACGTGATGATCGGGTGCTATAGACTCTACGCTCACATACAACGGGTGCAAGCCAGTTTTGCACACGCAGAAATACTTGGGTCTAACTTGACGAGCCTAGCATGTACAGACATGGCCTCGGAACACAAGAACCGAAAGGTTAAGCATGAGTCATATGAATGATATGATCGATACTTTGTTGTCCACCATTGAAACCACATCTCTTCTCGTGATGATCGGATTAGGTGTGGTGAATTTGGATCGTGTTCACTAAACAACTTGAGGGATGTTGAATTTAGTGGGAGTTCATTTAGTAATTTGATTAAGTTGAACTATTTATCATGAACATAGTCTAAATTGTACTTGCAAATACTGTAGATCACATGGCCAAATCCAACTTCAACTTCAACGTTTTTGCTGAGAAGGAAAAGCTTAGAAACAATGGGTCTAACTTCACCAATTGGTTCCGCAATCTAAGAATCATTCTGTCTGGCGGACAAAAGGACTATGTCCTTGGGAAAGCGTTAGGTGACCCCCCTGCTGCAACTGCGCCGGCTGATGAGAAAGTTGTCTATCAGTCGCGCAAAGATGATTATGGTGTGATTAAGAGCACCATGTTGTTTGCTATGGAACCGAAACTTCAAAATCGTTTTGAAACCTATCCCGGGCCCTTTGAGATTCTCGAAGAGTTGAAAACCATGTTTCAGACTCAGGCCCGTTCTGAGAGATATGAGATCTCCGAGAAGTTCTTTAACTGCAAGATGGAGGAAGGGAGTTCCGTTAGTGAGCACGCCATAAAGATGTCGGGCTACACTCAACGCCTTGAGCAACTGGAATGCACGATTGCAGAGGAGCTCAAGATTGACAGGGTTCTGCAATCACTCCCTCCCAGCTACAAAAGTTTTGTAGTGACTCATAATCAGATTGGCTCCACTAATACGATCACCGAGCTCTTCGCAAAGCTGAAGGCTGTGGAGGTGGACATCAAAAAGGATAATCATGTGTTGATGGTCAACAAGCCCTCCTTTAAGAAAGGTAAGGGAGCAAAGAAGCCCTTCAAGAAGGGCGGCGGCAAGCGCAATGCCCCTGCTGAGAAGAAGCTCAGGTCTGGTCCCAAGCCAGACACTGAGTGCTTCTATTGCAAGGACAAGAGTCACTGGAAGCGCAACTGTCCGAAGTACTTAGCGGACAAGAAGGCTGGCACCATCAAAGGTATATTTGATATACATGTTATTGATGTTTTCTTTACTAGCCCTCATTGTAGTGCCTGGGTATTTGATACCGGTTCAGTTGCTAATATTTGTAACTCGAAACAGGAGCTACGGAATAGACGGCGGCTTGCGAGGGATGAGGTGACGATGCGCGTTGGCAACGGATCAAGAGTTGATGTGAAGGCCGTCGGCACGCTCTCCTTAGTTTTACCTTCGAGATTAGTTTTAAACCTTAATAAGTGTTATTATGTGCCTGCGTTGAGCACGAACATTATTTCTGGATCGTGTTTATGGCAAGACGGTTATTCATTTAAATCGGAGAATAATGGTTGTTCTATTTATATGAGTAACATCTTTTATGGTCATGCACCTCTTATGAATGGTTTATTTCTTCTAAATCTCGAAAGGGATGAAACACACATCCATAACATTGAGGCTAAGAGATGCAAAGTAGATAGTGATAATACTACTTATTTGTGGCACTGTCGTCTAGGTCATATTGGTGTAAAGCGCATGAAGAAACTCCATTCTGATGGACTTTTGGAGTCTCTTGATTTTGAATCATTTGACACATGCGAACCATGCCTCATGGGCAAGATGATCAAAACCCCGTTCTCCGGTATGATGGAGCGAGCAACGGACTTGTTGGAAATCATACATACCGATGTATGCGGACCGATGAGTGTTTCGACGCGCGGTGGATATCGCTATTTTCTCACTTTTACCGATGACTTAAGTAGATATGGGTATATCTATTTAATGAAACATAAATCTGAAACATTTGAAAAGTTCAAAGAATTTCAGAATGAAGTGGAGAACCATCGTAACAGAAAGATTAAGTTTTTACGATCCGATCGTGGAGGCGAATATTTGAGTTACGATTTTCTCACGCATCTTAAAGCAAGCGGAATCGTTTTGCAACTCACGCCACCTGGAACACCACAGCGCAATGGTGTGTCTGAACGCCGGAATCGAACTCTATTAGATATGGTTCGATCAATGATGTCTCTTACTGATTTGTCGTTATCATTTTGGGGTTATGCATTAGAAACCGCTGCATTCACTTTAAATAGGGCACCATCTAAATCCGTTGAGACGACACCGTATGAACTGTGGTTCGGTGCTAAACCTAAGTTGTCGTTTCTTAAAGTTTGGGGATGCGAAGCTTACGTCAAGAAGTTGATGCCGTACAAGCTCGAACCCAAAGCGGAGAAATGCGTCTTCATAGGATACCCTAAGGAAACTATTGGGTATACCTTCTATCACAGAACCGAAGGCAAAGTGTTTGTCGCAAAGAATGGTTCCTTTCTTGAGAAGGAGTTTCTCTCGAAAGAAGTGAGTGGGAGGAAAGTAGAGCTTAACAAGGTTATTGAACCTTCTCTTGAATTGGAGAGTAGCGCAGCACCTGAAATTGTTCCAGTGCCGCCTGCACCAACAATAGAGGAAGCTAATGACAAGGATCATGAAGCTTTGGACGATGCTGCTACTGAACGTCGCAGGTCGACAAGGTCGCGTGCCCCTCCTGAGTGGTACGGCAACCCTGTCTTGACTGTATTGTTAGTAGAAGAAAGTGAACCTACGAACTATGAGGAAGCGATGATGAGCCCAGACTCTGAGAAATGGCTAGAAGCCATGAAATCCGAATTGGGATCCATGAGCGAAAACCAAGTATGGACTTTGGTGGACCCTCCTAGCGACCGAAAGTCCGTTGAGTGCAAATGAATCTTCAAGAATAAAACGGACGCGGATGGTAATGTTACCGTCTATAAAGCACGGCTTGTCGTGAAAGGTTTTTGACAAGTTCAAGGTGTTGACTACGATGAGACTTTCTCTCCCGTAGCAATGTTTAAGTCCATTCGGATTTTATTAGCAATTGCTGCGTTTCATGATTATGAAATATGGCAGATGGATGTCAAGACTGCTTTCCTCAATGGCAACATTGATGAAGAGTTGTATATGATGCAACCCGAAGGTTTTGTTGATCCTAAGGATGCTGATAAAGTATGCAAACTTCAGCGTTCCATTTATGGACTGAAGCAAGCATCTCGGAGTTGGAACCTTCGTTTTGATCAAGTGATCAAGAGTTTTGGATTTGTTCCAAATTGTTATGAATCTTGCATCTACAAGAAAGTGAGTGGGAGCTCGGTGACGTTTTTGGTACTATATGTGGATGACATATTGATTATTGGAAATGGCATTAACATGCTTAACGATGTGAAGAGTTACTTGAATAAATGTTTTTCAATGAAAGACCTAGGTGAAGCTGCTTATATATTAGGCATCAAAATCTATAGAGATAGACAAAGACGCCTGATAGCATTAAGCCAGAGTACATACCTAGACAAAGTTCTGAAAAGGTTCAGAATGGATAAGGCAAAGAAAGGTTTAGTACCTATGTTGTCAGGTAAGATATTGAGCAAGGCTCAGTGTCCAGCTACGGTAAATGATAGGGAAGCTATGAGCAAAGTGCCTTATGCCTCGGCCATAGGTTCCATCATGTATGCCATGCTGTGTACTAGACCGGATGTGTCCAATGCTCTTAGTTTGACGAGCAGATATCAAAGTGATCTAGGAGTGGAACACTGGACAGTCGTGAAGAACATCCTAAAGTACCTAAATAGGACTAAAGAAATGTTCTTAGTCTATGGGGGTGATGAACAGCTTGTCGTAAAAGGTTACGTCGACGCTAGTTTTGACACCGACAAGGATGATTCCAAATCTCAGACAGGATACGTTTATATTTTGAATGGAGGAGCTGTGAGCTGGAGAAGCTGCAAGCAAAGCGTGATCGCGGGATCTACAGTAGAAGAGGAATACATGGCTGCTGCAGAAGCGTCAAGTGAAGGAGTTTGGATCAGAAACTTCATCACTGAGCTTGGCGTGGTTCCAAGTGCATTGGACCCACTGGAGATATTGTGTGACAACACTGGCGCCATAGCACTCGCTAAGGAACCAAGATATCATCCAAAGACCAAGCATATCAACCGCAAGTTTCATATAATCCGAGATTATATTGCAGATGGAGATCTGAAGATTAGCAAAGTACATACAGATCTGAATGTCGCAGATCCATTGACTAAACCTCTTCCACGTGTAAAACATGATCAACACCTCAGTGCCATGGGTGTGAGATTGTTACCAGATGTAAACTAGATTATTGACTCTAGTGCAAGTGGGAGACTGTTGGAATTATGCCCTAGAGGCAATAATAAAGATGTTATTATTATAATTCATGTTCATGATAAAGTTTATATTCCATGCTAGAATTGTATTAAGAGGAAACATTAATACTTGTGTGGTTTGTGAACAACACCGTGTCCCTGGTACGCCTCTAAGGACTAGCTCATTGATCAATGATGGTTAAGGTTTCCTAACCATAGACATGAGTTGTCAATTGATAATGAGATCATTTCATTGGAGAATGATATGATGGACATACCCAAACTAAGCAAAGCAATTAGATCGTGTCATCGTGTTCGTCTTTGTGAAGCTTTTCTTATGTCAAATATTGTATTCCTTAGACCATGAGATAATACAACTCCCTGGTATCGGAAGAAAGCTTTGAGGTCATCAAACGTCATCCTATGAGAGGGTGATCATAAAGGTGTCTCTCAGGTGATCGGAAAGTATCTGTTGGGTTGTATGTATCGAGATGGAATTTGTCCCTCCCAAATCAGAGAGATATACTTCGGGCCCACTCGGTAATCGATATCAACACCGCTTGCAAGCATGTGGTTAAGGAGTTAATCACAAAGTGATATCAGATTACTGAACGAGTAAAGTACTTGCTGTGAACGAGATTGAACTAGGTATGACGGTACCGACGATCGAATCTCGGGCAAGTAAAATATCGCGAGACGAAGGGAATATATATATGGGATTGATTTAATCCTGGCATCGTGGTTCATCCGATATGATCATCGATGAATGTGTGGGAGTCAATATGGGTGCCCAGACCCCGCTGTTGATTATTGATAGAAGATCATGTCTGCATATTCTCGAACCCGCAGGGTCACACACTTAACGTGTCTTGACGCTAGGATAGATTGGATAATTGGTTTATGAATTTTTGTTTGGAGTCTCGGATGGGATCCGGGACATCACGAGAGGTTCCGGAATGGTCCGGAGAATAAGATTCATATAAGGCAGTGCAGTTTTTGGAGTTCGGAATTGTTCCGGGTTAATCGGTATTGTATCGGAAGCTTCTAGAACCTTCCGGAAGGGGACCAACGTGGCCCCACCTTCCGGGAGGGGGCATGGGCCTATGAGGGAGTGTCCTGGCCGCATTGGGCCAGGGGCACAAGGCCCCATAGGGCCCAGCCGATCCTAGAGAGTTTAAATCGTTTAAACTAGAGATAGGGTTTCTTGAAGAGGGGAGAGTCCATGCCCTCCACTCCTTATCCTTTGGGCTTGGGGGAGGGGCTAGGGCTGCGCCCCCCCTCTATATAAAGAGGGGTGGGGGCGCACCAAACCCCTACACCTCTCCTCCAAACCCTAGCCGCCTTGCTAGCTTTCCTCTCTCCCTCCCGACTGTTTGTAGGCGAAGCCCTGCTGCAGAAATTCTCCACCATATACACCACGCCGTCGTGTTGTAGATCCAATCTATCTCTCCAACATACTTGCTGGTCCGAGGAAGGAGGAGACGTCGAGGTGCTGCACGTGTGCATCTCACGGAGGCACCGCCACTTGTGGTGCTAGATCGGATCGGATCGCGAGGAGGAGAAGCGAGTACGACTACATCACCCACGTTCCGACGAACGTTCCGCTGTGCGAATCTTCAAGGGTATGAAGATCTAATCCAATCTCTCTCGTTGTTTGCATCTCCTAGATTAGATCTTGGCTTTCCCTCTGTTCGCTCCGTAGAAAATTTTGATTTACTATGCCGCGAAACCCTTCAGATATCTCTTTTCTTCTCTTTCCTGACACACCTCCTTCTACCCCTATTGTGTCTTCTTCAGGATCTCCTCTCCCTGATGTCTCTTCTTCGACACCGTCCTCTTCTGCTCCGTCTAGTTCTCCTAGTTCTCCTTGTTCTCCGGAGTCTTCCTCTCCTATTCCCTCTTCTTCATCGTCGTCTCCTGCGTCGTCTTCCTCTGATGATCTTCCCTCTACTCGTCATGTTCGTCAGCGTCGTGCCCCCAACCGTTACTCTACTAGTCAGTATGGTCTTTCTGTTGCCTCCGAGCCGTCCTCTTACCGGGATGCTGAGCATCATCCTGAATGGCAGCTGGCCATGGTCGAGGAGATTGCTGCGCTTGAGCGCACTGGCACCTGGGATCTTGTTTCTCCTCCTCCCGGTGTTCGTCCTATCACGTGTAAGTGGGTCTATAAGATTAAGACTCGCTCTGATGGATCTCTTGAGCGATATAAAACGCGTCTTGTGGCTCGTGGTTTTCAGCAGGAGCATGGTCGTGACTATGATGAGACCTTTGCTCCTGTCTCTCATATGACCACTATGCGTACTCTTCTTGCTGTTGCTTCTGTTCGTCGCTGGTCTGTGTCCCAGCTTGACGTTCAGAATGCCTTTCTTAATGGTGAGTTGAGTGAGGAGGTTTATATGTAGCCTCCTCCTGGGTACTCTGTTCCTGAGGGGATGGTTTGTCGTCTTCGACGTTCTCTTTATCTGTATATTGTATTTCCCCCATATGTTAGGGGCTTCCTGCATATTTGCCTTGTACCTGTACTATATATTGTGGTCTTTTGGCCCCCAGAGAAATACATGTTGCATATTCCTAACACAATCAACTTAACAAGTCATTGTAAATAACACACCATATAAAAAAATGACAGCATATATTTTCATTCATTCACGGTTTCAGCAAGCAAACAAATATATATATAATAATAAAAATACATTATCAGACACATGATATTATGAAGAAAACAAGTTACGTCCGAACATAAGTTAGGTAGAAAATATATAGTTCAAACTTTAAAATCTTAAAAGAATCGCGAAGGAGTTGCGATAGATGAGGTATATATGAGCGGTTATAGACGTCCGCGCTCGCGCTGCATGCGGAAGCACAAAATCGATGCCGGCCTAGGTGTGATCGCAGAGTGTAGGTATATACATGTAAACGAACACCACGCGCGGAAGTGCGACGCGATCGACTCTGCACCCGACCAAAACCAGCACCTGATCGACTCTGCCATCGATTATTAGCAGATGACGCAGGTAGTAGTAGTAGTAGGTGATTTGGAGCTCCACATGTGTACTTTACTAGGTCGAACGAGGATAGGTGGAAATTTACAATTTTTATGGTGCCGAAGGTTTGGCTAGGCTCCTTGTCCGAAACTCCGACTATGCAGGTCTTCGAGGATTGCCTGTACTCGATTCGGATGGCTAACTCGTCGATAGCTTGTTTGATCATCTCTCTGCTTGGCATCAACCACGCGGTGGTGTGGTGCTTTCGTTTCATGATGGGCCACCGTCCGGCGCCGCCATGGGAATCACCTCCGGGGAGCTTTTGCCGCCTGCCGTGGCGTCAAATTCAAAAGCTGGCGTCCAAATTCGTGCTAGGGCCCAGGCTAAGGCCAGCGCTGCCGTTGGAGGCTCCCCACCTCCGGGTTCTCGGTTGACTTGGTCCGCTAGCCCTGCGCGTCGGCCTCTCGCGTCCGCGTCGCAGTCTTCCGCAGCTAGTTCTGCTCTACCCCCTACTCCTGTTCCCTATGGTCAAACTGAGGAGATCTCGCGCTATCTTTTGGCCAGCGTCTCGTCCGTTGGCGTCTCGCCTGCGGCTTTGGGGCATGCCGCTCCGGTCCATTCTGTCGCTCTGGGTCAAACGCCTTTGCTGTCTGCCCCCTCACGGGCAGCCAGTCGCTCTAGGAGGCCGCTCGCGCTTGACCTGTGCGCCCCGGGAATCCTGGCCACCCCATTCGGCCCATTGCCTTGGGCCTCGCATGCAGCCCTTGTGACTTGCGCAACCTCTGGCACCTCGGAATCTCCCTCCTCTCCCGTTAGGTCATCTTCTGCTGCTCCCGTTTGCACTGCCGCTGCCATGGATGTTTTCGGAGAGAGCCCTCCACTCCCCGCTGTAGCCTGCCCCTGTCGGCTACCTCACCCTCTTGGCTTCAACCCGGTGGTTCTTAGCTACGCCAGTGCCCTCTCTGCCTCCCCGTACAGCCCCCCTCCCCCGCCTCGCCAGCCCGCTACTTATTCCCCCCGGCCTCCCTCTTTTTCTCCATGCGCTGCTTCCGGTGCCTCGCTGCAGACCATAGAGTGAACTCCTGTCGCGATCCTGTTCGCTGCCGCGCCTGCTGGTTCTTGGGACATCGGATGAGTAACTGAAAGTGATTACCCCGTATCCCTGAAACCCAGCTCTTTCCTTTTGAAGCCTTACTCTACTCTTCCCGTTTCCCATCTGCCAGCCGTGGAGGATTACATTCCGCTAATCGCGCTGCCGACCCCCCTTGTGCTTGTCATGGACTCCCCGGCCTCCTTCCTCCATGGAGGTGTTGTTCCTTGTTAGTTGTTAATCATGTTGACACGTTTGTAGTTTTTCTTTTGTACACGACATGGTCTGTCGTTGTTGTGTTGTGAAGCACGTCTCTGTTTAGTTCAGAGAATAAATAGGATCTGATCGTGTGCCTGTACACGTTTCAGAGTTAGCGAGATTTTAGGATCGCTCTGCACGTTCTCGTCCATGGGATGGCATGGAGGCAACGGATCGTGTAAGCGTTAGTTTCGGTCAAGTTTGTTGTTCCTCTGAATAAAAGGAAATCCCCGAAAAGACGCACGGTTAACGCGTCACAAAACTCTGTCTGTACCTGTGCACTGTGCTCGTGTGAGTTTCAGAAAAGTTTCAGGCGACGAACTACTCTTCCACCCAAATATCCACCATACAGATCGAGTGATCCAGGTTTGAGACCTGTCATTTGGTATCAGAGCACTGGTTGCCGGTGGCGATTGGCGAGCTAGTGGCGTTGGCGGCGGTGATTTGAAGATGGGCGACAAGACACCTCCGGGCGGCGGCGGCGGAAAGTACACGCCATTGACCAAGCTGCTGGGGACCGATGCCGGGGCTAGGGAGGGCGCCGTTGTGGCGCATTCGTCGTCGTCAAGGGGAGGCGTCCCGATCCACTACCCACAGCTCACCGACAACAACTATGGGCTGTGGGCGGTGAAGATGAAAATCATCCTTCGCTCCCTCCGCTGCTGGAGCGCGATTGAGGGGAAGGGCGAGTACGACTCGTCCAAGG
This sequence comes from Avena atlantica, assembly GCA_910589765.1. NCBI lineage: Eukaryota > Viridiplantae > Streptophyta > Magnoliopsida > Poales > Poaceae > Avena > Avena atlantica. The sequence continues at coordinate 247,044,405 of OU342736.1, forward strand.
ATGAGGATGCGTTCGCGGCACTCTCTCAGTCCGTGCCGGACTCCATGGTCATGGCTCTCGCGGAGTACGAGACCGCCGCAGAGGCCTGGGAAGCAATCCGGCGGATGCGCGTCGGTGACGATCGGGTGAAGAAAGCCCATGTGAAGCAGCTGAAACGCCAGCTCGATCGGTTGGAGATGAGTGACAGCGAGACCATCACCGGGTTCGCGCAGAAGATCACCAACCTGGTCAGTGAGATCCGCTCTCTGGGGGAGGAGATCACTGACGAAGCTGTAATCGAGAGGTTGTTTAGTGCGGTCCCTGCCAGATTCGCAGACGTGGTGAATACGATTGAACAATGGGGAGATCTGACCACCATGTCAGTTTCTGAGGCGGTCGGGAGACTGGCTTCACATGAGCAGAATCGGCGCGGGCGTCGCCGTAGCGGCGGAGACAAGGACGAGCAGTTGATGCTTGTCACAAAGGCGCTCGAGAAACTCATGAAAGTGAAGAAAGGCAGTGATAGCTCGAGCAGTTCTGCACCAAGGAAAGGCGGTGACCGCAGTGATCACGGCAAGCCTGACAAGGACAATGGCAAGGCGAAGAAAAAAGGTAAATTCGACATCGCCAAAGTTAGGTGTTATAACTGCAATGAGAAAGGGCATTTTCAATCTGATTGTCCAGAGCCAAAGCGCGAGAAGGTGAATCTCGCCGAGAAGGAGGATGATGATCCAGCACTGCTCATATTGGAGGCTTGCGAGCTGAATCTAGAACCAGAAGTCAGGACCGAGCAAGTACTGCTGAATGAGGAGAAGGTTCAGCCCAAAATGAATGGTGAACATGACAACTTCTGGTACTTGGACACAGGGGCCAGCAATCATATGACTGGGTGCCCTGCCAAATTCGCCGAGCTGGATGAGACTGTGCATGGTCGTGTGAGATTTGGTGATGGCAATACCGTAGAGATCTGCGGAAGGGGTTCAGTGCTCATGCAGTGTCACACCGGCGAGCACCGTATCCTGACAGATGTTTATTACATTCCTCGTCTCAAAAACAACATCATCTCCCTGGGTCAGTTGGACGAAATCGGCTGTAGGTACTGTAGCATCCCAGTTGTCTAACCCCTGTAATGCTACTGGTTATAATAATAAAAAGGGCCACTTCCAACATATAATTGTTGCATCATCATCATATCATGCTCATGTCATCATGTCACCTTGCATTTGAGCATCATATAAAACCCTTTCTTGTTTGGTTCTTATCTCATGTGCATGATTAATTGTATTTGCCTCTTGATATTGTATTTGGCTCTTGATATATTGTTAAATGCCCAAGTTGAGTTGAGGGCATCTCTCTTATTGACTCCACCACCTTTTCTATCACCACCTTATAATTCCACCATCCAACTAATCTGAGCTTGGCATTTTGTTGATTTATCTCTGGCTCATGTTAGTTGGTTGGAAACCACCCATAATCTTTGCTTGGCCTTTGCCCACCTTTTGGGAATGCAAGGATTAAAGCCACATGAAATAATGTTGTTTTCACAATATAACCATTTGGCATTAATTATGTTGCATGGGCCATGCAAGTGCCACCTTTTCTAGTATTTGGTTTTTGCTTGAATTCTAAGTGGATCACTCCTTCCTTGCTTGATCTTGTTTTGGTAGTGTAACCTAGCTCTCTCCCTCTCTTCTCCCCTTTAGCTAAATCCCTACCCCATGACCCATGCACACACCTGTGCTCATGAGGCATGCACCAACCAAACCACCTCTTCTCTTGGTTTTTGCTTGGCCATTGTTGGAGCATGCGTGGACCAAAGAGCAACCATCATCATGATCATCTCTCTCCCTATCTCTCTTTTTCTTGCCTTGTGCTAGTTAGTTTGTTTAGAGCATGCATGATCAAGTGCAAAGAGCCACCCTTCTATCCTTCCCCCTCTCTTAGCTAAACCCTAAGACCTACCTTGCCATCCTCCCATCCTAGCTAAGGCAAACCCTAAACACCCTTCTCTTCTCCCTCTTCCCACCATGGTCACCCCATGCCCCACTCCATCTCTCCCCTTCTCTCTTCCATGCAGGCCCCACCCTAGCACCCTCTACCAGCAAACCTGCCCCCACACGTCCAAGGACCCCTCCCCTAGCTATCTAAACCCTAGCCCGAGCCGGCCCCTCTCCCCTCCCCTCTTTTCCTCACCCTCTCTGCCTCACCTGCCCACGCCCCTAGGCCCACCTGTCTGCCTCCCTGGCCTCGCCTGCCCCACCTGCCAGCCCCCCCTCTAGTGCCCTGCCTTGCCCTGGCCTGACCGAGCCGAGCACGTGAAGGGGAAAGGTGGCCGACGCCACCCTGGCCATCTACCCCTCCCCCACGCTAGCCCCTCCTCGCCCCTCGTTCTTATCCTCTTCCTCACCTCTCTGGCCTCCCCAGATCCCACCCCAGAGGCCTGCCTCGCCTCCCCTCTTTTCCCCCCTCGCCACCGTCTGCCTCGACGCCGTCGTCGGCCTCCCCTCGTCGCCGTCGAACCAGGGAGCAAGGGCGGTACTGCTGGTGTCGGGGAAGGTCCGTAGCCTGCTCTGCGTCGCCCCGTGCCCAGCAGCGAGGAGGAGAAGGACCGGAGCGCCAGGACCGACGCCGCTCCGTCCACAAACCCTAGCTACGCCGGCGTCAGCCCCGCCGCCGTTCACGACCGCCCCGACCCGATCCAAGCACGCCATCAGCCTCGCGGTAAGCCACCGACCCTCCTAGACATGCCCTGGCCCTGCCTCGCTTCCTGCCGGCGACGATCGTTTCGCCGAGCACTCCGCGTGCACCGGCGAGCGAGCGCCTGCCAGCCCGCGTCTGCGCGCGAGAACGTCTTCTAGCCGCCTCCCTCCTTCCTGTCATCACGCCTAAGCCCAGCCCAGTGGTAGCCGCCCCGCTGGCGCGCCCGCGGTCGCGGGATCGAGCCCGGCGCGCCCCCCTTTTCCCTCTGTCGCGCGTGCTGTTTCAGTTCGTCAGCAGAGAAGATCCACAGTACCAGTGGGTCGTTTTGCATTTGCCCCCTCCCCTTTTTGCCTCGTCAACCCGCGGTCCTCAGGGCCCTCTGTCAGCGTCAGTGGTAGTTTTATAAAAAGGGTCCTAGGCTTTTCAAAACTCAACCCGCGGTCCTCTGTTTCCTCAGCCGCTGGCGCGTGGGGCCGCAGCACCCTGGCCCCACCTGTCTGCGACCCAGGCTGGATTAGGCTGTGTATAAAACGTCCCAGAGCCTGTTTAGAATTCAAATATAGTTTAAATTATTTAAAAATTCAAATTCAATTCAGTTTCAAATAACTTTTCCATACTAAATCCAAATTTGACAAATAATACATGTTTGGATATCAGCAAAATGAGAGGATTCCAAATATGACCTTCAATTTGCTTTTTGCACAATTAAAATTCCAAGTTTATGTAAATTACACCAATTGCCACTAGAATTTAATAATTTAATAACTTTTGATTTAAAACTCCGAATTCAACAAATGATATGTCTAAAATGATCAGCTCGACGAGACCTTTCTGTTTATGCTATCCATGACTTTAATTGCAGCATGCATCATATAAAAATATAGGGTACAGCAATGTTATGACAACAAATTGTGAACCAAAACTCCACTAAAATGTTGCTACTTGTTCTCCACACCTCACCATGCCATGCTACCTTTCTTGCCAAGTAAATTGTGCATCATTCATCATGGCATGATTGTTTGTTTGACGCATCTTATTCATATGCTTGTGCTCTATATTCATGTTGGCCTTGTTTGTTTGGTTTTTCTCGGATAGACACTGAGCAGGGGTTATATCAAGAGAACCAGGAGCACTACCCAGATCCGTCCCTTGCTTCGACTGAGATCACAGGCAAGCACTTCCACATGCTTGCATACATACAGTACCTATTGCCTCTATCTTATCCTTGCATCATTGAGTCGCGATTGCATTAAATTGAATCCCAAGTATGCATAGCCTTTACTTTTAAACCCCACCAAGCTTATTCCTCCATCCCATGAGCCATTACTATAGGAGTTGTTTGAGCCATGCGAGTCGTAGAACAGCATGTGTAGGGTATGTGAGCGTCTGATGGATAATGAGGTACCTAAACAACTTAACCTGAGTAGTTCTGGGATAACTAAAGAAAGTGGCACCGGTGAGCAACATCTGCTATTTGGTTTTTCCTGCTCACTTGTGTCCCGTAAGACCCCGAGTACTTGATTCCTGTTCCTTGATTTATCGCGCTATCCACATCCGGGAGGTATATGGGACCCCCCTGAGCCAGAGCTTGATTCCGTCTTATTTCTTGGGGCCACAAACTAGTTTGAGGTTTTCTTTACGATCCTGTACTTATGCCATGCTACTGCTTTATTTACGATTGTGCGAGGAGCACACTGTACTGTTTAGGTAAGCGGAGTGATTACGCGGTATCGACAAGCCCAGCCACACTTTCGGGTTCCCAGTCGTTTACAGCCATTGTCGCAGACCTTGAGTCCGTCTCGGAGCTAGCTTACTTCGTTGCGGGTCTACTCAATGGGGTGGCCCCCTGAAATATTTCTGAATCTTGTGATTGCTTTGTCGTGAAGGCCTCGTTGGGTTTTGATTTGGTTTTTCCGAGGTTGATCGAGTGTGTGTTGCTATTGGTGCACCCCGGCCGGGTAAAACTTTCTGAAAGCCGTGTCCGCGGATATGGACGACTTGGAGCACAGTTTCTCGATCATAGACAAGCATAACTAAAGTACCGCCTTAATTTGACTAAGTAACTTGACTAGTAAATAGTGCAATACTCATGGAATGGTTAATAAAATTGCCAACGGATGGGGGGTTGTTCGTCCGCTTCCTTGTTGGTAAGCAGGGAGGAGGATGGATCTGATGAGATTACCATTATAACTGTTGTTCTTAATTCACGGACATCCGTCTATCATTGGTTAGGCGGATGGTTAGCGTTTATCTGTAGAACTGCTAGGGTTTATCTTTTGCTGCAATTGCGTCACCCCAGGTTGTGTCCCCTTTAGAGGCATTAAGACTTGCTGAGTACCCTTAGGGTCTCACACGATAAATTATTGGTTCAGATGGACAGGTACCCCCGCAGGACGGATACTGGGTGGAAGAAGCCGAAGATGTGGGCAACGATCGTTCGGTGTAGAGATTCCGGGCATGGGGATCCGTGAGACCTGTAGTTGGGATGTGCTTATTTCTATGGCATCTTATGCCGATTTGCTTCTTATCCGTACTCGGATTTTGTTTGCCGCTTCCGCATGATACTCTGATGTGTGTTGTATGAGGAAGTATCCTAAAATATAGATCTATCTAGGTCATTTGAATCTTGCCGTATGGCGTTGCTATATTTCCTTTCTTTCTAGATGGTATGGCTCTGATGTACTCTTGTATGGTGGCTTGCGTACATACCCACTTGTGTACGTAGTTGATCCCTTCGCCTGCCGACTACGCCGCCCGTACAGGTCCCGTTGAGAGGGTAGTGGTTGGGACGTCTGAAAGAACTACCAGTGAGTGGCTTTTGGGGCCCCACCGTACTATTTCAACCACTACCACTCATCCAGGCTTGTATCTAGGAGCGTAGTTCACCGAGGTAGTTACAATTGGTATCAGAGCCATCCCGACCTTCAGGGTTTCAGCCAAACGGTCATTGTCAGTCTAGAAAATATTTTGGTAGTTATGTATATTAGGGAAAAACAAAACGCGAGAGTAGGACTGCTTCCACTTTTCTTCTTACCCTCCCACCCACCCTTTTCTGGTAAGGAAGTGCAACGTTTTCAATCCTCTTCTCAAAGTTCAAACTAGGATTCACGTGTTCTGGGTTTCCGTAGTACCATAGGTTGTGTGTGTGTGTGTGTGTAATCCCTTGTCTACCTGTTGCATCCAAGTTGTTATCTTATCTGCCTTTGGTTATCAACTGTTGGTACATTCCATACCGACAGGCTTTTGCAAACCGACGCAATCTATCTTCCTCTTGTATCCGACGCTATCTTGTTTGGGGTGTTCGTTTCCGTAGTTACCAATCTTTAGGTTTCGTCGTGAGAAGAAGTGGTTAGGATATGTGTTCCACTTGTTCATGTGCGGAGTAATGATTTGAGTGCGGGATGGAGTCGCGACCATACCACTACTCTTCTCATTCGCTTTTGTATATTGAATCGGTAGAGTCACTAATCTTGATTCGTTAAGTAATTTTGCGCATCTATTGGTATTGTAATGCCGAAATTTGTGGAAATTTTTTTTTTCTTTGATATATTTGTGTACCACACTCCTTTTCAGTCGTGTGCGATATGCTTAATATCTTTGAGGTGCTATGAACTTTGTTGATATTTTAATATCATCTCAGTAAATTGTATCCTTTAAATCTTGGTTAATTCCATCTTGGTACTATTTTGGATTATTATCATTCTCCATTATAGTACTGACTTGAGTTTTATATCAATGACAGGATGGCTCCACCACGCCGGACTGATGAGGACATACCTCCGGAATTGGGCTCCGCGCTGTCAAACATTGCTAATGCTTTGGCAGCTATGCAAGAGAACCAGCAGCGCTTTGAGGAGAGCGTCAGAAGGAACGAGTTTGCTCCACTTCCTCCACCTCCCAGGCGTGGAGACATCAAGAGCTTCCTCAAGTTTAACCCTCGTCAGTTTGATGTTTCTGAACGACCTCTGGACGCGGATGATTGGCTGCGTGAGATCTCAAGGTTGCTCGAGACTGCTGATGTTCCGGAACAGGAGTGGGTCAAGTGTGCTACTCACCTTCTCAAGGGAGATGCAGCTCTTTGGTGGGAAAACTACTTGAAGGCAAGCTGCACTGGTTTTCAGCCAACTTGGGAAAGGTTCACTGGAGCGTTCAAAGAGCAGTTTCTCTCAGAGATTGTAATGGAAAGGATGAAGGAGGCTTTTCTCAACCTGAAGCAAGGGAATGATAACGTCAACACCTATATCAGGAACTTCATGAATCTGTCTCGTTATGGTGGTGATGAGGTATCTGATGACAAGAAGAAGCAGAAAAGGTTCAGGCAAGGGCTCAATGCGTCGATCAAGTATGCAATCACGCATGCAAGACCGGCAACCTTCCTGGAACTACAGCACATAGCACTGCAAGAGGAGGCAAGCAGGCAGATGTTTGAGGAGTCCAAGAAACATAACAGGGATGCATCAAGCTCTTCGGTTATGGCAGCTCCTTCTAAGCGGCGTGTCTGGGTTCCTAACACCCCACCGTCGCTCCCGGCTCCACCAAGACCTGCAAGTTTCGCGCCAAGGCCACCAAACTTCACCACTGCGGCTCCCAGGGGCTACAACAACCACTACCCTGGAGCGCCTGGCGGAGTCCCTGGCTACTCTGCTCCACGTCCACGTGGTGCTTGTTACACATGTGGAGATCATGGACATCCCAACTGGAACTGCCCAATGAAGAACAAAGCTCTCCCTCTACCCCCGCCAAGATCTGCAACAAGCTCTCCTTCGGTTCGTGCACCACCGCCTCGGGCTCTCAACATCAACACTAAGCCCGGGTCTGCGGTTGTTCGCGCCAACTGCGTCAACGCTTCTCAAGCTGAGCTCGCACCTGGAGTTGTAATGGGTATGCTATCCGTTAACTCAGTCCCTGCACGAGTTCTCTTTGATTCTGGTGCATCGCATTCGTTTGTTTCGATGAAGTTTGCAAGTGAGAATGGGTTAGCGTCAGATCCTCTTCCCAAGCGGCTAATGGTTCTTTCTCCTGGAGCAACAATGGCAGCTTCTAAAATCAGCCATGGCAATAAAGTTGAGATTGGTGGCTCTTCATTCTTGGCTTCTTTGATTGTTCTGGGCAACTCTGACATTGATGTCATCCTGGGCATGGATTGGTTGACAGCAAATGCAGCTGTGATTGATTGTGCTGAACGCTCAGTGTCTCTGAAGATTCCTGAAGGTCATATAGTCTTTTCTCCAAGTCTGACTCCTGCTGTCCAGCTCTATTCCTTGGCGGCTCTGAATGATGATGTTATGCAGGCTATTCAGAGTGTACCAGTGGTCTGTGAGTTTCCAGATGTCTTTCCTGAAGAGTTGCCGGGCATGCCTCCGGATCGCGAGATTGAATTCGTGATTGAGCTTGAACCTGGAACGGCTCCTATCTCCAAGAGGCCATATGAAATGGGTCCTTCTGAGTTGGCTGAACTCAAATGACAACTTGATGAACAAGAGAAGTTGGGTTTCATTCAACACAGTACTTCATCTTGGGGCAGCCCAACAATCTTTGTGAAGAAGCGTGACAGAACCGATAGGCTATGTGTTGACTACCGGGCTCTCAATGCTAAAACCATCAAGAACAAATATCCTCTTCCTCGGATAAATGATCTTTTTGATCAGCTGGCAGGAGCTGTGGTGTTCTCTAAGCTGGACTTGAGAAGTGGTTATCACCAAATCAAGATTCGCAAAGAAGATGTGCCCAAAACAGCTTTCACCACCCGCTATGGCTTGTATGAGTACACGGTCATGTCTTTCGGTCTCACCAACGCACCTGCTACCTTCTCGAGGCTGATGAACTCCGTTTTCATGGAGTACCTTGATAAGTTTGTTGTGGTATATCTGGATGACATTCTGGTCTATTCCAAGTCTAAGGAGGAGCATGAAGAACACCTGCGATGTGTCCTAAACAAGCTTCGTGAGAACCGCTTGTATGCAAAGTTCTCAAAGTGTGAGTTTTGGCTGCCTGAAGTAACATATCTGGGTCATGTTATCTCTGCCAAGGGCATTGCAGTCAACCCGGAAACCGTGAAGACAATAGTTGAATGGCTTCCTCCTGCTAATGTCAAGGAAGTGCGGAGTTTTCTCGGCTTGGCTAGCTATTGTCGTCGCTTTGTTCAGAACTTCTCGAAGATAGCAAAGCCTCTTACCGATCTCCTCAAGAAAGGCAAGAAGTACCTGTGGACTCCTGCTTGTCAAGAAAGTTTTGAGACACTCAAAGAGAAGCTCACTTCCACGCCAGTCTTGGTTCCTCCGGATACATCTAAGCCTTTCCAGATATTCTGTGACGCCTCTTTGCAAGGATTGGGTGCGGTCCTTATGCAAGAGAGACAGGTGGTTGCTTATGCCTCTCGTCAGTTGAAGACGCATGAGATCAACTATCCCACACATGACCTCGAGCTAGCAGCAGTTGTCTTTGCTTTGAAGCTATGGAGGGACTACTTGCTTGGTAACCGTTGTGAGATCTTCTCGGACCACAAGAGTTTGAAGTATATCTTCACTCAACCGGATCTCAACCTTCGGCAGAGGAGATGGATTGAAGCAATCAATGACTTTGATGTGACCATCAACTACACTCCAGGCAAAGCAAACGTCATGGCAGATGCGCTTAGCCGTAAAGCTTATGTCAACAACCTCATGATAGAAGAACAGCAGCCTCTCTTGTGCGAGGAATTCCGTCAGCTCAACCTTGAAGTTGTGGAACAAGGGTATCTCCTGAACCTTCTGGCTACCCCTCTCTTGGAAGAAAAGATTCGCTCTCGGCAGCTTGGTGATCCGCACACCAGAAAGCTCATCTCTAGAATTGGGCTTCCGAAGTATGAGTCCTTCCACGTTGATGATCAAGGCACGCTCTTCTTTGAACACCGGATGTTTGTTCCAAACTACCCGGGTCTGAGAGACCAAGTTCTCAAGGAGGCACATGATTCGGTTCTTTCTATCCATCCTGGTAGCACAAAGATGTACATGGACTTGAAAACACAATACTGGTGGCCTGGGTTGAAACGGTATTGTGCCAAGTATGTCTCAGAATGTGATGTCTGTCGCAGAGTCAAGGCTGTCCATCAGAAACCATTTGGTCTTCTACAGCCATTGAAACCACCGGAATGGAAATGGGAGAAAGTAGAGATGGACTTCATCACTGGGTTTCCTAGATCGCAGAAGGGCAACAATGCAATCTTTGTTGTCATCGACAGGCTTTCTAAAGTGGCTCATTTCTTCCCAGTCAAAGAAACAATTTCTGGAATTCAGTTGGCTGAGCTCTATATCAACAGAATTGTCTCTCTGTATGGGGTTCCGCTTGAAATCAGTTCCGACCGTGGAAGCATCTTCACCTCAAAGTTCTGGGAGAGTTTCCAAAAAGCTTTGGGAACAAAGTTGAACTTCAGCACTGCTTACCACCCTCAGTCGCAAGGACAAGTGGAAAGAATCAATCAGATTCTGGAGGATATGCTTAGAGCTTGCGTTATCTCTTTTGGCATGAAGTGGGAGGAATGCCTTCCATATGCTGAATTCTCCTACAACAACAGCTTCCAGAAGAGTCTGAAGATGGCACCATTCGAGGCTCTCTATGGTCGCAAGTGCAGAACTCCGATTGGTTGGTCAGGTGCAGGAGAAAGAATCTGGTTTGGCCCTGACATTGTAACCCAAGCAGAGGAGAAGGTGCATATCATTCTGGAGAACCTGAAGATTGCTCAAAGTCGTCAGAAGAGCAACTATGACAGGAAACACACGGATATGGTATATGCCCCTGGTGATCTCGTCTACCTTCGTGTCACTCCCATGAGAGGAACACACCGCTTCGGTATCAAAGGAAAGTTGGCTCCTAGATACATCGGTCCTTTCAAGATACGTGGTAGAAGAGGAGAAGTTGCCTATGCACTGGAGCTTCCGGAAAAACTCAAAGTCCATGATGTTTTCCACATCTCTCAGCTCAAGAAGTGCTCCAAAGACCCCGACAAGACCGTGGACCATGAGCTAATCGACCTCCAAGAAGATCTCTCTTATCAAGAGCACCCCACCAAAATCCTTGAGACCGCAGAACGGAGGACGCGCAACAAGTCCATCAAGTTTTGCAAGGTGCAGTGGTCACACCATTCTGTTGATGAAGCAACATGGGAGCGTGAAGATGAACTCCGTGCCAACCACCCTTCTCTCTTTGTATCTTCTTCTTCTTCCTAGAATCTCGGGGCGAGATTCCTGTTTAGTGGGGGAGAGTTGTAGCATCCCAGTTGTCTAACCCCTGTAATGCTACTGGTTATAATAATAAAAAGGGCCACTTCCAACATATAATTGTTGCATCATCATCATATCATGCTCATGTCATCATGTCACCTTGCATTTGAGCATCATATAAAACCCTTTCTTGTTTGGTTCTTATCTCATGTGCATGATTAATTGTATTTGCCTCTTGATATTGTATTTGGCTCTTGATATATTGTTAAATGCCCAAGTTGAGTTGAGGGCATATCTCTTATTGACTCCACCACCTTTTCTATCACCACCTTATAATTCCACCATCCAACTAATCTGAGCTTGGCATTTTGTTGATTTATCTCTGGCTCATGTTAGTTGGTTGGAAACCACCCATAATCTTTGCTTGGCCTTTGCCCACCTTTTGGGAATGCAAGGATTAAAGCCACATGAAATAATGTTGTTTTCACAATATAACCATTTGGCATTAATTATGTTGCATGGGCCATGCAAGTGCCACCTTTTCTAGTATTTGGTTTTTGCTTGAATTCTAAGTGGATCACTCCTTCCTTGCTTGATCTTGTTTTGGTAGTGTAACCTAGCTCTCTCCCTCTCTTCTCCCCTTTAGCTAAATCCCTACCCCATGACCCATGCACACACCTGTGCTCATGAGGCATGCACCAACCAAACCACCTCTTCTCTTGGTTTTTGCTTGGCCATTGTTGGAGCATGCGTGGACCAAAGAGCAACCATCATCATGATCATCTCTCTCCCTATCTCTCTTTTTCTTGCCTTGTGCTAGTTAGTTTGTTTAGAGCATGCATGATCAAGTGCAAAGAGCCACCCTTCTATCCTTCCCCCTCTCTTAGCTAAACCCTAAGACCTACCTTGCCATCCTCCCATCCTAGCTAAGGCAAACCCTAAACACCCTTCTCTTCTCCCTCTTCCCACCATGGTCACCCCATGCCCCACTCCATCTCTCCCCTTCTCTCTTCCATGCAGGCCCCACCCTAGCACCCTCTACCAGCAAACCTGCCCCCACACGTCCAAGGACCCCTCCCCTAGCTATCTAAACCCTAGCCCGAGCCGGCCCCTCTCCCCTCCCCTCTTTTCCTCACCCTCTCTGCCTCACCTGCCCACGCCCCCAGGCCCACCTGTCCGCCTCCCTGGCCTCGCCTGCCCCACCTGCCAGCCCCCCCTCTAGTGCCCTGCCTTGCCCTGGCCTGACCGAGCCGAGCACGTGAAGGGGAAAGGTGGCCGACGCCACCCTGGCCATCTACCCCTCCCCCACGCTAGCCCCTCCTCGCCCCTCGTTCTTATCCTCTTCCTCACCTCTCTGGCCTCCCCAGATCCCACCCCAGAGGCCTGCCTCGCCTCCCCTCTTTTCCCCCCTCGCCACCGTCTGCCTCGACGCCGTCGTCGGCCTCCCCTCGTCGCCGTCGAACCAGGGAGCAAGGGCGGTACTGCTGGTGTCGGGGAAGGTCCGTAGCCTGCTCTGCGTCGCCCCGTGCCCAGCAGCGAGGAGGAGAAGGACCGGAGCGCCAGGACCGACGCCGCTCCGTCCACAAACCCTAGCTACGCCGGCGTCAGCCCCGCCGCCGTTCACGACCGCCCCGACCCGATCCAAGCACGCCATCAGCCTCGCGGTAAGCCACCGACCCTCCTAGACATGCCCTGGCCCTGCCTCGCTTCCTGCCGGCGACGATCGTTTCGCCGAGCACTCCGCGTGCACCGGCGAGCGAGCGCCTGCCAGCCCGCGTCTGCGCGCGAGAACGTCTTCTAGCCGCCTCCCTCCTTCCTGTCATCACGCCTAAGCCCAGCCCAGTGGTAGCCGCCCCGCTGGCGCGCCCGCGGTCGCGGGATCGAGCCCGGCGCGCCCCCCTTTTCCCTCTGTCGCGCGTGCTGTTTCAGTTCGTCAGCAGAGAAGATCCACAGTACCAGTGGGTCGTTTTGCATTTGCCCCCTCCCCTTTTTGCCTCGTCAACCCGCGGTCCTCAGGGCCCTCTGTCAGCGTCAGTGGTAGTTTTATAAAAAGGGTCCTAGGCTTTTCAAAACTCAACCCGCGGTCCTCTGTTTCCTCAGCCGCTGGCGCGTGGGGCCGCAGCACCCTGGCCCCACCTGTCTGCGACCCAGGCTGGATTAGGCTGTGTATAAAACGTCCCAGAGCCTGTTTAGAATTCAAATATAGTTTAAATTATTTAAAAATTCAAATTCAATTCAGTTTCAAATAACTTTTCCATACTAAATCCAAATTTGACAAATAATACATGTTTGGATATCAGCAAAATGAGAGGATTCCAAATATGACCTTCAATTTGCTTTTTGCACAATTAAAATTCCAAGTTTATGTAAATTACACCAATTGCCACTAGAATTTAATAATTTAATAACTTTTGATTTAAAACTCCGAATTCAACAAATGATATGTCTAAAATGATCAGCTCGACGAGACCTTTCTGTTTATGCTATCCATGACTTTAATTGCAGCATGCATCATATAAAAATATAGGGTACAGCAATGTTATGACAACAAATTGTGAACCAAAACTCCACTAAAATGTTGCTACTTGTTCTCCACACCTCACCATGCCATGCTACCTTTCTTGCCAAGTAAATTGTGCATCATTCATCATGGCATGATTGTTTGTTTGACGCATCTTATTCATATGCTTGTGCTCTATATTCATGTTGGCCTTGTTTGTTTGGTTTTTCTCGGATAGACACTGAGCAGGGGTTATATCAAGAGAACCAGGAGCACTACCCAGATCCGTCCCTTGCTTCGACTGAGATCACAGGCAAGCACTTCCACATGCTTGCATACATACAGTACCTATTGCCTCTATCTTATCCTTGCATCATTGAGTCGCGATTGCATTAAATTGAATCCCAAGTATGCATAGCCTTTACTTTTAAACCCCACCAAGCTTATTCCTCCATCCCATGAGCCATTACTATAGGAGTTGTTTGAGCCATGCGAGTCGTAGAACAGCATGTGTAGGGTATGTGAGCGTCTGATGGATAATGAGGTACCTAAACAACTTAACCTGAGTAGTTCTGGGATAACTAAAGAAAGTGGCACCGGTGAGCAACATCTGCTATTTGGTTTTTCCTGCTCACTTGTGTCCCGTAAGACCCCGAGTACTTGATTCCTGTTCCTTGATTTATCGCGCTATCCACATCCGGGAGGTATATGGGACCCCCCTGAGCCAGAGCTTGATTCCGTCTTATTTCTTGGGGCCACAAACTAGTTTGAGGTTTTCTTTACGATCCTGTACTTATGCCATGCTACTGCTTTATTTACGATTGTGCGAGGAGCACACTGTACTGTTTAGGTAAGCGGAGTGATTACGCGGTATCGACAAGCCCAGCCACACTTTCGGGTTCCCAGTCGTTTACAGCCATTGTCGCAGACCTTGAGTCCGTCTCGGAGCTAGCTTACTTCGTTGCGGGTCTACTCAATGGGGTGGCCCCCTGAAATATTTCTGAATCTTGTGATTGCTTTGTCGTGAAGGCCTCGTTGGGTTTTGATTTGGTTTTTCCGAGGTTGATCGAGTGTGTGTTGCTATTGGTGCACCCCGGCCGGGTAAAACTTTCTGAAAGCCGTGTCCGCGGATATGGACGACTTGGAGCACAGTTTCTCGATCATAGACAAGCATAACTAAAGTACCGCCTTAATTTGACTAAGTAACTTGACTAGTAAATAGTGCAATACTCATGGAATGGTTAATAAAATTGCCAACGGATGGGGGGTTGTTCGTCCGCTTCCTTGTTGGTAAGCAGGGAGGAGGATGGATCTGATGAGATTACCATTATAACTGTTGTTCTTAATTCACGGACATCCGTCTATCATTGGTTAGGCGGATGGTTAGCGTTTATCTGTAGAACTGCTAGGGTTTATCTTTCGCTGCAATTGCGTCACCCCAGGTTGTGTCCCCTTTAGAGGCATTAAGACTTGCTGAGTACCCTTAGGGTCTCACACGATAAATTATTGGTTCAGATGGACAGGTACCCCCGCAGGACGGATACTGGGTGGAAGAAGCCGAAGATGTGGGCAACGATCGTTCGGTGTAGAGATTCCGGGCACGGGGATCCGTGAGACCTGTAGTTGGGATGTGCTTATTTCTATGGCATCTTATGCCGATTTGCTTCTTATCCGTACTCGGATTTTGTTTGCCGCTTCCGCATGATACTCTGATGTGTGTTGTATGAGGAAGTATCCTAAAATATAGATCTATCTAGGTCATTTGAATCTTGCCGTATGGCGTTGCTATATTTCCTTTCTTTCTAGATGGTATGGCTCTGATGTACTCTTGTATGGTGGCTTGCGTACATACCCACTTGTGTACGTAGTTGATCCCTTCGCCTGCCGACTACGCCGCCCGTACAGGTCCCGTTGAGAGGGTAGTGGTTGGGACGTCTGAAAGAACTACCAGTGAGTGGCTTTTGGGGCCCCACCGTACTATTTCAACCACTACCACTCATCCAGGCTTGTATCTAGGAGCGTAGTTCACCGAGGTAGTTACAGGTACTCAGGTGAGGACGGTGTCCTGACAGTGTGGGACAAGCAGAGGAAGGTGCTCGCCAAGGTGAACAGGACGAGGAACCGTATGTATATCCTCAACCTGAAACCTGTAGAACCAGTGTGTCTACTCGCACATGCTAAAGAGGAAAGTTGGTTGTGGCACATGCGATTTGGCCATTTGAACTTCAGAGCTCTATGCGCCTTGGCATCACAAGGAATGGTGTAGGGAATGCCCACGTTGGAGCAGATAGACCAAGTGTGTGATGGTTGTATGTTGGCAAAACAGCGTCGTCTGCCGTTCCCATCTGAAGCAACCTACAGGGCTACACAACAACTGCAACTTGTGCACAGTGACTTGTGTGGACCAATCAGTCCTACAACAAATGGAGGAAATAAATACTTCTTGTTGGTTGTGGATGATTTCTCCAGATATATGTGGGTAGTTTTGCTGAAGTCCAAGGATGAGGCACTTGATGCGCTGAAGAAGATTCAGAGAGCAGCTGAGATAGAGAAAAATCTAAAGCTGAAAGCGATCAGGACTGACCGTGGTGGGGAGTTCACTTCAGATGCCTTTGGTAGTCATTGCGATGATCATGGGATCAAGCACTTCCTCACTGCACCATACACACCTCAGCATAATGGTGTGGTGGAGAGGAGAAATCAGACCGTGGTGAGTATGGCTCGAAGTTTACTGAAAAGCATGAGTGTACCAGCTCGGTTTTGGGGAGAGGCAGTAAGTACTGCAGTTTACCTTCTTAATCGCTCTCCGACGAAGAGTGTAAAAGGAATGACTCCCTATGAAGCATGGCATGAAAGGAAACCCTCAGTTGCTCATCTGCGAACTTTTGGTTGTGTTGCACATGTAAAGAAAATGGGACCAGGGCTCACAAAGCTGTCTGACAGGAGTTGTCAAATGGTTTTGATCGGTTATGAGCCTAGATCAAAAGCTTATCGTATGTTTGATCCAAACACTGGCAAGTTGGTTGTGTCTCGAGACGTAATATTCGAAGAAGACAGGTGCTGGGATTGGGTTTCTACAGCCTCAACTGAAGCCAGTAAAGAGACGGTGTTTACTGTTCACTATCCGGCACACATATATGAAAATGCTGGTGCTACTGAAAAGGAACCGTTTTCACCTGATATGGCCACACCTCAGCCAGCTGTTAAGACCCGTCGTGCAAGTGATAATGCAGCGATTCCACTACCAATTCCTCTATCCACACTGTCACCCTCTGGAACATCACAGCTGACGCCAAGGTCTGCAGACACAGCCAGTACACCACAGACTGAGCCGTCGCAAGGGCCACAGGGCAAACGATTGCTTCAGGAAGTGTATGAGGAATCGGAAGAAATTGATGCTGTCTATTCGAATCTCTGTCTGCTCGGTCAAGAGGAACCTGCAACGTTCTCAGAGGCAGAGAAAAGCAAGAAGTGGCAGTTGGCAATGAAAGAGGAAATGGACTCAATCATTGAAAATGGAACTTGGACTCTCGCTGATCTACCAAAGGGGCACAAAGCCATCGGTCTGAAATGGGTCTATAAACTGAAGAAGGACTCAACCGGTGTCGTGGTGAAACACAAGGCGAGGCTTGTCGCAAAGGGATATGTGCAGCGACATGGAATCGACTATGATGAAGTTTTCGCTCCTGTTGCGAGGATGGAAACAGTGAGATTGATTGTGGCCCTAGCTGCTCAAAAGGGATGGGAAATTCACCACATGGATGTGAAATCAGCATTTCTAAATGGTGACCTGGAGGAGGAAGTGTATGTGTCTCAACCCCCAGGCTTTGAGCAGAAGAACAAGGAGCACAAGGTGCTAAAACTGAAGAAAGCTTTATATGGCCTGAAGCAGGCTCCCAGAGCCTGGAACGCAAAGCTAGACAAGACTCTGACAACACTTGGTTTTGAGAAATGTCCAGCTGAGCACGCAGTATACAAAAGAACAGCAGGTGAATCTTCACTGTTGGTAGGGGTTTATGTGGATGATCTCATCATCACGGGAGAGAAAACCACTGAAATCTCAAAGTTCAAGGGCCAAATGAAGCAGATGTTCAGTATGAGTGATTTGGGTTTGCTCAGTTACTATCTAGGCATTGAAGTAAAGCAAACCTCTGAAGGAATCTATTTGAGTCAATCTGGTTACGCCTCAAAAGTTCTCACGAAGTGTGGAATGGAGAAGTGTAATCCTGCAGCCACACCTATTGAACCAAAGCTAAAATTAAGCAAAGTAAGTTCTAGTCCTTCTGTAAATGCAACTGAATATCGCAGCATAGTGGGCAGCTTAAGGTACCTGGTACACACAAGACCGGACATTTGTTATGCTGTAGGTGTGGTCAGTCGTTTTATGGAGAGCCCCACTGAAGAACATATGGTGGCACTGAAGCGTGTGTTGAGGTACGTGCGAGGAACTCTGAACTTTGGTTGTTTTTATAGAAGAGAAGCAACAGAGCAATTGCAGCTGATGGGATTCAGTGATAGTGATCTAGATGGTGACATAGATGACAGGAAGAGCACTACAGAAATCATCTTCTATCTTGGCTCTAGTCCCATTACCTGGTCCTCTCAGAAACAGAAAACCGTGGCACTGTCATCATGTCAAGCTGAATACATGGCAGCAACAGCAGCAGCCTGTCAAGGCATCTGGCTTGTTCGTCTGCTGGAAGATCTGTTTGGAGAGAAAGCTATCAAGATTGTGTTGCAGGTGGACAACCAGTCAGCTATTTCATTGAGCAAGAACCCTGTCTATCATGACAGGAGTAAACATATAGAGACACGCTATCATTTCATCCGTGAATGCGTGGAGAATGGACAGGTCGTGGTGAAGCACGTCCGAACCGAAGATCAAATGGCTGATATCCTCACCAAGGCTTTGGGAAGAGTCAAGTTCCTAGAGATGAGGAAGAGGATTGGGATGGCAGTCACAGGTTAGTGTCAACAAGCTTAAGGGAGAGAATGTTAGTTGTTAATCATGTTGACACGTTTGTAGTTTTTCTTTTGTACACGACATGGTCTGTCGTTGTTGTGTTGTGAAGCACGTCTCTGTTTAGTTCAGAGAATAAATAGGATCTGATCGTGTGCCTGTACACGTTTCAGAGTTAGCGAGATTTTAGGATCGCTCCGCACGTTCTCGTCCATGGGATGGCATGGAGGCAACGGATCGTGTAAGCGTTAGTTTCGGGTTGTTCCTCTGAATAAAAGGAAATCCCTGAAAAGACGCACGGTTAACGCGTCGCAAAACTCTGTCTGTACCTGTGCACTGTGCTCGTGTGAGTTTCAGAAAAGTTTCAGGCGACGAACTACTCTTCCACCCAAATATCCACCATACAGATCGAGTGATCCAGGTTTGAGACCTGTCATCCCCTGCGGCCATCCCGGTGGGTCCCTTCCCGGTCATCATCATCGGTGACAACGAGGCGGATGCGGCCGAGGCTGGCGGGGGAGTGCCCTCTAAGGAAGAAGAGGAACCTGAAGAAGTTGAGTTTGACGAATCCACCGACTCTGACGAGGTCCATGTCTCCTTCTCCGATGCGCCTCCAGAGTCGCACCCGGACAGCATCAACGTGTTCATGCCCTATGTTCCGATGGAGCACTCCGAGAACCTGGCGTTTGCCTTCGTCACCTCGCCCGCCGCTTCCCCAGCTCACTTCATCCGCCATATGCTCTCCAGGCGGGGGAAAACGACCCTCCTTTCGCCGTCCTCCATGCATCTCAGGGCGCGTCGGCGTGGTGGTCTTCGCCACCTCCTTCGACGGGGAGTACGCCATCAACTGTGGACCGTACCTCGGGCGCGAGCACTCTGTCCACCTCACCCGCCACGAAGACACGGACAAACGCTTCTTGTTCGTGCAAGAGGAGCTCGTCGCTATCTCCATCGAGGACTTCCCCATGGAGCACTAGTCTCCGCCGCACATCATCCACTATTCCACTTCCTCCCTGGCTTCCCTCCCGGTGATGACGGCCATGGCGTGCCCTTCGTCATCGGCAGGAATGTCTTTCCGGGCGGATTCGACCCGAACTCATCGCCTCCTCCGCCCTGGCAATGATGGTGGCTCCGACAGCGTCATCGAGATGCCTGGCGGCGGAGCCATGTGGGGCGCGCATACTCTGGTGGTTCGCACGGTTCCCATCCTCGCCAAGCCTTCTAACGTGGAGGTCAAGTTGTTCCCTGGCTTCTTCGAGGTGCAGGTCTCTGGGCCTCGTGGGGCCAAAGGCTTTTACAAGATCCCCACTGCGCCTCGCGGCTCGAGCCCCCCGCTGGTCACCAACTTTGTCTCTTGCTCCATTGGGCACCTCGCCCAGGTGGCCTCTGTGGAGTATGCTTTCCCGTCGGTCCTCTCGGTGGCTGTTACTGCCGCGACCCGCAAGCGGTTTTGGTCCCTCCTTCCTCTGTTGTGCTGGAAGACATGGTGGTTGCTGGGCTGGATGGGCCAGGCCCCGGCGACTATGACAAGGTCGAGGGGGAAGGTGACGCCCTGCAACTTTCCTCGGGCCCTACCGCTCCCGAGCAGGCCCTGGCTGGGCTGGCGGAGGTCGTCGTGGCCCCTTTGCCGCCGCGGCGCAGCCCGAGGCTTGCCCTAATCGAAGGATCCTCCTTTGTGTCCGAGCTGGAACACGCCTCCAGGCGGAAGAGGTCCAAGATGGAGGGGTTGCCGGGGCCGTCATGTCTCGTCCTGCTACCCTCGAAGGAGCTGCTGGAGCTGGGGGCCAGTTCTTTTTGGCTTATAGACCGGCTTAGCTGAGAAAATAAGTTGCAGCCGAAAAGAACTTGATTTTTAAGCTGAGGTTAATTTTTCAGCCACCGTCGTTTGTTGTGTAGTTGCATCAAGCCACCGAGAGGCAGCTTCCCGGAGCTTCCCGGGCTGCTGGGTTTATGTAGATTTCAGTTCTCCAAAGTACCCTTCACATCTAACCGTTATTACGTCGCATATGCCATCCCACGTCCTTTTTATAGAGCGAAACGTTTTCTCATCCTATACACCCAACTCCTGAGTCGAAAGGGTTTCCACGCGAAACCTGCCAGCGCCGCCTCCGACCTCAAACCCATCTTCACCTCCGACCTCAAATCCCACCAGCGCCAAATCCTAACTCAACCAGCTACGTACCTAGCAGCATCCCTGGCCTGCCCTTCCTCACGCCAAGGAGCCCACAGCTTTTTCCGTCAGAAGCAAGGTACGATTGTATGTGGCATTGTTTGTTAGCTCCATCCGGTAGATTGAATAATGTTTGATGGTTTATTTTTTAGGTACTTGGTATTGTAATATAAAATTGTGTCATAGATTTTGTTAAAACATGGATGAATCTAGACATTATTTAGTACTTCCTCTGACTCATATTAGTTGACTCAAATTTGTCTAGATTTGGACGAATCTAGACACTATTTAGTATATAGGTTCATCCAAATTTTGACAAATCCAAGTCAACTAATATGGGTCGGAGAAAGTATATAGATACATCCAAATTTATTTTTGACATCTATTTTAATACGGAGGAAGCAGTAGATTGGATGTGGTACTGTACGTGTTGTTGATTACTTGTTCGTAGTGCTATTGAAAATTGTTCCAAAAAACAGTATACAGGTATATGATGAGCAATTTCTCTTGATCCGAACACATATTGAGCTATTATGACATTGATTTTGTAATATATGGCATAGATGGAAAAAGGGAAACAGTGAAAGCAACGTGGGATCCTGTGGCCCATACTATTTTTCTTGATGTGTGCATTGAAGAAGTGCAAGCAAAAAACCGTCAACCGGGCCAAAGTTGTTTGAACGCAGTTGGCTATGCAAATCTAGTTAGAAAATTTAATGAGCGCACATCTTGAAATTATGAGCGCAAACAATTCAAAAACAGATGGGAGGCACTCAAAAAGGACTATAATTGTTGGAAGTCATTGAATCAACATGCATCGGGCCTAGGAAGAGATCCTATAACCAATAGCATTGCAGCTAGCGATGATTGGTGGGACAATGAAATAAAGGTATTGCCATCTATACATATGATTCATGATTTATTTTATTTTTATATGTTATACTAATATACTAGTTTTATCGATTATTGCAGAAATGTGCAGAGGCAAGCAAGTTTCGGTATGCTCCGCTAGCGGATGAGGATAAGATGAGGGAGATTTTTGAGCAACACAGTGTTACAAATGAGTATGCTAGGGTGCCAATTCCATCATCTCAAGTTGGGACCTCTCATATTAATATTGTGAATGATGATGACTCTGGATGTGAAGAAATTACACCTACTCAGGGTCAGGTTAAAGGTGGAAAGAAAAGAGCATGTCCTTATTCACCTAGTCCAGCAACACTTGAAAAGGTGGCAAAGGTTGACGAAGAGAAAGCAGCATTCACACGCATGGTAGATTTGTTTGTAAAGAGGGAAGAAAAGAGAAATTCTGTCTCAACTGAGCCTCAAGTGGCTATTGATCATGTAAAAGTTGAGTTTAAAGAGATGATGACCATGGTGGTTAAAGCGGGAGGATTGCCTGGAACTGATGAGCATTTCTATGCTTCACAGCTGTTCATGAAAAAGGAATATCGTGATGCATTCGGATGTTCTTGTTTTGAGGACGCTGAGCCTCATACGATACTTGGATGGATCAGTAGGACGTGGGAGATGTTTATTAAAAATAAATAGGAGAGGAAAATATGTCTTATTTGCTTTGAACCACAGTAGTCGTGTCTTGACAAAACTATTATTTGCTATCAAGTTGTAATGTCGTGAACCCAATCATTTTCTATCAAGTTGTAATCTCGTGAACATATCATTTGATATCAACTTGTATTGTTTTCAACCTACTGTTTGCTCTCAACTATTTAATGTTATGTTTGTATGTTTTGGACAGATGGATAACTCGAATGATGAAGAAGATGAAGAATTTGAAATGTGCATGTTTGCAATGGGCTGTCATCTTCGATGGCGTGAGAAGGTGCCATATGCACCTAGAAAATTACCCATGATGACAGGTCTCCAGTGGGTTGAAGATAAAGAACAAGATGGAAGAAGGTTCTACTCTATGTTCAGGATGCGGAGGTCAGTGTTTTACCCATTACTTGACTTGTTAGTTGAGAAATATGGACTGAAGTCAACATGCAATATGTCAAGCAAAGAAGCATTAGCTCAGTTTTTATGGACTTTGGGGTCACGCTAGAGCACTGATAATGTTTCAGATCGACTTGAACATAGCCGCTCTACCATTAATAAAAAGTTTCATGAGGTCTTAGAATGTGTATATCGTATGGCTGGTGATTATATTACACCCAAAGATCCAACTTTCACCCAAGTTCATCCAAAACTGAGGGGACGTAAATTTTGGCCTTATTTCAAAGATGCCATCGGGGCCATAGATGGAACACATATTCCTTGTATTGTGCCAGAACAGGATCAGCCTAAATACCGCAACAGAAAAGGTGTTACAAGTCAAAATGTCATGGCAATATGTGATTTCGATTTGAGGTTCACTTTTGTCGTCGCGGGATGGCCTGGATCTGTTCACGACACACGTGTATGGTCTGATGCTAGGGTTGAATACAATAATTATCCACACCCTCCCAAAGGTAATCATCGTATATGGATCATTTTTACACAAATGTGTACTATTGTTTGTAAATTCATATTATCTAATTAATGTCCTTTTTTCTATTATTATAGATAAATACTACCTTGTTGACTCCGGATATCCAAACAGAGATGGGTATTTAGCACCGTACAAACAACAGCGGTACCATGTACCTGAGTTCCAACATGCACCTCCACGAGGGAGAGAGGAGACCTTCAACCATCGGCATTCCTCTCTACGAAACGTCATCGAAAGAGCATTCGGTGTTCTCAAGATGAAGTGGCGAATTTTATTAGGAATAACAAGGTACAAGACAGAGACGCAAACGATGATCATAACTGCATGCATGTGCCTCCATAACTTCATTCGCGACAGCAATCTACGTGATGAGCATTTTGACAAGTTCGGTACCGATGAATATGTTCATGTTGAGAGTGCTTCGCATCCCAGTGTTGCGCCCGCAGATGATGGTACGATGGACGTAGTACGTGATGCTATTGCTCACGGTCTCGTGCCTTGATTTTTATTTATTATTAGGAAGAAAACTTGTCATAATTTGATGGCCTTTCTTTATTTGACATTTCTATCAAGTACGTACTGTTCAATATTTTCTCTTGTAATATTTCGTATTTTATGAGATCTATAAATTATTTCCATCTCGTATTAACGGTAAATAGATTGGATAATTACATATAATTTCTATCTCATAATATCACGTCTAGGAATATTTTAGATTTTTTTAATACAATTGATAAAATAAGCCCGGACGAAATAAGCCGAAAAGAACTGGACTGCAGTTTCTCTGGGGCTTATTTTCACTGCAGTTTCTTTGAGACAGCTAAGTTTAAGCCGTTTCTGCACAAGCCTCAGCCGAAAAGAACTGGCCCTAAGGGCCAGTTCTTTTTGGCTTATAGACCGGCTTAGCTGAGAAAATAAGTTGCAGCCGAAAAGAACTTGATTTTTAAGCTGAGCTTAATTTTTCAGCCACCGTCGTTTGTTGTGTAGTTGCATCAAGCCACCGAGAGGCAGCTTCCCGGAGCTTCCCGGGCTGCTGGGTTTATGTAGATTTCAGTTCTCCAAAGTACCCTTCACATCTAACCGTTATTACGTCGCATATGCCATCCCACGTCCTTTTTATAGAGCGAAACGTTTTCTCATCCTATACACCCAACTCCTGAGTCGAAAGGGTTTCCACGCGAAACCTGCCAGCGCCGCCTCCGACCTCAAACCCATCTTCACCTCCGACCTCAAATCCCACCAGCGCCAAATCCTAACTCAACCAGCTACGTACCTAGCAGCATCCCTGGCCTGCCCTTCCTCACGCCAAGGAGCCCACAGCTTTTTCCGTCAGAAGCAAGGTACGATTGTATGTGGCATTGTTTGTTAGCTCCATCCGGTAGATTGAATAATGTTTGATGGTTTATTTTTTAGGTACTTGGTATTGTAATATAAAATTGTGTCATAGATTTTGTTAAAACATGGATGAATCTAGACATTATTTAGTACTTCCTCTGACTCATATTAGTTGACTCAAATTTGTCTAGATTTGGACGAATCTAGACACTATTTAGTATATAGGTTCATCCAAATTTTGCCAAATCCAAGTCAACTAATATGGGTCGGAGAAAGTATATAGATACATCCAAATTTATTTTTGACATCTATTTTAATACGGAGGAAGCAGTAGATTGGATGTGGTACTGTACGTGTTGTTGATTACTTGTTCGTAGTGCTATTGAAAATTGTTCCAAAAAACAGTATACAGGTATATGGTGAGCAATTTCTCTTGATCCGAACACATATTGAGCCATTATGACATTGATTTTGTAATATATGGCATAGATGGAAAAAGGGAAAACAGTAAAAGCAACGTGGGATCCTGTGGCCCATACTATTTTTCTTGATGTGTGCATTGAAGAAGTGCAAGCAAAAAACCGTCAACCGGGCCAAAGTTGTTTGAACGCAGTTGGCTATGCAAATCTAGTTAGAAAATTTAATGAGCGCACATCTTGAAATTATGAGCGCAAACAATTCAAAAACAGATGGGAGGCACTCAAAAAGGACTATAATTGTTGGAAGTCATTGAATCAACATGCATCGGGCCTAGGAAGAGATCCTATAACCAATAGCATTGCAGCTAGCGATGATTGGTGGGACAATGAAATAAAGGTATTGCCATCTATACATATGATTCATGATTTATTTTATTTTTATATGTTATACTAATATACTAGTTTCATCGATTATTGCAGAAATGTGCAGAGGCAAGCAAGTTTCGGTATGCTCCGCTAGCGGATGAGGATAAGATGAGGGAGATTTTTGAGCAACACAGTGTTACAAATGAGTATGCTAGGGTGCCAATTCCATCATCTCAAGTTGGGACCTCTCATATTAATATTGTGAATGATGATGACTCTGGATGTGAAGAAATTACACCTACTCAGGGTCAGGTTAAAGGTGGAAAGAAAAGAGCATGTCCTTATTCACCTAGTCCAGCAACACTTGAAAAGGTGGCAAAGGTTGACGAAGAGAAAGCAGCATTCACACGCATGGTAGATTTGTTTGTAAAGAGGGAAGAAAAGAGAAATTCTGTCTCAACTGAGCCTCAAGTGGCTATTGATCATGTAAAAGTTGAGTTTAAAGAGATGATGACCATGGTGGTTAAAGCGGGAGGATTGCCTGGAACTGATGAGCATTTCTATGCTTCACAGCTGTTCATGAAAAAGGAATATCGTGATGCATTCGGATGTTCTTGTTTTGAGGACGCTGAGCCTCATACGATACTTGGATGGATCAGTAGGACGTGGGAGATGTTTATTAAAAATAAATAGGAGAGGAAAATATGTCTTATTTGCTTTGAACCACAGTAGTCGTGTCTTGACAAAACTATTATTTGCTATCAAGTTGTAATGTCGTGAACCCAATCATTTTCTATCAAGTTGTAATCTCGTGAACATATCATTTGATATCAACTTGTATTGTTTTCAACCTACTGTTTGCTCTCAACTATTTAATGTTATGTTTGTATGTTTTGGACAGATGGATAACTCGAATGATGAAGAAGATGAAGAATTTGAAATGTGCATGTTTGCAATGGGCTGTCATCTTCGATGGCGTGAGAAGGTGCCATATGCACCTAGAAAATTACCCATGATGACAGGTCTCCAGTGGGTTGAAGATAAAGAACAAGATGGAAGAAGGTTCTACTCTATGTTCAGGATGCGGAGGTCAGTGTTTTACCCATTACTTGACTTGTTAGTTGAGAAATATGGACTGAAGTCAACATGCAATATGTCAAGCAAAGAAGCATTAGCTCAGTTTTTATGGACTTTGGGGTCACGCTAGAGCACTGGTAATGTTTCAGATCGACTTGAACATAGCCGCTCTACCATTAATAAAAAGTTTCATGAGGTCTTAGAATGTGTATATCGTATGGCTGGTGATTATATTACACCCAAAGATCCAACTTTCACCCAAGTTCATCCAAAACTGAGGGGACGTAAATTTTGGCCTTATTTCAAAGATGCCATCGGGGCCATAGATGGAACACATATTCCTTGTATTGTGCCAGAACAGGATCAGCCTAAATACCGCAATAGAAAAGGTGTTACAAGTCAAAATGTCATGGCAATATGTGATTTCGATATGAGGTTCACTTTTGTCGTCGCGGGATGGCCTGGATCTGTTCACGACACACGTGTATGGTCTGATGCTAGGGTTGAATACAATAATTATCCACACCCTCCCAAAGGTAATCATCGTATATGGATCATTTTTACACAAATGTGTACTATTGTTTGTAAATTCAAATTACCTAATTAATGTCCTTTTTTCTATTATTGTAGATAAATACTACCTTGTTGACTCCGGATATCCAAACAGAGATGGGTATTTAGCACCGTACAAACAACAGCGGTACCATGTACCTGAGTTCCAACATGCACCTCCACAAGGGAGAGAGGAGACCTTCAACCATCGGCATTCCTCTCTACGAAACGTCGTCGAAAGAGCATTCGGTGTTCTCAAGATGAAGTGGCGAATTTTATTAGGAATAACAAGGTACAAGACAGAGACGCAAACGATGATCATAACTGCATGCATGTGCCTCCATAACTTCATTCGCGACAGCAATCTACGTGATGAGCATTTTGACAAGTTCGGTACCGATGAATATGTTTATGTTGAGAGTGCTTCGCATCCCAGTGTTGCGCCCGCAGATGATGGTACGATGGACGTAGTACGTGATGCTATTGCTCACGGTCTCGTGCCTTGATTTTTATTTATTATTAGGAAGAAAACTTGTCATAATTTGATGGTCTTTCTTTATTTGACATTTCTATCAAGTACGTACTGTTCAATATTTTCTCTTGTAATATTTCGTATTTTATGAGATCTATAAATTATTTCCATCTCGTATTAACGGTAAATAGATTGGATAATTACATATAATTTCTATCTCATAATATCACGTCTAGGAATATTTTAGATTTTTTTAATACAATTGATAAAATAAGCCCGGACGAAATAAGCCGAAAAGAACTGGACTGCAGTTTCTCTGGGGCTTATTTTCACTGCAGTTTCTTTGAGACAGCTAAGTTTAAGCCGTTTCTGCACATGGCTCAGCCGAAAAGAACTGGCCCGAAGGTCTGGGCCCGCTTGGTGTTGGGGATGTCGGCCTCCTCGCCCAAGCCTGTGAGGCCGTTGTTCAGGGGGGTGCCTTCCAGTGGCTAGATGTTGGCTCCTAGAAGTTCACGCCCGCTCCGCCCCACCGTTTCCTTGCTTCATGTCATTCGTCTGTTGTGGTTGATCTCCCAGTCGCCTCCTTGTACCCTTGCCGTGGTTGTCTCCCAGAAATCGCATTTATGTACGTATGAAAAAATTGCATTTATTTTTGAAATTTGAAGTGAAAAAATTGCATTTATTTTTGAAAATTGAAGTACCATTTCTGTTGTTTTATCAAAATACTGAGCTCCTTGGAGCAAGTTGCACTCCGGTATTATCCATTTTAAGCTTTATTACTTTATTGGAATATTGATGCTTGCTTCGGTGTCCCCATGTCTCGCACCTCGCCCCGTGCTGTCGGAACCTTTGCAGGCTGCAGCACGCGCCCTTGCAGCTTTCGCGCCGCCCGTCTTTGCTGCTGGCACTGTGGAGCTCCCCCACTAGCGAGATCTCCGGCGACGATACTACGAGCCATCGCCGGAGTTGCAAGAGTCATAGGTGAGTCTCCGGCGAGAGTCGTGGCCTACATCTCTGCTGTCGGGCACATCCCCATGCCCTCGAGCTCCATAGTTTTGGTGTTGCTACAAGTGGCACCGGCATTGCTGCCAGCGGTTCGGATTTGTGCTGCCCTAGGTATGCAGCGGTGCTACCATAGACATATGGTAGTGCTAACCAGCTTCAGGGACGGTGATATAGAACGGCTCTACAACGATGCTATCGTGATTTATTTTTGCTACAACTTGCTATATGATATTGTTACAATAGTACAGAAGTTTTCCTACAAAGTTCAAGTGAGAGTCTTCGACGATGTCTGCGCAAATCGGGTTTGCTACAATATTAGATTTTTTTGCTACAACCGCTCTGTTTTTTTTCTACACTAGTAAAATGTATTTTCTACAAGGTCTCCAGCGAGGTCTCCGGCGAATTCGGTTTTGCTACGAGATCTCCGGCGAGGTCGGATTATCTACAATAGGATGTTTTATTTGCTACAACAATTTTATTGTTTTGCTACATTAGCGTATTACTACAAGATATTCGGTGAAGTCTCCGGTGAGATCTCCCGGGGAAAGTCTCCGGCGATTCTCCAGCAAAGTCGATTTTCCTACATGAGCTCAATGTTTTTGCTATACAGTCTCCGGCGAGGTCTCCGACAAACTCTCCGGTTAGGTCTAGTTTGTCTGTTCTTTTTTGGACCTAATCATTTTCTGCTACATGTAGCAAAAGCAGGACAATTTGTAGCAAAAACGAGGCATGCTGTAGCAAAAACGGGATATAGACATTTTTTAGGGGACACGTGGCAGCAGGGGGACCCAGGGGATTTCGGGGGATTATCCTCCGAGGGACATGTAATACTCCCCTTACAGAAATCACATGTACATATGAAAATTTTAATTTATTTTTAAATTTTAAGTACTATTTCTGTTGTTTTATCAAAATACTGAGCTCCTTGGAGCTTGGGGTCCAAAATGTTGCACTCCGGTATTATGCATTTTAAAACTCATCAAAGCTTTATTACCTTATTGAAACATTGATGCTTGCTTCGGTGTCCCCGCTGTCCACCCTCCCGCGGATGAAACTCAAGGGAACAATTTTTGGCATAGAAAAATTCATATCCAGACCACGTATACCCGCGAGGTAGAGTAGGGTATATTCCACGTCCCCATATACAGGCGATGCAGGCAACGTGGTTATATACACCCGGACGTTCCGCCTCCCCGTAGACCCGTGCACAAATGTACATGTACACCCATTATACCGTCTGTGTACATCCAAGTAGGTCATACGGTCTTCAAGTGGGCTTGTACGGGCCTTGCACGGAATACCGTGAAATCCTAGACATCCATGTATGTTTGCTAAAGTTTTAGGAGTGGGGACACCGAAGCAAAAGTGTGAAATATTTATATTTATTTCCCCTATTTATTTTAAAAAAAAACAGGAGGGATCCTCCCGGTTCCATTTAAGAAACCAAACATCCAACGAGTACAAGGGTTCAGGTATCAAATGAAAAACAAACTGCTAAGTCTAAAGAAACTTCCCGAAATAATAAGGGAAAAGTAAGTCTAAGATCTCACAACAGCCGCAGACAAGAACAAAGAGGCCACTCAACAGCATCACGCAAACACTTCTTTAGGGTCTAAGACTCCTGGCCTCATGATCGGGGATGCCTAGAGCTCAGCTTCTAGAGTGGAGGTAGGGCTGGCAGAGACCGAAGGTTGCAGCTGACGAGGGTGAAGGAACTTTTCATACTCAACAGGTGCAGCCTTGGGGAGATCTTGTGGGCGCCAGAGCGGAGCAACCGCATTCATCCCAGCGATTACCACATTAGGCAGAGATGTTGGAGAAGAACACTTCAGTGGAAGTGCTGGCAGAAGCTTTCCACCAATTCCATCATCGATTCCTTGAAAAGGAGCCACCACCTTCTGATAGTTCTTAATATGATCAACCAAATTTGTTTCATACTAAGCCATGTCAGTCCATTGAAGGTCAAATCATTCCTGAGTCTCCAAATGGACCATAACACGGCAGCACATATGGAATTCATAAAAGCATGTTTGTTGTTAGCAATCCAAAAATGGGAAATAGAAGATAGATTAGCACCTAAAGGCCTACCAAAGAAAGCACTAACTTCTCCCCAAATTTGTTTAGCTACTATACAATCAAAAATAGGTGGTGGACTGTTTCATGACTAGAACAAAACACAATTCTAGAGGCTTATTTAGATTTCTTTTTTGTAGATTATCACTAGTCATAATCTTATTATGCATAACCAGCCATAAGAAGATATGTATCCTAGGGGGGATGACCAATTTCCAAATAGCAGGTATGAAAATCTGTTTGACCCCTCTTAAGTTAATGGCATCATACAAGGAACTAGCAAAATAAGATCTAGAGCTATTATATGCCCAAATCAGAGCATCATTGTCTATAGACAGAATGACAGCTCGAATGATGGACTCCAGACTATACCAGAGCTCCAAAAGCAAGGGGCAAAATTTCTCCTAAAAGATAGCTTCAATATAGATCCATCCCAGACTTGAGCAATGGTACTACATTGTTCATTATCGATGGAGTAGAGAGCCCAAAACTGGATGGCTAAGGCGGAGGTACCAAACCAAGTGTCCTCCCAAAATCTAATTTTACTACCATCACCTACATTCCACCTATACCCAAACTTCACAGCTTGAGGAACCCACATCACATCTTTCCAAAAAGTAGGCGTATTGGTGTCCTCACTACACAAGATATTAGGGGAAGAGGCAGAGTATTTTTTATCTACAATCTGTTTCCATAGTTTCTGGTCATCAAGAGAGTGTCTCTTAATCCAGGAACCTAGCAAATAGATGATTAAATCTCTAATATTTGGTATGCCTAGGCCACCAAAGTCCTTGTGCATACAAACTAGGGGCCAATTTTCCAAACGGATTTTCCTATGTCCTTCAAAATCATTCCAGAGGCAATTGGTCATCTGAGTATTAATCATGTCTAAAGCCCATTTGGGGAATTTGAAGAAAAAGAGCAAGTAGATGGGGATACTTGCAAGACAAGACTTAATCAACACTAATCTAGAAGCATAGGAAAGCAGTTTCCCTCTCCACCCTGCAATGCGTTTGATAATCTTATCAATAAAAGGTTGAATATCCTCTCTTCTCAGCTTCTCAAAGTGGAGGGGAATGCCTACGATTTAATGGCAAACTCCCCTAGGGAACACTCAAATATATCCCTAAAGATGGCAGATTCCTCAGCCTCCATATTAATAGGTATAAGCTCACTTTTACCAAAGTTTATTATCATACTAGACACCTGTTCAAAACAGGTAAGAGTAACTCTAAGATTTTTAACCAGGGCATGATCATTAGCAACAAAGAGGATAGTGTCATCAGCATATTGGAGGTTGATGACACCTCCAGGATAAAGATTATGTCAAAGGCCCTTAATAAGGTTAGACTCAGAAGCTTTGAATAGCATTCTGGTGAGAGTGTCAACAATGTGATTGAATAAAATGGAAGAAAGGGGACCCCCTGTCTCAAGCCTTTTCCAGTAAGGAAAAAGTTGCTTTCCAAGTTATTCAG
This sequence comes from Avena atlantica, assembly GCA_910589765.1. Classification (NCBI taxonomy): domain Eukaryota; kingdom Viridiplantae; phylum Streptophyta; class Magnoliopsida; order Poales; family Poaceae; genus Avena; species Avena atlantica. Next base: position 247,076,177 of record OU342736.1, read on the forward strand.
CTTGACACCTATAGACCCCCCCCCCCCAATATCTAACTTGACTAGCTTGATAAAATGATGACTAAAACCTCTCCTTTCTAGAAGCTGAAAGAGAAAGTCAAGGTTAACTTTATCAAAGGCTTTCTCATAGTCTAATTTGAGCACAATGCCTTTAATTTAGATTTGTGAACAGAATGAATAACCTCATGGGTTGTAACCACACTTTCTAAGATATATCTACCTTTTTATAAAAGCTAATAGATTCAAGGAAATTAACCTATGCGGAGATCTTAGCCTAACAGTAATCACTTTGGTAAACAACTTTAAAATGTAGTTAAGCAAACTTATAGGCCTAATTTTTTTTAATATGGGTAGCATTAGCCTCTTTTGGGATGAGAGACAACATAGCAAATTTAGCCTAAAAACATCCAGTCTACCAGCATGGAAATCAGAAAACATATTCATAATGTCATTCTTAACTAGATTTCAGAATTTTTGGTAAAAAAATAAAACAATGCCATCAGGGCCACGGGCACCATCAACATAAGAATTAAACAGATCATATTTAACCTCTTCTTCAGAGAAAGGAGATTCCAACATATCATTATTTTCAAAAGTAACTAAGTCATTATCACAGAATAAACCCTCTGATAACTTAAACCCCGGTCTATCCTCCTTACTAAACAGATCCTTATGAAAGTTAACAGCTACCTCTATCATTTTATCATGGACCATCTAGAGAATGAATCAAGGTATTCCTCCTCCTTTCATTAGCTACAGTCTGAAAGTAAGAAGTATTCTTATCATCCTCTTTAATATCCCTATCTCTAGATCTTTGCCTAACCTTAATTTCTTCTTTAAGCTAGACTAGCACAAAACCCGTGCATTGCAACGGCGTGTCGCAATTTGCACATGCTAGAATTGAATATAATTATCTATAGTAAATATGTTAGTGTGATCAACCCGTGGCGTAATCCTAGCCTCTGAGCCGAGTCCCTATGATCAGTTCGGCCTTTCGTCCTAACTTATTCTTTTATTGAGGTGAAGTGGTTCTGGTTGACATTGAATTGAGTAATTTCAAATTTAAGTGTATATTACTTCTAGATCTAATATCCGTGGGTTGCAACGATAATAAAAACCAGAAGTTCTTTTGAGCACACCAGGAGTTCCGGCTCCAACTTCTTATGCTACAATCAAATATTTATAATTCATTTTTGACGATTTTTTCACCCTCAAACCTGTCTTCCTGTTGCCATGTACCCGGTGCCGTGGTCTTGAATGAGCCCATCTTTTTAGACTATGATCAACAATTAGTACTCCTAGATGGTCTTGAGCAGATCATCCCTGACTTTGTACATGAGCACATTTTCCTATCGTCTTGAACCTCTTCTTCAACGTGACCTTCTTGCCGTTGGCTTTGGGCAGTTTATATGTCTTGTTTGCGCCTGCATGAAATGTTGACTTGACAAAGTTAAGCCTCTTTCGACCAAGATGATCTCATCACTACAGGAATGGGAAGCTACGCCAACGGCCAGTCGCTACGCCGACGGCCAAACATCGGGGCCGTCGGCGTAGCCATCGTCTAGGCCAGCTCCGCCAAGCAGCCGTCGGCGTAGAATTTCCCTCGGCATATCCTATGCTACGCCGACGGCTGCCCTCGGCGCAGCATACGCCGACGGCTGCCCTCGGCGTAGCTATTTTTTATTTTATCTCATTAAACTTTGAAAAATCATAACTAAATCATTCTAATTCGGAAAAATACAAATAATATATCAAAATTTGCAGAAAAATAAGACCTATCTATCTACACTCAAATATTACACATTTATAAATAAAAATTAAGTAAAACATAAGAAATTATATATAATTTAAAATGGGCATAAAAATTTCAAAAATGATCGAAACAATGCGAAACCTTCGCGTGGTGTTATATTATGTGACATAGTTAGAAGGAAAAATATCAAACTTGGTATATTGATTATGTCTCAAAAAAACCTTCACAAAATGACCTATCTCATTCGAGGTTTCTTGGCTTTCGGGTCAAATGACCAATGTTATGGCTAGAATCAAGACATAGTTTATGATAATGTGCCCATATTGTGCATACACATGCATCATGGGATGGCGAACAATGTTGCAGGAGAAAGTTTTCCTTTTCGTCGCACCAAAAAGCCATTTCCCATTTTCTGAGCACAAAACACGGACGATTTTGTAAAGCAACCACCAAATGGCTAATTCAAAATGGTACCACCATATTTTACAAAAATACTATACCACCTTATATAGACAATGTCCCAATAGGGGAATCCGAAACCTTTCCGTCCACCTCTGGTGAAAAAGACAAATTCCTGCCGAATCGGTAGAAAGTGGGTCAGATATGAACTACAGGTACATGATCCGATGCTCATGTTTTTTTACAAAAATCATTTTTAGGTTCACAATATGCTATTTTATCAAAGATCCAATGCAAGTTGAGCGAGGCTCGGCCCCGAGCTAAGAATCTTCATGCCCGTCGTTCGACAAAGTTTGACGATAATTTAAAAGGGGCATAAAAAATTCAAAAACGATCGAAACAATGCGAAACCTTCGCGTGATGTCATATTATGTGACATAGTTATAAGGAAAAATATTAAACTTGATATATTGATTATGTCTCAAAAAAACCTTCACAAAATGACCTATCTCATTCGAGGTTTCTTGGCTTTCGGGTCAAATGACCAATGTTATGGCTAGAATCAAGGCATAGTTTGTGATAATATGCCCATATTGTGCATACACATGCATCATGGGATGGCGAACAATGTTGCAGGAGAAAGTTTTCCTTTTCGTCGCACCAAAAAGCCATTTCCCATTTTCTGAGCACAAAACACGGACGATTTTGTAAAGCAACCACTAAATGGCTAATTCAAAATGGTACCACCACATTTTACAAAAATACTATACCACCTTATATAGACAATGTCCCAATAGGGGAATCCGAAACCTTTCCGTCCACCTCTGGTGAAAAAGACAAATTCCTGCCGAATCGGTAGAAAGTGGGTCAGATATGAACTACAGGTACATGATCCGATGCTCATGTTTTTTTACAAAAATCATTTTTAGGTTCACAATATGCTATTTTATCAAAGATCCAATGCAAGTTTAGCGAGGCACGGCCCCGAGCTAAGAATCTTCATGCCCGCCGTTCGACAAAGTTTGACGATAATTTAAAAGGGGCATAAAAAATTCAAAAACGATCGAAACAATGCGAAACCTTCGCGTGGTGTCATATTATGTGACCATAGTTATAAGGAAAAATATTAAACTTGATATATTGATTATGTCTCAAAAAAACCTTCACAAAATGACCTATCTCATTCGAGGTTTCTTGGCTTTCGGGTCAAATGACCAATGTTATGGCTAGAATCAAGGCATAGTTTGTGATAATGTTCCCATATTGTGCATACACATGCATCATGGGATGGTGAACAATGTTGCAGGAGGAAGTTTTCCTTTTCGTCGTACCGAAAAGCCATTTCCCATTTTCCGATCATAAAAAACGGACGATTTTGTGAAGCAACCACCAAATGGCTAATTCAAAATGCTACCACCATATTTTACTAAAATAATATACCACCTTATATGGACAATGTCCCAACAGGGGTTTCCGAAACCTTTCTGTCCACCTCTGATAAAAAAGACAAATTCCTGCCGAATCGGCAGGAAGTGGGTCAGATATGAACTACAGGTACATGATCCGATGCTCATGTTTTTTTACAAAAATCATTTTTAGGTTCACAATATGCTATTTTATCCAAGATCCAATGCAAGTTTAGGGAGGCTCGGCCCCGAGCTAAGAATCTTCATGCCCGCCGTTCGACAAAGTTTGACGATAGTTTAAAACGGGCATAAAAAATTCAAAAACGATCGAAACATTGCGAAACCTTCGCGTGATGTCATATTATGTGACATAGTTATAAGCAAAAATATTAAACTTGATATATTGATTATGTTTCAAAAAAACCTTCACAAAATGACCTATCTCATTCGAGGTTTCTTGGTTTTCGGGTCAAATGACCAATGTTATGGCTAGAATCAAGGCATAGTTTGTGATAATGTTCCCATATTGTGCATACACATGCATCATGGGATGGCGAACAATGTTGCAGGAGGAATGCAAGTTTTCCTTTTCATCGCACCAAAAAGCCATTTTTCATTATCCGAGCGCAAAAAGGGAATTTTCTAAAGCAACCACCAAATAGATAATTAAAAAACGGAGGGTTTGTGATTAGTTGATATGGATATCATATTTGGATTCCTCTCATTTTTCTGATCAATTTAGACATATTATTTGTTAAATTCCGATTTATAGATTTAAAGATATTAATTATTCCATATTAAATAGAAAAATACAAAAAAGTAAAATTATTATATTTTTATTTGAATTCAATAATATTTTTACTTATTCATTAATGTTTATTTAAATAATTGTTTGTAATTTCAAAAAATACAAACATGTGACATGTTGATGTAAGGGTTAATAGGATTGGTATCATAGTATTGACAACAATGTATGAATTACTTTGCGGAAACAGATTCTGAAGGAACGAGGAAGTTAAGCGTGCTGGAGATGGAGTAGTATTAGGATGGGTGACCTTCCGGAAAGTTCGAACAAGACTGCAATTTAATTAAGTATTAAGTGTAATTAGTGTTAAAAATGTTCAAAGTGAGAGATTAACGAGTCAAACAGTTCAAAGATTCAAAAATTAAGAAAAAAAATAAAATAAAAAATTTAATTTTTTTTAAAAAATATTTTTGCAACCGGTCGACAAGCTATGCCGACGGCCGCTACGCCGACGGCATTGCCCTCGGCGTAGCATACGCCGACGGCATTTTGATACGCCGACGGCCTCTATGTGCTCCGCCGAGGGAGCCCTTTGCCGAGGAGGCTATCTGCCCTCGGCGTAGCATACGCCGAGGGCATTTTAGGCTACGCCGACGGCTTTTTGCCCTCGGCGTAGCACGCACGTCCTGTAGTGCATCGCCGTAGTTGGCCTAGCCGCCATCGTTAGATCTGAAATATAATCAAGATCTCCTTATCTACTGCTCAAAAGCTGATGCCCAAGGCGCAAGCTCGAGAAGCTTTATTTTGCAGGAGCCTAAGGTTTGCATCATCAACTATGCTTATGTATTTTTTTTCCTAGATGTAGTGCAGCGCTGCTAGACTTGCTAGTTCAATAATAGCTTCTCCAAAGGTTAATTTGTGTTCTCCATAGAACAATTTTGGCCTCCGGCCGATGCTTCCTACTCTCCACGGCAGGGTTTAACGTTCCATCCATCTCTTAAAATCTGTAATATTCTCAACAACGGTAGAAGGATTCTCAAAGTAATAGCATGACGCACATTCACACTGTGGTCGATGATCCTTAAACCATGAACTTGATTAGACTGTATGTACGGCAACAAAAGGTACCTTGACGGCTTGGGAGCCCCCTTATATTGCCTGTCTGAATAAGAGTGTATACGAATGACCTGATGGTAAAAAATATATACTGTATATGATTTTACTGAAACTCTACTAACCTAGCAAGAAAAGGCGCTAGGGAGATGGTCGTCCATGGTGGCAGCGTCCAGCTGCCCTTCCATGTCCAGCAGCGGCTCGGTGGCCTCGGGTAGCATGCATGGGCGGCTGCAGTGGAAACTGAGAGGCCGCTTCTGCCCCTTGTTCCCTTGCACGGCGCACTCCCGGAGCCGGTACTCCACCTCTCTGATTACGGCCGCCTCGCCGCCATCCACCATAGGCCGACTGACCGTTGTCGGACGGTACAGCAGCAGGCGCGTCGAGGCGTGGTAGAGAATCACCGATGGCATTGCGAGCTCATCCGTCCTCCGTGGTCGCTCATGGTTCTTGATTGATCTCTAGAACAGTCTATTTCGATTGTAATCTGGATCGTTTCAAAGACTGATTTTGAAAAGGTTGGATCGATTTGATTTTGACGCAGGGCAACCGAAAGCTCCCATATATTGGATCGTTTTGATTTTGATTTTGTCGCAGAGCAACTGATCCCTTGCGGTCGAAGAAAAGCTTTGCTAGCAGGCAGAATACCCGCAACTTGAGCTCCACAATGGCCGCGTTCTTTGACGGCGGCGGACTGGCGGAGGCAGGCTACCCTTAGTTTGCGATCAGAGATTGGACTGGTGAATTTGGAGACTCCGTCGCGGAGGCGAGCGGCTTGTGCTACCGTATATATATGTAGGCTTCTAGCTAGAGTTGGAGTCTAACACGATATCCAGGCCAGCTCACGACAGACTAACCGCGGTATGATGGCACGATCGGGTAATATGGCAAGTTTATGTATTTAGTTTTCTATATAGAAGAATAAAAAAGTTTAAAAAAAGCCCAGCAGCGCGCGGCAGTCTGCCAATTTCTGAGATTGACACGGGCTGCGTGTACTTTGGTTAGATTGAGATTGAGATTGAGATGAGACAGCTGCACGTACTTTTTTTCAAAATAACTGTGAAGTTTTAGTACTCCCTCCGACCCATATTAGTTGACTTCAATTTGGATGTATCTAGACATGTTTTTGTGATAGATACATCTAAATTGGAGTCAACTAATATGGGTCGGAGGGAGTATGTTTAACTTACCGGTATTATTGGTGGATAATTTAGTGTCTGGTGGGAGGGTAAAAAGGTTAAAAAAGTGTTGGACCGGAAAAAACACTTCGTGTTTTATTATTATAGCAAAATGTCCGCGCGTTGCGACGAAAGAAATTAGTTATTTTCTTGTCGGTGGTGAGTTTTTCTAAAATCAGTGGCATGTCCATAGATAGTTTTTTTTAACTTATTAGGAGGTCACAAGTACAAATTCTAGCAATATATCATGAACAAAATATACACGCACAATACCTAAAAAACAAAATATATGCGCACAAAGAATTTTCTTATCCAAAGTTAGCCAGTACATCAGCAGTATATATCCAGGTATCTAGACTATTTTCTATACACAACGGAGCTGACCATAGGGTCATATCCAGTTTAACAGATTTTTCTTGTTGTATGTATCATAAGCATAGAACTGTAACAAGTTGATTGTATCTGCTAAAAAAGAAGTCTAGAAGAATTCACATGTGCCATGAAAAGGGACACAGGAGGTACGGAAACAGTGAGTTCAGCAACCTTAACCCGTCTCCCCGCAGGCCTGCAGGCAGGGGGAAACACGCGGGCATGCATTCCATCGAACGCCTTATGCACACATGCACTTTTACATAATTTCTTTTTGAGATCTTACGTAGCACTGTCCGACGAACTAAAGACAGGTTAATAACCTCTTGAGAGCCTACTTGAGAGATCATTACAGCCCCATCGGTTGTGGTCTGGTGGAGAAGAGGAGCAACCATCGGTGGTGGTCAGGCGGAGAAGGGCGGCAGCCGTCGGTGGTGGAGAACCTGAAGGACGAGTAGAAAGAAGCATGCAAGCTCCCGGACATTCAGAGATCACTGCAGCCTCGGCGGTTGTGGTCTGGTGGAGAAGAGGAGCACCTATCGGTGGTGGTCAGGTAAAGAAGGGCAGCAGACATCGGTGGTGGAGCACCTGAAGGACGAGTAGAGAGAAGCATGCAAGCTCCCGGACATTGGGAGGGCGAAGGGCCGGCGCCGGCGAGCGCGGGGCCGCCGCTATCCCTAGATGAGAGGCTGCACGCGAGACAAGGGGAACGAATCCAAGAGGAGCAGACGGCAGGGAGAGGAACCATCGAAGAGATGGGGCAGTCGGCGTTGGTTGTGGCAGTCGTCGGAGGCGGCACGACAGCGCAGACTCTCAAGCACGCACGCGACCCGCACGTGGAGTTATTTTTCAAGTTCTGCCTTATCGGTGGCACTGAGGTTAATTTCTATTTTGATAAGGGGAAAACCTGTTTTTTAAGTTCTGGCTTATTGGTGGCAGTGGGGTTAATTTCTATTTGATAGAGGGATAAAATCGTTTAAAAAAATGTTGGACCAGGAGAAACACTTTGTGCTTTATTATTAGGTATAGGTATAATATATAGATTAGGTATAGGTATAGATATAGATTCTATACATTTCAACAAATATTTTTTTAACCTGGTAGCTTCCTCCAAAGAGAGCTCTTCGGTACTCTAGCATCATATCCTTTTTGATTTTTCTAAGTTCAGCTTCCACACTACTGTTCCATCCTTTGGTGGTTTTCCTAAATCTCCTAATTTTTTCTTGCCAAATATCAATAGCAGAAATACCTTTAGTAGGCATCTTCCAATTTTTCTCTACCAAGGCATCAAAATCTGCTCTCAGGAGCCACCATTTCTCTAGTTTATAACTAGCAAACTTTGGAATCTAGCCAACACCAGCATCCCAAATTACTGGAGCATGGTCACTGCCTAACCTGGGTAGTGAATGAATAGTAGCTAAGGGGAAATTTTGATCTAAATCAATAGTACAGAAAAATATATCTAAAGTAGCTAAAATAGGGTCCACTTGGTTATTAGCCCAAGTGAATTTCCTATTACCCCTTTTGAATTCTAACAAGCTCCAAATGTCAATTCAAGCATTAAATTTATCACGCCATTTATGATTAATGTTGCCATTACTTTTGTCCGAGGAGAATCTAACCAAATTAAAATCTCCCCCAACAATAGTCATGGTGGAGAAATCTAGGAAAAGACTATGGAGTTCAGAAAGAAACAACTCCTTACCTTCCTCATAAGGAGAGCCATAGAGAAATCTTTGATCAGCCAGCTAATGGGCTCAAAAATAACACCACTACATTTAACTCTAACAGTACAAGAAATATAGAAATCTTTGATCAGCCAGCTAATGGGCTCAAAAATGTCTAAATCCACCCCTAAGAGAAGTCCACCTGCATTACCTTTTGTAGGCAGAATCCTCCACTCAAACATATGGCCTCCAACAATTGACTTAAGATAAGAACCATAGATACTCTTTTTTTATTTCCTGGAATCCAATAATGTTGTCTTACCAAAGCAAAATATGGCATCGGTTTGCTATATAAATTTAAATAAAGTCAATATAAGACTAGATTCACGTGCATATGGTCTTCATATTTAATCATAAGGTGAATCGGAATAATGCCCCAAACACATAATATTGTATGTAAGTATGAACAATTCAATGCAACAATTATAAAGATGGCACTTATAAAATAGGGTCTTGGAAAGAGGGTCACACATGTCGGATCGACGGTCTTGGTTCAAGGGTTCGACGGGTTCAGGCGCGCCAGGATCGGTCTTCGGTCAAAGAGGTAGAAGACAAAGCCGGTTACTGGTGTTCGATCTTCGGGTCTGGGGTCGGTTCTAGAAATAAGATCTTGATGATCCAAAGGGGTTCGGGTTCCGTCTTCGGGGTTCCTTGCTTCTTGGGGTCTCTCGGCTACATCTTGGTGTCCTGGTCTCAAACCATTGGTTGGAACACTTCATGTGGTGAGACCTTGTCGAGAAAGGCTCGTGGGAAAGAGTGGTCTTCATATTGGACTAGGTAGCACCAAGGTTGCAAACACATAGAGAATCGCAACAGCCAGGGGCAGTGGTAAGAGCATCTCCACTCGCCTACCCAGGCGGCCGATCCGGACGCCGAAATTACGTCCGGACGCCGAAAATCGGCCCAGTCACGTACCCAGGGACCTGTTTTCGGTCGGATTTGGGTCAACTTTGGTCCGGACTACCCAGGCCGAACCTAGGATCCCGGGTACGCCCTGGGGATGCCGGACTCAGCGAAAATGGGCGTGGGCTAGCTCCATCAGCGACAGAAGCCGACTCGCCGCCATCCTTCCCGCCGTTTTCCTTTTCCCGCCCTCGCCGCTACACCCCTCCCGCCATTCTTCCGGCCTATAAAAGCCGTATATCTCGCCGTCTCTCTTCACAGTTCCTCATACCACCACAACTCCGGCGAACTTCGGACGTTCGCACCTTGCATCCTCCCCAACTCCGCCGAGAAGCCATGGCCGACCGCCGCACGCTGTCGCTGTGGGAAGCCCGGCTCCTCCGGGAGGCACGCTATACGGCCCCGCCGGACACTCGCCTCTCCGGAGGCTGGACACTCAATGCCGGCGGGATCCCTGTTCCGCCGGTGCCTGAAGGGCAGGACCTCGCCGGAGAGATCCAGACGACTATCGCCACCATGGAAGACCCAGACCTCGCCGGAGAGATCCAGGCCGCTATCGCTGCCATGCAAGACCCGGATATCGCCGAGGATCAGGGCAACTTTGTCTTCTGGAGGCAGTTTTTCGCCGACAGGCGTCTCGAGGAACTCGCCCGACACGACGGACCGCCGGGCACGCCGTCACCGTCACGTCACAATATGGCTTACCGCCGTCGCTGGTGGAGCGTTCCAGGGCAGACTCTCGCTAAAGTCATGGCGCACATCGAGGCCGGTAACAACCCCCACCTCGACCAGTAGTTGCGGCGTCCAGCGTCGACCACGGCGGCGTCCTTTCCTAGTTAAACCGATGTACTATGTTTCTTCGCCTAATTTAATGAAATTCTACCTATATCCGTCCATATTCGCCGAGTTTAAGTGAATTTAGCCGAACCTAGGAACACGGTCTGAGTACGCGAGTGGACGTACCCAAGCCAAAAACGTGATTTCGTCCGGCCAAAAATCGGTCTGATTTTATACACCCAAGATGCTCTAACATCCGTACATCCAACATGTCCAGAGGAAAACACACATCGAGTAAGTACAGTATCCCAACGTGATGTATCAAAAGGCATGTGTTTAGATGGACTCGAACGACCGAAGAACAAACCGAGGTATGTGGACGCCGCGTTGAAGGAATGGAGATGTTGCCTTCGTTCTCAGAGGTGATGGGGACGAGGCCCTGGTCGATAGGCAGATAGGAGGGACGTCGGATACGGGGCACGTCCGCGTGCAGGGAGAGGCGGACGGCGGCGGTGTTCTGCTTGCAGGCAACAGGGAGCGCTCGGGGAGGGTACGCGGTGGATGGCGAGCTGGGCGGAACGAGAGGAGGCCGGCGAGCTCGATTGCTGGCCGCTGGCGGCGCCATGGGTGACGGCGGTGAGGGCGGCGTGCTCGCGGCATCGAGCTGCCGTCGAGGCGGTTGCATAGGCGGGAGGAGATGCGGGCCGAGGAGGATGTGGGTAGCAGGGCGACGACCTGTGGGAGGACGATGGCCGCGCGGCGAGGCGACAGGAAGGAGCAGGGCGGTGAGGCGGCTCGCACGACAGGGTTCGAGGGCGAGGCGACCGGGCGCCTGGGAGAGGGGCAGCGTCGGGGGATATTGGCAGGGAAGAGAGGCTGTCTTCGCTGGAGGAGGTGTGGTCGGCGGGGAAGCTTGCAGGCGGCGGGGGGGTTGCAGGGAGGGGAGTCGAGCGGGGATAGGTGGCTTCGTGCGGGAGAGACGGGGCGAGGCCGGGGATTACGGGATTCGGGGATTGGGGAGGTGGGGCCACGATCAAGAGGAGGGTGCGTGAGTGCGTTTGGTGGGGCTCGCCTGTTGGTGGGTCGGTGCAGCGGGGTGGGTCGTGGCGGTTGTGGTGTGCCGCCGGTCGTGTTGCGTTCGAGTGTGGTGTGCGTGGGTGTGCTTGGCGGTAGGGGTGTGGGGTACAGCAGGGTTGCAGCGCGCGCGGGAGTTGTGTGTGCTGCCGCATGTGTGAGTGGCGGCGGCTGGGTTGAGTGCGGCTAGAAGAACAGGGTTAGAGCATCTCCGCTAGTTGGGCATACTCGGCCAAAATTCGGAACAAACTTTCGCAAACGAAGCAAGTTTTTGGCCTGGATACGTCTAGTTTTTCACTCGTGTACCCAGACCGAGTTCCCGGGTCGTCCGTTTTCGCTCAAATTCGGCTCAAGTTCGTCTAGATTTCGGCATAGTTCGGCGTACAATGAATACGGAACAATTTACGGCCAAAGTTCGCGAAATTTTAAACAAAGTTCGGCATAAATGTAAATATAGTTCGGCCTGCAGTGAAAGTATAACATATTTCGGCCAAGTTCGGCCAGTTCATGCTCGACATCTACGTCGTGTTGCCCCTGCGTATCCATAGGTGCTCAACAAGATCATCCTGTAGTTGTTGATGCACCGCCGAATCTCGGATCTTCTGACGCATGGCGATGAATGCAGCCCATGTTGGAGGCAACTGATGATCAGGCTCGGCAAGAGGACTCTGTCTATAGTATGACTTGTTCTCCTCGAGCAAACTCACTGTATGGCGGTGGACTCGGCGATGCGAAGATAGTCATCGGCAACATCAGCCGACGCTCCATATGCAAGCAACCCTGTAACACCCTCAGAATCGGCCCTATGCAAGTTTTAGCGAAATCCGCCAAACCCGCATAGAAACGATTCAAAGGTGCCCACCAGGCACTTTCGTGCGGGTGGAAAACGAAGTAATAACATTACACAACAGTCCTCGATGGGACCCACAGAACAGATATATATACAACACGACTCCATGAGTCAAGAATACAGATATAATATACAAAGATCCAAATCACCTCGAAAAGATGAAGCGTCCGACTACGGACAAGATGCAAATGGGCTAAGAGCCCTGAAGAAATAACCAATGGCGTCCATAACCCTGCCCAGGCCAAGCCGGAAGGGTAACCCTGCTAACGACGTCGATCTCAAAACCTGCTTAAACAAAAGGGGTGCCGACAAAGGGCAAAGAAAAAAGAGGAGCGTCAGTACTGAGGCCAGTACACGGCGAGGCTAGAATTCGGTGGTCCTCGCCTACATAGGTATGGTGGACTGAAGCGGCAGCGGCAGCATGCACTAAACAACCTATAGAGACTCGATACAACTGGCGGCTATCGGAGAGGGGTAAGAAAGATCTATTCAGAACCAACCTGTTACTAACACCAAACAAACCCATCCTGGTATTCCCCCTCGATACCAACCGAGAGAGTCAACCGAGGAACTCACACAGTTGGCAGTTTTACTTATTCAGTTATCGTTGCAGTAATTACTAGTCAGGTATAGATAATCATCCTGATAAAATAAGCAGTGGGCATTTTTAGTCAACCATTCCGTTGTAGTTGCAACACTTACTAGTCAGATACAATTGGCATGAGATAACCCAAAACCCAGTTGTTGTTGGTACTTTTATTTAGCCATTCCGTTGTAGTGTAGCTGATTACTAGTCATATCGGATACAAGTCAATTTATAACAGTAAACTTTAGTTTTAGTTGTCTATGATCGAGACCTGTGCTCCAAGTCGTCCATAACCGCGGACACGGCTTCTCGAAAAGATTAAACCCTGCAGGGGTGCGCCAAAGTATCCACAAGCACTTCGACCCTTTTTGCCAGATCAGTTAACATACACCCATCGGTATGTCGGCGGGGCCTAAGTCACGACGTTTCCAGACCCAAAGCAAGCAGGGGGGGCCACCCCACTAAGTACACCCGCAACGAAGTCGGCCGGTCTCCGAGACGGACTCAGGGTTTGCGACAGTGGCTGTAAACGACAGCAAATCCTAAAACTGGGACTGTCGATACCGCGAAAACACTCCGCTTTCTAAACAGTACAGCGTGCTCCTCACACAATCGTAAATAAAGCAGTAAAGCATGGCATAGGTACAGGATAGTAAATAAAACCTCAAACTAGTTGTGGCCCCCAGTACAATACTTTGAAATCAGGTACTAATCGATGGGGGGCCCATATCTCCCCACCTGTGGTTAGCGCGCTCGATCTCGGAACAGGTGTCAAGAACTCGGGGTCCTACGGGACACAAGTGGGCGGCCGGAAACCAGATATTATCTATCACCCACCGATGCCTCTGCTTACCTACTTCAATTTTAATTGTTAAACAGTAATTAAAGTGAACACTAATTAAATCCATGATCATCTCCAACATCAACATGCGGCAATACTCCAACAACTGTGGTATTTGACGACACGCAACAGCACTTGAGCGAGCGACTACGGCGCGCGGGTCCAACTATCTACCAAACAACAGGTAATAGGAAGTGTCCAAGGCAATATAAGGCTGCAAGAAATATCACGGGTACGAAAACTAGAGCATCGCAACACAGATAGCAATAGATCAACAGGAGGGAATAAAGACTATAAAAATAAGATAGGTAGAAAGGGGGAGATGCTCGCCTGAAAACATTGCCGAAGGTTCAACCGAAGATCGGGTCGACACTCGCATCAACTCAACGGTCTTATCCACGAAGAAGCAAAACACTAGAATAAACACCGGATGCACTATTTAATACAACGGCAGAAGATCGGCATGCTGCAGGTATGATGCATGACATGGCAAAGATGCGATGCGATTAGGTCAATATTAAGCGGAACCAAGGTCCCGACAATTAAATATATGGTTCTAGTTGTTTAGATACCCGCCATTTTAAATGTTGTTTTACATGGCAACAGGTAGCATCGGTTCGCTACACAAATTTAAATGAGTCCAATATGAGACTAGATTTGCCCGCATATGGGCCCCATATTTTAATTATTAGGTGAATCGGCATAATGCCCCCAAACCACATGACAATATGCATGCGAGTATGACAATTAATATGCAACAAGTTTTATATTTAGCATTTATAAAATAGGGCTCGGGAAAAAGGTTCACACATTAGGGTTCGGCGATCTTGGGGTTCCGGGGTTCGGGGTCGGTCTCAGGGTTCGGGGTTCGATGGGCTCGGCGAGGTTCGGATACAAGATGGAGAACTTGTGGGCCAAGCGGTCGATCTTGCCGCTCTCGACGAACTTGAGCGGACCGGGTACCGGGGTCTTGGAGTCCGTGGAGTAGATCTTGTCGCACTGTATCCGCTAGGCAGCTCTTGTCGTTCTGCGCGAATCTTGTCGTCACGAAGATCTTGTCGGGCCCTCGGATCAGATCGGTCTTGGCGTTCGGGATGAAGATCTTGGCGTCCGCGAGGAAGTACTTGGCGTATCCGTGAAGAAGATCATGTCGCTACACGGGGTTCGGCGATCTTGGGGTTCGGGTTCGCCGGGGTTCGATGTCTTTGGATCCGTGTGGCCGGCCTTGGTGTTTTCGGGCATCTTCGGGTCGAGGGTCTCGACACCGGTAGATCTTGGTGTCAATGGTTCTAAGCAACAGGGCGCTTAGCATACGTCTTCAACCGCCGGACTAGAAGTAGTTGAGGGATCATTCGAACATCACCAACACAGGCTGCAGCAGTAACCAAATGATGCAATCATCTGTACACCATTACTCCTTCAGCTACACTGCTCGTTTTCTGTCACAGCAACAAAACCACAAAGCGGAATTTCCACTACTGCCAACACAACAATACCACATCTCGATACACAGAAAAAGATGGGCAGGGACCGGTGGAACTTTGAGGCACCAGGGTGCTGTGTTGGGCGACGCACTCGAGCTGGAGGACGACAGGAGCGGAAGACGCGGGTCCGGGGAGGCTTGGCGATGTAGGGGAGAAGCTTGGGGAAGCCGAGGACGCGCGGGAGGCCGGCGAGGTCGGCGGCGGAGTCTGGACGCGGCGGCCGGGGCGACGCCGTGGTGGAGCGGCCGGGGAAGAGGGGAGGCCGGCCGAGGCCGTCGCGGGGTAGGGGCGGCTCGGGGCGGCGAGCGCGGGGACGGGGCGAGCCGAGGAGAGGACAGCGGAACATAGAGTCGGGCCGGCGAGCTCCGGGGCGACGGTGACTGGCGGAGGAGGCGGGGAGCGGCCACCGCGGTGAGGCCGGCGCGGCCAGGAGAGGGTAGGAGGGCCGGCTGTAACACCCTCAGAATCAGACCTATGCAAGTTTGAGCAAAATTCGCCAAAACCCGCATAGAAACGATTCAAAGGTGCCCACCAGGCACTTTCGTGCGGGTGGAAAACGAAGTAATAACATTACACAACAGTCCTCGATGGGACCCACAGAACAGATATATATAACAGCGACTCAAGGAGTCAAGAATACAGATAGTATATACAAAGATCCAAATCACCTTGAAAACGATAGAGCGTCCAGCTACGGACAAGATGCAAATGGGGCTAAGAGCCCTGAAGAATAACCAATGGCGTCCATAACCCTGCCCAGGCCAAGCCGGAAGGGTAACCCTGCTAACGGCGTCGATCTCAAAACCTGCTTAAACAAAAGGGGTGCCGCCAAAGGGCAAAGGAAAAAGAGGAGCGTCAGTACTGAGGCCAGTACACGGCGAGGCTAGAATTCGGCGGTCCTCGCCTACATAGGTATGGTGGACTGAAGCGGCAGCGGCAGCATGCACTAAACAACCTATAGAGACTCGATACAACTGGCGGTTATCAGAGAGGGGTAAGAATGACCTATCCGGAACCAACCTGATACTATCATCAAACAAACCCATCCTGGCGTTTCCCCCTCGACACCGATCGAGGAAGTCAACCGAGGAACTCACACAGTTGGCAGTTTTACTTATTCAGTTATAGTTGCGACACTTTACTAGTCAGGTTTAAATAATCGTCCTGATAAAGTAAGCAGTGGGTACTTTTAGTTAGCCATTCCGTGATAGTTGCAACACTTACTAGTCATATACAGTTGACATGAGATAAACCCAAAACCCAGCAGTTGTTGGTACTTTTATTCAGCCATTCCGTTGTAGTTGCCATACTTACTAGTCAGATACAACTGTCGCAAGCGACACTCCAAACAAGCAATTGTGGCAGTATTAATTAGCCATTCCATTATAGTGGAGCTAATTACTAGTCATTATAAAGTCAAATTTATAACAGTAAACTTTAGTTATGCTTGTCTATGGTCGAGATACTGTGCTCCAAGTCGTCCATAACCGCGGACACGGCTTTCAGAAAGTTTTACCCGGCCGGGGTGCACCAATAGCAACACACACTCGATCAACGTCGGAAAAACCAAATCAAAACCCAACGAGGCTTTCACGACTGAACAATCACAGGATTCAGAAATATTTCAGGGGGCCACCCCTTAAGTAGATCCCGCAACGGAGTAAGCAAGCTCCGAGACGGCCTCGAGGTCTGGGTGGACGGCTGTGAGCGACTGGGAACCCCAAACGGGGCTTGTCGACACCGCGTAAACGTGTCCCGATCCTAAACAGTACAGGTGCTATCTGTCGCACAATCGTAAATAAAGCGGTAAAACATGGCATAAGTACAGGATCGTAAATAAAACCTCAAACTAGTTTGTGGCCCCAAGAAATAAGACTCAATCAAGCTCTGGCTCAGGGGGGTCCCATATACCTCCCGGATGTGGATAGCGCGATAAATCAAGGAACAAGTATCAAGTACTCGGGGTCTTACGGGACACAAGTGGGCGTTCGGAAACCAAATATTATCTATCACCCACCGATGCCTCTGCTTATTTCAATTTTAGTTGTTAAACAGGAATTTAAAGTGAACAGTAAGTAAAACTAAGATCATCTCCATCATCAACATGCGGCAATACATAAACAACTGTGGCACTTGACGACACGCAACATCACTTGAGCAAGCGACTACGACGCGCAAGTCCAACTATCTACCAAACAATAGGTAATAGGATGTGTCCGAGGCAATATAGGGCTGCAAGGGATATCACGGGTACGGAAAACTAGAGCATCGCAACACAGATAGCAATAGATCAACATGAGGGAAGTAAATACTATAAAAGTAAGATAGGTAGAAAGGGGGAGATGCTCGCCTGAAAACATTGCCGAAGGTTCAACCGAGGATCGAAGCTCACATCAACTCAACGGCCTTACCCGCGAAGAAGCAAAACAGTTGAGCGGTCTCGACGATCTTGGGGTTCCGGGGTTCGGGGTTCGGGGTCGGTCTCGGGGTCCAGGGTTCGACGGAACGTTCTCGGACTCCGGGATCGTTCTCGGACAACTGTGGTAGAACTTGGCGCGTCCGGGGTCTTCGGGTCACGTTGTCGGTCATGGCGTTCGGGACGAAGCACTTGTCGCACGGTGGCCTTCGGGTTCTAAGACGATGATCTTGTCGTTCGAGAAGAACTTGTCGGGTCCGCGGTTCGGATTCCGTGAGGCGACCTTGACGCTCCGTGTCGAAGTCCTTGAGGGTTCCTCCTTATTTACCGGTGGCGAACTTCCAAACGGCGTCAGGGTCCTCGGGGTGCGTCAGGACCCATCTTCAAACGTCGTGGTCGAGACGATCTTGGCGGTTCGGGGTTCGGTCTCGGCAGGATAGGTCTTCGGATCCACGGAACCGGGGTCTTCGAGTCCGTCAAGGAGACCATGTGTACCATGAGAGAGACCTTGGCGTCCTTCGGAGTTCCCGGTTGTCGGTGCCGAACTTGGTTTCATGTCTTCGGGTCGAGGTTGCCATTGCGGTCAACACGACTAACTCGGAATCCACTAGCCCACGCATGCCACACATACTAGACAAGCTTCGTCTTCAACGATTTGGAGCCACCGAGCAACACAAACACCACTACCTGCACAGAGGAAAGCAGCAGGAGGGCATCGACGCTGGCCTTGGCGCGCGGGCCCGCCAGGGACAGAGCTGCGGCAGCGGCGAGGCGTAGCGGACGGCTGCGGAGGAGGGGCCGACGGGACGGGGAGGGGCTTCCGGCGGCGAGGAGGGCGTGGCCGGGGACGGCCTGGTGGAGGCGCGGGCTCGGGCCGGCGAGGGCGGCGGCAGAGGGTTGCCGGCGGAGCGGATGCGGCGGTTGGGGCGGCGCAGAGAGCGAGGGCGGAGGAGCAGCGGTGCGCGCGCGGCGGCGCGCGGTCGCGCGGTGGTGGTTGGCGACGGGCGGCGAGAGGGGGGGCCGGATGGAAGCGTGGAGGCAGACGTGCGGGGCTCGCCGGCGGGCGCTCGTGGTGGGAGGCGGCCGGGGCGGTCGTCGCGGGAGAGCTTGGGGACTGGAGGCGGAGGCGAGCCGGCGCCGCGGCCGAGGAGGGGACGGCGGAGGCGGCTTGGCGGGGCGCGCGGACGGCTGCAGGAGGCGGGCTCGGGGCAGGCACGCGGGGCGGCGATGAGCTCGGAGGAGAGGGGTCGCGGGGGACCTGGGCGGCGGCGGAGGTTGGGGGAGCACGGCGGCGACGGGAGGCGAGCCGGGGCGGCGCAGAGGACGGGGCCGTCGCGGCGGCGCCGGAAGCAGGGGCAGCGGCAGGGCGTGCTCGGGGTTGGGGAAGGCGTGGCCGGCGGCAGGAGCTGCGGGGAGAGGAGGCCGGAGTCGGGGTTCCTGGGGGAAGAAGAACAGGGACCGACGCGGGGAGGGAGGAGAGAGGGCGAGTGCGCGCGCTAGGTGGGGTCAGGGTAGGACCGGGGGACAGGGGCGGGGCCCAGGGGCGTGGCTGCTGTGCGGTTGGGGAAAAACCAGGGGTGGGTCGCTGATGGGTGGACCAGGGGAGAAAGGGGCCCACGGGGCAGGGGTAGGTGGCCAGCGGGTCAGGGGAGGGTGTGGGCGTTCGTGTGCGTGAGTGTGTTGTGCAGGGTGTGTGCGGGTGTGGGTTTGAGAGGGAGAGAGAGGGAAGGGAGAGAGGGGGTTGGGTGATGTGGCAGTGTAGGATAGGGTGAGGGAGAGAGGAAAGTGAGGTGGCAAAGTCTGATTGGCCGGAGTGATGTGGCCAGATGGTTGGGTAGAGTTTCAGGTGGGTTTAGGATTAGATAAGGTGGCCCGATTCAAAACCTGGGGCGGTCGTTCGGGTCTACTCGGCCCGTTCGACTGCCCCGCAAAACAATATAATATTTTTATTTAATTCTAAAACGCAACGTTTTGCAAAACATAGCCGACAACAAAAATAATCCGGAGGCCCGGGGTTTGAATTTGAAAACAAGACAGGATGTTTTGAAAACAAATCGGGCTTTGCGAAATAGTTTTAATGCAAACAATGCATGATGATGACGATGCAATGCACAAATTCAACGCGATTTTCTAGTAGTGGTTTTGCGGGATGCCACAATTCGACACCACTAACAATGGATCTCGCCCTCGAGATCCGCCTCATGGTACCGGAAAGAAGGTCGGCGAACTGCATCTTCTCGCTTCGTGTAGATCCTCGCGACACCACTAACAAGAGGTCGTTGTCCGTGATCGTCGAGGAAACACTCCGGGAACAAAAGGTCGAAGGTAGAGGTATCGCAAATAAAGCCACCTCTAGCTCCGATGGAAAGGGGAACCGATGCATCCTCATCCACTCCAATGTACAAAAGCGAATAGAAGGGGTAGTCGGCATGGGGGCCAATCCATCACGCACCCAAACTATTACTCTGCACAATCGGTAGGAAAGAGTGCAACCATTCTCGGATTCAGACTGAAGATCTCGACAAGCGAGGGTCGGAACAAAAGAGGGATGGACAATCTCATCAGATCTGATGTAGAAGACTTCGTCGCGTCGGAAAACACCGGAAGGCACAAACAAAGAACAAAGAATGGTAACACCGTAGACGGATTCATCAGGCAGCTGGAACACCGGATGGTAGAACACCGTTATCAGAGGAGGAAACGAAACCCTGACGGTACGACGGAACCCAACCACGAGAAGTCCTGGACTCGAAGAGAGAGAAGAGAGCGGATTCAAAACACGTAGAGGTAAGAGGAGAACAGCAGATGGGTAAGGAGTAAAATCAGACCTAATCAGAACTATCCAACCGATTTTGCAAAATAGTTTTGACACTCTACTGCGGCCGTTAGCTAGGTTATCCTACAGGCTGGACTTGTGGGGTATCGCAACTGCTGAGCTCTGATACCACTCTGTAACACCCTCAGAATCAGACCTATGCAAGTTTGAGCAAAATTCGCCAAAACCCGCATAGAAACGATTCAAAGGTGACCACCAGGCACTTTCGTGCGGGTGGAAAACGAAGTAATAACATTACACAACAGTCCTCGATGGGACCCACAGAACAGATATATATAACAGCGACTCAAGGAGTCAAGAATACAGATAGTATATACAAAGATCCAAATCACCTTGAAAACGATAGAGCGTCCAGCTACGGACAAGATGCAAATGGGGCTAAGAGCCCTGAAGAATAACCAATGGCGTCCATAACCCTGCCCAGGCCAAGCCGGAAGGGTAACCCTGCTAACGGCGTCGATCTCAAAACCTGCTTAAACAAAAGGGGTGTCGCCAAAGGGCAAAGGAAAAAGAGGAGCGTCAGTACTGAGGCCAGTACACGGCGAGGCTAGAATTCGGCGGTCCTCGCCTACATAGGTATGGTGGACTGAAGCGGCAGCGGCAGCATGCACTAAACAACCTATAGAGACTCGATACAACTGGCGGTTATCAGAGAGGGGTAAGAATGACCTATCCGGAACCAACCTGATACTATCATCAAACAAACCCATCCTGGCGTTTCCCCCTCGACACCGATCGAGGAAGTCAACCGAGGAACTCACACAATTGGCAGTTTTACTTATTCAGTTATAGTTGCGACACTTTACTAGTCAGGTTTAAATAATCGTCCTGATAAAGTAAGCAGTGGGTACTTTTAGTTAGCCATTCCGTGATAGTTGCAACACTTACTAGTCATATACAGTTGACATGAGATAAACCCAAAACCCAGCAGTTGTTGGTACTTTTATTCAGCCATTCCGTTGTAGTTGCCATACTTACTAGTCAGATACAACTGTCGCAAGCGACACTCCAAACAAGCAATTGTGGCAGTATTAATTAGCCATTCCATTATAGTGGAGCTAATTACTAGTCATTATAAAGTCAAATTTATAACAGTAAACTTTAGTTATGCTTGTCTATGGTCGAGATACTGTGCTCCAAGTCGTCCATAACCGCGGACACGGCTTTCAGAAAGTTTTACCCGGCCGGGGTGCACCAATAGCAACACACACTCGATCAACCTCGGAAAAACCAAATCAAAACCCAACGAGGCTTTCACGACTGAACAATCACAGGATTCAGAAATATTTCAGGGGGCCACCCCTTAAGTAGATCCCGCAACAGAGTAAGCAAGCTCCGAGACGGCCTCAAGGTCTGGGTGGACGGCTGTGAGCGACTGGGAACCCCAAACGGGGCTTGTCGACACCGCGTAAACGTGTCCCGATCCTAAACAGTACAGGTGCTATCTATCGCACAATCGTAAATAAAGCGGTAAAACATGGCATAAGTACAGGATCGTAAATAAAACCTCAAACTAGTTTGTGGCCCCAAGAAATAAGACTGAATCAAGCTCTGGCTCAGGGGGGTCCCATATACCTCCCGGATGTGGATAGCGCGATAAATCAAGGAACAGGTATCAAGCACTCGGGGTCTTACGGGACACAAGTGGGCGTTTGGAAACCAAATATTATCTATCACCCACCGATTTGGAGCCACCGAGCAACACAAACACCACTACCTGCACAGAGGAAAGCAGCAGGAGGGCATCGACGCTGGCCTTGGCGCGCGGGCCCGCCAGGGACAGAGCTGCGGCAGCGGCGAGGCGTAGCGGACGGCTGCGGAGGAGGGGCCGACGGGACGGGGAGGGGCTTCCGGCGGTGAGGAGGGCGTGGCCGGGGACGGCCTGGTGGAGGCGCGGGCTCGGGCCGGCGAGGGCGGCGGCAGAGGGTTGCCGGCGGAGTGGATGCGGCGGTTGGGGCGGCGCAGAGAGCGAGGGCGGAGGAGCAGCGGTGCGCGCGCGGCGGCGCGCGGTCGCGCGGTGGTGGTTGGCGACGGGCGGCGAGAGGGGGGGCCGGATGGAAGCGTGGAGGCAGACGTGCGGGGCTCGCCGGCGGGCGCTCGTGGTGGGAGGCGGCCGGGGCGGTCGTCGCGGGCGAGCTTGGGGACTGGAGGCGGAGGCGAGCCGGCGCCGCGGCCGAGGAGGGGACGGCGGAGGCGGCTTGGCGGGGCGCACGGACGGCTGCAGGAGGCGGGCTCGGGGCAGGCACGCGGGGCGGCGATGAGCTCGGAGGAGAGGGGTCGCGGGGGACCTGGGCGGCGGCGGAGGTTGGGGGAGCATGGCGGCGACGGGAGGCGAGCCGGGGCGGCGCAGAGGGCGGGGCCGTCGCGGCGGCGCCGGAAGCAGGGGCAGCGGCAGGGCGTGCTCGGGGTTGGGGAAGGCGTGGCCGGCGGCAGGAGCTGCGGGGAGAGGAGGCCGGAGTCGGGGTTCCTGGGGGAAGAAGAACAGGGACCGACGCGGGGAGGGAGGAGAGAGGGCGAGTGCGCGCGCTAGGTGGGGTCAGGGTAGGACCGGGGGACAGGGGCGGGGCCCAGGGGCGTGGCTGCTGTGCGGTTGGGGAAAAACCAGGGGTGGGTCGCTGATGGGTGGACCAGGGGAGAAAGGGGCCCACGGGGCAGGGGTAGGTGGCCAGCGGGTCAGGGGAGGGTGTGGGCGTTCGTGTGCGTGAGTGTGTTGTGCAGGGTGTGTGCGGGTGTGGGTTTGAGAGGGAGAGAGAGGGAAGGGAGAGAGGGGGTTGGGTGATGTGGCAGTGTAGGATAGGGTGAGGGAGAGAGGAAAGTGAGGTGGCAAAGTCTGATTGGCCGGAGTGATGTGGCCAGATGGTTGGGTAGAGTTTCAGGTGGGTTTAGGATTAGATAAGGTGGCCCGATTCAAAACCTGGGGCGGTCGTTCGGGTCTACTCGGCCCGTTCGACTGCCCCGCAAAACAATATAATATTTTTATTTAATTCTAAAACGCAACGTTTTGCAAAACATAGCCGACAACAAAAATAATCCGGAGGCCCGGGGTTTGAATTTGAAAACAAGACAGGATGTTTTGAAAACAAATCGGGCTTTGCGAAATAGTTTTAATGCAAACAATGCATGATGATGACGATGCAATGCACAAATTCAACGCGATTTTCTAGTAGTGGTTTTGCGGGATGCCACACCGGCGAGGGGGCGGGCTCGGTCGGAGGCGGCGAACGGCGAGGAGGGAGAGGCGGAGGGGAGGCGCAGAGGCGGCCGGCGACGAGCTAGAGGAGGGGGAGAGGGAGACGCGGAGGAGGAAGGCCGGTGGCGAGCTCGCGCGGAGGGGCGCCGGCGAGCAGAGAGGAAGATGGCGAGCGGAGGGGCGGCGGGAGAAGGCGGTGGAGCGGAGAGGAGGCGATGGCGTTGGGGGGAGAGGACGACGGCGACGGTGGCGGGCCCGGTGGAGGCAGGGAGGTGCGGGGGCGCCGCGGTCGCCGGGGAGGAGGATGGGTCGGGGCTGCGCGCGTTGGGGCAGAGGGAGGAGGGAGAGAGCGTGGGGGGGGTGGGGCGCGTCGGGGTGGGAGGTTGAGTGGAGAGTGGGGCCGGGGTGGGGCCAGGCTGGCAGCGGGTTGGGGGGTGCGGTTGGGGAGGGTCTGACCGGGGGAGGGAAGGTGGGGAGGGAGTGGGGGCTGGGGGAGAGAGTCTGACGTGGCGAGCTGGGAGTGGTGGAGTGAGGACAGGGAGGTGAGGTGGCATCCAGAGATTGGTGGGGGTGAGGTGGAGGAGGGGTGGGTAGAATAGGTCTGGGTAAACTAGGGATTTTGGGTGGACCGTTTTATTCTGGGGGTGGTCGTCCGGGTCGAATCGGCCCGTTCGACTGCCCCTATTAAAATAATTTAATATTTTATTTGTTTAAAACAAGGCTTCTGCAAACCGATAGCAGACAAAACAAAATAATCCGGAGACCCGGGTTTTGCATTTGGGAACATAGACGGGCGTTTTAGAAAACAAGAACCGGTTTTTCCGCAATTAGTTTTATGCAAGCAAATGTAAGATGATGACGATGCTCAAATGCAATGTGGCATGATGACATGAGCATGCGGTCATGATGATGCAATGCACAAAAACAACGCGATTTTCTAGTAGTGGTTTTGCGGGATGCCACAAACCCCATCGCTACGGTGCACTTCTGAAGTGAGGAAAACCCAACCAAGCCGGTGCAATCCTTCTTGCAAACGAAATATGGGTCAAACTCCCGGATGGAATGCACGATCTTGAGGAAGAGCTTCCGGCTCATCCTAAAACGGCGGCGAAACACATCCTCTCCATGGAGTGGCGGGTCGGCGAAGTAGTCGGCGTACAACATGCAGTAGCCCTCTATCCTTTGCCTCGCCTTGCACTTCCGGCGACCTGGCGCCGAACCACCACGCTTCGGCTTTGCCATTTGCATGTACAGCTGGGCGAGCGATGCGAGGATCTGCAAGTTCTGTTCACCTTCAGCGACCTCGGCGCTCTCTTCCTCCAGGAGTACGACGAGCATCTCCTCGTCGCCGTTGTCCATGGCGAGTATCTCGTCCTCGTCGGAGTCCATGGCAAGTATCTCGTCCTCGTCGGAGTCCATGGCCGAATCCGGCCAAATTCCGAACACATGGCGGGCGTGGTGGTGGGAGCACACAGCGAAGCAGAGCTATGGCGAAGCTCGGTCGGCGAAAGCGGCGACGAAGAAGGCGTGGAGGTGGACGGCAACTGCGGCGAGCGTATCTAGAGGCGTGGCATGTCTCGCGCGGGGAAGCTCCGCCGGCGAAGTCATGGCGACATGGGGCGCTGGGAGCTCTTCGCCACAGTCTGGGCGAGTGGAGTGGGTGGGAATGGGACTGTCTCGCCGACAGAGCTGGCCCACATCCGTTTTCGCGGCGTCCGGTGGCCCAGGGCGTACTCGGGAAACTGGGTTCGGCATGGGTAGGCCAGACCAAAACACGCCCAAATCCGGACGAAAACAGGTCCCTAGGTAAGCGGCTGGGCCGATTTTCAGCGTCCAGACCTAATTTCGGCGTCCTAGGTAGGCGAATGGAGATGCTCTTAGAGTTTGGTCTGGGGGTAGGTTAGAATTAGGGTTTAGTTTAGGTGGACCGGGTGGTAGGTAGTCTGGTCTGGTTGGGCCTATGGCCTGACCGGCTAGACTGCCATCCCGGTTAAAATAGTTTTATTATTTTATTTTGTTTTAAATATCCTTTTGGTAAAATAGTTTCGGCAAACAAAAGATCCGGCGGACCGGGGGTGACGAGGTTTAATCTCGTCAATGTCCATTGTTATGGACTTGGATTTTGGAGAAGATGGGGATGCTGGAGATCGTGGAACGGTTAGCAAACAAGCAACACGAGACACGAGGTTTACCCAGGTTCAGGCCCCTGGAGGGAAAACCCTACTCCTGCTTGTCTGCTCTTGATTACGGCGGAACCGGTGATTACAGGGGTGCGCAGATGCAATCTGGCGTGGAGGTGTGTATGCGGAAGTATGAGTCAAGAGATCTAAGTCGTGCCCTCCTAGCCTTTATATAGACTCAGACAGGTCCCAGGCACAGACCTAGTCGGTTACAGGTTTTAGGGTTTACCCCTTTGAATTTCCTATCTACTCTAGTCTTGCTCTCCAAGGATCCGAAGGCATCACGGGCCTTGACCACCCGAAAGTCTTCATGGGCCGGCATATATTTGCCGTGGGCCTTCCTTGGGCTGGACCAGGTATGCTGAGATCATGTGTCCGCGGGGTATAACCATGTCAGGGGGTTTTACATGTGAAAACGAAAACATGCTTTTAGCAAAATAGTTTTAGGCAAACATATGCATGTTGTCATGATAATGCACAGATATAAGACATGCGATTTTTAGTAGTGGTTTTTTCCGGGGTGCTACAAGTGGCTAGCTTTACATATCTTGTAGCAGAGCAAAGAATTTTTGCTGGTCCAAATCTTCATTCTGTACCCATGCCAGAATGTCACTGCTGATACCTAAAAGCTGGTCATCTAACTTTCTCTTCAGTAAACTGATAGGAGAGATATCCTCATTCTCATCACAAGACACATCACTCACAGTCCTTTGCCCCACTCTACCAGAGGCACCATTGGGAGGACCATTTTTAGCAGGAGGTTGTGAGGAAGGTGGAGTTGTAGGAGGGGGAGGAGGGGCAGCCCCATGATCAGCATTGTCAGTTTCATTCCCTTTATCTTGATCATTGTCCCCATGACCATTTTCCATAGCAATCTCACCAGTCTCAGCAGTACCCAAGCCATCTGGAGCCTCAACTACAATCCCAACTTGATAGAGAACACCTTCTATGAGTTGAGGCCACCAATGGAGCTGCACTCTGATGATCCATGGCCACCAGATGCTGCTCCGAGGAGGATCCCTGGCCATAACTGTAACACCCTCAGAATCGGACCTATGCAAGTTTCAGCGACTCCCGCCAAACCCGCATAGAAACGATTCAAAGATGCCCACCAGGCACTTTCATGCGGGTGGAAAACGAAGTAATAACATTACACAACAGTCCTCGATGGGACCCACAGAACAGATATATATATAACAGCGACTCAAAGAGTCAAGAATACAGATATAATATACAAAGATCCAAATCACCTTGAAAATGATAGAGCGTCCGACTATGGACAAGATGCAAATGGGGCTAAGAGCCCTGAAGAATAACCAATGGCGTCCATAACCCTGCCCAGGCCAAGCCGGAAGGGTAACCCTGCTAACGACGTCGATCTCAAAACCTGCTTAAACAAAAGGGGTGCCGACAAAGGGCAAAGGAAAAAGAGGAGCGTCAGTACTGAGGCCAGTACACGGCGAGGCTAGAATTCGGCGGTCCTCGCCTACATAGGTATGGTGGACTGAAGCGGCAGCGGCAGCATGCACTGAACACCCTATAGAGACTCGATGCAACTGGCGGCAAGCAGAGAGGGGTAAGAAAGACCTAATCAGAACCAACCTGATACTACCATCAAACAAACCCATCCTGGTATTTGCCCCTCGAGACCAAACGAGGAAGTCAACCGCGGAACTCACACAGTTGGCATTTTTATTAATTCGGTTATCGTTGCAGCAATTACTAGTCAAGTATAGATAATCATCCTGAGATAATAAGCAGTTGGCAGTTTTAGTTAACCATTCCGTGGTAGTTGCATCACTTACTAGTCAGATACAATTAGCATGAGATAAACCCCAAAACCCAGCAGTTGTTCGTACTTTTATTTAGCCATTCCGTTGTAGTTGCAATACTTACTAGTCAGGTACAATGGTCGTAAGCGACACCCAAACAAGCAATTGTTGGCAGTATTATTTAGCCATTCCGTTGTAGTTGAAGCTGATTACTAATCATATCAGATACAAGTCAATTTATAATAGTAAACTTTAGTTATAGTTGTCTATGATCGAGATACTGTGCTCCAAGTCGTCCATAACCGCGGACACGGCTTTCAGAAAGTTTTAACCCGGCCGGGGTGCACAAATAGCAACACACACACGATCGACCTCGGAAAAACCAAATCAAAACCCAACGAGGCTTTCACGACAAAGCAATCACAGGATTCATAAATATTTCAGGGGGCCACCCCTTAGAGTAGACCCGCAACGAAGCCGGCCGGCTCCGAGACGGACTCAAGGTTGTGGGGACGGCTGTGAACGACTGGGAACCCAAAACTGGGCTTGTCGACACCGCGGAATCGTGCCACTATCCTAAACAGTACAGTGTGCTCCTCGCACAATCGTAAATAAAGCAGTAAAGCATGGCATAAGTACAGGATCGTAAATAAAACCTCAAACTAGTTTGTGGCCCCAAGAAATAAGAATGAATCAAGCTCTGGCTAAGGGGGGTCCCATAATTCCCCGTATGTGGATAGCGCGATAAATCAAGGAACATGTATCAAGTACTCGGGGTCCTACGGGACACAAGTGGGCGGTCGGAAACCAAATAGTATCTATCACCCACCGATGCCTCTGCTTACTTACTTCAATTTTAGTTGTTAAACAGGAATTAAAGTGAACGATAAGTAAAGCCGAGATCATCTCCAACATCAAACAGGTGGCAATACTCCAACAACTGTGGTTCATGGCGACACACAACAGCACTTGAGCAAGCGACTACGACGCGCAAGTCCAACTATCTACCAAACAACAGGTAATAGGATGTGTCCAAGGCAATATATGGCTGCAAGGGATATCACGGGTACGGAAACTAGAGCATCGCAACACAGATAGCAATAGATCAACAGGAGGGAATGAATACTATAAAAGTAAGATAGGTAGAAAGGGGGAGATGCTCGCCTGAAAACATTGTCGAAGGTTCATCCGGAGATCGGGGCGAAGCTCACATCAACTCAACGGCCTTATCCGCGAAGAAGCAAAACACTAGAAGAAACACCGGATGCAATATTTAATACTACGGCAAAAGATCGGGCATGATGCATGTATGATGCATGGCATGGTGAAGGTGCGATGCACTTAGGTCAATATTAAGTGGAACCGGGGTCCTGACAATTAATTAGGTGGTTCATGTTGTTTAGCTACCCCGCAATTTGAATGTTGTATTAACATGGCAAAAGTGAACACCGGTTCGATGCACAGATTTAAATGAGGCCAATATGAGACTAGATTTGCCCGCATATGGGCCCCATATTTAATTATTAAGTGAATCGGCATAATGCCCCAAACCACACGACAATATGCATGCATGAACATTTAATATGCGATAAGTTGCATATGTTATAAAATAGGGTTTTCGGGAAGGGGTTCACACATTAGAGTTCGGCGAGCTTGGGGTTCCGGGGCTCGGGGTTCGGCCTCGGGGTTCAGGGTTCGACGGAATCGGCGGGAGCGGATACAAGACGGAGAACTTGTCGTGACATGCCGGAGATCTTGGTTCCACGCGGTCGATCTTGTCGGGCCCACGGATCGGCCGGTCTTGTCGTTCGGAAGTAGAACTTGGCGTACTTGTGGCGTTCTTGGCGTCCTTTCGGTTCGGGTCTTGGCGTCCGAGGCAGTACTTGGCGTCCGCGAAGGAGAACTCGAGGGTCCAGCGTCTCGGTGTCCTCGGATCCGAGCGGAAGAACTTGTCGTGCCGGGGTGAAGCACTCGGCGTCCTCGAGGAAGTACTAGTCGCACATGTGGTATTCGGGTTCCATGACGATGATCTTGTCGTTTCGATGTCGGGGTCTTGAAATCCGTGAAGAAGGCCTTGTCGCCCTTGGGTGAAGAACTTGTCATCCCGAGGGTCCGTGGCTTCGGCGGGACGTTCTATGGATCCGGGGTCGAAGAACTTGGTGTCCGTGAAGGGCACTCGGTGTTTCCGTGGTCGATCTTGTCGATTCCACTCCAACGGCCTTGTTGTTCTGTGGCGAAGATCATGGGGTCGCCGGGGTCTGAGAAGAGAACTTGGGGGTGGACATCGCCGTCTTCGGGTTCTTGGGGTTTTCCATGTGGCGGTCTTGACGTGGCCCTACAGCACGGTGCAGATGCCGGCACACCGAGGCCAAGGTGAAGCTCCCAGGCGGTGGCGATGTGCAGGAGGGAACATGGCGGTGTCGCGAGTTGGTAGGGGCGGTCAGGGCCACGCTGAGTTGGTGCTCACGCGACGCTGGGGCTTGGGGACGGCTCGGCTGCAGGGGCTCCGGCGACGCTCGGGGGAGAACTAGTCGGCGGCGGTGCTGTCGTTGGCGAGGACGGAGACGCGCGAGGCGAGGCGTCGGCCCAGGGCGGCGGAGGGGCGACGCTGCAGGGACCCACTCGCGGAAGCGCGCGGACGTCGAGGCAAGGATGAGACCGGGCGGAGGAGGCGCGGTGACGGGGCCCTGCCGGCGCGGGCGGCCAAGGGCGGCGCAGGAGGGGGCCGGCTCGGCGGGGTGCTGCCGCGGTCGGCGGAGCGGGCTCGGCGCGCGGGACCCGGGCGCCGGGGCGGCGGTGAGCTCGAGCGGGAGGCTCGCCGGCGGGGCCGGGGGGCTCGCCGAAGGCAGGGAAGACGGCAGGGGGACGGAGCAGAGGCGGGGGTGTGCTCGGCGGAGCCCGGCGAGGGGTGGCGGCCAGAGGAGCGGGGCGAGGTGGCGGGTTGGGCGTGGCGGCGCGCGAGCAGAGGAGGCCGGCGGCGCGCGGTCGGGGAAGGGGAGGCGGGACGGTGCCGGGAGGAGAGGAGGGTGGCGGGAGGTGAGGGAGAGGGAACCGAGGGAGGAGGAGGGAGGCCGGCGAGCGGCGGATGGAGGCGGTGCCGTCGGGCGGGAGGAAGAGGGAGAAGTGGGCGGGCGCGCGTCGGGAGGTCGACGGCGAGGCGCGCGACGAGAGGGGTTGCCGGAGAGGAGGGAGAAGGGCGCCGGCGAGGAGCTCGCAGAGGGGAGGCGCGACGAGGCGTGCGGGAGAAGGGAGATGGGGTCGGGGCCGGGGCGTGGGTGGCGTGCGGTTCCTGGGTGGGGCCACGCGGGCAGGTGGGGAGGCAGGAGCGGGTGGGTTGCTGCGGGCCAGGGTGGGGTCGGGATGTGGGGCCCGGGGAAGGGTGAGTGGGGGGAAAAGGTGGGTGTGGCCGGCGGGGCCCAGGGTGGGTCCGGCTGGCAGGGAGAGGGGAGTGGGGTGGGGTCCAGGTGTCGGTGGGGGAGAGAGAGAGAGGGTAGGTGGGACTGGGGTGAGAAAGAGGGAGAGGAAAAAGTGGTGGATTGATGAGGTGGCAGGTGGGTAGGAGTTGGGTGAGAGGGTGAGGTGGCGGCCTGTGGTTGGAGAGTAGATTAGGATTGGGTGGGGATAGGTTTTAGAGGGGGCTGGTTTAGGAAGTGTGTTTGTTTGGGTTTTGTTTATTTTAAAACAAGACCACTTTGCAAATAGTTTTTAGGGAAATAAAATATCCGATACACTCGGGTTTTGCGTTTGAAATAAAGAGGGATATTTGTACAAGGCAAAACTAGGCTTTTCGAAATAGTTCAGACAAACAATGCAAGATGATGGCGATGCAATGCACAAAAACAACGCGATTTTCTAGTAGTGGTTTTGCGGGATGCCACAATAACCACCAAAGAGCTCTCCATCGAAAGCGAGTCGATCGACGCAGCCTGACGCATTGCTGCCGCCACATCCACTCTGACCGCTAGAGCCTACAATGCATGTCCACCTGAATCCTTCTGTACCAGAAGCGGCCAACCCCGAACGTTGCACCTCTCCGAGATTTCCTCCAAGGCAATCCTCCTCTGATGCAGAGGCAACTGCATCGCACGGACCACCTTCGAAGTCATATTCTAGAAAAATCTCCCTGCGGCTCCTCTATCCTCGCCCGGTATCACCTCCGCAAGCACCATCAGGGCCTCCGCCCCTTCCCGCTCCGGCGTGGCCGGCGGCTAAATCAGATCCACTTCTTCTCTCAACGAGCAGCGCTCCTCTCTCCAGCACCAAATCTGGCCAGATCTGCGCTGAGGAGAAAGGAGACGGCCTAGGAGAGACATCACCCAAGCCACCACCTGACAGGTGCTGGGAGAGCTCGGGGGAAATGTACGAAATTTCACCATCCAAATCGCTTGTAAGAGCCCAAAATCTTAACAACGAAGGAACCAACATACCTGTCATTATACCTGGACACCTAACACGGGCTTTTTAGCTCGCCCTGAGCTTCTTGGGCTCGGCCCGCTACTGCCTCCGGACCGAGCTGAGTCAAAATCCCTGGACCGCGACGGCCTCGGGCTGAGTCTGGCTCGGCTCGGTCCACTCGTTTGGCTTGACTGTTTTTTTCGTGAATTAATAGAAGAACAAATTAGAGGTACTGGGCTGGATAGTTGACTAGCTGGGCCGTTCAGTTCATCGATAGACAACACACGAGAGCTTATTCCTCCCGATCGATAGGGTTCCACATGCCCAACAGTGCCGCCACCGCGCCGCCCACAGTGCTGCCGCTACGCTGCCTAGCCGCCCAGAAGTTCCGCCGCTGCGCTGCCCTGCCACCCAACACTGCTGCAACGTCACCACGACACCAAGCACCGCCGCCACGACGCCAAGCACTACCGGCGCTGCTCCGGGTCCTGCGCCGCCGCCCGCGCTGTCGCAGTCGTTGAAGAGGTCCCACTGATCGGTGAGTAGCCCCGTCAAGCTCGCGAGCTACATCGAGCTGGACCGAACTCGTCAGAAGCTCGGGCCGATCTCAGTTGTGCGGCTCACCGGCGACGACGAGCTGGCTCGCGCTCGGCAAATCCAGCCCAAGGTTTTTACGGCTCGGCGGCGAGCTGGACCGAGCCAGCTCGTGTCCAGGTATACCTGTCATAGAGTTGAGAGACCAATCGTAGGTTTTGTCAACGGTCGATGCATGTATTCACCAGCATCGAGGTGATGAATTTCGAGGCTCCACATACGTTGAAGCCGCTGGTCATTTCCCCGATGTCACGCGGCCGCCGCATGGCTTCTGCCGGCCGCCGTTTTCCGGCTAGAGAAAACAGCCAAATCTGGCTCCACCTGTCAGAAAGTGCCCCACGACGAAGAGCTATTTTAACTGAACGTGACCACCACAAAGTTTCCCCTACCTGAAACCCTAGCCTATCCAGGTCAAATAAAAAAAAAAGAAACCCTAGCCTAGCCTAGCTCCCGCGACGATGCCGCCACCGGAACGGCCGCTGCCGGAAGAGATCATCGAGGAGATCTTACTCCGCCTCCCTCCTCACAAGCCCGAGATTCTCGTGCGCGCTTCCCTCACCAGCAAGCCCTGGCTGGCCCTCCTCTCCGGCGCTCGCTTCCGTGGTCGCTACAGCGACTTCCATGGATCTATACCGATGCTTGGCTTCCTTAAATCCAAGCCCTGGAATTGCTGGGAGGAGGAAGGAGACCCTACCCCACCTTTCGTCTCCACCATGAAGTTCCGTGCACGCATCCCCGAAGAAGGCTGGGGGCAAATGCACTACGGTGTGTGGGACTGCCGCCATGGCCGCGTTCTACTCGGTGAAAAGGATGCGTCGCCCATGAAGCTTGCTATTTGGGATCCCATGACTGGCCGCCGGAGCGAGCTGCAAGAGCCTGATTGCATGAAGCTGGAGCGCAAAGATGGCTTTCTCGCTGCAGCGGTGCTCTGCGCCGTCACGGGCTGCAACCACCGGGTTTGTCAGGAGGGCCCCTTCAAGGTGGTCTTCTTCTCCCTGCACCTTGATGCTGATGTAGGCTTTGTTGCACAAGCCTGCGTGTCATTGCCGGAGACAGGTGACCGCAGCAACGGTGGTCTTCATCGTGGTGAGTGGAGCGAGCCATGCTCCGCTCTTCCTATTGCGAGCAACGCATTCATCGTGCCAAAACCCTCTGTCCTGGTCAAAGACGCAATTCACTTCATGCTCGCGTATGACTGTGATTATGATGTGGATGAATTTAATGAGGATGATATTGTTCCCGTACAAATTCTGAAATACGACTTGAGTTCTAATTGCTTATCACTGATTGATGCGCCGTTAGCGGTGTATTACGATGACTCATGGCAATGGAAGATGGTAGTTTGGGGTTTGTGCGCATCAAGAAGTTACGCCTCTATATATGGTCAAGGCAAATGGGTTCCAACGGAGTTGCTGCATGGAATCGGAGTAGAGTCCTAGATCTCAATAATATTAATCTAGTAATTAAAGATCCCAACAAATATGTAGTAATGCTTGGATCTATAGAGGGAAGTGATATCGTTTTCGTGTACACGGAACTTGGTATCTACATGATAAATCACAAGACACTACAACAGGATAAGATATGGGAGGGAAAAAGTTTCAATGCATTGATTCCGTACATGAGTTTCTACAATCCACAAGGTATAACTCCTTTCTTCTGTGATTTGAGACTAACTCTCAAGTACTTACATGACAGTTAGCTCGCTCAACAAATGAGTTATTGGATGATATACCAGATTGAACGCTTCTGTTGTGACATGCTTATGTTCTCAAGCAAACTTTTTTTGCTATATAGTAACACTCAAATCTTTTTCCGAATTATTCGTGCGCATACTTGATTTTTCAATTTACTTAGTGTCATGTCATCTCTTTTTAAAGCAACACTGATAAATCTATGTTTGCAGGAAGGGTGAAAGCCAGCGATGTGGCTCGTTGACGTCAATATGACATAAAGGCAGGATGATGTTATCACCAACAAGAAAGATGGTCACGTTAAAGGAAGAAGGATGTTCTCAACAACAAGGAAGATGCCCAAGTTAGAGGTGACACACGGGTGTTTTCATGAGTTATGTCACTATTGAGTACTAGTGCGGTAGGTTTTGGTACATTTAATGGTGCTTGTCTTCGTGGGCTCAAATAGTCATATACTATATGATATTTCATATCAAACCTACGGCCTTCTTCTTATGTGCTTCGAGTGGCTTGATGTTTTTATCATGTGACTGAAACAAATATATTCCCAGAGGCAATGCATGCTGCTGA
Organism: Avena atlantica; assembly: GCA_910589765.1. Classification (NCBI taxonomy): domain Eukaryota; kingdom Viridiplantae; phylum Streptophyta; class Magnoliopsida; order Poales; family Poaceae; genus Avena; species Avena atlantica. The sequence continues at coordinate 247,111,029 of OU342736.1, forward strand.
TGTAGAAACAAACATGCATGATTAAGAAGAACAAACTAGACAGTAAATGAACAAGCTTGATAAATCCCAGAAGTAGTGGTGTGACACCTAACTAAAACATGTCAGTTAGAACTGTCAACCAGAACTTACATTAATCTACATGATCTGCTGGTTCAGGAAGTAGATACTCAGGCGTTACACCACAAGCTAGTGGGAGGATTAGATGTTTAGTTATCATGCGCATATGCTTTCCAATTATCTTGCTTGAAAAGGAACCCTTAATTACCGCAAGCCTATGACACTATGGATAACTAGGGGCATAACAAGGTATCTAGGACTCAATGGCTACAATTGTTTATCGCTGCAAAGGCTCTTACTGATTCTGTGCCATGTTGACTGGGTAAATTGAGCAGACACTCTTTGTCAGATACTGTAACTTACTAGACTCAGTAAATGCGAACCCAGTTTTTCTACATACTGGTGGGTGTCCCTGGCTTATCGGACGGTCCTAATAACTTCAAGATTCGTGTTGGAAAATTTACATATACATCCTGGACATTGTGCATCTTCTCTGCCTTATGGAGACGAAGGTGGACAGGTCCATCTTGTTGCTCCCATTGCCGGATTGGTTCTTCCAGGCGGCCGCACGTCTGTTCCCGTCCATGGCCTTCGCGTGAGCCGGTTCTGTTCTTCCAGGTGCCGCACGGCCGTCCCCATCCATGGTCGTCGTGCGAGCCGAGTCCATTCTTCCCGGTGCTGCCCGGCGGCGGCTGTGTAGTGGTCGCGTACGCCATTGGTGACAATCTATACGGGCGTGGCCAGCAACGTGGTGGAGACCTTCTTGATTTGGTGCTCGTTCTTGATCCTACACCATACAACAAGCCTTGGATCTTTGATTGTTGTGATTGAATCCCCATGTCAGATCTGATCTATTTGTGTGATTGATTCCTCTTGTCTTGTTAATGCTTTTCTGAATGTTCATGGCGCACATGCGCACGCATTTCTTGGTTGCAGCAGATTTGATTCTAGTCCATGGCTTACATTCACGCCGATGTTTTGCAACAGATTATGGTTGCTGGCTTTGCTTTTTTATTTCTTGTAGTTACAATGTGTTAAAGAGAAGGACCGCTTGACAAGAAACCAACCAAGTTGAGGGTGCTTTGTGCAAAATAATCTCACCAATCTTAACCAAAACAGAGCTGGTGGAGGGGCCTGATAAGCCCGGAACCCCACGTGTATGTAGAGTTTGGTTTTCGAATTCTGTGAGCTTGCTGATCCCTGCCGTGCATTTTCCTTCAGTCAGATTATATGATTCTTAGTCCGAGATTGGCATTACGCTTTGGATGAGGATGACTGGCCGTTAACTTTTTTTTTTTGAGATAGACTGGCAGTTACATGAGTCGGCAAGAAGAGAATGCCAACACTTAGTTCAAGGTCGCGCCTATATATATATATAGTACAAGAGACCGCTCAGAGCTCCACCTGTCTACTTAAATTAGGCAGCGAAAATGGCGACTGTTCAGCTCTCTGCTAATCAGTTTCACTCGAAATGTAATTGGTGTCTCCTGGGAATTCACAAAATAAATAAAAAGGAGTAGATCATTACGAGGACAAGTCATGCTGTGCAATCAACCAACTGCGTTATACCCCAATTAATTATTGTCAATGGATGCATGTGATGCCGTCACTGTAGAGTGCATTCTTTTAAACTGTAGAGTTGTTGGAGTCCTGACAAAACAATTTCTGCCAGCTGAGCCCATCGACATCATGTTATTATATTGGCTCGATCGCAGTGAGTTGTCTAAAAGCAAGAAGAAACAGATGTATAGATTAGACATCCACATGCCCATGGACAGAAATAAAAAAGGAAGAAGAAACCCAAGACGCTCCTCAAGACAGCAGATAGCAATGAGCGTTGCGGTGATCAAATCCTCGCGGGTGGTCGTGTACCCCTCCGAACCGGGGCCGCCGGCCGGTGACGTCCACCTCTCGTCCTTCGACCAGCGCGTCCCTCCCTTTGGGGTCACATCACTCCTCATGTTCGATCGGCCGATCGAGACGCCAATCGAGACCATCAAGACAGCGCTGTCACGAGCGCTCGTCCACTACCGCCCTGTCTGCGGCCGGCTCGCCGGAGATACCGTTCTCCGCATCGCGTGCACCGATGAGGGTGTGCCGTTCGTGCGGGCATCAGCCAGCTGCGCCTTGGAGGAGGTCACCTCGGCGATGTTCGCGGACCTCGCCCTCGGCTACGCCACTCCGCTCTGCAGCCACGCCGACGCGCTGCTGCAGATGCAGGTCACACGGTTCTCCTGCGGCGGCTTCATCGTCGGCGTCACGTGGAACCATGTCCTGGCCGACACCGTCGGGATGGGGCAGTTCCTGCAGGCCCTGGGCGAGCTCGCCCGCGGGATGCCGCGGCCGACCGTCGTCCCGGCCAGGTCGGCTGCCGCCATCCCTGGGATCCCTCCGTCCGTGGTCTCAGGCCGCGCGAGGAGGATGGAAGCTGAGCCCCTCAAGGGCCATGGCGTGTTCCTAGACATCACCGTCCCAGCGAGCCTCATCGACCGCGTCAAAGCGGAGTGTGGAGCCCACGCCGCCTGCACGACCTTCGAAGCCGTCACGGCGGTGTTGTGGCGGTGCCGGACCCGCGCGGCCGTCTCAGACCCTGATGGCCCCACGCCGCTCGTTTTCGCGAACAACGTGCGCGAGCTCGTGGCCGCCCACCACGGCTACTACGGCAACTGCGTCCTGATGCAGTCCGTGCGAGCGAAGCGCGCCCAGGTGGCCGACGGCGATATCAGTGACCTGGTGAGGCTCATTAGGCGCGCAAAGGAGATGGCACCGGAGCTGCTTGCCGGCGCAGGCGCCAAGGCAGAGCACGGAGGAGGAGACATGTACAACACACTGGCCGTGTCGAGCTGGCGGCGCGTCGGGCTGGACGAGGCGGACTTTGGCGGCGGGAGGCCGGCGCGCGTGATGTGGCACGAGCACGAGGAGCGGATGTTGATCCCGGAGTGCATCGTGTGCCCGCCGTGCAAGATCAAGGACGGGGTCAATGTCGCGTCGCTCTGCGTCAAGCCGGAGCACGCTGCCGCCTTTCTTGCCGAGTTGGCGGCGATGTGACTTCCTCGTGAACTTGCTCCTCGTTGTTGGATATCATCAAGTAACAGCGCGCTAGCCGTACTCCATTATCTTTTTTGGTACGTACTCCTCCGGCGTCGCTCCGCGAGCGACCGAGGGGAATCCCACCGCCGCCGCCAGGCCGCCCTCCCCTTCCACTCCTCCCTCCTCGCCGCTGCCGAGACGCGCCGGCGGCAAAGCCGCTCGGCGTTGGTGGCGGCGGGGTCCTTCTTATCCCCTTGGTTCGCCAGATCTAGGCGCGGGCCAAGATCGACGACCAGCGGCGGCGCGTGCTCGGGGCGCGGCGGCGTCCGGCTAGGTGGCGCGACTCGGCGTGGTGGCATCACCCTGCTGTGACGAGGAGGTGTGAAACAACAGAATTGGAGGAACCGGCTCAACCCGCACGGCCAACTGTGGCTCGTCGTCTTGTCGAGCGGCAGTCTGTTGGCCTTTCCGTTGAGGGTGGCATGGAACTTCTCCACTCGGCGAGACATAAGGAACCTGCAAGCTAGATCCTAGAGGCTAAGGAGAACGGCAGGACCCTACGGAGACGAAGGGCCGGGCGGCGAAAAGTAGGCAGAGGAGCGTCTGCACTATGTTTGAGAAACTGTCCAAGACCAACACCGTATAAACCGTCTAAACCAAACCGGCCGAAACCGCCGATTTTTTGCTGGGTTTGAGAAACCGTCCAAGCCCAGCTAAACCAGGTATGCCCAGGCTTACTTGCAGCAGTGACATTCTCATTACAATTTAAAATTACTTGGCCCGTAATCCCTCTTAAAGAATCTTCGTCAAGCAAAGCGTCAACATCCACCTTGACATGATTAGGATGTGCTTTGCACCATCCTCCCCTTCTCACCTTTGTTTTGGGAAAATTTGAAACACTGAAGTTTGAGATTAGTGAATTAATAGACATTGCCCATCTCGATGGCTCCTATACTTTTTCATCATGCACAATTTCTCTCCTCTCACACCAAAAATACCAACATGTTACAACAATTGTTTTAGCTATGATTGCTTCTCCAAGGACTAGGCGACTAGCATCGTTATAACCTGATCAGTAAACAAACAAGGCACGACATGCAAACTTCTCTTAACGTCACTTGACAAACAATGTCGTTGGGCAACTACTGTGGTTCGTTGCGACACGACTTCACCATTCTCCGGGTTGGTAGCATGGCTGGGGACTACTTGTGTTGGTTTAGCCCCTTGCCGTGCTTCCACCAAATGGCCAACCACCATGAAAAAGAGTATCTGGTATAGTGAGAAACAAGAGAATCGTGGTTTGCATCTTATGAAGCAACACTTATGTACAATAGAAACATATACATACACAAAGCATGGATGCTACTTTCAGAAGTTTGTGGAACCTACAATCCAGGCACTGGTCAAGCGAACTCTATGACGAGATGGCTGATCTTGAGGCTGGGTCCGAGTATCCGACGAAGGAGGGGCATATGGTGTAGTCAATGAAATCATGTCGCCAATAAACATGGCGGCACAGAGATGGAGATTAGTTAGGATATGACTTGGCTCATCAGCGGTGACACCTGCTACTTATTTTATATATTTTTCAAGAACTCGTAGAAGAACTGTGGGTCATTGCGTTAAGCTCGAAATAAGTTTGTTACACCATCGTGAAGGCGTTCATCGGACTACCACCTCACCGGGTCGCCAATTTGAGCGACCGGGTTGGGTCACCTTCTACTTATTTGTTAAGGGGACAGTCAAGCCTGTTCAATCCCATGGTAAACCGTGTCCAAACCATCTGCCATGGCCGCTGTCCGTTGGCAATCAAAGGTACCGCAAAGACGCGGCAAAATGATATGGGTGCTGCACATATGTCGATCATGTTGAAGCACCAGGTCGTGTGCAAGCTTGGTGGTGGGGTGCATCGGGGAGAACAATGGCGATGGATAGACGAAAGCATGCTCAACTCGTTGGTGGAGAAATTATCTGTAGGAGAAGCAACGCGGGTGGGAGCTATAATTTTGGGTCTATGTGGGCTTGGTTCGGGATTAAAAGGGCTATTTTTTCAAAAAGGGGGTAGACCCCGGCCTCTGCATCCTAGGAGACACACAACCCTTTATTAAAGTTAAAGTATTATCGTCAGAACATTACAATCATAAGACATATGGGAAGATGCGTAGATCAACCATCTGACAAAACAAGAGGCCCTCACATGAGAGTGGATAAAACAGCTAGGCAACAATCAATCTACTAGTATGGCGCCACGAAGTCAGGCTGAAGAAATCCGAAGTAACCTCCACAAGACAGGTGCAACCAGAAACCATTGGTTGCCGCAAGTTCTCTGGAAGGAGGAAAGCCCAGAGTTGAATCTAGCGCGCCGCCATAAGAATAGCCTGCAAAAAGGAAGGAGCTCCGGTCTTGTTAAAAATACAGTTATTACGACTTTTCAAAATGGACCAACATATGGCCGAGATACCAATACAGATCCTTTCTTTATCCACTTTATCTACCCCATTTAACCAATTCCCAAACATATTGGTAATGCTAGTTGGAGGAGGGTGGTTATATGTGAAGAAAACCATACGCCATACAATCTTTGCCAAAGGACATGCAAAGAATAAGTGTTCAACAGTTTTGACCTCGTCACAAAAACAACATTTCTTACATCCTTTCCAATTCCTTCTAGCCAGATTGTCTTTAGTTAACAAGACTTTATTATAGAGAAACCACATTAAAAGGGTTGTTTCTTTCCTTGAACATGGGAAGCAACCTGCAGGTGAGGGCTGTGCGATTGTATGCAGATCGACGACTCCCATGGGACTGAGATTTAGAGTGTTTGCCGAACAAAACGTCTAGAATGATCAGGTCATCTTTCACCAAACACTTAAATAAAAGCATCGAAAAAAATGCTTGATAAAATCTTCATGCTACACAAAAGCTCAATGTTCAGCTTGTAGAATTTCTTAATGCTTCAATTTCTCTTCTATGAAGCAAAGTAAATTAAAATTTGGAAGCCAAATAAATATGCAACTTACAACATCATGGGCACGTATGTACCATATGAATTTAAGTTGAAAATATTCTGGTCCATTAATATTTAACTCGGCTTTAAATTATTGACACACAAGTAAATGGTAGATGTCAACAACCCTGTGTATCATTACTTCAAAATCCCTACATCATTAAAAGTTAGTCTTTGGATTTCACTGAAATGAAAGTGAATGTGTGGATCAAATTAGTCCATACATTACGAGTCTTTCCGCAAACTAAGAAACAAGATTGCCAATACTCATGTACAAATATCACTTGCACATATGGTACATTGCTAAGTTCTAGTTCATGCCGGTTAATTGTGATGATTTTGATTGAGTTCATTAGGAGTAATGTGGCAAGGAAAGTTTTAATTACCATTACACATTTTTTGAATTATTAATATTCAGTGGTTTCCCTATTAATTACACTTAAATAAAAGGTAAAATACTACTATGTGTCTGCATTTTGACGAAGGACCTTGCACAGAGTTGACGACGAGAATCAGCTTCGAGGCACAGTGAGTAGCACCGCCACTAGGGTTTAGGCCATTTTAGGCGATGTAATTACAAGACACTGCTGGATCAAGGTCAGTAGACACAACTTGGAGCTGTATTCTGCTGGCGCTATACATAAGTGCTGCAGATAGTACTACTGGTACGGGTGTTCACAATGTAAATGTCAAGCTTCCGATGGCGCTTCGCACGATTGTTGGAATTCTATCTATGGACCATTTCCTATTCACTTGTATCATTTCTCATGTAAATGACCGGTAGGTTCCTGTTACCTCCTATTCGTACATATAGGCAAACGAATCAAGGAATAGATCAATGGAGAGGAGTCATGGAGAAAGCAAAATGCTCTCATTCGTAAGTAGCTAGCTAGACTTGCGGTTGATCCGTAACACTCAGGAGATGGAGGGTAGAGGAATGGACAACAATGAAATGAGGGCGGTTGTCATGAAGGAGTTATATAATGTGGAACCGTGGCAGTCGGCCAGAGATGGTGCAAGCTTATTAATGGAACCTAGCTACTTTGAAGCAGCCATGGTCTATGATGTTATTAGTCAGTACCTTGTACTTCCTTGTTTGGGGTTTACAGGGATCCTCAACAAAAATAATGTAGTACTATAGTAGTTCAAAATTTTCTGTTAACCGCATCCTTATAAATTACTCTAATCTCGCACTTAAATATTCCCTTAACTGAGCTTAGTATGGTCCGCGTAGCATGGAGGGAGTGACTTCTTCGTATGAACTATGCATTTCAACCAAAGTGGAATGGTCCAGTGATCATATTTTCCGTGTGCATAATCATGATCGGAATGAAAGAATAAATATTGGTATATTTTAAATTACTGACTATAACATAGAGTAATTGGCATCGCAGTTCATAAAATTGAAGTTCATATCTCTATTAAAATTGTGAAGGCATATCGATCATACAAGGGCATGTTCGCCAAATATGATCGTTGCTCGAGGGTTCAACACTGTGTAGAACTTATATGAGTGGCTGATAAATAGACACCAGGGGGCTGTTAGGAATAGTAATCCCGATAGGACACGGAACGGTGTCGTGTGCGTGTGTGTTCCGAATAGGACTAGTGGTTCAACACCTATTCGTATTGACGTTGCGTCTTGCCGGATATATATACACCCATATAGTAGCCTTGTAAGACAACCGTGAGAGGGCTCTGTAGCCATCAACATTGTTTTTCCTGGTACGTACTCGTGTGAGTTGAGAGAGCTAGTTCTTTTGATCAGGCTAGATAGCTAGCTTGCTGATCGTTGTTAGCTGGTTCTTATACGTGCGCGCAACTCGCCGGAATACTTCGCCGTCGTCACGCCGGACTGCACTCGGCGTTTGGGGCTGGGCCAACAATTGGTATCAGAGCCTCGCGGAGGATCTCCTAGTAACGGGAGGTCATGGCGGACAAGGAGCTAGGCGAGTACTCCGGTGCGGCTGCGGGTGCATCGGTGTCGTCGCAGTACCCGCGGTATGATCGCGGCAACTACACGACATGGGCGAAACGGATGGAGTGGACCATGGAGGGCAACGACATCTGGGAGGCTGTCGATCCCGGCGGCGACGAGTTCAAGAAGGGCGCACCGAAGTACCGCAAGGACCGACAGGCACTCACGGCCATCGGTTCCGTGGTGCCGGCGGACGTGATGCAGCACCTGATCTCGAAGGTTTCTGCAAAGGAGGCGTGGGAGACACTCAAGACGTTGAATCTTGGGCACGAGCGCGTCCGCAGGGCGACCCTACAAACCTTGCAGAAGAAGTACGAAAACCTGGAGATGGAAGGAGATGAGACGCTGGACGCTTTTGCCTCGAGGGTAGCCACAATTGTCAACGGGATTCGCGCGCAAGGTGAGAAGCTGGAAGATATCTCAGTCGTAATGCGTTTCCTTCGCGCGGCGCCGCCGCGGTACATATCTGTGGTGTCGGCAATCGAGCAATGCGTTGATCTCACCACCCTCACGATGGATGACCTGGTTGGACGGTTCAAGGCGCATGACGAGCAGATGAAGATCACCTACGGCGACACGAATCAAGATGAGCACCTCATGCTTACACGTGCCCAGTGGAAGGCAATGGTCGCCAAGGAGAGGGGCGATAAGGCATCTGGCAGTGGCGATGGTTCGGTCCCGGCGAAGAAGTCGGACAGCAAGCCGAAGAAGCCAAAGAAGAAATTCGACAAGAAGAATCTTCGCTGCCATAAGTGCAATCAGCTTGGACACTTCAAATCGGAGTGTCCTAACCGTTCAAAGGAGAAGGCTCTCATGGCGAAGGAAGGAGATGATGGACCGATGATGCTCATGCTCGAAGCTTGCAAGTTAATGACCACCAAGGAATCAACTCCTCAGGAGTCTGCTACGGAGATCGTCACGCTCGTGGAAGAGAAGATCTTCCCGCGGAGGATGCAGACGGCTCACGACGTTTGGTACCTCGACACAGGCGCTAGCAACCACATGACCGGCGACAAGGCTCAGTTTTCTGAGTTGAACCTCATGGTTGGAGGCTCCGTCCGATTCGGCGATGGGTCGAAGGTGGAGATTGCAGGACGAGGCACTGTCCTGTTTGAGTTGAAGGATGGAGGTCACAAGGTACTCACTGACGTGTACTATATTCCCAATCTTAAGACCAACATTATCAGTCTTGGTCAGCTCGCGGAGCGTGGATGCAAGATCGTGTTGGAGGACGAGTTCCTGTGGGGATATGTAACTACCTCGGTGAAATACGCTCCTAGATACAAGCCTGGATGAGTGATAGCGGTTGAAATAGTACGGTGGGGCCCCAAAAGCCACTCACTGGTAGTCCTTACAGACGTCCCAACCGCTACCCTCTCAACGGGACCTGTACGGGCGGCGTAGTCGGCAGGCGAAGGGATCAACTGCGTACACAAGTGGGTATGTACGCAAGCCACCATACAAGAGTACATCACAGCCATCCCATCTAGAAAGAAAGGAAATATACCAACGCCATACGGCAAGATTCAAATGACCTAGATAGATCTATATTTTAGGATAACTCCTCATACAACACACATCAGAGAATCATGCGGAAGCGGCAAACAAAATCCGAGTACGGATAAGAAGCAAATCGGCATAAGATGCCAGAGAAATAAGCACATCCCAACTACAGGTCTCACGGATCCCCGATCCCGGAATCTCTACACCGAACGATCGTTGCCCACATCACCGGCTTCTTCCACCCAGTATCCGTCCTGCGGGGGTACCTGTTCATCTGAATCAAGAATTTATCGTGTGAGACCCTAAGGGTACTCAGCAAGTCTTAATGCCTCTAAAGGGGACACAACCTGGGGTGACGCAATTGCAGCAAAAGATAAACCCTAGCAATTCTACAGATAAACGCTAACCATCCGCCTAACCAAAGATAGACGGATGTCCGTGAATTTAAGTACAGCAGTTATATTGGTAATCTCATCCGATCCATCCTCCTCCCTGCTTACCAACAAGGAAGCGGACGAACAACCCCCCCTTCCGTTGGCAGTTTTATTAACCATTCCATGAGTATTGCACTATTTACTAGTCAAGTTACTTAGTCAAATTAAGGCGGTACTTTAGTTATGCTTGTCTATGATCAAGAAACTGTGCTCCAAGTCGTCCATAACCGCGGACACGGCTTTCAGAAAGTTTTACCCGGCCGGGGTGCACCAATAGCAACACACACTCGATCAACCTCGGAAAAACCAAATCAAAACCCAACGAGGCCTTCACGACAAAGCAATCACAGGATTCAGAAATATTTCAGGGGGCCACCCCTTAAGTAGATCCCGCAACGGAGTAAGCAAGCTCCGAGACGGCCTCAAGGTCCTGGGTAGACGGCTGTGAACGACTGGGAACCCCAAACGGGGCTTGTCGACACCGCGGAATCGTGTCCCGATCCTAAACAGTACAGTGTGCAGTACCTCGCACAATCGTAAATAAAGCAGTAAAACATGGCATAAGTACAAGATAGTAATAAAGCCCCAAACTAGTTTGTGGCCCCAAGAAATAAGACGGAATCAAGCTCTGGCTCAGGGGGGTCCCATATACCTCCCGGATGTGGATAGCGCGATAAAATCAAGGAACAGGAATCAAGTACTCGGGGTCTTACGAGACACAAGTGAGCAGGAAAAACCAAATAGCAGATGTTGCTCACCGGTGCCACTTTCTTTAGTTATCCCAGAACTACTCAGGTTAAGTTGTTTAGGTACCTCGTTATCCAACAGACACGCACATACCCTACACATGCTGTTCTACGACTCGCATGGCTCAAACAACTCCTATAGTAGTGGCTCATGGGATGGAGGAAACAAGCTTGGTGGGGTTTAAAAGTAAAGGCTATGCATACTTGGGATTCAATTTAATGCAATCGCGACTCGATGATGCAAGAATAAGATAGGGGCAATAGGTACTGTATGTATGCAAGCATGTGGTAGTGCTTGCCTGGTATCTCAGTTGAAGCAAGGGACGGATCTGGGTAGTGCTCCTGGTTCTCTTGATACAACCCCTGCTCAGAGTCTATCCGAGAAAAACCAAACAAACAAGGCCAACATGAATATAGAGCACAAGCATATGAATAAGATGCGTCAAGCAAACAATCATGCCATGATGAATGATGCACAATTTACATGGCAAGTAAAGTAGCATGGCAAGGTGAGGTGTGGTGGACAAGAAGATAACATTTAAGTGGGTTTTAGTCACATTTCATTGCCATAACATTTGTTGTTCACTATATAATTATATGATGCATGCTGCAATTGAAGTCATGGATAGCATAAACAGAAAGGTCTCGTCGAGCTGATCAATTTAGACTACTTATTTGCTAAATTTGGAATTGTAAAACAAAAGTTATTAAATTATTAAATTCTAGTGGCATTTGGTGTAATTAACATGAACTTGGAATTTTACTTGTGCAAAATACAAAATGGATGGCATATTTGGAATCCTCTCATCTTGCTGATATCCAAACATATATTATTTGTCAAATTTGGATAAAGTATGTAAAAGTTATTAAAAATCTGAATAGAATTTGAATTTTGAATTTATTTAAACAGGTTTTGAATTTAAAACAGTTCCTGAACATTTTCTACTCAGACTGACCCAGCTCTGGTCACTGACAGGTGGGGCCATGGGTTCTGCGGCCCACGCGACAGTGTCTGGGAAAGAACTGGACCGCGGGTTGACAAAGGAAAAGCACCAGAACCTTTTTGCAAAACAACCACAGTCGCTGACAACGGGCCCAGCGGACCGCGGGTTGAGGGATAGAAAAGGGCAGGGGGTCGTCTGCTAAAAGGACTCGCGAGCGCGGAAGGGCTGCGGGTTGAGTCCTGGATAAAACGAGAGCCTTTTTAGAAAAAGATTACCACCGCTGACAGTGGGGCCTCGAGGACTGCGGTTGGAGCAAAAGAAACGGCCAGGGGGTTTTGTGCAAAACGACGCCCGTGGCCACTGTGGATCTTCTCCCTCGCGTGCGTCTGACGCGCGCGGCGCGCGGCGCGGCGCAGGTGGGGCTCGAACCCGCGCCCTCTGGCGCGCTAGCGGGCCGGCTACCGCTGCGGCGGGCTTAGGTTAGGTGCCAGGGAGGCGGGCGCGCGCTAGATAGGTAGGCCGCGCCTGGGAGCTCACAGACATGAACACGCCGCCGGCGCACGGAGGCCGTTCGACGGAACGTTCGCTGCGTCCAGGAAGCGTCGAAGCGAGAGAGGATGTCTGGGAGGATCGGTGGCTTACCGCGAGGCCGGTGGCGTGCTTGGTTCGGGCAGGGGTGGTCGCGATCCACGGCGAGGCTGACGGCGGCCGTAGCTAGGGTTTGCGTCGGCGTGCGCTGGTCCTGGCGCTCCTGATGCGTCTTCTCCTCGTTGGCGGGTACTGGATGAAGCAGGGGAGTGGCCTGGTCTTCCTCGACAACCTCCAGGGTGTCCTCGCCGCCTGGTACAGGGTAGCCGCGAGGAGGCTGAGGATGCCGACGATGGCGAGCTGGTGGCGAAGGAGAAAGAGGGGGAGAGGGCAGGTCGCTTGCGAGGTAGATCTGGGGAGGCTCTGAGAGGGGAGGAAGGGGATAAGAACGCCAGGGGGGAGGAGGCTAGCGTGGGGGAGGGGTTAGCTGGCCAGGGCGCGTCGGCCACCTTTTGGCTCACGTGCTCGGCACGATCGGCCCAGGGCGCGGCAGGCAGAGCTAGGGAGATGAGAGGGGGCTGGCAGGTGGCCCTGGGGCGCTGGGTCGCAGGCAGGTGGGGTAGGGGCGTGGGCAGGTCCTGGCAAAGAGGGGAGAGGGGGATGGTCGGGCTAGGGCTAGGGTGAGGGTGCCTTGGTCGCATGGGGGTAGCTAGGTGGGTGCTGGGTGGGGCCTGAATGGCCGAGGGCAAGGGCGAGCTGGGGTGGGGTGTAGATGTCCATGTATGGGAGCTAGAAGGGGAGAGGGAGTAGATAGGACATGGGGTAGTTAGGTTTTTGTGTGAAGTAGGTGTAGATTAGGGTTTAGTTTAGGGATAGATGTAATTGGGGGTGTTGGTTTAGGGTAGAAAAGAGAGAGAGGGAGCACTTGGTTTAGCTAAGAAAAGGTGTAGATTAGGGGTAGGAGGGTGGTTTAGGGTTTGATTTAGCTAGGTAGAGTTTAGGGTCTTGGTTTAGAGAGGGAGAGGAAGGTGGCACTCTAGTTTGATCAAGCAAACTACAAGCAAGCACTAAGCAAGAGAAAGCAAGAAAAGAGGGAAAAGAAAGAGAGATGGCCATAGGGTGGTGAGGTGGTCCTCCTTTGGCCCAAGCCTGATCCAAGCAAGAACAAGCAAGATCCAGGGAGAGGGGGTTTTAGAGGGGGCATGCCACATTAGCACATGTGTGTGCATGGGGCATGGGGAGGGGACCTTGCAAAAGGGGAAAAAGAGAGGGAGAGAGCTAGGGTTTTAGACTCACAAAACAAGATCAAGCAATGAAGAGGGGATCCATTTAGAAAACAAGCAAGAACCAAATTCTAGGAAAAAGGTGACTATTGCATGGCCCATGCAAGATAATTAATGCCACAATTAATCCTTGTGAAAACAATGACATTAGCAAGGCATTATTCACATGCATTCCCAAAAGGTGGGCAAGGCCAAGCAAAGACTATGGTTGGATCCAACCAACAACATGGACTAGAGATAACTCAATAAAATGCCAAGCCCATATTATTGGATGGTGGAATTATAAGGTGGTGAAAGAAAAGGTGGTGGAGTCAAAAGAGAGATGCCCCCAACTCAACTTGGGCATTTAACAATATATCAAGAGCCAAATACAATATCAAGAGGCAAATACAATTAATCATGCACATGAGATAAGAACCAAACAAGAAAAGGTTTTATATGATGCTCAAATGCAAGGTGGACATGATGACATGAGCATGATGTGATGATGATGCAACAATTATATGTTGGAAGAGGCCCATTTTATTATTATGACATGTAGCATTACAGGGGTTAGACAACTGGGATGCTACAACTCTCCCCCACTAAACAGGAATCTCGCCCCGAGATTCTAGGAAGAAGAAGAAGAAGACACAAAGAGAGAAGGATGGTTGGCACGGAGTTCATCTTCACGCTCCCATGTTGCTTCATCAACAGAATGGTGTGACCACTGCACCTTGCAGAACTTGATGGACTTGTTGCGAGTCCTTCTTTCTGCGGTCTCAAGGATTTTGGTGGGGTGTTCTTGATAAGAGAGATCTTCTTGGAGGTCGATTAGCTCATGGTCCACGGTCCTGCCGGGATCTTTGAAGCACTTCTTGAGCTGAGAGATGTGGAAAACATCATGGACTTTGAGTTTTTCCGGGAGCTCCAGTGCATAAGCAACTTCTCCTCTTCTACCACGTATCTTGAAAGGACCGATGTATCTAGGAGCCAACTTTCCTTTGATACCGAAGCGGTGTGTTCCTCTCATGGGAGTGACACGAAGGTAGACGAGATCACCAGGGACATACACCATATCTGTGTGCTTCCTGTCATAGTTGCTCTTCTGACGACTCTGAGCAATCTTCAGGTTCTCCAGAATGATATGCACCTTCTCCTCTGCTTGAGTTACAATGTCAGGGCCAAACCATATTCTTTCTCCTGCACCTGACCAACCAATCGGAGTTCTGCACTTGCGACCATAGAGAGCCTCGAATGGTGCCATCTTCAGACTCTTCTGGAAGCTGTTGTTGTAGGAGAATTCAGCATAAGGAAGACATTCCTCCCACTTCATGCCAAAAGAGATGACGCAAGCCCGAAGCATATCCTCCAGAATCTGATTGATTCTTTCCACTTGTCCTTGCGACTGAGGGTGGTAAGCAGTGCTGAAGTTCAACTTTGTTCCCAAAGCTTTTTGGAAACTCTCCCAGAACTTTGAGGTGAAGATGCTCCCACGATCTGAACTGATTTCGAGTGGAACCCCATACAAAGAGACAATCCTGTTGATATAGAGCTCAGCCAACTGAATTCCAGAAATTGTTTCTTTGACTGGGAAGAAGTGTGCCACTTTAGAAAGCCTGTCGATGACAACAAAGATTGCATTGTTGCCCTTCTGCGACCTCGGAAAGCCAGTGATGAAGTCCATCTCTACTTTCTCCCATTTCCATTCCGGAGGTTTCAATGGCTGAAGAAGACCAAATGGTTTCTGATGGACAGCCTTGACTCTGCGGCAGACATCACATTCTGAGACATACTTGGCGCAATACCGTTTCAACCCTGGCCACCAGTATTGTGTTTTCAAGTCCATGTACATCTTTGTGCTGCCAGGATGGATAGATAGAACCGAATCATGTGCCTCCTTGAGAACTTGGTCTCTCAGACCCGGGTAGTTTGGAACAAACATCCGGTGGTCGAAAAAGAGCGAGCCTTGATCATCAACGTGGAAGGACTCATACTTCGGAAGCCCAATTCTAGAGATGAGCTTTCTGGTGTGCGGATCACCACGCTGACGAGAACGAATCTGTTCTTCCAAGAGAGGAGTAGCCAGAAGGTTCAGGAGATGCCCTTGTTCCACAACTTCAAGGTTGAGCTGACGGAATTCCTCGCACAAGAGAGGCTGCTGCTCTTCTACCATGAGGTTGTTGACATAAACTTTACGGCTAAGCGCATCTGCCATGACGTTTGCTTTGCCTGGAGTGTAGTTGATGGTCACATCAAAGTCATTGATTGCTTCAATCCATCTCCTTTGCCGAAGGTTGAGATCCGGTTGAGTGAAGATATACTTCAAACTCTTGTGGTCCGAGAAGATCTCACAACGGTTACCAAGCAAGTAGTGCCTCCAAAGCTTCAAAGCAAAGACAACTGCTGCTAGCTCAAGGTCATGTGTGGGATAGTTGATCTCATGCGTCTTCAACTGACGAGAGGCATAAGCAACCACCTGTCTCTCTTGCATAAGGACCGCACCCAATCCTTGCAAAGAGGCATCGCAGAATATCTGGAAAGGCTTAGATGTATCCGGAGGAACCAAGACTGGCGTGGAAGTGAGCTTCTGTTTGAGTGTCTCAAAACTTTCTTGACAAGCAGGAGTCCACAGATATTTCTTGCCTTTCTTGAGGAGATCGGTAAGAGGCTTTGCTATCTTCGAGAAGTTCTGCACAAAGCGACGGCAATAGCTAGCCAAGCCGAGAAAACTGCGCACTTCCTTGACATTAGCAGGAGGAAGCCATTCAACTATTGTCTTCACGGTTTCCGGGTTGACTGCAATGCCCTTGGCAGAGATAACATGACCCAGATATGTTACTTCAGGCAGCCAAAACTCACACTTTGAGAACTTTGCATACAAGCGGTTCTCACGAAGCTTGTTCAGGACACACCGCAGGTGTTCTTCATGCTCCTCCTTGGACTTGGAATAGACCAGAATGTCATCCAGATATACCACCACAAACTTATCAAGATACTCCATGAAAACGGAGTTCATCAGCCTCGAGAAGGTAGCAGGTGCGTTGGTGAGACCGAAAGACATGACCGTGTACTCATACAGGCCATAGCGAGTGGTGAAAGCTGTTTTGGGCACATCTTCTTTGCGAATCTTGATTTGGTGATAACCACTTCTCAAGTCCAGCTTAGAGAACACCACAGCTCCTGCCAGCTGATCAAATAGATCATTTATCCGTGGAAGAGGATATTTGTTCTTGATGGTTTTAGCATTGAGAGCCCGGTAGTCAACACAGAGTCTATCGGTTCTGTCACGCTTCTTCACAAAGATTGTTGGGCTACCCCAAGAAGAAGTGCTGTGTTGAATGAAACCCAATTTCTCTTGTTCATCAAGTTGTCGTTTGAGTTCAGCCAACTCAGAAGGACCCATTTTATATGGCCGCTTTGAGATAGGAGCCGTTCCAGGTTCAAGCTCAATCACGAATTCAACCTCGCGATCCGGAGGCATACCTGGCAACTCTTCAGGAAAGACATCTGGAAACTCACAGACCACCGGTACACCCTGAATAGCTTCCATAGCATCATTATTCAGAGCAACCAAGGAATAGAGCTGGACAGCAGGAGTCAGACTTGGAGAAAAGACTATGTGGCCTTCAGGAATCTTCAAAGACACTGAGCGTTCAGCACAATCAATGACAGCTGCATTTGCTGTCAACCAATCCATGCCCAATATGACATCAATGTCAGAGTTGCCCAGAACAATCAAAGAAGCCAAGAATGAAGAACCACCAATCTCAATCTTATTGCCATGGCTGATAAGCTCAGCCCTCATGTTTGCCCCAGGAGAAAGAACCATCAACCGCTTTTGGAGAGGAACCATAACGAACTCATTTCCATTTGCAAACTTGTGAGAAACAAATGAATGCGATGCACCAGAATCAAAGAGAACTCGTGCAGGAACTGAGTTAACTGATAGCATACCCATGACAACTCCTGGTGCGAGCTCAGCTTGAGAGGCGTTGACGCAGTTGGCCCGAACAACCGCAGACCCGGGCTTAGTGTTGATGTTGAGAGCCCGAGGCGGTGGTGCACGAACCGAAGGAGAGCTTGTTGCAGATCTTGGCGGGGGTGGAGGGAGAGTTTTGTTCTTCAACGGACAGTTCCAGTGGGGATGTCCAGGATCTCCACACGAGTAACAGGCACCAGCTGGACGTGGAGCAGAGTAGCCAGGGACTCCGCCAGGCGCTCCAGGCTGGTGGTTGTTGTAGCCCCTGGGAGCCGCAGTGGTGAAGTTTGGTGGCCTTGGCGCGAAACTTGCAGGTCTTGGTGGAGCCGGGAGCGACGGTGGGGTGTTAGGAACCCAAACACGCCGCTTAGAAGAAGCTGCCATAACCGAAGAGCTTGATGCATCCCTGTTATGTTTCTTGGACTCCTCGAACACTTGCCTGCTTGCCTCCTCTTGCAGTGCTGTGTGCTGTAGTTCCAGGAAGGTTGCCGGTCTTGCATGCGTAATCGCATACTTGATCGACGCATTGAGCCCTTGCCTGAACCTTTTCTGCTTCTTCTTGTCATCAGATACCTCATCACCACCATAACGAGAGAGATTCATGAAGTTCCTGATGTAGGTGTTGACGTTATCATTCCCTTGCTTCAGGTTGAGAAAAGCCTCCTTCATCCTTTCCATTACCATCTCTGAGAGAAACTGCTCTTTGAACGCTCCAGTGAACCTTTCCCAAGTTGGCTGGAAACCAGTGCAGCTTGCCTTCAAGTAGTTCTCCCACCAGAGAGCTGCATCTCCCTTGAGAAGGTGAGTAGCGCACTTGACCCACTCCTGTTCCGAAACATCAGCAGTCTCGAGCAACCTTGAGATCTCACGCAGCCAATCATCTGCGTCCAGAGGTCGGTCAGACACATCAAACTGACGAGGGTTGAATTTGAGGAAGCTCTTGATGTCTCCACGCCTGGGAGGTGGAGGAAGTGGAGCAAACTCGTTTCTTCTGACGCTCTCCTCAAAGCGCTGCTGGTTCTCTTGCATAGCTGCCAAAGCATTAGCAATGTTTGACAGCGCGGAGCCCAGTTCCGGAGGTATGTCCTCATCAGTCCGGCGTGGTGGAGCCATCCTGTCATTGATATAAAACTCAAGTCAGTACTATAATGGAGAATGATGATAATCCAAAATAGTACCAAGATGGAATTAACCAAGATTAAAGGATACAATTTACTGAGATGATATTAAAATATCAACAAAGTTCATAGCACCTAAAAGATATTAAGCATATCGCACACGACTGAAAAGGAGTGTGGTACACAAATATATCAAAGAAAAATTTTCCACAAATTTCGGCATTAGAATTCCAATAGATGCGCAAAATTGCTTAACGAATCAAGATTAGTGACTCTACCGATCCAATATACAAAAGCGAATGAGAAGAGTAGTGGTATGGTCGCGACTCCATCCCGCACTCAAATCATTACTCCGCACATGAACAAGTGGAACACATATCCTAACCCCTTATTCTCACGACGAAACCTAAAGATTGGTAACTACGGAAACGAACACCCCAAACAAGATAGCGTCGGATACAAGAGGAAGATAGATTGCGTCGGTTTGCAAAAGCCTGTTGGTATGGAATGTACCAACAGTTGATAACCAAAGGCAGATAAGATAACAACTTGGATGCAACAGATAGACAAGGGATTACACACACACACACACACACATCCTATGGTACTACGGAAACCCCGAACACGTGAATCCTAGTTTGAATTTTGAGAAGAGGATTGAAAACGTTGCACTTCCTTACCAGAAAAGGGTGGGTGGGAGGGTAAGAAGAAAAGTGGAAGCAGTCCTACTCTCGCGTTTTGTTTTTCCCTAATATACATAACTACCAAAATATTTGCTAGACTGACAACGACCGTTTGGCTGAAACCCTGAAGGTCGGGATGGCTCTGATACCAATTGTAACTACCTCGGTGAACTACGCTCCTAGATACAAGCCTGGATGAGTGATAGCGGTTGAAATAGTACGGTGGGGCCCCAAAAGCCACTCACTGGTAGTCCTTACAGACGTCCCAACCGCTACCCTCTCAACGGGACCTGTACGGGCGGCGTAGTCGGCAGGCGAAGGGATCAACTACGTACACAAGTGGGTATGTACGCAAGCCACCATACAAGAGTACATCACAGCCATCCCATCTAGAAAGAAAGGAAATATACCAACGCCATACGGCAAGATTCAAATGACCTAGATAGATCTATATTTTAGGATAACTCCTCATACAACACACATCAGAGAATCATGCGGAAGCGGCAAACAAAATCCGAGTACGGATAAGAAGCAAATCGGCATAAGATGCCAGAGAAATAAGCACATCCCAACTACAGGTCTCACGGATTCCCGATCCCGGAATCTCTACACCGAACGATCGTTGCCCACATCACCGGCTTCTTCCACCCAGTATCCGTCCTGCGGGGGTACCTGTTCATCTGAATCAAGAATTTATCGTGTGAGACCCTAAGGGTACTCAGCAAGTCTTAATGCCTCTAAAGGGGACACAACCTGGGGTGACGCAATTGCAGCAAAAGATAAACCCTAGCAATTCTACAGATAAACGCTAACCATCCGCCTAACCAAAGATAGACGGATGTCCGTGAATTTAAGTACAGCAGTTATATTGGTAATCTCATCCGATCCATCCTCCTCCCTGCTTACCAACAAGGAAGCGGACGAACAACCCCCCCTTCCGTTGGCAGTTTTATTAACCATTCCATGAGTATTGCACTATTTACTAGTCAAGTTACTTAGTCAAATTAAGGCGGTACTTTAGTTATGCTTGTCTATGATCAAGAAACTGTGCTCCAAGTCGTCCATAACCGCGGACACGGCTTTCAGAAAGTTTTACCCGGCCGGGGTGCACCAATAGCAACACACACTCGATCAACCTCGGAAAAACCAAATCAAAACCCAACGAGGCCTTCACGACAAAGCAATCACAGGATTCAGAAATATTTCAGGGGGCCACCCCTTAAGTAGATCCCGCAACGGAGTAAGCAAGCTCCGAGACGGCCTCAAGGTCCTGGGTAGACGGCTGTGAACGACTGGGAACCCCAAACGGGGCTTGTCGACACCGCGGAATCGTGTCCCGATCCTAAACAGTACAGTGTGCAGTACCTCGCACAATCGTAAATAAAGCAGTAAAACATGGCATAAGTACAAGATAGTAATAAAGCCCCAAACTAGTTTGTGGCCCCAAGAAATAAGACGGAATCAAGCTCTGGCTCAGGGGGTCCCATATACCTCCCGGATGTGGATAGCGCGATAAAATCAAGGAACAGGAATCAAGTACTCGGGGTCTTACGAGACACAAGTGAGCAGGAAAAACCAAATAGCAGATGTTGCTCACCGGTGCCACTTTCTTTAGTTATCCCAGAACTACTCAGGTTAAGTTGTTTAGGTACCTCGTTATCCAACAGACACGCACATACCCTACACATGCTGTTCTACGACTCGCATGGCTCAAACAACTCCTATAGTAGTGGCTCATGGGATGGAGGAAACAAGCTTGGTGGGGTTTAAAAGTAAAGGCTATGCATACTTGGGATTCAATTTAATGCAATCGCGACTCGATGATGCAAGAATAAGATAGGGGCAATAGGTACTGTATGTATGCAAGCATGTGGTAGTGCTTGCCTGGTATCTCAGTTGAAGCAAGGGACGGATCTGGGTAGTGCTCCTGGTTCTCTTGATAAAACCCCTGCTCAGAGTCTATCCGAGAAAAACCAAACAAACAAGGCCAACATGAATATAGAGCACAAGCATATGAATAAGATGCGTCAAGCAAACAATCATGCCATGATGAATGATGCACAATTTACATGGCAAGTAAAGTAGCATGGCAAGGTGAGGTGTGGTGGACAAGAAGATAACATTTAAGTGGGTTTTAGTCACATTTCATTGCCATAACATTTGTTGTTCACTATATAATTATATGATGCATGCTGCAATTGAAGTCATGGATAGCATAAACAGAAAGGTCTCGTCGAGCTGATCAATTTAGACTACTTATTTGCTAAATTTGGAATTGTAAAACAAAAGTTATTAAATTATTAAATTCTAGTGGCATTTGGTGTAATTAACATGAACTTGGAATTTTACTTGTGCAAAATACAAAATGGATGGCATATTTGGAATCCTCTCATCTTGCTGATATCCAAACATATATTATTTGTCAAATTTGGATAAAGTATGTAAAAGTTATTAAAAATCTGAATAGAATTTGAATTTTGAATTTATTTAAACAGGTTTTGAATTTAAAACAGTTCCTGAACATTTTCTACTCAGACTGACCCAGCTCTGGTCACTGACAGGTGGGGCCATGGGTTCTGCGGCCCACGCGACAGTGTCTGGGAAAGAACTGGACCGCGGGTTGACAAAGGAAAAGCACCAGAACCTTTTTGCAAAACAACCACAGTCGCTGACAACGGGCCCAGCGGACCGCGGGTTGAGGGATAGAAAAGGGCAGGGGGTCGTCTGCTAAAAGGACTCGCGAGCGCGGAAGGGCTGCGGGTTGAGTCCTGGATAAAACGAGAGCCTTTTTAGAAAAAGATTACCACCGCTGACAGTGGGGCCTCGAGGACTGCGGTTGGAGCAAAAGAAACGGCCAGGGGGTTTTGTGCAAAACGACGCCCGTGGCCACTGTGGATCTTCTCCCTCGCGTGCGTCTGACGCGCGCGGCGCGCGGCGCGGCGCAGGTGGGGCTCGAACCCGCGCCCTCTGGCGCGCTAGCGGGCCGGCTACCGCTGCGGCGGGCTTAGGTTAGGTGCCAGGGAGGCGGGCGCGCGCTAGATAGGTAGGCCGCGCCTGGGAGCTCGCAGACATGAACACGCCGCCGGCGCACGGAGGCCGTTCGACGGAACGTTCGCTGCGTCCAGGAAGCGTCGAAGCGAGAGAGGATGTCTGGGAGGATCGGTGGCTTACCGCGAGGCCGGTGGCGTGCTTGGTTCGGGCAGGGGTGGTCGCGATCCACGGCGAGGCTGACGGCGGCCGTAGCTAGGGTTTGCGTCGGCGTGCGCTGGTCTTGGCGCTCCTGATGCGTCTTCTCCTCGTTGGCGGGTACTGGATGAAGCAGGGGAGTGGCCTGGTCTTCCTCGACAACCTCCAGGGTGTCCTCGCCGCCTGGTACAGGGTAGCCGCGAGGAGGCTGAGGATGCCGACGATGGCGAGCCGGTGGCGAAGGAGAAAGAGGGGGAGAGGGCAGGTCGCTTGCGGGGTAGATCTGGGGAGGCTCTGAGAGGGGAGGAAGGGGATAAGAACGCCAGGGGGGAGGAGGCTAGCGTGGGGGAGGGGTTAGCTGGCCAGGGCGCGTCGGCCACCTTTTTGGCTCACGTGCTCGGCACGATCGGCCCAGGGCGCGGCAGGCAGAGCTAGGGAGATGAGAGGGGGCTGGCAGGTGGCCCTGGGGCGCTGGGTCGCAGGCAGGTGGGGTAGGGGCGTGGGCAGGTCCTGGCAAAGAGGGAGAGGGGGATGGTCGGGCTAGGGCTAGGGTGAGGGTGCCTTGGTCGCATGGGGGTAGCTAGGTGGGTGCTGGGTGGGGCCTGCATGGCCGAGGGCAAGGGCGAGCTGGGGTGGGGTGTAGATGTCCATGTATGGGAGCTAGAAGGGGAGAGGGAGTAGATAGGACATGGGGTAGTTAGGTTTTTGTGTGAAGTAGGTGTAGATTAGGGTTTAGTTTAGGGATAGATGTAATTGGGGGTGTTGGTTTAGGGTAGAAAAGAGAGAGAGGGAGCACTTGGTTTAGCTAAGAAAAGGTGTAGATTAGGGGTAGGAGGGTGGTTTAGGGTTTGATTTAGCTAGGTAGAGTTTAGGGTCTTGGTTTAGAGAGGGAGAGGAAGGTGGCACTCTAGTTTGATCAAGCAAACTACAAGCAAGCACTAAGCAAGAGAAAGCAAGAAAAGAGGGAAAAGAAAGAGAGATGGCCATAGGGTGGTGAGGTGGTCCTCCTTTGGCCCAAGCCTGATCCAAGCAAGAACAAGCAAGATCCAGGGAGAGGGGGTTTTAGAGGGGGCATGCCACATTAGCACATGTGTGTGCATGGGGCATGGGGAGGGGACCTTGCAAAAGGGGAAAAAGAGAGGGAGAGAGCTAGGGTTTTAGACTCACAAAACAAGATCAAGCAATGAAGAGGGGATCCATTTAGAAAACAAGCAAGAACCAAATTCTAGGAAAAAGGTGACTATTGCATGGCCCATGCAAGATAATTAATGCCACAATTAATCCTTGTGAAAACAATGACATTAGCAAGGCATTATTCACATGCATTCCCAAAAGGTGGGCAAGGCCAAGCAAAGACTATGGTTGGATCCAACCAACAACATGGACTAGAGATAACTCAATAAAATGCCAAGCCCATATTATTGGATGGTGGAATTATAAGGTGGTGAAAGAAAAGGTGGTGGAGTCAAAAGAGAGATGCCCCCAACTCAACTTGGGCATTTAACAATATATCAAGAGCCAAATACAATATCAAGAGGCAAATACAATTAATCATGCACATGAGATAAGAACCAAACAAGAAAAGGTTTTATATGATGCTCAAATGCAAGGTGGACATGATGACATGAGCATGATGTGATGATGATGCAACAATTATATGTTGGAAGAGGCCCATTTTATTATTATGACATGTAGCATTACAGGGGTTAGACAACTGGGATGCTACAGGATATGATCGCCAAAGGCAGCTCATAATGAAGGTGGAGAGGTCGAAGAATAGACTCTACATCCTCAATCTCAATCGGGCGGATCCAGTATGTTTGATGACAAGCATGGAAGACTCGGCGTGAAAGTGGCATGCTCGCTACGGACATCTAAATTTCCAAGCTCTACGACAACTTGGACAGAAGGAGATGGTACGTGGCTTACCGTGTGTTGATCATGTTGAGCAGGTGTGCGACGGTTGTCTCATTGGGAATCAAAGGCGAGCCCCGTTTCCAAGGGAGGGACAATATCGAGCAAGTAAGGTTCTTGAGTTGGTGCATGGAGACTTATGCGGACCAATCACGCCGGCGACCCCCGCCGGGAACAAGTACTTTTTGCTCATCGTCGACGACTTCAGTAGATACATGTGGGTTGTGTTGCTGAAGAGTAAGGATCAAGCTTTGCAAGCGTTCAGGATTGTGAAGATGGCAGCCGAGGTGGAGTCCGAGGCAAAGTTGAAGGCCCTCCGTACCGATCAGGGTGGGGAGTTCAAATCCAATGAATTCAAGGAGTTTTGCGAAGCTCATGGGATCCGGCGGTATCTCACCGCACCATATTCACCGCAGCAAAATGGTGTTGTGGAAAGAAGGAACCAAACCGTGGTGGCCATGGCACGCAGCATGATGAAGAGCAAAGGCATGCCAGGCAGGTTTTGGGGTGAGGCAGTTAGTACAGCTGTCTATTTGCTGAACAGGGCGCCAACTAAGAGTGTAGTTGGTATGACGCCATACGAAGCATGGTACGGGCGCAAGCCCTCGGTTGATCATCTTCGCACTTTCGGGTGCGTGGCACATGTGAAGACGGTGACCAGGCATACTAGCAAGTTGGCGGATCGAAGTAGTCCAATGGTCATGATCGGCTATGAATACGGTTCGAAGGCGTATCGCGCGTACAATCCAGTGAAAAAACAGGTGGTGGTGACACGCGACGTCGTCTTCGAGGAGGAGAAATCATGGAATTGGGGCTCTGCGGAACCGGTACAATCAATTTCTGATGAAATATTTACTGTAGTCTACAGTGATTCACATGCAGATGATCAAGAAACAGCGTCCCGTGGCGTTACGGATTTAGGCGCTGGTTCAGAAGATGGAGGTCTGGAAGTGAGCAGCAGCAGCGCTACGCCTGGAGAGGTATCTCCGCGTGGGAGTCCCGGCACGAGCAGCAGCTCACGCGCTGCACCTGGAGGCTCGACGTCGCCATCCAGTCCACGCGCGGACGAGAGCCCTGGCGCAAGTGGCCCATCAGCTGCACACTCCCATCCAGGAGGGGCTAGCGGTAGTCCAGAAGTGGACGCGGGCGACGATGTCACGTCGCCAACATGCAGTACACCGACAGAAACTGCAGGAAATTCAGTAGACGCTGAAACAAGTACTACGTCAGCTTCCACGTCTCCTCCAAGTGCACGGGAAGAAAGGAGACGGCCACCTACTCCAGAAAAATTCCGAAGTGTACTGGAGTTGTATCCGCCGGAGACCCTTCGTACAGCGCGTGCGCGAGGGAGAGGACAAGGTCGGTGTTTACTCACCGAGGAGCCGACGAAATTCGAGGATGCTAATACGGAGGAGTGTTGGCGTCGGGCTATGGATGAGGAGTTGGGGTCGATTCGCGACAACGATACATGGGAGCTTGTCGATCTACCCAACAATCACAAGGCCATAGGGCTTAAGTGGGTGTACAAGATCAAGAAGGATGCCAAAGGGAAGTTGGTGAAACACAAAGCTCGGCTAGTGGCCACGGGATACGTGCAAGAGCAAGGTGTGGATTTCGAAGAAGTGTTTGCTCCCGTTGCAAGGATGGAATCGGTGAGATTACTTATCGCTCTCGCAGCTCAAGAATCTTGGAAATTGCATCACATGGATGTGAAATCTGCGTTTTTGAATGGGGAGTTAGAAGAAGAAGTTTATGTGAAGCAACCACCGGGATACATCAAAGAGGGAGAAGAACACAAGGTTTTGAAGCTACACAAGGCGTTGTACGGGCTACGGCAAGCCCCTCGGGCGTGGAACATCAAGCTTGATCGTACATTGATCTCTCTCGGATTCGAGAAGAGCCCACTGGAGCATGCGATGTATAAGCGAGGTAAAGGAAGGGATCATCTACTAGTTGGCATCTATCTTGATGATCTATTGATAACAGGAGCGGATGAGAAGGAGATTGCAAAGTTCAAGCTACAGATGAAGGAGTTATTCAAGATGAGTGATCTAGGCTTGTTGAGCTACTACCTTGGGATCGAGGTACATCAAAAGCTGGGTGAGATCACGCTATGCCAAGAGGCATATGCAAAGAAGATACTCGAGAAGTGTGGCATGGAAGAATGCAATCCAACTCATGTTCCGATGGAACCTCGTCTTAAACTGAGCAAAAGGAGTGAAGCACCTGCGGTTGATGCAACGGAGTATAGGAGCGTTGTCGGAAGTTTGAGGTATCTCATCAACACAAGACCCGACTTGGCCTATTCCGTTGGCTATGTGAGTCGCTTCATGGAAGCACCCACAATGGAGCATTGGACAGCCGTGAAACATATACTCAGGTATATCAAAGGTACTACAAACTTTGGTATTGTCTACTCGAAAGAGAAGGAGGAGGTGAAGCTACTTGGCTACAGTGATAGCGACATGGCAGGAGATATTGACGACCGTAAGAGTACCTCGGGCGTGGCATATTTCTTGGGAAGAAGCATAGTAAGTTGGCTATCACAAAAGCAAAAGGTGGTGGCACAGTCATCCTGTGAAGCTGAGTATATTGCGGCTGCAACTGCAGCGTGTCAAGGTGTGTGGCTAAGGAGTCTACTTGGTGATCTCACCAATCGGGAGGCGGAACAAGTGGTGCTCAATATTGACAACAAGTCTGCAATTTCATTGTGCAAGAATCCGGTGCATCATGACAGGAGTAAGCACATTGATACGAAGTATCACTACATACGGCAGTGTGTAGAGGAGAGCAAGATTGAAGTCAACTATGTTTGCACCAAAGATCAGCTTGCGGATATCCTAACTAAATCTTTGGGACGAGTAAAGTTTGCGGAGATGCGAGGAAGGATCGGCGTCCAAGCTGTGAAGTTAGGCACATCGTGCTTAGGGGGGTGATTGTTAGGA
This sequence comes from Avena atlantica, assembly GCA_910589765.1. Lineage (NCBI taxonomy): Eukaryota > Viridiplantae > Streptophyta > Magnoliopsida > Poales > Poaceae > Avena > Avena atlantica. The sequence goes on from OU342736.1 coordinate 247,138,346, forward strand.
ATAGTAATCCCGATAGGACACGGAACGGTGTCGTGTGCGTGTGTGTTCCGAATAGGACTAGTGGTCCAACACCTATTCGTATTGACGTTACGTCTTGCCGGGTATATATACACCCATATAGTAGCCTTGTAAGACAACCGTGAGATTCAATACAAACAACAGGACCGAGAGGGCCCTGTAGCCATCAACATTGTTTTTCCTGGTACGTACTCATGTGAGTTGAGAGAGCTAGTTCTTTTGATCAGGCTAGATAGCTAGCTTGCTGATCGTTGTTAGCTGGTTCTTATACGTACGCGCAACTCGCCGGAATACTTCGCCGTCGTCACGCCGGACTGCACTCGGCGTTTGGGGCTGGGCCAACAGGGGCGCTGCCCACGGTGGATGGGACTCCAGGTACAAGCGATTTCAACATCAAGTGTATAATTTATCACATAAATGGCTGGTAGATTTCTGTCACCTCCTATTCCTACCTGGGCAAAGAAGTAAAAAAAAAGGGACTGGGCAATAGAGATCAGGAGGGAGACATGGCAGAGAAAGGAAAATGCTCTTATTCGTAATGTGCTAGCTAGACTTGCGGTTGTGTAACACTCCTCAGGAGATGGACACCAATGACCGGAGGGTACTTTTCATGAAGGAGTTATATAATCAGAAGTTGTGGCGGTTGGTCAGAGATCATGCGAGCTTACTTAACTAATGGACCCTACTTTTGAACACAGATGATCTAGTACCATGTTTCTCTTAATTATTAGCTAGTACTCCAAGGGACTACTCCCTCCGTTAGGGATTATAAGGCCTAAGAGCTTTTTTAAAATATTAGAAATTATAAGTCCTTTCTCATTTATTACCATCTTTTATCCAATGCATGGTCTTCTTTTTTTTTCACTTCTCTCATACATGTATAGCTATTGGTGTATGTAGTAATCAAGAGGATGAGTTAATGCTTTTCTTAATCCTATCAAAATGATCCATAGGCCTTATACTCCCTAACAGAGGGAGTACTGCCCATTTTTAGGTTTACAAGGCTCGTCACGTAATAAGACACGCCAAGAGACTCACTACAATAGTTCAAAACTTTCTACACCCTTAAATGGCTTAACCACGCTCGTGATGGGCAGCTGCACGGAGAGAAAGTGATCAATGCTCGTATGAACTATGAATATCAACCCAGGGGAATGGTTAAGTGAACATATCTTGTGTTGTTTTGAACAACTGTCTGATCTAAAAATTAACTTTTACAAAAGTAAGATCTTTTGTTTTGGAAAAGCAAAGGAGGAAGAAAACTACTATAATCAGATTTTTGGCCGTGAAAGTGGTTCGCTACCTTTTAGATACCTCGGTATACCAATCCATTACAGAAGACTCCTTAATAGTAAGTGGAGGCCGGTAGAAGAACGCTTTGACCGAAAGTTTGGGTGCTGGTAAGGAAAGTTTTTCTCATACGGAGACAAGCTTATTCTTATCAATTATGTACTCCCTAGTTTACCAATGTTCATGTTATTCTTCCTTAAGATGCCTAAAGGGGTTAGGAAAAGTTTAGATTTTCATCGCTTTCGTTTTTTTTTTGGCAGAATCTATCTATTATATACTAAGCAATATAAGGGGTTGTTTGGTAGCATCACGTTAATCCACATAGGCTATAAATAAATATTATTATTTTTTGAAAACGTAAATAAATATACTTTTGATTTCAGTGGTAACGGGCAAGATTTAATAGATCTAAGAGTTACACAAAACTATAATGTGACAAGTCCGTTGCACGTACTTCCTCCGTTCTAAAATATAAGATGTTTTAGACTTGTGAAAAAAACGAATCTAGACTTATCTCTAAAACGTCTTATATTTTAGAACGGAGGGAGTACCTTCGAACGTACACGTACGTATGCGGTAGATTTAATAAAAAAAGGTTCGGCTGCCCGTCTTCAGAGTCCAGAGGCACGCCGCAACTCACTGGACATGATGATCTTTTTGATCGTCCGGCCCTCTTTATGTGTGTTGACAGCAGCAGCTTTTCCTGAGACCTCTCATGGCGCTGGCTGATGCCGTCTGCCGGCCCGCCAGCACCACGGGAATAACAAAATAGGTCGACGGTCTTTTTATAGGCTGACGGCAATATGTTGAGGCCGTCGGCGTGGTTTGATGGGCTATCGGTCCAGTTTTACCGTCGGCGTAGGATAGATAGGCCGACGGCAGCCGTCGGCGTAAACGGGGCTGTCGGTGTAGCATACTAGGCTAACGGCAGAGCGTCGGCGTAGGTTTCAGACTTTGCCGTCGGCGTAGCCATTTTTTCTTTTTTGTCCCATTAATAATCTTAAAAAAATCATAACTAAATCATTTAAATTCAGAAAATTACATATAATATATCAAAAATTGCAGAAAAATAAGATCTATCTATATAAACTAAAATATTACATATTTGTTTAAATATATATATATAATATAAATACTTTCGTATAACATATTTTTTATTTTTCGAGTGCAAAAGAGGGTGTTTTGTAAAGCAACCACCAAATGAAAGTTTCAAAATAATAATACCACATTTTTCAAAAATATTAGACCATATTGAATGCATAATTTCCTAACCTAGATATCTCAAACCTTTTCGTCCACCTCTCGTAAAAAAGACAAAATCCTAATGAATCGGTAGGAAATGAGTTAGATTTGAACTACAGGTACATGATATGATGCTCATGATTTTTTGCAAAAATCATTTTTAGGTTTACAATATGCTATTTCATTAGACATATAATGCAAGTTTAGTGAGGCTCAGCCCCGAGCTAAGAATCTTCATGCCCCTCGATTTACAAAGTTTGACGATAGTTTGAAACAGACATAAAAAAATTTCAAAAACAGATCGAAACAATACAAAACTTTCGCGTGGTGTCATATTATGTGACATAGTTGCATGGAAAAATACCAAACCTGATATATTGATTGTGTCTCAAAATGACCTATCTCAATCGAGGTTTTCTGGATTTCACGTCAAATGACCAATGTTATTGCTAGAATCACGATATAATTTGCAATAATGTGCCTATATTATGCACACATGTGTATCATGGGATGGCGAACAATGTTGCAGGAGGAAGTTTTCCTTTTCGTCGCACCAAAAAGGCAATTTTTATTTTCCGAGTGCCAAAAACGAGGCGTTTTGTGAAACAACTACCGAATAAAAGTGTCAAAATGATAATACCACATTTTTCAAAAATACTAGACCATATTGAATGGACAATTTCCCAACCAAGATATCTTAAACCTTTCCGTCCACCCCTCGTGAAAAAGACAAATTCCTGCCGAATCAGTAGGAAATGTGTTAAATTTGAACTACAGGTACATGATATGATGCTCATGATTTTTAGCAAAAATCATTTTTAGGTTCACAATATGCTATTTTATCAGAGATATAATGCAAGTTTAGTGAGGATCGGCCCCGAGCTAAGAATCTTCATGCCCCTCGATTTAGAAAGTTTGACGATAGTTTGAAACGGGCATAACAAATTCAAAAACGATCGAAACAATGCAAAACTTTCACATGGTGTCATATTATGTGACATAGTTGCATGGAAAAATACCAAACCTGGTATATTGATTGTGTCTCAAAAAAACCTTCACAAAATGACCTATCTCAATCGAGGTTTTCTGGATTTCAGGTCAAATGACCAATGTTATTGCTAGAATCACGGTATAGTTTGCGATAATGTTCCCATATTATGCACGCATGTGTATCATGGGATGGCGAACAATGTTGTAGGAGGAAGTTTTTCTTTTTGTCGCACCAAAAAGCCAATTTTATTTCCCGAGTGCAAAAAACAGGGCGTTTTGTGAAACAACCACCAAATAAAAGTGTCAAAATGATAATACCATATTTTTCAAAAATACTAGACCGTATTGAATGGACAATTTCCCTACCGGGGTATCTCAAAACTTTTCGTCCACCCCTCATGAAAAATACAAATTCCTGCCGAATCAGCAGGAAATGTGTTAGATTTGAACTACAGGTACATGAAAAGATGCTCATGATTTTTTGAAAAAATAATTTTTAGGTTCACAATGTGCTATTTCATCAGAGATCTAATGCAAGTTTAGTGAGGCTCAGCCCCGAGCTAAGAATTTTCATGCCCCTCGATTTAGAAAGTTTGACGATAGTTTGAAATGAGCATAGAAAATTCAAAAACGATCGAAATAATGCAAAACCTTCGCGTGGTGTCATATTATGTGACATAGTTGTATGGAAAAATACAAAACTTGGTATATTGATCGTGTCTCAAAAAAACCTTCACAAAATGACCTATCTCAACCGAGGTTTTCTGGATTTCAGGTCAAATGACCAATGTTATTGCTAGAATCGCGATATAGTTTGCGCTAATGTGCCCATATTGTGCACTCGTGTATATCATGGGATGGCGAACAATGTTGCAGGAGGAAGTTTTCATTTTCTTCGCACCAAAAAACCATTTTTTATTTTCCGAGTGCAAAAAACGGGGCGTTTTGTGACACAACCACCAAATAAAAGTTTCAAAATGATAATACCACATTTTTCAAAAATACTATACCATATTAAATTGACAATTTCCCAACCAGTGTATCTCAAACCTTTCCGTCCACCCCTCGTGAAAAAGACAAATTCCTGCCGAATCAGCAGAAAATGAGTTGGATTTGAACTACATGTACATGATATGATGCTCATGATTTTTTGCAAAAATAATTTTTAGATTCACAATATGATATTTCATTAGAGATCTAATGCAAGTTTAGTGAGGCTCAACCCCGAGCTAAGAATTTTCATGCCCCTCGATTTAGAAAGTTGACGATAGTTTGAAACGGGCATAAAAATTCAAAAACGATCGAAACAATGCAAAACCTTCGCGTGGTGTCATATTATATGACATAGTTGCATGGAAAAATACAAAACTTGGTATATTGATCGTGTCTCAAAAAAACCTTCACAAAATGACCTATCTCAATCGAGGTTTTCTGGATTTCAGGTCAAACGACCAATGTTATTGCTATAATCGCGATATAGTTTGCGCTAATGTGTCCATATTGTGCACTCGTGTATATCATGGGATGGCGAACAATGTTGCAGGAGGAAGTTTTCCTTTTCGTTGCACCAAAAAGCTATTTTTTATTTTCCGAGTGCAAAAAACGGGGTGTTTCATGAATATTGACATAGTTTCAGTTGGTCTAATATTTATAAGTTACGATATATAATTAAATAGATGATAGGGATGCCATATTTGGATTCCTCTCATTTTTCTGATCGATTTGGATATATTATTTATCGAATTGTGATTTACGGATTTGTAGATATGAATTATTCAAATTTAAATGGAAAAAGCAAAATAAATAAAATTTATTTTATTTTTATTTGAATTCAAGATTATTATTACTTATTCATTGTAGTTTACTCAAATAATTGTATGGAATGTAAAAAATAAATATGTCTAACATTTGTAATGGTTAATAGGTTTGATATGGTAATATTTAGAATAAGTTCTAGTTTCTTTGTCGGAAGCTCGTGTGGAAGGAACGACGAAGTTAAGCGTGCTGGGGCTGGAGTAGTATTAGGATATGTGACTGGTTGGGAAGTTTGACTAATTGTGTAATTTGACTTGAGACTAAGTATACTTAGAATTAAAAATGTCCATGTGAAGATTAACAAGTTAAACAATTCAAAAAATTTGAAAAAAAAAATCGATTTTTTTTTTGGAAAAATCTAGGCCGACGGCTTTGCCATCGGCGTAGCCAAACGGCCGTTAGTCATCTAGGTGGGCCCCATATGGTCTACGCCGACGGCTTTAGCTATATACCCTGACGGCTTTTCTACGCCGACGGAAAGAGAGGCTACGCCGACGGCCATACGCGGACGGCAGCCGTCGGGCCAGCCTACGCCAACGACATTGAGGGACTGCGCCGACGGAACCCGGCCGTCGGCGTATTCAGCTTCTCCTATAGTGCAGCCCCGTTCCCGCATATGCAGTTCAATCTTGCCCTACGTGCTCTGCCGTGCAAAATTAATCCATGATTTTCCTCCTATACAAATAGCAAAGGTAGGCGCACGTGTGGTAGGTTTTTCGGTTTGATCTCTTGGTATCTGCAAAATACACCATGCATTATGCATATACAAGATGGACTGATCTATTTTTCTGTCGACTTTTAATATTTAGCAACATGGGAACCGAAAAACATGGTCAATGATCCATTATATCTTTCACTGTAATATGCACCGACATGGGCCGGCGCGGGGCAGATAAGAATGCCCTCTTCGGCATTTCAAAAGCCGACAGCACCGGTCGGCATTTTAAAAGCCGACGTTGCCCCGCTTCTCCCCTGTGGGTCGACAACCCGGCCAGGCGGACCCTGATGTCACACCGGTCGGCTCTTCAAAAGCCGACAGCACTGGTCGGCTTGTCAAGTGCCGACGTGTCTCGGTCGGCATTTCAATTGCCGAGGCCGGGCTAGAATTGTAATGTAAATCCCTCAATTTGTGTATTATTTATAAAAATGATTAAAAAACATATTATTTAATAAAATAGCCTTCTTCGAGCATGTCGTAAATTGATGCCGTCGGACCACCACCAGCCACAAGTTTTCAAGTGACTCCTCCTGCCAGTGCCGCACCTATCTGATTCGTCTAGTCTATTTTAGCTACACATAGTGCCTTTATAAAATTAGATTCATTCACACTTTAGTCATGACGAATCTACACCTTCGACAGGATGCCATGATCAGTTGTGGACCTGACTCAATATACTTTCTCTGTTTCAAAATATAACATGTTTTAGTATGTAGGTTTTACTAAGGTTTAGAGTGAATCTAGATACTAAAAGAAGTCAAGATATTTTTTTTTATAAACCTAAAACATCTTAGAGCATCTCCACTCGGCTTCCCCGGACGTTAAAAATTGGTCCAATCGTGTTCCAAGTAACCCGGTTTCGTCCGAATTTGGGCCAATTTTGGTCCGGACTTTTCAGGCTATTCCCGGGTTGCTGGGAACGCCCTGGAACGTCGGACGAAGCGAATTCGGCGGAAAAAAATAGACGGCGAGTGGACCCGCCCAGTCAGCTACAGGAACCGAGTCGTTGTCATCCTTCCGCCTCGGAACCCCGCGGAGGACCGCCAGACATTAACTGCCCTTCGCTTCGGCCACGCGTCGCCGTAATGCCGCGCCACCGCCGCCTCCTCGGCTCCCGCGACGGACCGGCGGGCAATAACTTCCCGCTGTTCCCCCTTTTCTCGCCCTCGCCGCTACACCCCTCCCGCCTTCGTCGCCCGCCTTGGCCTATAAAAGCCGTACTCCTTGTCGGATCTCTTCACAGTCTCTCACAACTCCCCAACTCTCCCAACTCCGGCGAACCCCAAACTCCGGCGAACTCCCCACACTTGCCCCACTTCCCCATGGCCGAGCGGTTTCCCGGCGATCCCGCGGAAGCGAACGGCTTCTGCCGCTGCACGCTATAGTCGTGGGAGGCCTGGATGCTCCACGAGGAGGGCTACATTGCTCCACCGGACGCCCATCTCCCCCCTGGATGGAAGCTTAGGGCCGGCAAGATCCCAATTCCGCTGGTGCCGGCCGATGAGGAGATCGTCGACGAGATCAAGGCCGCCATCGCGGACATGGAGGACCCGGACCTCTTCGAGGATCCAGGCAACCTCCATTTCTAGGAGCAGTACTTTGCCGACCGGCGGCTCCAGGAGCTTGCCCCGCCACGAGGGACCACCGGGGTCGCCGTCGAAGAGAAACAACGCGGCGTCGCGCCGGTGCTGGTGGAGCGCTCCGGACTAACACTCGCCGCTGTGCTGGAGCACATCCACGCCGGTAACAACCCCCTCCTCAGCTTCCCCCGCAACCTGACGCCGACGTCAAGGGAGAAGCGCCATCCTCCAGCCAACTGGCTATCGAGGAGGATGGCCAGCCTCTCCTCCTCCTCCGCAGCCTTGGCCTCCTGCTCCTCTGGGTCCACGTCGGCAACCTCCTCCGCAGCCTTGGCCTCCTGCTCCTCTGGGTCCACGCCGGCAACGCTGACGCCACTCCGGCCGATCAAGCGCGAGCCGTAGACGCCGGTCCACTCACTAGAGCCGGCCGAATGGGTTGGCCCTGGCGACGAGGACGCCTTCTCCTTGAAGATGGCGATGGAGCAATCCCTTCGCGACATCGCGCCCCCGCCATCGGATCCTGCGTCCCGGACATTATTGCTTGGTCCAGGACGGACTGGGAGGACAACGAGCGGCGTCGTGTCTAACGCCAGCATTAGCAGGCCGAGCGCCAGGCCTAGTCTAACCACGTGCTCGCCTACCAGGGCGCGCCGCTCGTCGTCCTCGACGACGACGAAGAGGCCGACCCTTCCTACCATCCCTGGAGGAGCGGCGACGACGTCTAGGGCAGCTCCCGTCTGCCGTAGCCGACGAGCGACGACAACGGCAGCGACGACGGCAAAGCCGACCCCGGATACACATTCTTCTATAGCAACTTCGACATGTAGAAGCGGCGTCGGCATCGGCATCAGCGGGGGCCTTTTTATGTTTTTTTAGTTATTATGTTCGCTCGAATTCTATGTAATATATATATATATATTCGCCCTTAATTAATGAAAACGGCCTATATTCGCCCAAAGTTTGTCAAAATTTGTTGAATTTTGGGCAAACACGGTGTAACACCCTCAGAATCGGACCTATGCAAGTTTTAGCAATTCCCGCCAAACCAGCATAGAAACGATTCAAAGGTGCCCACCAGGCACTTTCGTGCGGGTGGAAAACGAAGTAATAACATTACACAACAGTCCTCGATGGGACCCACAGAACAGATATATATACAACACGACTCCATGAGTCAAGAATACAGATATACGGTACAAAGATCCAAATCACCTTGAAAATGATACAGCGTCCGACTACGGACAAGATGCAAATGGGGCTAAGAGCCCTGAAGAATAACCAATGGCGTCCATAACCCTGCCCAGGCCAAGCTGGAAGGGTAACCCTGCTAACGACGTCGATCTCAAAACCTGCTTAAACAAAAGGGGTGCCGACAAAGGGCAAAGGAAAAAGAGGAGCGTCAGTACTGAGGCCAGTACACGGCGAGGCTAGAATTCGGCGGTCCTCGCCTACATAGGTATGGTGGACTGAAGCGGCAGCGGCAGCATGCACTAATCATCCTATAGAGACTCGATACAACTGGCGCCTATTAGAGAGGGGTAAGAAAGACCTATTCGGAGCCAACCTGATGCTATCACCAAACAAAACCCATCCTGGTGTTTCCCCCTCGAGACCAAACGAGGAAGTCCACCGAGGAACTCACACAGTTGGCAGTTTTACTTATTCAGTTATCGTTGCAGCAATTACTAGTCAGGTTTAGATAATCATCCTGATAAAGTAAGCAGTGAGCACTTTTATTTAACCATTCCATTATAGTGGCAACACTTACTAGTCAGATACAATTAGCATGAGATAACCCAAAAACCCAGCAGTTGTTGGTACTTTTATTTAGCCATTCCGTTATAGTTGCCATACTTACTAGTCAGGTACAATGGTCGCAAGCGACACTCCAAACAAGCAATTGTGGGCAGTATTATTTAGCCATTCCATTATAGTGAAGCTGATTACTAGTCATTATAAAGTCAAATTTATAGCACTACTTTAGTTATGCTTGTATATGATCGAGATACTGTGCTCCAAGTCGTCCATAACCGCGGACACGGCTTTCAGAAAGTTTTACCCGGCCAGGGTGCACAAATAGCAACACACACTCGATCAACCTCGGAAAAACCAAATCAAAACCCAACGAGGCTTTCACGACAAAGCAATCACAGGATTCAGAAATATTTCAGGGGGCCACCCCATTGAGTAGACCCGCAACGAAGTAAGCTAGCTCCGAGACGGACTCAAGGTTTGCGTCAATGGCTGTAAACGACTGGGAACCCGAAAGTGTGACTGGGCTTGTCGATACCGCGAAAACACTCCGCTTACCTAAACAGTAGTGTGCTCCTCGCACAATCGTAAATAAAGCAGTAGCATGGCATAAGTACATGATAGTAAATAAAACCTCAAACTAGTTTGTGGCCCCAAGAAATAAGACTGAATCAAGCTCTGGCTCAGGGGGTCCCATATACCTCCCGGATGTGGATAGCGCGATAAATCAAGGAACAGGTATCAAGTACTCGGGGTCCTACGGGACACAAGTGGGCGTTCGGAAACCAAATATTATCTATCACCCACCGATGCCTATGCTTACTTCAATTTTAGTTGTTAAACATGAATTAAAGTGAACGATAAGTAAAGCCATAATCATCTCCAACATCAACATGCGGCAATACTCCAACAACTGTGGTACTTGACGACACGCAACAGCAATATAGCAAGCGACTACGACGCGCAAGTCCACTATCTACCAAACATCAGGTAATAGGATGTGTCCAAGGCAATATAGGGCTACAAGGGATATCACGGGTACGGAAACTAGAGCATCGCAACACAGATAGCAATAGATCAACAGGAGGGAATAAATACTATAAAAGTAAGATAGGTAGAAAGGGGGAGATGCTCGCCTGAAAACATTGCCGAAGGTTCAACCGAAGATCGGGGCGAAGCTCACATCCACTCAACGACCTTATCCGCGAAGAAGCTAAACACTAGAATAAACACCGGATGCAATATTTAATACTACGGCAAAAGATCGGCATGATGCATTCATGGTGCATGGCATGGCAAAGATGCGATGCAATTAGGTCATATTAAGCGGAACCGGGGGTCCCGACAATTAATTAAATGGTTCCAGTTATTTGACTACCCCGCCTTTTAAATGTTGAATTAACATGGCACGATAAGTTACCGGTTCACTGCACAGATTTAAATGAGGCCAATATAAGGCTAGATTTGCCCGCATATGGGCCCCATATTTAATTATAAGGTGAATCGGCGGAAGGCCCCCAAACCACATGAATGTATGCAAGTATGACAATTAATATGCGACAAGTTGTATATATATTATAAAATAGGGTTTTCGGGAAGGGGTTCACACATTAGGGTGTCTCGACGAACTTGAGGTTCCGGGGTTCGGGGTCGGTCTCAGGGTTCGACGGGATCGTTCTCGGACTCCGGGGTTTAGGGTCTTCGGATCGGGGAAGTAATCTTGTCGCATCCGCGGTGGTCGGGCCATGTTGTCGGTCTTGATTTCTCACGCGGAGTTCTTGGCGTTTCGGGAGGAAGTACTTGTTCTGGCGTCGGGGCATCGGATTCGCCCTGGTCGGTGCCGATCTTGTCGTTGCGAAGATCTGGTCGTGTCCTCGTGTCGGGTCGGTCTTGGCGTTCGAGGTGAAGCGCTTGGCGTTCTGGGGTCTTGGTGTTCGGTGATATCGATCTTCGGATCCATGTCGTCGCACCCAGGGTCTCCGTTTCTTCGGGTTCCGGGAAGGAGGCCTTGACGTCCGTGAAGGAGTTCATGGCGTTCCCAGATGGTTCTTCGGGTTAGGAGAAGGAGAGCTTGGAATACGGCGGCAGATTAAGACGATAAAGCATCGGTAGGTCTTGGTTTTCTCATATCGTCACCCTCTTGCAGCACTGGAGCTGAAGTAGAGCGTCTAGGTACCATCTTCACATGTCCCTCCATCGTTGCATCTCTGCACCCGTTACCTCAGTACCAAAACAAAAGCAGGTTAGAAGCATCAGGGGCGGTGCACGGCAGGAGGAGGAAGGCTGCCGCGAGGGCGCATGAACGGCGACGCCCGCGACGAAGCTGCAGAGGAGGGCGGTCGGGCCTAGCTCGCACAGCGGGGCGAAGAGGCGAACGCGGCCGCGGCTCGACCAGGCGGCATGCGGCGGAGCTCAGGGCGAGCACGGTGGAGCAGAGGGCGGCGGATGCGGGGCGCGGCCGGGCGCGCCGGCGCGGCGGCGGAGCGGAGCGGGGTTGGGGACGTGGCAGCGAACGGCGGCCCGGAGAGGAGGGCGGTGACCTGGGGCCAGGCGGGGCGGTGGCTTGCGAGGAGAAGCCTGGCGGGGTCGGGCGGAGGTGGGGGAGGGGCGTGCGGGGCCGCGGCCGAGGAGGCGCCGGCGGCGTCGAGGGTGCGGCCGGGCCGGGGAAGAGGGCGAAGGCGAGGCGGCCGGAGGTCGGCGAGGGTCGGTGGCGGGCGCCAGGGGGAGGCGGGGCCGAGGGCGGTGGCGGTGGAGCCTGGGGTCGGGGAGGCGGCGCGGCCACGCCGGAGGGGAGGGGAGGCCGGCCGGGCGAGCTCGGGCGCCGTCGCGGGGGAGCTGTGCGGGGCGGTGAGCCGGACGGGGGGAGAGGGAGGGTGGAGCGCGGAACGGGCGAGGTGTAGAGGCGGGGTGCGGCGCGCCGGCGAGGGGCGAGGAGGCCGGAGCGTCGCGGTCGGGGCGGGGCTTGGGGAGGCCGAGGGCGGCGGGGTCGACGCTGGCGGCGCGGCGACGCGTGCGGGAAGGCTCGGGAGGGGCGCCGGCAGAGGGGGAACGAGGCGGAGGGGAGGTACCAGGCGGCGGGGTGCTCGCGGTGAGGAGCGGGCGGCGGGGTGAGGTCGATCAGGAGGTAGGGGAAGGAGGGACTGCGTGGGCGCGTGGGGGCGGGCCAGAGGGAAGAGGGAGTGGGGCCGGGTGGGGCTGGGGTGGTTGGCGCGGGTGGTTGGACCGGTCCCTGTGTGCGTGTGTGGTGTGTGTGTGGTGTTGTGTGTGGGAGTGGGGAGAGAGAGAGGTGAGGGAGTGGGCAGAGGTGACATAAGGGGATTGGTTGAGAGGGAGAGGCAGGGTGACGTGGCGGCCTGGGATAGGTGGGGGTGATGTGGAGGTAGGGTGGGTAGTCTAGGTTGGGTAGATCTAGGATTTGGGGTGGACCGATTTATTTCTGGGGTGGTCGTTCGGGTCGAATCGGCCCGTTCGACTGCCCCACTAAAATAATTAAATATTTTATTTATTTAACACAGAGTTTTTGCAAACCGATAGCAGACAAAACAAAATAATCCGATGACCCGGTTTTGCGTTTGAACAGAGACGGGGCGTTTAGAAAACAAGAACCGGTTTTTCCGCAATTAGTTTTATACAAGCAAATACAAGATGATGACGATGCTCAAATGCAATGCGGCATGATGACATGAGCATGCGGTCATGATGATGCAATGCACAAAAACAACGCGATTTTCTAGTAGTGGTTTTGCGGGATGCCACACACGGGAACTCGTCCTGGGAACACGAGTGGGAAACTCGGCGTTCCCAGACCGAAAACGAGTTTCGTCTGGCTTAAAATAGGTTCAAATTTCGGCCAAGGAAGCTCAGCGTCGGTGGGATCCCAATTCCGCCAGTGCCGACCGACGAGGAGACCATCGACGAGATCCAGGCCGCCATCGCGGCCATGGAGGTCCCGGACCTTGCTGAGGATCCGGGCAACCTCCATTTCTTGGAGCAGTTCTTCGCTGACCGGCGGCTCCAGGAGCTCGCCCGCCATGAGGGGTCGCCGGGGTCGCCGCCGAAGAGAAACAACGCGGCGTCGGGCTGCCGCTGGTGGAGCGCTCTCGGACAAACGCTCGCTGCCGTGCTAGAGCACATCCACGCCGGCAACAACCCACGCCTCGGCTTTCCCCGCAACCCAACGCCGGCGTCAAGGGCGAGGTGCCATCCTTTGGCCAACTGGCTGCCGAGGGGGATGTCCAGCCTCTCCTCCTCCTCCTCCACAGCCTCGGCCTCCCACTCCTCCGGGTTTGTGTCGGCGACATTGCCGCCACTCCGGCCGATCAAGCGCGAGCCGGAGACGCCGTTCCGCTCGCCGGAGCCGGCCGAATGGGCGGTCCCAGTCGACAAGGACGCCTTCGCCTTGAAGATGGCGATGGAGCAGTCCCCCCGCGACGCCACGCCCTCGCCGCCGGAGCCTGCATCGCCTGACATTCACGCCTGGTCCAGGGCGGACTGGGAGGAGACCGAGCAACGCCGTGTCCAGCGCCAACAGGAGGAGGCCGAGCTCCAGGCCTGGTCTGGCCGCGTGCTCGCCTACCAGGGCGCTCCGCTCGTTGTCCTCGACGACGACGAAGAGGCCGGCCCCTCCTACCAGCCCTGGAGGAGCGGCGACGACGACGGCCTGGGCAGCTCCCGCCCGCCGCAGCCGCCGAGCGACGACGACGGCAAAGCATTGGCGGTGGCCTTTAATTTTTATGTTTTTAGTTATTGTTACCCTAAATCTAGTTTAAATTCGGGTGTTCGCCCGAATTCTATGTAATATATATATATATATATATATATATATATGTATTCGTCCTTATTAGTTAATAAAAACTAAAGTTTTCCTTTGTTGAATTTTGGCCAAACGGAACTCGGTCTGGGAACACGAGTGGGAAACTCGGCGTTCTCAGGCCAAAAACGAGTTTCCTCCGGTCCAAAATAGGTCGGATTTCGGTCTGGAATTATGTTCACTAGAGATAGAAATGAATGCTTCATGAAGATATGGTTGTGTTGCCACGTACGCAGCAACAAATAAACGTATGCATGAGACGTACGATGATGACTTGACGGCAGCGTCAAGGTTCCGATTAGTAGTGGTCAATCAAGTAAGTAAATATCCAGCTGCGTGTGCATCTTCCTAGAATTAAAAGGCAATCGCGTGAATTAATTGGGAACGGCAGGAAATCAGATTTGGCGAGGGCGAGCGGCAATCAAGGGATTAGCTAACGATTCTTCCAGCTAGCTAGAGAAGAGCCATAGGCACCGAATATGGCAAGTAAAATCAGAATTCAATTAACGCGGTTCTTCCAGCTGCCCGGCGGCTATAAATAGACAATATTACTACTATACGATCGAATCCCTCAGATTAGATTAGATTAGTCCAGCCTTACGAGGAGAAGAGAAGAAGAAGCACGCAGAGCAAGCGATTGGGCAATGTCGCTGGTAATACTGGAAGTCGATATGGGCCGCAGGGAGAGGAAGATCGCCAAGGACCTCATCAAGAAGATCCCTGGTTCGTATACTGTATACAGTTCCGATCGATCTGACTCACTCCACCCACCGATGCATATCATCCATCTGCATGTTTTAGTTTTACACGATGATACTACCGATCTATATATGTCTTTCCAGGTGTGGTGGATGTGGACGTGCACGAGACGGGGCACGTGGCCATCATCGGCACGGCGGACACGGCGACTCTGAAGGAGAAGCTCGAGGCGACGCTGAGGAGGCCCGTCGTCGTCCTGGCCGACCACAGGGCCACGCCTGCTCCTCCCCACACCTACGGATACGGCGCGATGCCGCCGCGGGGGGCCGCCTATCGCCGCACTCCCTTCGGCGGCATCCCCTCCCAAGATGAACCTGCAGGACCGGTGGTATTCGGCGTCAACATGGACGTGCGCTGCCCCCGCAGCGAGAAGGCGGCCAAGGAGGATCTCATGAAGATCCCGGGTAAGTAACTACTCGTACGCTCGATCGACTAATATAATTGAATTCGAGATGCATGCATGTATTATTGCTTACACGTACGCCGCTATACATTGTTGTCTTTCTAGGTGTGGTGGAGGTCTGCGCCTCGCTAGTGACTGGTCACGTCGGGATCATCGGCATGGTCGACGCCGCCACGCTAAAGGCGCGTCTCGAGAGCAGGCTGAGCAGGCCTGCAGTCCTCATCGCCGATTTCGGGGCTGCGCCTGCTCCTCCACTGGGACTGGGTGGTCGATATGGCATGGTGCCACCTCCGAGCTCTGCTTTCCCGGCACCTTACAACCCGTATGTCGGCTACCACCAGCCTCATTACGGCGCCACGCCATCGCCAGAGGACGGCTACTACTACACTTCCTTCGGTCGCAGACCCTTCGGCCCCCCTTACATGCCGAACGATGCGCTGGATGACTGCTTCGAAGATGAGCACCACAACGGTTGTTGTTTTTGCTCTATTCAGTGATTGACGTTTCATGTCTCCCTCTCTCTCTCATAGAGAGATATACAATATATGATACTGAATAATTTAGTGGAATGAGAATCAGGTTATATGTAGTTCTTCTCCGTCTATGCACGCTCTCTGCTCTATATATTATACCTATGTCGGTTCGTTTTGAGTTTTATTACGTATATGATTTTCTTTTGGTGTGAACATGAATTTGGTCTTCTACAATAATCTTAAGCTAAGGTGATTTCCTTTTAACTAGATGACACCATGCGCCCACGGGCGTCGCCGAGGCCGAAAACTAATCATTAGTTCTATTCATGGTTGTTATACATATGATTCAATAACTTTTAGAAACTGCCAGACACCAACACATACACTTTGAGCATAACGGGTCCACCTGTTGTTCACAATCTAAAATTAATTGGTCTTGGTACTGTGGAAGCCGATCTGAAAGTGAACCGCGTTGAGTAAATTGTATTTAACTTGTACATAGAACTATAGTTGAAGGAATAATTGTTTTGATTAGAGATTCTTATTTTTTTTATTTCTAGAACATAAGGAATGTGATGATTTTCTAAAAATATGTTTTTGTGTCATCTATTGTTTTATTGATTATTTATTAAAATTCCTTGTTTCTAGGAATCGATGTGTGGGTGCTATTTCTATGTGAGAATAATCTTTTGTATCCCAGCCGCCTCGGTATGTGACACCACCATCCTTCATTAAAAGAAGGTGTATACTATTTTTAAGCCGAGCAATGTAAAGTTTGAGCAATCTTATAGAAAATAACCATGTAAAACCATGCTATTGTATCAATATAACATGAAAAATGAGTGCATGATGTACCATTGATAGTTTTTTCGAATAGCCCGGTCAAAATTTATTATAGGACGTAGGTAGTATGTTTGTACCATAAACATAACCTAGCTAATGACCTGTTGCACCACAGGTACAGTATTTAACCACAAGTTTATTAATGCCAATGTCAATTGCCGAGATTAATTGATCTTAGGAAGTGTGAGGTATACCACTTAGACTCTAAGCACAATGCACAACCCAGAGTTAATTGGCCTTGTTAGTCAGAAACTCTGTCCAGTTGAATCACATTGGTACCAAGAGCGGAAATTTAGCACCATTCTTAATGTGTGTGTACCAAAAATGTCGGAAGCTGAGACAATATTGTAGTCATAAGTTTTATTTATAAGTTTAGCCAAAGATGATATGTCATGTCACTGACAAGTTGGCGGATTAGGACAGAACTCCAACCATAAGTTTTATCTTGTTTTGTTGTCTATGTATGCCACTATATAAGATCTAGATTCTTTGACATATAGAGCAACTAACCACGAGAAACTTAAAATTACTGACTGATAGGTATCTACCAGAGCATTTAGATAGGGATCTACCAGAGCATTCAGGTGGCTCGAGGATCCAAGGCATTCGTCGGCGACGGTGTTGATTTGTCGAGAGACTTGATTCGTAGCAGTCAGATAATCTATCGATACATTGCTATATTGGTTGATTATGTTTATTTCTTCAACTAATTAGTTTGTGTTACATGAAAATAATAGTTATGCATTCGGTGTAATACTTAAGTATAACATGGTAAGATGTCCTAAATCTAGCATGAGTAAGATGCCCAAGCCTCAGTTACTAAATGAAAGCCGTAGTGTCCTTATAAATTGTTTCATTAATAAAAAAATGATCTCTTTTAGAACTGTTTTCAAAATATTTCCTAGCCTAGCATGCTTTATGGAGCTACTTTTTTGCACTTATTTCATAAGCTGACTATGCAATAAAAAATACGATGCGAAATTACTAAACCAGCCTTCATAGGGATGCTTGCGTTTCTTAACAAAAGGCCCGAGCTACCTCCAGAGGAGTATGACGTGCTTTATTTTAGAATTTTTGAGGGAACACATGATCATAACAGCCACATAAATGATTAGCTATTGTTTGATTTGGTATTCAACATCTATTTGATCATTTGGATTAGTAGCACAAAATTTCTCTAATAACCGTCTAAAAAAGAATGCCTCAAATATACAACCAGATAAGCAATCAATTTATTAGAAAATCCTTTCAAAAAATATTGTCGTCCGAGATCAAATATCTCATATGTGCAATAAATAATTATTACCATAACCTTTTTTACAACAATACATTTGCTGTCGGAAGGTATACTATAAATACACCAAAAACACCAACAATTTAGTTGTCGCGCAGAGTAGTGAATTCAAATAGTTCCAAGATCCCACCTTTCAATTTGGACACCCTTTGCAACCATGGACATCAAAACGAAAATCATTAACATCATCTTGCTCCTGCAACCTACAGGCCTATGTAATTGTTAGAGACATCAAGCACAGCAAAAGGACTGATGCAAGAATTGCAAAGTACCCCACATGCCTAATTAGCTAAGGATAACATGCCTGACATCCCGCGGAATGTCAGAATGTCATAAGATAAGGAACAAAACAATGAATTCAGCTAGTATGTGAAACAACAGTCCATAATGTACATAAATAAGAAGGAAGAAAACCTCGTGCGTGAATCTTCTGTATTTCAAAAATCTAATAAAATCAAATCCATGAAAATATAGAGCCTGGTACTTTTAAATTACAGTCTACTTAAACAGGGGGAAAACTCTTATAGAGTTCAAGAGAGTTTCAGTATTGGCTTCTATTTTAATTCTGAAGCGGGGAGCACCTTATCTTTTGTGAAAACTAAAGAGAAGGAAAATGATGCAAGGTTTTAACACTCTACAATGTACAAACCATCTGCTACAGACAACCATCAAGATAAAATGCCCACACCCTACATGAAAGTCTAAAGTTATCGCCACCAACGGTAACAGGACATGTTGGTTCGGTTCACTTAGTTATACATTTGTTAATAGGTAAGACATAAAAAAGAGGTATGCGCAGCCGAAATGACAAATAATACGCATGGACGCTTCTGATCCTGTGTCCGCATGGACTTGTCTTAGAATTTGCATAATTTTTTTTTGAAATGGGAATCTACCCCGGCCTCTTCATCCTTAGGATGCACATAGCCCTCTGCATCCTGTGTCCAGCTGCATTGGCATGTTGTGTGGTTGGCGGGCTTGTTTTCACCACTGTGGAACTTGCATGGCCCATCGAGCATTGACTCAATGGTATACTTAGGCCGCGGGGGCCTGTCATGCGGCTTCTTTCTGAGGCTGCCTCGTGCAGACGGATCCTCGTGGACTGTTGCCACTTGCTTGGTGCCGTACCAATTATCCGGCTGGTCGTCCTTCCTTTTTCTATGATGGTTGTCATGGCCATGCCGTCTAGAGTGATGATGCTCATCCGGCTGGCGCCGTTCTGTCGACTCGTCCGTGACGATTTATCCTTGGTCGTCCACTATGATTTCCGTGTCGGCGGTGGCTTACTTGTCTGCGATAGCCATCACCTGGGACATGGTCTAGGGGTCCGCCCGACTGAGCTTTTGCTTTAGCATGTTGCCGTCTTGGCAGCCGTTGGTGAAGAAATCAATTGCCTGATGCTCACGCACCCCATCACAGGAGTTGTGCATGCTCGTCCACCAGGTGAGGTAGGAACGGTCGGACTCATCCTTGCCTTGGACGCAGAGGACGAGCTCGTGAGGACGGCCTGGCCATTTGTAGGTGCCAGTGAAGTTGCGGATGAATGCCCCCCAATTCCAGCCAGACGTTGATGCTGCTGTCGGGGAAGCTATTGAGCCATGTTCTTGCCGAGTCGAGGATCATGAGCGGGACGTAATGCACGGCCATGCGGCGATTGTCGTTTGCTATTCCTACCACATTGACATAGTCCACCAGCCAGTCCTTCTGTTTGACGGTGTCGTTGTACTTTGGCGTGTCTCTAAGGAGCGAAAATCCCTTTGGAAACGGTTCATTACGGATGCTCAGACCAAAACATTTCAGACCAGCCGTACTTTCTACCTGCACCACGCGCGACTGGATTAGGAGGTCGATGCGCGTGCGTGTGTCTACAGCCGGCTCCATGGGCCGAGCCGTCCCGAGAGGCGAGACACGGGAGGAGCCTGACTCCCACCGTCTTCGTCGTTGGGGGCACGGTTTCGCATTCCTTGCCTGGCTCCATCATCCGGGGCGTGACTCTTGCTGGTGAATGTGGCTTCATGGTGATGCTGGCCGCAGCTGCCCGATCCGCCATGCGGGCGGCTATTTTGCCTCATGCCGTTTGGTGAAGAGGCTTGCTGGTTCCTACTCCCTCCTGGAGCCATAGGATCCGCCACTCGGTGGGGAACTATGTCCCTGTTGTTGCCTCCTTGGCTCGGAGACCCTTCGGCATGTTGATTGTTGGTCGTGGCGACGAGGAGTTGGACACGCTCATGCTGGAGGCGAAGTTCTTCACCTTCGAGGTGTCTCAACTCCACGGCGGCCGCCTCTGCAGCCCACATGTTCTAGGCGGGAGTGCTATAAACCGACTGAACCACGGGAGTGTGTGGGTCAGCAACACGGTCTAGCTATGAGCCGAGGTCACGGCCTCTGTGTTGGATCTTCTGGTTGAAACCGTGGGCGGTGTTGTACTAGCGCATGATGTCGTTTAGCCGGCACTAGGCAGTGGCGACCTTGTTGGCCTCCTCCAGGAGCTTCTGGCGGGTAGAGTCCAGCGTAGCCACAGCCGTTGCCGGATCTTCCTCAGGGATGACGGGATCACGGAGGTGTTGGATGGAGACGGCGAGCGGATCTTGGTCCTTCTCGCGCATGGTGTTGAAACTGCCAGACACCAACACATACACTTTGAGCATGACGGGTTCACCTGTTAGCTGAGAACCATCGTGTTCACAATCTAAAATTAATTGGTCTTGGTACTTTTTTTTTGAACAAAAGCAGGGTCTCGAAGGACCCTGACGCAGCAACATTAATTTCCAAGCGGTGGGTACATGATTACATGCAGGACCTTGAACAAAGAAGAAAATAAAGCAAAGTCCTGCAAAATTACAAGAAGGACCCCAGGAGAAATAGAGAAAAAGCAATCAGGTCCCTACTCTCCACCGCCGACGACGAGACTCCCGCTCCGGCCACCCTTCCATCGCCGGGGACAAACCACTTGGCAACGAAGGAGCGTTGAACGCCGGTGCAGAGCTCGAGAAGAGGCCTCCATCCTGGAGGTTGAGAGGACGCATCGCAGGCGTCCAAGAAGGCCTTCCTTTCGGCCACAGATCGCGGGGCCGAACATAGCCGCCGCGTGATGAGCTCGATTGCGCTGCGAGGTTGGTGCAGCAACAGGCCGCCGCAAGGTCTCACCCACCCTACTCCCCTCGCCGCCACGGCCGGCCAGAGAGGAGTGGTGAGAGCACACAGAAGTCCGTCGCGAACCGAACCAACTGACCTTATGCAGGGGGGCTGTCGGAGTTGAGGAAGACCGTAGCAACCGCCTCTGACCACCAGAGCACCGCAGCAGGGAACCTCTCCTCCGACTGACGCCAGATCGGGCCAGAACGATCCCGCGCCCAGCACCCCCACCGCCTTTCGAACCTAGCAACCCTCGCCTCTTCCTCCTCCCACCCCTCGCCACCAAGGCCGGCCAGGGGAAGAAGAGAGATGCGCAGGAGCCAGATCCAGAGGCGAAAGCACTTATTCTGAGAGCCTCCGTCCACAGCAGAGGCGACGGCGCTTTCCACCCACCGGAACTCGCCGAACCACTGTGAAGACGGCCTGCCGGCGACGTGCAGGATCACCGGAGGGGACAGGCAGAACGGCATGACGCCAAACACCATGGAGGCAAACACAAACCCTAGACCTACGACACCTATGGCAAGAAGCCAAGACCCTAGACTACCTATACTACAAGGGGGACCTCGCCTCCGCCACTCCCCGGCGGCGAAGCCGCCGGAGAGGGCTTTGGCTCGGTCAGGATTGGAGGGGGGCGCTCTCAGTTACTGTGGAAGAGAAGGGAGGGGTGAGGGAGAGACGTTTACATGCTGAGGACTGCCCAATTGGTCTTGGTACTTGTGAAGCCGATCTGAAACTGAACCGCCTTGAATAAATTGTACTCCCTCCGATCCATATTACTTGTCACTAAAATGGATAATATGGATCGAAGGGAGTATTTAACTTGCACATAGAACTATAGTTGAAGGAATAGTTGTTTTGATTAGAGATTCTAATTTTATTTTTGGAACATAAGGAATGTGATGGTTTTCTAAAAATATGTTTTTGTGTCATCTATTGTTTTATTGATTATTAATTAAAGTCCCTTGTTTCTAGGAATCGATGTGTGGGTGCTATTTCTATTTGAGAATAATCTTTTGTATCCCAGCCACCTCGTACGTGACACCACCATCCTTTAGTAAAAGAAGGTGTATACTCCCTCTTGTCCAGTTTATTAGGCGCAAACGTAATTTAAGAACAACTTTGACTAATAATTATGGTCAACAAATTTTACATAATTATGTCACAAAAATTATACCATTAGATTCATCTTTAAAAGTAGTTTTCAATGATATATTTTTTGGGACATATATTGCATATTTTATTGGTCAAAATTGATGGTCAAAGATATTTCTTAAAGTACGTACGTGTCTAATTAACTGAAGCGGAGGAAGTACTATTTTTTAAGCCAAGCAATATAAAGGTTGAGCAATCTTATAGAAAAAAACCATAGATTGTATCAATATAACATGAAAAATGAGTGCATGATGTACCATTGATAGTTTTTTCAAATAGCCTGGTCAAAATTTATTATAGGACGTAGGTAGTATGTTTGTACTGTAAACATGGACTTAGCTAATGACATGTTGCGCCACAGGTACAGTATTCAACCTTAAGTTTGTTAATGCCAATGACAATTGATGAGATTGATTGATCTTAGGAAGTGTGAGGTATTACCACTTAGACTCTAAGCACAATGCACAACCCAGAGTTAATTGGCCTTGTTACGCAGAAACTCTGTCCAGTTGAATCACATTGGTACCAGGAGCGGCAATTTAGCACTGTGTGTGTATCTAAAATGTCGGAAGCGAGACAATATTTAGCCATAAGTTTTATTTATAAGTTTAGCCAAAGATGATATGTCGTGTCACTGACGGAGTTGGCGGAATCGGACAGAACTCCAACCATAAGTTTTATCTTGTTTTGTTGTCTATGTATGCCACTATATAAGATCTAGATTCTTTGACATTAGAGCAACTAACCACGAGAAATTTAAAATTACTTACTAATAGGGATATACTAGAGCATTCAGATAGGGATCTATGAGAGCATTTAGGGATCTACCAGAGCATTCAGATAGGGATCTACCAGAGCATTCAGGTAGCTCGAGGATCCAAGGCATTTGTCGGCGGACGGTGTTGATTTGTCGAGATATTTGATTCGTAGCAGTCAGATAATCTATAGATACATTTCTATATTGGTTGATTATGTTTATTTCTTCAACTAATTAATTTGTATTACATGAAAATAATAGTTATGCATTCGGCGTAATACTTAAGTATAACATGGTAAGATGTCCTGAATCTAGCACGAGTGCCCAAGCCTCGGTTACTAAATGAAAGCCGTAGTATCCTTATAAATTATTTCATTAATAAAAAATTGATCTGTTTTAGAACTGTTTTCAAAATATTTCCTAGCCGAGCATGCTTTATGGAGCTACATTTTTGCACTTATTTCATAAGCTGACTATGCAATCGAAAATACGATACCAGAGCTACCTCCAGAGGAGTATGCCGTGCTTTATTTTAGAATTTTTGAGGGAACACAGGATCATAACAGCCACATAAATGATTAGCTATTCTTTGATTTGGTATCCAGCATCTATTTGTTCATTTGGATTAGAGCATCTCCACTCGTCTACCTAGGACGCCGATCCGGACGCCGAATTTTCGGTCCGGACGCCAAAAATCGGCCCAGTCGCGTATCCAGGAACCTGTTTTCGTCCGGATTTGGGCGAACTTTGGTCCGGCCTTTCCAGGTCGTACCCAGGATCCCGGGAACGCCCTGGGAACGCCAGACGCAGCAAAAACGGGCGTGGGTCAGCTCTGTCGGCATCAGAAGGATGAACTCCCGCCACTTTGCCGAGATCCCGCCCTTTTCTTTCTCCCCTCCCGCCTTTCTTCCCCATTCCTCCCCACTCCCGCCACTCCGTCGAGCTCCCGCCAACCATGCCTAGTTTTGTCCAACCCAGATCGATCCTCGGCGAGGGTCCGATGGAAAAGAAGGCGAGGAAGTCGAGAACGCCGACGAAGAAGCCGGAGGGCATGTATTCCACCGAGTGGGCGGCCAAAGAGCACGCCAAGAAGATCGCGTCGGACGATCGGAAGGGTAGAAAGGAGAGGGCGAAGCTCCAGCAGGAACAAGAGGCGGCGGCAGAAGAGCAGGCGATCATGAGGGCAAAACAGGCGGTAGCGACGCGGTCGACGTTGATGGCGGCACCGTATCCACCCCACTGGGGAAGCCAGGAAAGTGTCGGCTCGCCGTCCGAATTCTCGCCAATCTCTCCTGCCGGCTTCTAGGAGAGCCAGGCGATTACTCGACAGAGATACTCCTTGTCCCCCAAGTTCGACGGTGGATTCAACCCCAAAGTGGTCTTCCCCTGCCCGGCGTCGCGCCCTCCTTCGTCCTTCAACGTGGACATCAACATCCCCAACTCCACCTCTCCGGCGTACGCAGGCCCCGCGCTGCGCCGCGGCCCACTGCCTTTCGGCGGAAGCTCGGCGCAATCAGCCTACGGCGAGGCCGACACGCGCAACATGTTTGGCGGAATGTAGGTCGCCCTGTCAGCCAGCATGTCGGCCGAGATATACATGGAGGACATGATCGCCCAGGGCTCGGCCTCCAACCCCTCCTTCTTCACCAAAGATCAGTTCTGGGCCGACGCCGAACACGACATCGAGTCTCAGGATTTCGCCGACCTCGACGCCGAGGAGACGCAGGCCGAGCCGAAGCAGGCGGAGGACGCCGAGGTTGAAGCCGTGCTACTAGCGAAAGGCAAGAAGGGGAAGAAGAAGTGATAGGGCAAAGGTGTCCGATCTTTCGATGAGATGATGATAGTCGATTTGGTGGAGTTCGGGCTTGACGATCCGATTACACGTGCGAGCACGAGCGCCAAGGCAATCGCTAGGCCAATCTCCTGGAGGTTACCGATCCTGCGGGAACACGATCAGCCTGACCAGCGAGGGTCTTATTTCCTACTTGAAATCGAGAACAATTAAGAACCAATATTGCAATCGAGATATTGCGGATTAAGAGGAAAGCTTTATTGAAGAGGTGGGATCCTGAATAGGTGCGAAGTACAAGAGGCCTCTGCGACGCTCGAGCCTTGGCGAAGTTGCGACTATGGCTAACTTAATGTCTCAACAAAATCCGAGTCTAGAGGGTCGGCTATGGGGCGTATTTAAGGGCGAAAAGGTGGGGTTTCGGTCAGCCATGGAAGTGGTGGCCGAATCCAACCCTAAAAGTCCTTTTCCCCTCAAATACGGACTCTAAAAAGTGGCTAATTAAAATCCTGCGAAAATTATATGGGCCTGGCCCAAAATAAAGGTGTCACAGCACCATATTAAGCTATGGACGAATTCGTAAAGTATTGATCTTAAATCTTCATCCGTGGCCTTCTCTTGGATCATCACATTCTTGCTGCCATCTCCATGCATGACCATGCTCCAATGTTTGTCCCTCTCATCCATGCTTGGTCCATCATTCCTAAGAGTAAGAAATATATCTGATTTAGGCAGCATCATATTCTAATGTATGTGAGGAATAGTTCCAAGAAACAAAAGTACCTGATAGTTAAGTTGTTTGGCACGAGATCTTGTGATGGGTCCTTGTATGTGTATTGATGTAGGTACAACGGTTGTATCAATAGTAGGGATATCCACATCATGCTCCCCTTCTTGAATTGAAGTCGTCCTCGACGTAATCTCATCTTCCTCACCAAAGTAAGGCTTCAAATCTGCAATGTTAAACTTAGGACTAACCGTACCAAAGTCTGCAGGCAACTCAAGTTTATATGCATTATAATTTATTTTCTCTAACACCTTAAATGGACCAGCAGCACGTGGCATTAACTTAGACTTGCGTAAATCAGGAAAACGATCTTTACGCAAATGTAACCAAACAAGATCGCCAACATCAAACACAATATGCTTTCTCCCTTTATCCCCAGCACGTTTATACTTAGCATTCATGTGTTCAATGTTATCTTTAGTAGTCTTATGCAAGTTTAATATCATTTCAGCGCGTTGTGTAGCATCCAAATTATGTTGCACCGAAGAAGGTAAAGGCAATAAATCAATAGGTGCACGAGGAACAAAACCATACACAATCTCAAATGGGCACATCTTTGTGGTAGAATGCAGTGAACGATTATAAGCAAATTCTATATGAGGTAAACATTCTTCCCACAATTTTAAGTTCTTCTTTAAAACAGCCCGCAACATAGTAGACAAAGTTCTATTTACTACTTCAGTTTGACCATCAGTTTGAGGATGACATGTAGTACTAAAGAGCAATTTAGTCCCCAACTTAGCCCATAAACATCTCCAAAAGTGGCTAAGAAATTTAGTATCACGATCAGAGACAATAGTATTTGGCACACCATGCAAACGAACAATTTCACGAAAGAACAAATCAGCAATATGCGCAGCATCATCCATTTTATGACAAGGAATAAAGTGTGCCATCTTAGAAAACCGATCCACAACAATAAAAATACTATCCCTCCCCTTCTGTGTTCGTGGCAATCCCAAAACAAAGTCCATAGAAATATCCTCCCAAGGAACACTAGGAACAGGAAGAGGCATATATAAACCATGTGGATTAAGGCGAGACTTAGCTTTTTGACAAGTAGTGCAGCGTGCCACAAATCTCTCAACATCTCGACGCATACGTGGCCAAAAGAAGTGTGCAGCAAGAACATCCTCCGTCTTCTTGACACCAAAGTGTCCCATCAATCCTCCTCTATGCGCCTCCTGTAACAACAAAAGACGAACAGAACTATCTGGAATGCATAGTTTGTTAGCACGGAACACAAATCCATCATTGAAGACGAACTTGTTCCAAGTTCTACCATCTCTACAATTCTACAACACATCTTTAAATTCAGCATCATGCACATATTGTTCCTTAATAGTTTCCAATCCAAATATTTTGAAGTCAAGTTGACATAACAAAGTATAACGGCGCGACAAAGCATCAGCAATAATATTATCTTTACCCTTTTTGTGTTTGATAACATAAGGAAAAGACTCAATAAATTCAACCCACTTTGCATGACAACGATTCAACTTAGCTTGACTACGAATATGCTTCAAAGATTCATGATCAGAATGAATAACAAATTTCTTAGGCCATAGATAATGTTGCCAAGTTTCTAATGTCCGAACCAACGCATATAATTCTTTATCATAAGTAGAATAGTTCAGACTAGCCCCACTCAATTTCTCACTAAAATATGCAACAGGTTTTCCCTCTTATAATAACACCCCTCCTAAACCAATTCCACTAGCATCACATTCAAGCTCAAAAGTCTTAGTAAAATCAGGAAGTTGGAGTAAGGGAGCATGCGTTAGCTTATCTTTCCATATGACGAAGGCCTGTTGTTGTGCATCGTCCCAAACAAAGGGCACATCCTTCTTGGTAAGATCATTCATCGGCGCGGAAATTGATCCAAAGTCTTTGACAAAGCGCCTATAAAAACCAGCGAGGCCAAGAAAACTCCTCACTTGTGTGACCGTCTTGGGCTGCGGCCAATTCTCAATAGCTTCAATCTTGGCTGGATCCACTTCAATACCCTGTGATGTAACAACATAGCCAAGAAACGCAACTCGATTGGTGCAAAAGGTGCACTTCTCAAGGTTACCAAACAAACGTGCATCACGTAAAGCATTAAAAACAGCACGTAAATGGTCCAAATGATCCTCTAAAGATTTGCTATAAATCCGAATATCATCAAAGTAAACTACCACAAAACGTCCAATGAAAGCACGTAAAACTTCGTTCATTAATCTCATGAAAGTGCTAGGTGTATTAGTTAAACCAAACGGCATTACTAACCACTCATATATACCGAACTTAGTTTTAAATGTTGTTTTCCATTCATCTCCTAATTTCATACGAATCTGGTGGTAACCACTACGCAAATCAACTTTAGAAAACATGGTAGAGCCACTCAATTCATCAAGCATGCCATCTAAACGTGGAATAGGATGATGATATCGAATAGTAATATTATTGATAGCTCTACAATCAGTACACATGCGCGAAGAACCATATTTATTAGGTACCAAAATAATAGGAACAGCACAGGGGCTAAGGGACTCACGAATATGATCTCTGTCGAGTAGTTCCTGAATTTGGCGTTGTATCTCCTTTGTCTCCTCTGGATTGATTCTATATGGCGCGCGGTTGGGCAACGTGGCACCAGGAATTAGATCAATTTGGTGCTCAATTCCTCTAATAGGAGGTAGTCCTGGTGGCAGCTCAGCGGGAAAGACGTCCTCATATTTCTGCAAAAGGTTAGCAATAGCGGGTGGCAAAGAAGGACGCATATCCTCAAATAAAAACAAAACTTCTTTGCAGACAATTGCATAACATTGAGTATTGTTTACATCTAGTTCAGCAATATCAATTTTATTTGCAAGCATACATGGAATCTTCAAACGAATTTCAGTAGCATGTGTAGAATCAGATTTAGTGTTCTTTGGTGGTATAAATTCTGCAGCAACAATCTGATTCTCACTTTTATTTTTCTCCTTAGTTTTAGCTCTACTAGCTCTAGCAAGATTATCTTTTAAAATCTGTTCGGGAGTCATAGGTTTTAGACCAATTTTCTTTCCATCATGCATAAGAGAATAGTGATTAATTTTGCCATTATGAACAGATTCTCTATCAAATTGCCATGGTCTACCAAGTAACAAAGAACAAGCTTGCATAGGTACAACATCACAATCAACAAAATCAGAATATGTACCAATAGTAAAATGCACGCGTACCGTTCTTGTTACCTTGATCTTGCGAGAACTCTCAAACCATTGGATGTAATATGAATGTGGGCGTTGTCTTGTTGGAAGCGCAAGCTTCTCTACCATGTCAACACTGGCCAGATTATTACAACTCCCTCCATCAATGATGATCTGTATAGCTCTGTCTTTGACAACACCACGTGTTTGGAACAGGTTGTGGTGTTGATCTTGCTCAGATTTTCTCAATTGCACACTCAACACACGTTGTGTGATTAAGCTCTTGTATTGATCAGCAGCTTCAGCTTCCATTACCTCTATCTCTTCATCAGCATCAGAATTGTGTCCAGCTCGAGCAGAAATAAGGGCTAGTGTATCCTCATCAAAGTCACTCGCTGAATCGTATTGACCATCTTCTCGCACCATCATCACACGTTGTGTTGTGCACTGTCTCTCAATATGACCAAACCCCAGCACTTGCGGCATTGTATATCCTTTGTCTTACCCGTGGAAGCCATATAAGATGCACTACGAGCAGGAGCATTGGATGACGGTGGAGGAGCAGCTGGAAATCTTGTGGTGGCCTTAGATGTAGTAGTAGCTGGTGGCGAATCACGAGAAGGAGGCGCTGATTGTTGGGATGTCCAAGTGGATGTGCGACCTGCAGAATTATTAGTCCTCCTCCATGGTGTTTGGCGATCCTGCACTTCACGTTCAGCTTTGCAAGCAAGATGAAACAAACGAGTGATAAATTATATTCCTTATAATCTAAGATGTGCTGAATGTCCTTGTTTAATCCACCAAAGAAACGTGCAAGCATTTGTTCATTAGATTCAACAAGACCACAACGAACCATTCCCGTTTGCAATTCCTGATAATACTCTTCTACAGAATTTTTCCCATGCTCTAAACGTGTCAGATTTTTTAGTAAATCACGTTGATAAGTGGGAGGTACAAAACAAACACGCATAGCAGTTTTTAAAGCAGTCCAAGTACTAGGAATAGTAGTAGGATTTAAACGATAATACTCAGACCACCAAAGGCAAGCAAATTTAGTAAATTCACATGTAGCAGCACTAACACGCATATTCTCAGGATATTTTAAGTATGTAAAACGTTGTTCTACTTCCATCTCCCATGTAAGATATGCATCAGGATTATATTTACCCTCAAAAGATGGAATATTTAATTTAAGCTTTGCAACATGATCATCATCACGTACCGGCGGTCGAGCGTTGCGGTAGTAATGTAGGGGACGGCCAGCAGGTACCTGTGGAGGTTGTTCAACCTCCTCGTCAAACAGATCGTCGTCGTCGGGGTCGTAGTAGTACCCGTCGTCTGTCCCCAATGTCGCAGCAGCAGCCGCGGCGGAAGTCTGAGGTGCGTCAGCCGCAGCGGCAGCCGCCGGGGGTGCGGCGGCAGCCGAACCAGCAGTCCGACCCGTGATCGGAATGCGCCGTGTGTGGGCGCGGGTGCGGGTGCGGGCAATATGTTCAAAAGCTCCTTGAACCGAACGTCAAGCTTGGCGTTGAAGGATTTCTCGAGTCCATCGATCTTGTCCATGGCGTTGGTGAGCTTGGTGTCAAACTCCCCTAGGCGCGTATCCACGTCTTCAGCGCGACTGACCAAGAGCGCGGAGAAGTGGGCATGTAGTTCTTCGTTCGTCATTGTGGCAGGGTTCCGCGAAGTATCTGTCATGGTTAGTCCTTAAAAAGCACAGGTATATACTACGGAAAGACGGTGGAAGTCACGCATAATCCGTCAAGCAATATACGAAGCTCTTACAAGTTCTTACCAAACAGCAGGAAAAGGCGATGTGCAACCGCGAGGATCAGTGGGTCCAGAGATTGAGCCAAGCGATTACCAGGGGTCGAGACACCGCACGTGAAGAATATCTGTGGAGCTCTGGGAAGGCTTAGCAAAGAGGGTTAGCAATTATCAAAACAGCAATGCAAAAGTTGAAAGAATGCTCAACGACGGTACTGTGCTGGTCCTAGGCTAGACTGTACTAGAGACGCGAGCCTAGATCACCAACGATGTCACGCCGCGACACAACAAGCAATGTATGACGATATGGCTCCCTGAAAAGCGAACCGAGAGGTGAAAAATCACTATGATGGCGAGTGTCTAGAACTGATGTACGGGGTCTAAAAATAGGTTAGCCCCAAAAAAATCGAAATTTTTTTATTTTTCTCAAGAAAGCACGCAGACGCCAAAAAAATATTGCTATAACGGCCGATGGAGAAAAGTGATCCCCGGGGTCGAAAAATAGTATAGCCAGAACATTTTTTCGAAGGCGGTTCCAGACTTTTTTTTGCTCTCCTTCTGGACTTACGACCGGACTCTTAGCGCGACACGGACTTTAGCTGAACACAGAAACAACAAAGAAGGAAAGGAAAAAGAAATAACTAGGAAACAGTAACTCTACTCGGAATCGTACAGCGGCAGGAAAACTGATCGGATCTGTGTCGCGGTAGGAAGACGGTGGCGGAGTATTAGGGTTTATGGTGACTGGGTATATGGCGGCGGAATATGGTGGCAGAATATGGTGGCGGAATATGGTGGCGGTGATCGGCGAGTGTGGCGGTGACTAGTATGATCAGAACTCGAAACTCTAAGGGACGAGACACTAAGGCCAGCAACTCGACGCGACGATGTAGACACAAATTCAACAATGCAAAAACTGAAAAGATAATGCGAGGTGTAGATTGGTTATGGGATGGATCTAAACTCTAACTGTGTTTTTGGCTTTTTCGTGGGTTATAGGCAAAAACAGATCTAATCTACGAAAAATGGTAAAATCTCATCGAGCAACCTGAAATCTGATACCACTTGATAGGACAAAGGTGTCTGATCTTTCGATGAGATGATGATAGTCGATTTGGTGGAGTTCGGGCTTGACGATCCGACTACACGTGCGAGCACGAGCGCCCATGCAATCGCTAGGCCAATCTCCTGGAGGTTACCGATCCTGCGGGAACACGATCAGCCTGACCAGCGAGGGTCTTAATTCCTACCTGAAATCGAGAACAAGTAAGAACCAATATTGCAATCAAGATATTGCGGATTAAGAGGAAAGCTTTATTGAAGAGGTGGGATCATGAATAGGTGCGAAGTACAAGAGGCCTCTGCGACGCTCGAGCCTTGGCGAAGTTGCGACTATGGCTAACTTAATGTCTCAACAAAATCCGAGTCTAGAGGGTCGGCTATGGGGCGTATTTAAGGGCGAAAAGGTGGGGTTTCGGCCAGCCATGGAAGTGGTGGCCGAATCCAACCCTAAAAGTCCTTTTCCCCTCAAATACGGACTCTAAAAAGTGGCTAATTAAAATCCTGCAAAAATTACATGGGCCTGGCCCAAAATAAAGGTGTCGTAGCACCATATTAAGCTATGGACGAATTCGTAAAGTATTGATCTTAAATATTTCGTCCAAGCCTTCTTTTTTCATTATGGTGGCCTCAAAGTTCTGAAATCTTCATCCGTGGCCTTCTCTTGGATCATCACATGCTTGTTGCCATCTCCATGCATGGCCATGCTCCAATGCTTGTCCCTCTCATCCATGTTTGGTCCATCATTCCTAAGAGTAAGAAATATATCTGATTTAGGCAGCATCATATTCTAATGTATGTGAGGAATAGTTCCAAGAAAAGAAAGTACATGATAGTTAAGTTGTTTGGCACGAGATCTTGTGATTGGTCCTTGTATGTGTGTTGCTGTAGGTACAACGGTTGTATCAATAGTAGGGATGTCCACATCAAGAAGCCGGGCACTTCGGCGTTGGAGGCGCGCATCAAGTGGACCGTGGCCGAGGACACTTGTCTCGCCGAAGCATGGAAAACGGTGAGCATGGATCCGATCACTGGTGCCAACCAGAATTTCGACAACAATTGGAGGCGCGTGAAGCTAGCGTTCGACGAAGAGGCACATGGAGCGAGTGGAGAAGGCTATTACCAACCATTGGGCGATCATCTAGACTGCATGCAGCAAGTGGCACAGCTGTGTCAAAGAGGTGGAACACACACAAGCCAGCGGGGAAAACATGGACAACAAGGTATTCGCGAACACTAGCTTGGTCGTGCACTCGCTTCCATTTTGACATACTTGACACACTTCCATTTTGCAGCTTCGTCATGCACTCGCTTTGTTTCGACAGGACATGAAGAAGGAGTTCAAGTTCCACCATGTGTTCCAGGAGATCGAGAGCTGCGAAAAATGGCGGGACACTTGCCTGAGCATCTTCAAGACCAAGGACGGCGTATACAACCCGGAGGCCACTCCCATTGCTGTCGGCGAAGGAAGGCTAGAGATCGGCCAGAAGAAGGCGAAGATGCTCAAAGCCGCCGGACCTCCCGCCGAGCGTCTCCAGGCTTAGACCCAGAAATGCATCGCCGACAAGAGGGCGCACGCCGAGAAGAGGGCCGAGAAGACCGATGAGCGGTGGAAGCAGCTGATCGAGACCCAAGGGGAAAAGATGGCCCTCCTCAAGGCCAACTACGCTGCCAAGAAGCGGAACACGGATCTGAAGTTCCTGATGGACGGCGAGGACACGTCGAAGATGAGTTTGCCGGTCAAGGCCTGTTACATGGCGCAACGCCAAGCCATCCTCCAGGGCGAGATCACGCCTTCCCCTGCACCGAACGCCCCTGCGCCGAACGACGCCACCACTATGCCGAGCTCTGCTTCCACCTCCTCCAACCAGTCGTCGTCCGCCGGCGAGACGACCGACCCCGCCGCATCGACCACGCCACAGGAGCCCATCCCCATCGACGACTGATAGATGGCCGAGTCATTTTCCCTGTTTCTGTAATAATCTGTCTTCAAACTTATGGGCGTTAATTCTGTGAACACCTTTTTGCCGAGCTCTCGCCGGCGGAAACGATAAAAATTCAAATATGAGATCAATATCTCATATGTGCCATAAATAATTATTACCATAACCTTTTTTCAAGAACACATTTGCTGTCGGAAGGTATACTATAAATACACCAAAAACACCAACAATTTAGTGGTCGCGCAGAGTAAAACAGTGTGAATTCAAATAGTTCCAAGATCCCACCTTTCAATTTGGGCACCCTTTGCAACCATGGACATCAAAACAAAAATCATTAACATCATCTTGCTCCTGCAACCTACAGTTGTTAGCGACATCAAGAACAGCAAAAGGACTGATGCAAGAATTGCAAAGTACCCCACATGCCTAATTATCTAAGGATAACATGCTTGACATCCCGCGGAATGTCAGAATGTCATAAGATATGGAACAAAACAATGAATTCAGCCTGTATGTGAAACAACAGTCCATAATGTACATAAATAAGAAGGAAGAAAACCTCGTGCGTGAATCTTCTGTATTTCAAAAGGATGATAAAATCAAATCCTTGATAATATAGAGCCTGGTACTTTTAAATTACAGTCTACTTAAACGGGAAAAAAACTCTTATAGAGTTCAAGAGTGGTTCAGTATTGGCTTCGATTTCAATTCTAAAGCGGGGAGCACCTTATCTTTTGTGAAAACTAAAGAGAAGGAAAATGTTGCAAATTTTAACACTCTACAATGTACAAACCATCTGACAACCATCAAGATAAAATGCCCACCTCTTACATGAAAGTCTAAAGTTATAGCCCCAACATTAACAGGACATGTTGGTTCGGTTCACTTAGTTATACATCGCATGGACGCTTCTGATCCTGTGTCCGCATGACTTGGCTTAAGATTTGCATAATTTTTTTTTCAAAATGGAGATCTACCCCTGCCTCTGCATCCTTAGGATGCCCGCTGCATCCTGTGTTCAGCTGCATTGGCGTGGTGGACTTGTTTTCACCACTGTGAAACTTGTATGGCCCATCGAGCATTGACTCAATGGTATACTTAGCCGTGGGGGCATGTTATCTGGCTTCTTCATGCGCCTGTCTCCTGCAGACGGATCCTCGTGGACTGTTGCCACTTGCTTGGTGCCGTACCAGTTATCCGGCTAGTCGTCCTTCCTTTCGCCATGATGGTTGTCATGGCCATGCCGTCTGGAGTGATGATGCTCATCCGGCTGGCGCCATTCTGTCGGCTCGTCCGTGATGATTTGTCCTTGGTCGTCCACCACGATGGGCTTCTTCATTGCCGCGTCAGCGGTGGCTTACTTGTCCACGATAGCCATGACCTGGGCCATGGTCTAGGGGTTCGCCCGGCTGAGCTTTTGCTTCGACATGGTTTCGTCTCGGCGGCCGTTGATGAAGAAGTTAATTGCCTGATGCTCACGCACCCCGTCATAGGAGTTGTGCATGCTCATCCACCGGGTGAGGTAGGAACGGTCAGACTCGTCCTTGCCTCGGAGACATAGGGCAAGCTCACGAGGACGGCCTAGCCGTTTGTAGGTGCCAGTGAAGTTGCGAATGAATGCCTCCTCAAAGTCCAGCCTGCCGTTGATGCTGTTGTCGGGGAAGCTATTGAGCCATGTTCTCGCCGAGTCGAGGAGCATGAGCGGGACGTAATGTACAGCCATGCGGCGATTTCCGTTTGCGATGCCTACCATGTTGACATAGTCCACTAGCCAGTCCTCCGGTTTGACGGTGCCGTTGTACTTTGGCGTGTCTCTAAGGAGCGAAAATCCCTTTGGAAACGGTTCATTCCGGATGCGCGGACTTTCTTCCTCCATCACGCACGACTGTATTAGGAGGTCGATGAGCGTGCGTGCGTCCATAGCCGTCTCCCTGGGGCCGAGCCGTCCCGAGAGGCGAGACACGGGAGGAGCCTGACTCCCACCGGCTTCGTCATTGGGGGCACGGTTTCACCTTCCTTGCCCGGCTCCATCCGCCGGGGCGCGACTCTTGCTGGTGAATATGGCTTCATGGTGATGCTGGCAACGACTGCCTGATCCGCCATGCGGGCGGCTGTTTCTCCTCATGCCGTTTGGTGAAGAGGCTTGTTGGTTCCTGCTCCCTCATGGAGCCACCGGATCTGCCACTCGGCGGGGAACTATGTCCCTACTGTTGCCTCCTTGGCTTGGAGCCCCTTCGGCCTGTTGCTTGTTGGTCGTGGTGACGAGGAGTTGGACACGCTCCTGCTGGAGGCGAAGTTCTTCACCTTCGAGGTGTCTCAGCTCCGCGGCAGCCGCCTCTGCATCCCTCATGTTCTTGGTGGGAGTGCTGTAAACCGGCTAAACCACGGGAGTGTGTGGGTCAGCAGCACGGTCTAGCTCCGAGGCGAGGTCACGGCCTCGATGTTGGATATTCCGGTTGAAGACGTGGGCGGTGTTGTACTAGCGCATGGTGGCGTTTAGCCGGCACTGGGCGGTGGCGACCTTGTTGGCCTCCTCCAGGAGCTTCTGGCGGGTAGCGTCCAGCGTAGCCACAGCCGTTGCCGGATCTGCCCCAGGGACGATGGGAGCACGGAGGTGCTGGATGGAGGCGGCGAGTGGATCTTGGTCCTTTTCGTGCATGGCATCGTTACTTCATGTCCGACGCTCTAGAGGCGGGCGACGGTTCTTGTTAGATCCTGCCATCATGACATTGACGCTGTTGCTGGTCGCAGCGACATGGGAAGGGGTGAATCCGAGCGACGCGTTTGAGACGGTGACGACTCTGCGAGGGAAAGCCTGAGCGACGGTGGCGACAGAGATGTGGTGGTCCCCGAAGTGGAGGACGGATCCGTCGACAGGAAACATCTCCCCGGCGAAGCACGATGCATTGTCAATGACGCAGTCGAAGGAGCCGAGTGAGAACGATTCCTAAGGACATGCGCTCACCGGTGACGAGCGAAAGTCCCGTGCGAAAGATGATCCCAGCCGAAGCGTTGTGCCCCATGGTGGACGCCAACTGTCATGATGTGGAACACTACAGTACCATCGGTGATGGCTTAAGAGGGACACTCAAGGATGCAAATTGGTGGCTCACGCAACGGGTTGGATACAGGAACTGCAAATACAACAATGTACCCAGGTTTGGGGCCCTCTCAGCGAGGTAACACCCCTACTCCTGCAAGATCTACTATATCAGGGGCGTATTCCCAATACAAGTTCTCCTGGAGTTGTTTCCTTAGCAACTATCGAGAGCTAGAGGAAGAAGATGAATAGAGAGAACTCAACTGAATCTACCTAGAACCCTAGCTCTACCCTTCCTTATATACTGGCTGGGAGAAGTAGGTTATGATGTGGGCACGAGGGTTTTCAATTTGGACTATGGGTTTACAAAGTGGGCCGACTGCAGGGTCCAACCGGTGGACCAGGATCCAGTCAGCCTCTCAGTACAAGGGGGACAATGCTACAGTGTCCTCGTGCCACCCTTTAGACGTCATCCATTGCTTTAACAGTCAGCCAATTGTGCTACGCTTAGCTTCCCGCTTTATCCTGGACGGTGCAGTTGTCCGATAGCGCAGGCAGGGTGGCGCGCCAGCCTGTCTGGTGATGGGAGGAGCCAGAGGCGTGCCCCGCAAGGAGTGTCACCCCCTCCGTATCTCACCACCGAATCCGAGGTAGTCTAGGTGGAAGCGACCACCCAGTCGATTCTTCTGGCCACCCGACTAGATGGGCCATCCGAGAAAGCTTGACCTCCAGCCGGTTGGAGCAGTCCACCCCGCTAGGGATTCTCTGTCTTGTGGCCATCCGGCCAGTTGCTTCTGGAGCCGGCCAGGACGTCCTGGAGCCAGCCAGCTTAGGACTGGCTTCCTCTATCCGGAGTTCATCCCCCCGACAAGTCTCGAGTATGGTATTCTTACCCTGATCCCTAAAGTACATGTGCTGACAATATTAAATTGTTCTAGCCCGTTAAGCTCATTAACATGATTTTCATGTTCGTAGCCAAGGCTTTCACTACCAGGCTTTCTCCTATTGCCCATATCATGATGGGCCACACTCTAACAGGAGCGCGTTAACGGGAGACACATACTCGAAGTGATTCTCTCCCTCTAGGAAATAGTCCATGAGGTGAAATTCAGAAAATAAAAGGGGATCCTACTGAAACTCGACGTCACGGAAGCGGTAGGTCGGCGGACGGCGTTGTGCCGAGCCAAAAAAAGTGCTTCCGTTGCACTTAACCCTGATGCAGTTATCGCTGGCGTCACCACGAGCGCGTGGAATAGGCGCGTGCTTAGCGTCTATAAGCATCAGGGTCCAACTTCCGTGTTGTAGTGCACGTTGATGTAGACCTTGACGATAACATTTCACCAAGAAGGAACAGTTGGAGGCTTCCCTCGCAGCGACCTATGTCGATGCCGTGTTGCACGTGAGAAAATCCATGAAGTCGTGTTCCACACTGGTCTGCGTGTGGTTCATGTTGCTTTCTGTGGCTACGGTCAATGATGATCTTAGCCTAGTGTAGTCGTTTATCTTGACGTAGGTTTGTCCCATTGTTGTTCCGGATTCACGAAGTGTAATCCGGCTTGATGCAACGCAGATCAGTCGATGTAGTTGTATGGCTCGATGTCCTGGACCATCCGGATCTTGTCTTCAGTTTGTCGGGTAGTCACACATGAGATTGATCGTGTCGGGTGAGAGACATGCCCTTTGTGGTCGACGGCGAGCTTGTAATCGCGAGTGGAGTCAATCATGACAGGGCCGGTCCCGAGGGGGTGACTAGAAGGGCGGCCGCCCCGGGCCCTAGAAATCAGGGGGGCCCCAATTCTCAACTAGCTAAGTGTATTCAACAACCGAGGATTATAAGAGCTAACCTGACGTCGCGATTAGAGCAAGGTTCGGGAGACAAGAGCACGTTCAGTTTTTTTTCAATAGAATGAAACGTTCAGTTGTTTTTCCGTTGGACCGTAACTTGGATCGTATTTCCTTTTGTTAGGTCGGGGATTTTCTTCTTCCGTTATCTTGGGTCTTTTTTCTTGAAGTAGCAATGAAGAAAATAATATAAGTACGGCAAGGCTTGTATGCTGATGTAGGTCTATATGATTCTTTAGAAAAATAGGTCAATGGGGGACTGTGTTTAAAAGAAAATGCAAAAATATACAGGTCACATGGGTGATCAGTTTGACGGTCCTAAAAAGATCAATATGAGAATCCCTTTGGAGACATCCGATAAAATTGGAACAACGTAGGAAAAGATCAATATGAGAAGTACGGAATATGATGATAACTTTTTCAAGCACAAGAAGTGAGAGTTGAATAAAAATTTCGGCCTTGTGCAACTGATGGATCATGGATGTCATCTGTGACGCCGTTTGACAATTCTTGTACAAGAGGAGCTAAAGACAATCCATCATCTGCCCATACAAGTAAGCCGAGAGCCGAGAAGCTGAGTCACTAAGAGTAGACTGCACAACGCCAACGACCACCACGACTACACAAGGCAAGATCAATGTGATAATCTATAAGATTGATATTGACATGGTTCACCAACTATGTTATTCTCGAGAATATTGATCCAGTGAGATTGTTCTTCGCTCGAATACCGTTGTCAACTGCTTTGCAACTAGGAATGTTTGAAGACTTTTTAGGGCAATATGTATACATTATTATCAATGCCGCTCTCATTTGCACTCTAAATGTTATTTGGTAACATTTGAGATATACGCGAATTATTATGTTGATTCTTAGGAGCCTAAGATTTTAGTTTCGTCCCGGGCCCCTGAGACGTCCGCCAGTTCAATTTGCCGAAGCAGCCAACGAGGTGCTCCACCAGCTTCGCTTCACTTCCCATGTCCCCGTAATATCCAACTGACCCTAGGGCTGAGATCTATTTGCCCACCAATGACATTGTATTATCCCATGATCAATGGAACACAAAAGTTACAGCCCTTCAGGATCAGTGGAACACAAAAGTTTACGAGACCTTCCAATCCTACTAGAGAAGAGACCTAAGCTACGAAAATTTCTAAATGCTTCACCAGCTCTTTTATGGTCCAAAGATGGGCCATGCAACTATATTAAGCAATTACGGATCCAGTTTAGTGTTTAGCTTACAATATAGCAAAGATGCATATGTATATATTCAGCTGAAACTGTTCCGTTCAATTGAGTATATAGTTCAGCTTTAAAGTTTTGATACTTGAGGTAGATGGCAAATGCCTCTTTTCAGGCATCATTTATGTACAATGACAATAAGAGGAGACCCAATAATATGCACGGAGCTGATGTGCAAAGTGAAATGTCCAGATCAGAAAATAGATATAGCCACCGCTCGATAAGATATCAACACCGACGCCAATGGCCAGTGGCGTTCACCTATCGGGGTAGTTCCTGACCTTGCACTACGGGAATAATTAAATAGGCCGACGGCCTTTTTATACGCCGACGGCAAAGCTTAACGGGCCGTTGGCCTAGTTTTGTCGTCGGCGTAAACATGACCGTCGGCGTAGCCCATTGGCTAACGGCAGAGCAACAGCGTCAAGTCTACCGTCGGCGTAGGTTTCAGACCTATGCCGACGGCTTTGCCATCGGCGTAGCTATTTTTCTTTTTTTGCCACATTAATCTTAGAAAAATCATAACTAAATCATTTAAATTCAGAAAAATACATATAATATATCAAAATTTGCAGAAAAATAAGATATATCTATATAAACTCAAATATTATATATTTTTATTCAAAAAATACATAAAAAATACAAATACTTTCGTATAACATATTTTTTATTTTCCAAGTGCAAAAAACGGGGTGTTTTGTGAAGCAACCACCAAAAGAAAGTTTCAAAATGATAATACCATATTTTTCAAAAATACTAGACCATATTGAATGGACAATTTCCCAACCTAGGAATCTCAAACCTTTCCATTCACCTCTCGTGAAAAAGACAAATTCCTGCTGAATCGGCGGGAATGAGTTAGATTTGAACTACAGGTATGATATATTGCTCATGATTTTTTGTAAAAATCATTTTTAGGTTCACAATATGCTATTTCATCAGAGATCTAATGCAAGTTTAGTGAGACTCGTCCCCGAGCTAAGAATCATCATGTCCCTCGATTTAGGAAGTTTGATGATAGTTTGAAATGGGCATAAAAAATTAAAAAACGATCGAAACAATGCAAAACCTTCGCGTGGTGTCATATTATATGACATAGTTCCATGGAAAAATACCAGACTTGGTATATTCATTGAGTCTTAAAAAAACCTTCACAAAATGGCCTATCTCAATCGAGGTTTTCTGGATTTCAGGTCAAATGACCAATGTTATTGCTAGAATCGTGGTATAGTTTGCGATAATGTGTCCATATTATGCATTCATGTGTATCATGGGATGGTGAACAATGTTGTAGGAGGAAGTTTTCCTTTTCGTCGCGCCAAAAAGCCATTTTTCATTTTCCGAGTGCAAAAAAGGGGTGTTTTTGTGAAGCAACCACCAAAAGAAAGTTTCAAAATGATAATACCACATTTTTCAAAAATACTAGACCATATTAAATGGATAATTTCCCAACCTAGGAATCTCAAACCTTTCCATTCACCTCTCGTGAAAACGACAAATTCCTGCTGAATCGGTAGGAAATGAGTTAGATTTGAACTACATGTACATGATATATTGCTCATGATTTTTTTAAAAAAACATTTTTAGGTTCACAATATGCTATTTCATCAAAGATCTAATGCAAGTTTAGTGAGACTCGTCCCCGAGCTAAGAATCATCATGGCCCTCGATTTAGAAAGTTTGATGATAGTTTGAAATGGGCATAAAAAATTAAAAAACGATTGAAACAATGCAAAACCTTCGCGTGGTGTCATATTATATGACATAGTTCCATGGAAAAATACTAGACTTGGTATATTCATTGAGTCTTAAAAAAACCTTCACAAAATGGCCTATCTCAATCAAGGTTTTCTGGATTTTAGGTCAAATGACGAATGTTATTGCTATAATCGCGGTATAGTTTACGATAATGTGTCCATATTGTGCACACATGTGTATCATGGGATGGTGAACAATGTTGCAGGAGGAAGTTTTCCTTTTCGTCGCACCGAAAAGCTAATTTTCATTTTCTGAGTGCAAAAAACGGGGTGTTTTTGTGAAGCAACCACCAAATGAAAGTTTCAAAATGATAATACCACATTTTTTAAAAATACTAGACCATATTGCATGGACAATTTTCCAACCGCGGTATCTCAAACCTTTTCGTCCACCCCTCGTGAAAAAGACAAATTTCTGTCGAATCAGTAGAAAATGAGTTAGATTTGAACTACATGTACATGATATGATGCTCAAGATTTTTTGCAAAAATCATTTTTAGATTCACAATATGCTATTTCATCAGATATCTAATGCAAGTTTAGTGAGGCTCAGCCCCGAGCTAAGAATTTTCATGCCCCTCGATTTAGAAAGTTTGATGATAG
Source organism: Avena atlantica (assembly GCA_910589765.1). Lineage (NCBI taxonomy): Eukaryota > Viridiplantae > Streptophyta > Magnoliopsida > Poales > Poaceae > Avena > Avena atlantica. The sequence goes on from OU342736.1 coordinate 247,180,382, forward strand.
TTTGAAACGGGCATAAAAAATTCAAAAACGATCGAAACAATGCAAAACCTTCGTGTGGTGTCATATTATGTGACATAGTTGCATGGAAAATATATAACTTGATATATTGATCGTGTCTCAAAAAAACCTTCACAAAATGACCTATCTCAATCAAGGTTTTCTGGATTTCAGGTCAAATGACCAATGTTATTGCTAGAATCGCGATATAGTTTGCGCTAATGTGCCCATATTATGCACTCGTGTATATCATGGGATGGCGAACAATGTTGTAGGAGGAAGTTTTCCTTTTCGTCGCAGCAAAAAGCCATTTTTTATTTTTCGAGTGCCAAAAACGGGGTATTTCATGAATCTTGACATAGTTTCAGTTGGTCTAATATTTAAAATTTATGATATATATAATTAAATAGATGATAGGGATGTCATATTTGGATTCCTCTCATTTTTCTGATTGATTTGGATATATTATTTGTTGAATTGTGATTTACAGATTTGTAGATATGAATTATTCAAATTTAAATAAAAAAGCAAAATAAATAAATTTTATTTTATTTTTATTTGAACTCAAGATTATTATTACTTATTTATTGTTGTTTACTCAAAAAATTGTATGGAATGTGAAGAAACAAATATGTCTAACATTATAGTGTAATGGTTAATAGGTTTGATATGATAATATTCACAACAAGTTCTAGTTTCTTTGTCGGAAGCTCATGTGGAAGGAACGAAGAAGTTAAGCGTGCTGGTCTGGAGTAGTATTAGGATGGGTGATCGGTTGGGAAGTTTGACTAATTGTGCAATTTGACTTGAGACTAAGTATACTTAGAATTAAAAATGTCCATGTGAGATTAACAAGTTAAACAATACAAAAGTGTTTAAAAAATTGAAAAAAAATTGAAAACAAAAATTTGAAAAAAAAAATTTGAAAAAAAATTTGGAAAATAATTTGAAAAAATCTAGGCCGACGGTTGCCAAACGGCCGTTAGTCATCTAGGTGGGTCTCATATGGTTAAGCCGTCGGCGTAGCTATATACGCCGACGGGAGGAGAGGCTACGCCTACGGGGATGTACGCCGACGGCAGCCGTCGGGCCAGCCTACGCCTACGGCATTTAGGGCCTACGCCGGCGGGACCCGGTCGTCGGCGTATTCAGCTTCTCCTATAGTGTTGTGTTCTCGTCATGGTGGCTACTCGGGCGGACTAGATGCCTAGCATGGCCTCTCCGCACCTCAACCTGCCCGATTGTCTCCATCGCGATCAAGCTTCGGTGAACATTTATGTGGTTAGCTCTAGTTAACAAATATAGTTATGCCATAAAAGCTTTACACGTTTACTTATACACCAAGACTAAAATTTTACCTCCTTGTTAGTACTAATATAAGAATGAGAGGCACAAAACATGACCTGGCCACCAAGGTGATTAGGGTTTTACGCCACCATCACCAGAATCCCTCCGTTGTCGAGTTCTCCTATGCTTCCTGGTGAGATACTTCTTCCTTCTCTCCCGGTCTCGATCTCCTGTTCCAACGGTTCTCGACTCGCTAGTTTGAAGCCCACATTGCACCTTGATTTTTGGGGTTAGATCTCGCCGAATCGTCATGGCAGTGCAATCATCACCAAGTTCGACCAACCTAGCAGGAGGATGGGCGAGTAAAAAGGCAGAGGCATATGAGAATATGATTAGTGAGACATATGTTTAGGCCAATTAGAGATCTGTATACATATGATGGGCCAAAAATAAGAGTCATGTGGTTGTTCAACAAAAGACAATTTTTAGACCCTTTGTTTCATATTAGGCTTATTTACTTTTCGGATGTTCAAATCACTATAGGACGCGTGTGCTACGCCGAGGGCAAAAAACGTCGGCGTAGGCCAAAATGCCCTCGGCGTATGGTACATCGATGGCTGCCCTCGGCGAAGGTCTCCCTCGACGGAGCACACACAAGCCGTCGGCGTATCGAAATATACGATACACCGACGGCTTTGACCTCGGCGTAGCGGCCGGTTACAAAAATATATTTTTTCAATTTTTTTTATTTTTTATCTTTGAATTGTTAATCTCTCACTTTGAATTTTTTAACACTAATTACACTTAATATTTTATTAAATTGCAATCTTGGTCAAACTTTCCGGCCGATCACCCATCCTAATACTACTCCAGCTCCAGCACGCTTAACTTTCTCGTTCCCTCGGAATCTGTCTCCGCAAAGTAATTCATACATTATTGTCAATACTATGATATCAATCCTATTAACTCTTATATCATCATGTCACATGTTTGTATTTTGTGAAATTACAAAAAATTAATTTAGTAAAATTAATGAATAAGTAAAAATATTATTGAATTCAAATAAAAATATAATAAATCTAATATTTTTATTTTTCTATTTAATATGGAATAATTAATATCTTTAAATCCATAGATCGGAATTCGACAAATAATACGTCTAAATTGATTAGAAAAATGAGAGGAATCCAAATATGATATCCATATCAACTAATCACAAACCCCCCCTTTTTGGTGGTTGCTTCAGAAAACCATTCTTTTTTATGCTCGGAAAATGAAAATTGGCTTTTTGGTGCGATGAAAAGGAAAACTTCCTCCTGAAACATTGTTCGTCATCCCATGATGCACGTGTATGCATAATATGGGCACATTATCATAAACAATGCCTTGATTCTAGGCATAACATTGGTCATTTGACCCGAAAGCCAAGAAACCTTGAATGAGATAGGTCATTTTGTGAAGGTTTTTTCAGATATAATCAATATGCCAAGTTTGATATTTTTTCTTGTAACTATGTCACATAATATGACACCACGTGAAGGATTCGCATTGTTTAAATCGTTTTTGAATTTTTTATGCCCGTTTTAAACTATCATTAAACTTTGTCGAACGGCGGGCATGAAGATTCTTAGCTCGAGACCGAGCCTCGCTAAACTTGCATTGGATATATGATAAAATAGCATATTGTGAACCTAAAAATTAATTTTATAAAAAAACATGAGCATCGGATCATGTACCTGTAGTTCATATCTGGCCCACTTCCTACCGATTCGCAGGAATTTATCTTTTTTACCAGAGGTGGACGGAAAGGTTTAGGATCCCGCTGTTAGGACATTATACATAAAAGGTAGTATAGTATTTTTGTAAAATGTGGTGGTAGCATTTTGAATTAGCCATTTGGTGGTTGCTTCACAAAACCGTCTGGTTTTTGGGCTCGGAAAATGAAAAATAGCTTTTTGGTATGACGAAAAGGAAAACTTCCTCCTACAATAGTGTTCGCCATCCCATGATGCACATGTATGCACAATGTGGATACATTATCACAAACTATGCCTTAATTTTATCCATAAGATTGGTCATTTGACCGAAAGCAAAGAAACCTCGAATGAGATAGGTCATTTTATGAAGGTTTTTCAGACATAATCAATATGCCAAATTTGATATTTTTCCTTATAACTATGTCACATAATATGACACCACGCGAAGGTTTCGCATTGTTTCTATCGTTTTTGAATTTTTAATACCCGTTTTAAACTATCGTTAAACTTTGTCGAACGGCGGGCATAAAGATTCATAGCTCGGGGCTAAGCCTCTCTAAACTTGGATTGTATCTTTGATAAAATATCATATTGTGAACCTAAAAATGAATTTTATAAAAAACATGAGCATCGAATCATGTACCTGTAGTTCATAACTGACCCATTTCCTACCGATTCGGCAGGAATTTATCTTTTTCACCAGAGGTGGTCTAGTATTTTGTAAAATGTGGTGGTAGCATTTTGAATTATCCATTTGGTGGTTGCTTCACAAAACCGTTCGTTTTTTGTGCTCGGGAAATGAAAAATGGCTTTTTAGTGCGACGAAAAGGAAAACTTCCTCTGCAGCATTATTTGCCATCCCATGATGCACATGTATGCACAATATGGGCACATTATCACAAACTATGCCTTGATTCTAGCCATAACATTGGTCATTTGACCCGAAAGCCAAGAAACCTCGAATGAGATAGGTCATTTTATGAAGATTTTTTCGGATATAATTTGATATTTTTCCTTGTAACTATGTCACATAATATGACATCACGTGAAGGTTTCGCATTGTTTCGATCGTTTTTAAATTTTTGATGCCCGTTTTAAACTATCGTTAAACTTTGTCCAACGACAGGCATGAAAATTCTTAGCTCGGAGCTGAGCCTCGCTAAACTTACATTGGATCTCTGATAAAATAGCATATTGTGAACCTAGAACTGATTTTTATAAAAAAACATGGGTATCAGATCATGTACCTGTAGTTCATATCTGACCCACTTCCTAACGATTCGGCAGGAATTTATCTTTTTCACCAGGGGTGGACGAAAAGGTTTCGGATCACCCTGTTGGGATATTGTCCATACAAGGTGGTCTAGTATTTTTGTAAAATTTGGTGGTAGCATTTTGAATTATCCATTTGGTGGTTACTTTACAAAACCGTCCGTTTTTTGTGCTTGGAAAATGAAAAATGGTTTTTTGGTGCGATGAAAAGGAAAACTTCCTCCTTAAATATTGTTCGCCATCCAATAATGCACATGTATGTATAATATGGGCACATTATCACAAACTATGCCTTGATTCTAGCCATAACATTGGTCAGTTGATCCGAAAAACCTCGAATGAGATAGTTCATTTTGTGAAGGATTTTTTCAGACATTATCACAAACTACCTTGATTCTAGCCATAACTATGTCACATAATATGACACCACGCTAAAGTTTCGTATTGTTTCGATCGTTTAAAAAAAAATTATGCCCGTTTTAAAATTTATGTTTCACTTAATTTTATTTTATAAATATGTAATATTTGAGTGTAGATAAATAGATCTTATTTTTCTGCAAATTTATTTTTCCGAATTAGAATGATTTAGTTATGATTTTCCAAAGTTTAATGAGATAAAAGAAAAATAGTTACGTCGAGGCCAGCCGTCGGCGTAGGCTACGCCGAGGGCAACCGTCGTCGTAGCATGAGATACGCCGAGGGCAATTATACGCCGACGGCCGCGAAGGGGAGCTGGCTGGATGATGGCTACGCTGTCTCGACGTTTGGCCGTCGGCATAGCTCCCAGCCTTCGGTGTAGGTTTCTATTCCTATAGTGAATTCGGATTCAATTTGTAAATTCCCATGAACTATAGGCTCATTTATTGGCAATTTGTGCATACGTGTACACGCAGCGAGGAGAGGCGTCGTGTCACACGGATGAGCGGCTATTCGGTATATGTATATAGGCGGTCGTGGATACGTGCATACGGCGGGTACAAGACGATCGAGTTGCAGCCTGCTCCCGGTTATCCTCCACAAGTGTCCGATGGGAATTCCGGTACGTGTACACAACATGGCATACGTCGCCGGAACTGCTCCACAAAAGTTCATGGCATGGTAAGACCCTTTAGCAGCACGATGGTAGTAGTAGCTAGCTTCCCTTGGTCTACAATAGACAAAAGTTCCTGACACCTTCCAAGGCTACAATAGACAAGACCTAGGGAGCCTATCATGAGTAGTTCATCTCTTAGCCACGAGAATTTCTAAATGCTTCACTTGTAACTTAGACTAGTATATACGCATGTTATTACTTTAAATTAATGCTTTACTGGTGTTTTTTATGGACCAAATTTGATTGAAATACGGAGTACGGATTTACGCGTCAGTCCATGAAATTACCGAGTCCAACTCAGTGTGGAACTTACAGCATCATCCAAACAGATCTATATATCATTTCAACTGAAGCTGTACATGCTCCGGTCGATTATTCAATTCAGCTTTAAAGTTTTGACACTAAGGTAGATGGCAAACTTCCCCTGGTATCAAGCATCATTTATTCAAATATTAATATCTTGTCCTTTTTTATCAAAACAATTTCAAGAACATGCAAAAGCCTGCATATCTTTGCATTGAGATTGGAAGATGGTTTAATTACAAGATTATTACATGACCTAAAAAGGCCTCATCCGACTCCACGAAGAACAAAGTTTACTCCTCCCTAATACCCACCTTAGCATTTGCCTTCCACATTTCTTTATCAAAATCTGTGGCCCGGATAACTCAACATATATCTATTATATACTAAAAGCAATATATATATATATATATATATATATATATATATATATATATATATATATGGGAAATAGCCAGCTACACACGGGAATAGGTGCGCATAGCATATCCTGATATAGGGAGCACATGTTTTCAGACCCAGGACGTTGGCTCAATAGTAACGCCGTTAGTGTTCCTTTGATGCATGCATGAAGCCCTAGCAAAACAAAGCTTATCAAATTTCATTTAGGTGAGGCAAACCCTAATATACTACATGCAGTAAACCCTAACCAAACTAAGCCTTATTTCATTGCATTGAACCCAATTCCTTTGATGCATGCATGAAGCCCTAGCAAAACAAAGCTTATCAAATTTCATTTAGGTGAGGCAAACCCTAATATACTACATGCGGTAAACCCTAACCAAATCAAGCCTTATTACATTGCGTTGAACCCAATTCCTTTGATGCATGCATGAAGCCCTAGCAAAACAAAGCTTATCAAATTTCATTTAGTTGAGACAAACCCTAATATACTACATGCGGTAAACCCTAACCAAACTAAACCCTAACCAAGTCACTTATCTATCGGTAAGTAGAATGCCATCTCTTATGTCTTCACCGATAGCACAGTCCAATAAATAATTGCGAAATAATTTTCTGGTACCCTCATAATCCTTGGCTACGCTAAGAGTCACGTGATGCATTTTGCATGCAAAACTCATTTTAAGCCTTGTTCACTTTATCTTTCCATTTTAGATGCTAAAAGTTTCTTTGCCAAACAGCGAGCTAAAAAATTAGGGTTTGCTCATGTCACATCCCAAATTTTAGATCTGGTTCTGCATATCACTCATGTCATTCTGCATTCATAAATCTTTTGTCAAATTCAAAACCCTGCATTCAAATCCTAGACGAAGTGACTGGAGTGTTCTTACAAAGAGGAATAGTTGGACCCTTGAAGTCACTAGTTTGAAATAGACATTTTGTTGCTAAAAATGATCCTAGGATGATCCTTGGTATTTTAGAAAAATTTGAAAACAAAAATCAATTCATTTGGATTAACTAATAAAAAGTTATGAAAGAAACAAGAAAAGCAAAAAGAATAAAAGAAAGAACAAAAAAGTGACTGCAGTAACTGAGTGGGAAGCGCCCAAGAATGCGGGAGAGATTCGAAGCTTTTTGGGACTTGCTGGATATTACAGGAGGTTCATTGAAAACTTCTCCAAGATTGCTAAGCCGATGACAGAACTTCTGAAGAAGGAGAGGAAGTTTGAATGGACGGATGTGTGTGAAGCCAGCTTTCAGGAACTGAAGCGTCGACTAGTGACCGCACCTGTTCTGTGTTTACCAGACCTTCAGAAGGATTTCCAAGTGTACTGTGATGCTTCTCGACAGGGACTTGGGAGTGTGCTGATGCAAGATGGGAGAGTGGTGTCATATGCCTCGCGGCAACTTAAACACCATGAGAGGAATTATCCCACACACGACTTGGAGTTAGCATCAGTGGTTCATGCGCTCAAGGTATGGAGGCGCTACTTGATGGGGAAACAGTGTGATGTGTACACCGACCATAAGAGCCTGAAGTACATATTTACACAGAAGGAACTGGACATGAGACAAAGGAGATGGTTGGAACTTATCAAGGATTATGATATGAATCTACAATACCACCCAGGAAAGGCAAATGTAGTAGCAGATGCTCTGAGCCGGAAGGTCTATGCCAATGGATTGACTATTGGGGAATTGCCCGAAGATTTGTGCAAGCAATTCAAGGACCTTAGACTGGAGGTAGTGTCAGAAGGATATTTGGCAGCAATGGAAGTCCAACCAACGCTACAGGACAGAATCAGGAAGGCTCAAGTGGGAGACAAAGAGATTGATGAAGTAAAGGAAAAGATGAAGGAGGATCGAGCAAAAGAATTTCGCGAGGATGAGCAAGGAACCTTGTGGTATGGAGATCGTTTGTGCGTCCCCAACGATCCGGAGATAAGGAAGTTGATTCTGCAGGAAGCCCATGACTCGCCGTATTCCATACATCCGGGCAATACGAAGATGTATATGGACCTAAGGGACAGATTCTGGTGGAACAACATGAAGGGAGACATCGCTGAGCATATTGCCTTATGCGATGTATGTAGCCGAGTGAAGGCGGAACACCAGAAGCCAGCAGGACTACTACAGCCATTGCCCGTGCCGGATTGGAAGTGGGATAGAGTGGGAATGGATTTTATCACACGATTGCCCAGGACCAGGTCAGGATATGACTCCATTTGGGTAGTGGTCGACCATTTGACCAAGGTAGCCCACTTTATACCGGTGAAGATGACTTATACGAGTGCAAAGTTGGCCAAGATTTATATGGATAGAATTGTGTGCCTACATGGAGTTCCCAAGAGCATTGTATCGGATAGAGGCACCCAATTTACCTCACATTTCTGGCGCCAGCTGCACGAGTCACTTGGGACTAGATTGGAGTTTAGCACAGCGTTTCACCCCCACACTGATGGACAGACCGAGAGGGTAAATCAGATTCTGGAGGATATGCTGAGAGCTTGCGCTTTGGATCATGGTTCTAGTTGGGATGAGAATTTGCCGTATGCTGAGTTTTCCTACAACAACAGCTATCAAACCAGCATCAAGACGTCACCGTTCGATGTGCTGTATGGGAAACGGTGCCGGACACCATTGCTATGGGATGGAGTAGGAGAACGTCAGTTGATTTGGACCTGATTTGATCAAGAACGCTGAGGAGAAGGTCGCCTTGATTAGGGACAGGCTGAAGGTAGCACAATCAAGGCAGAAGAGCTACGCTGACGCCAAGCGCAAGGAAGTGGTGTATGAGATAGGTGATAGAGCATACCTCAGAGTGTCGCCACTTCGTGGAATCAAGAGATTTGGAATTAAGGGTAAGCTGGCACCTCGGTTTATTGGACCATATCGGGTCTTAGCACGCAAAGGAGAAGTTGCTTATCAGTTGGAGTTGCCAGAGGCTCTGTCCGTTGTTCATAGCGTGTTCCACGTGTCCGAGCTGAAGAAGTGTCATCCGGAGATGGTAGAAACACCGTTGAGAGACACTGTGCCACTAGAGGAGGTTCAGCTTGAGAATGACTCGACCTATGAGGAGAAGCCGGTCAAGATTTTGGAGACAGCGGAGAGGATTACCCGTACCAAGACGATCAGGTTTTGCAAGGTGCAATGGAGCCACCACACCGAAGAGGAAGCCACTTGGGAGCGTGAGGATGACATCCAAGAGGACTACCCGCACCTATTTGCTAGCCGCGCCGAATCTCGGGGACGAGATTCATCTTAAGGGGGTTAGTCTTGTCACATCCCAAATTTTAGATCTGGTTCTGCATATCACTCATGTAATTCTACATTCATGAATCTTTTGTCAAATTCAAAACCCTGCATTCAAATCCTAGACGAAGTGACTCGAGTGTTCTTACAAAGATGAATAGTTGGACCCTTGAAGTCACTAGTTTGAAATAGACATTTTGTTGCTAAAAATGATCCTAGGATGATCCTTGGTATTTTAGAAAAATTTGAAAACAAAAATCAATTCATTTGGATTAACTAATAAAAAGTTATGAAAGAAACAAGAAAAGCAAAAAGAATAAAAGAATGCAAAAAAACTAACCTACCTCCCCGGCTGAGCCACCCCGGCCCAGCCCACCAGCTCGCCCTGGCTAACCGCCGCCACACCCCTCCCCGCGCAGCAGCTGCCAGCGGGCCGGCCCATCGCGACCGCCGCTGCAGCCCGCTCCCCTCCCACAGCCGCTGACGCCCCGGCCCACCCGGTCGTCTCCCTCCTTGAGCTGGAGACCGGCACGAGCGCGGAACCGCCTGGGAGAATCTCCGATTCCGCCCCGAACGGTTATCCCCCACGTCCGATTCTTCCCCCTCTACTTAAACCTCGACTCGCCCCCTTTTCCCCCTCCCCCAAACCCTAGCTCCACGCCGCCAGGCTGCGGGAATTCGTCGTCGAAGTTCCGCCGCCGTCGAGCTTCGAAGCTCGAGGTCCTCAACGAGGCAGTCGCCCCGACCCCCTATCTCCCTCTGGTACTCGCCCCTTGCTTCAGAGGACCTCCCTGACCCCCTCTCTTGCTGCAGACGGCCCCAGGCGCCGCCCACTCCCGCCGGAGCCCCGACGCCATCACCGCCTCCAGCAGCCCCTACCCGCGGCTCCAGGGAACCTCCGGTGCCAGGAACCATGCCACCGACCTCGCCCAGACGCGCCGCACCCCGTACGCTGCCTCCCCTCGCCGGAGCCACGCCGGGACCGCTGCCTGCATCGAAGCTCCGCCGCCGCTGCCACGTCATCGCCGCCGTCGGGCTCGCCAAGGACGAGGTGAGCCGTCCGATCTGTTTTTAACGCGCCAGATTAGAAGGCCGGCTGAACCGGTACCGGCCAGTACCAGTGCGCCGCGTGGCAGCCGCGTGGACGCCACGTCGCAGCCGCGTCAGCGCTGACGCGTCAGTCGCGTTGACCGCGCAGTAAAAGATTTAAATGAATTTCGAAATTGCAGAAAATAGCTGAAACTTGCAAAATTCGTAGAAATTAATCTACTAGGCCAAAAATTATAAATAAAATATGTGTAGGTTCAGCGAGTCGTGTAGAATCCGGCTGTACTATTGTTTTATACTTTTGCAGCAAGATTTTGTCCATATTAATTAAATGAGTTAATGGCCTTTTTGGAGTATTTAATTCGTAGAAAAAGATCTGTAACTCCAAAAATTGCAAATAATATGTCCCTGGATTCAGTAGAGCAAGGGGAATCTCAAAGTGAGTGAAAAATATAGTCTCACAGTAAAAACTTTTGCAGAAACTATTTAGTGGCTTTCTGCAGTATTTTAATTACTCAGGGAGTTATATAATTCCTTTTTGAGAAATACCAATTGGTACTGTTCCTATTTAGCAATGCCTACACACTAGAATTTTCCCAAGATTTTATAAACAGTATGTTAACAGTAGTGATTTATTTGGGTTCTAGCTCTAGTTTTGAGCATTATAAATTGCATAATAGTTTTCCTTGCGCTAAAATTATTTTCCATGCATGCATTCAGTAGATTTACTGAATAATATTATGTGGTGCTGCTGCAGCATCAATCCACTTGTCATGCACGCATCTTGTATCATCTTTGTTTGCATATGCTTGTGGATGGTTGTTTATGATTGCAATTGTATTGTATCATGTAGATTGTGACGAGTGCAACGCTTGCTCGTGTGTGGATTGTTCTTCCGACCGCTACAACCAAGGCAAGTAGATGCTACCTTGTTCATGATGTTATCCTACTAATTTCAATGCATTGTCGTGTATTTTGTAGATGCATGTGTAGGATATTACTATCTCTATGCTATTTCCTATTATGTGGTAGGGCTTTCCTTGTAGATGAACCACTGTTGGTAGATGTGCTTAGCCATGCTATGATGAACGAGGGCTGGGTTACATCACCGAAAGTTGTTTCTAAATGTGTTGGTTTGCGAAAACTAAAACAACTTAATCAATGAATCTCCTAGGTGTGATGGGATTGATAATTTTTGGTGGTATCATTGCGGAAAGGCACCCAGGATCAAGAGAAAATGATTGGCTTCTTTATTTTTTAGCTTACGTGTACAACCATGTGCCAATAATGAAATGGGCGGTTGGTTAGACTTAGTAGGTTGTGGTAACTCGAACCCGCGTATCCAGAGATGTAGAATTTTGGTAGGTTGGACCGGTGCGCGTCGGGATCGGGGAGCTACTTCCCGAACGGTCTCTTCTTGGACTTCTCTCTATCATCACCCAAAATGAGAGTGATGGTACGAGGTGGGCTAGCCAAGTCACATGGGTAAAGTGTACTAACCCCTGCAGGGTGTATAATCTAATCGATTAGCCGTGTCCCCGGTTATGGACATCTGAGTTGCTTGATATTGATTCCATGACATGTTTCTCGCTCATTCTAATTTCATAATTGCTTTAATGTTGTTGGGTTAACTTAATTGGGATCTTTTCAAAGAAAATCAAAACTGTTTATGAAAGTAGGATAAAGGTGACATGGTTGTACCCTACGGGTGCGTGACCTCAGCATACCTAGTCCAGCCCAAGGAAGTCCCACGGCGGACGTACGCCGGCCCATGAAGATTTTCGGGTGGCCAAGACCCATGACGCCTTGGATCCTTGGAGAGCAAGACTAGAGTAGATAGGAAATTCAAAGGGGTAAAACCCTAGAACCTGTAACCGACTAGGACTATGCCCGGGACCTGCCTAAGTCTATATAAAGGCCAGGAGGGCACGACCTAGATCTCTCGACTCATACTCTCGCATACACACCTCCACGCCAGATTGCATCTGCGCACCCTTGTAACCTTAGGTTCCGCCGTAATCAAGAGCAGACAAGCAGGAGTAGGGTTTTCCCTCCGGGGGCCTGAACCTGGGTAAACCTTGTGTCCCCGTGTTGCTTGTTTGCTAACCGTTCCACGATCTCCAGCATCCCCATCTTCTCCAAAACCCAAGTCCATAACAATGGGCATTGATGAGATCAAACCTCGTCAATTGGCACCGTCTGTGGGAACTGGGGGCGCTGATTGTGCGATCGTGACGGTCCCAACCCGATCGATCTACAACTCTGCAGCAACGGAGAGTCATCTCCTCTTCGGCGCTTTCGACTTCACCGCTCACTCGCCGGCCACCATGAAGGACTTCGAGCCCGTAGGCGACGGACTCGAAATCTTGTTCGGGAGCTTCTGCTTCCAGGTGGGGCAAACTGGCACCCTCCGCCTACCTGAGCGGGTGCCCCTACCATCAATCAGGCCCGCTTCATGGGCCCCACACCCCGTGCTACGCACAACATCTTCAGCAGATGATTCCTACGACAGCAGCAGCTGCAACTCCGATCTGTGCGATCCGCCATCGGATGCAGGGACCTACGGTTCCGGATCTGAAAGCTGCGGCAGCAGCGGGCCAATCTACGAGCGCTACCAATGCGCCGCAGTCATCCAAAGCGACGTGGATCAACAAGCACCCAACCCGCCAGAACGAAACGGTGGGAACAGAAGAAGCCAATCTCCCCCACCCGAAGGGGAAGCGGCGGCCACGTCATCCGCCTTAGCAAAGAGGGATGGACCCAGGTCCGCGAAGCTGTGGCAGGTAACATAGTACTGCCCGCAGACGCCTCGCGAGATATGCTGATGGCCTACCACCTGCTCCTAATCGAGGAGCACAAGAAGTAGGTCAAGATGCAGGAGGTGCTTGACAAACGCAAGCAAGCAGCCTTAGAGTCCAGCGCGCAACGAGCCACGCTCTCCGCCATGGGCATCGGCTCCAGCTCGAACGCCAACCCAGGCAACAAGCACCGCTCTCGGATGGAGAACATGGATCCCAAGGAGCGCCGCGAGTTGACGCGAACTCTCCACACATCCTTCATGGAGATGGACGCCGACGGCAACGTCATCCCGAAAACGCCGCAGGCTGCGATCATGGCAGCCACTCGAATTTTTGATTCGACTAAATACTCGGGGGCTACTCCTATCAGGAGCGTTGGCTGCGCACCCGAAATACGAATAAAGACAAAATATTTCTTCGAATCCTACGTCGAGTCTACGACTCCACTACGGACTCGGGGGCTACTCCCATAGGGAGGATGGATTTAAGCATCCGAAAAAATTTCGTGTCCTACGGACTTAAAAATAAACAAAGTGCTTGAATAAAAGTCTCCACCCGAGTCTACGACTCGAACAGACACTTGGGGGCTACTCCCATAGGAAGCGCCGGTCGCGCACCCTATGAATTCTTCGACTGCGATCTTTCGGATCAAACACGCAAAAATTTTTCGGCAACTTTGCCTCAGGAGAATGCTAAGTGAGCAATGTTTCTCCTTGGCCACCCGAAACACCTCCGCGGTGACAAATGTTCGGATGTTGCGTCTGCGACGCAAAGATAAGACCTACAGATATCACCTGGTGGCCTGGCAACGCACCCGACTGCGCTCTGCTAGTATGAATCCGTGCCAGCAGGTGCGATGAAAAATCCCGACGGACGCGTTGGGTACATCAATTAAATTCACTGGAATTCCACTATGGGTGCGTGACCTCAGCATACCTAGTCCAGCCCAAGGAAGGCCCACGGCGGACGTACGCCAGCCCATGAAGATTTTCGGGTGGCCAAGGCCCATGACGCCTTTGGATCCTTGGAGAGCAAGACTAGAGTAGATAGGAAATTCAAAGGGGTAAAACCCTAGAACCTGTAACCGACTAGGACTATGCCCGGGACCTGCCTAAGTCTATATAAAGGCCAGGAGGGCACGACCTAGATCTCTCGACTCATACTCACGCATACACACCTCCACACCAAATTGCATCTGCGCACCCTTGTAACCTTCGGTTCCGCCGTAATCAAGAGCAGACAAGCAGGAGTAGGGTTTTCCCTCCGGGGGCCTGAACCTGGGTAAACCTTGTGTCCCCGTGTTGCTTGTTTGCTAACCGTTCCACGATCTCCAGCATCCCCATCTTCTCCAAAACCCAAGTCCATAACAATAGGCATTGATGAGATCAAACCTCGTCAAAAGGTATTTGCAAATGCAAGCTAGCCATAGCTCCACTTGCCAAATATGCATGTAGATGTTAGCACTATTGTCTCCTGTACTAGCTCTACTTGCCATACATTTCATGTATTGACCCTTCGGGGCTGCTACGTTTCATGTTGCAGGATATTCCGATTCTGAGTAATCGATATAGGCCACGGTACTCCACTCGACACTTGTTCACTTGTGGACAATTTGAAGAATGGAGGATTTGCTTTATTTATGTTGCTACCAGAATAATTTGAGCTAGCCTTGAGCTAAGCTTTTATTGTAATAATGTTACTCTGGATCTTCGTTATTTATGATACACGGATATTTTTCTATGTTATTCATCTTATTCTATTGTGGGCCGATGAACCGATCCAGGGATTGGCATGTCACATAGAAGCTACGGTCTTTTCAGAACCGTGGTGTTACAGCTCAAGCCCCTAGTCATTGCATGCATGTACACACACGGTGTGGTGCAAACGCCGTTAGAAACCGTTACTCCTTTCAAGAGCCAGCCACTACCATCTAAACTAGCATTGCATGTGATCTGTTTATCCAACGGTCCTAAGCCTATGCGTAGCTACGCCTGTGTTTAGCAAATCCGCGTCGACATATATATATATATATATATATATATATATATATATATATATATATATATATATATATATATATATCGACGCGGATTTGCTACTCACAGGCGTAGCTGCGCATAGGCAGAGCACCGTTGGATTTAGGGATCAAATGCATGCAACCTCTAGATAAAAGTGGGGTGGAACATGGCTGAGATAACGGTGTTAGTTTTGTGCATGCATGCAAGAATCTAGGGTTTGGCATGGATTCCAATTTAGCACACTGTTTTGAATACAAAAGTTTTAGCATCTAAAATGAGAAGGGATTGAGAACAAGGATTAAAATAGGTTTTGCATGCAGAAGCATTAGACTATGTGCCATGCAAAAGAGTGCCCTAACAAAGATTGTTTTGGTATGTGTTTGGTGGCCGCATGCATCCATGGGAATGTGAAGAAAATGAAACAAAGGTTGTTTTGCCTCACCTAAATGAAATTTGATAAGGTTTGTTTTGCTAGGGCTTCATGCATGTAGTATATTAGGGTTTACCATGTAGTATATTAGGTTTAGAGTTTACCGCATGTTGTATACTATTAGGGTTTGCCTCACCTAAATGAAATTTGATAAGCTTTGTTTTGCTAGGGCTTCATGCATGTAGTATATTAGGTTTACCATGTAGTATATTAGGGTTAGGGTTTACCGCATGTTGTATATTAGGGTTTGCCTTACCTAAATAAAATCTGATAAGCTTTGTTTTGCTAGGGCTTCATGCATGCATCAAAGAAACACTAACGGCGTTACTATTGAGCCAACATCCTGCGTCTGGATACATGTGCTCCCTATATCAAAAGGGGAGAGAATCAACGGTGGATAGGCTATGCGCAGCTATGCCTGTGTTTAGCTGGCTATTTTTCATATATATTATTGATAGTTAGATTAAAATTTACAGCTTGGATTTAACCGAAGACTAAGTAACGATCAATGGTACAAACATACTTTGTGTTCAACCGGACACCACGTTTATGTTTATGATTTAAATAGACAAGTCATGTAGCGTATGGGCCTCAGAAAAAGGAAAATGCCCAGAAGGATCGATCGGTCATGGAGAGTCAATGCATATTACGTTAGCAAAGATGCCAATTAAATCATCTAACAAGGATAATGCTCGGTAACGCCCGAGCGTTTTGTCCAGTTGTTTTTTGCCGAAGGATTGTCGAGCGTGGGCCGGCCTAGTTTCCATCGCATCTACTTCGTCATAACAGATGTCTTAAGTTTGTTTGTATTTAGATGTATCTATATACTACCTCCGTTTTAAAATATAAAATATTTTAGGTTCGTAAAGAAAATGAATCTAGACTTTTTAGTGTCTAGATTCACCTCAAAGTTGAGTGAACCTAACTACTAAAACAAGATAGATATATTTGTTTCACAAAGCTAAAACATCTTATATTTTGAAACGGAGAAAATACTAAATAGTGTCTAGATACATTTAAATTTAGACAATCTTAAAACATCCTTTGTAGCACCGAGCGGGTGCATGTTCGTTCGTTGTTCCATACCGTAGGTTGCTGAGACGATACAGGGAAAGATAGAAAAGCGAATGCACAGGTTCATGCAGTTGCCATGTCACCGATCCGCTGGATCCATTCCTTGACCAATCAGAACGCAACAAGATTATATGCTTTCTTTTCAACCAATTAACTTGCATCTCCCAGATTGTGTGCTTTTTCTTCATCAATCAAACTCTATTTTCTCTCCACCAATCAGTACAAGTGCATTGATAGTGTTTTTTCGTTTCATACATATTTATTTTCTTTCCTTTTCTCCTTTTTTACATTATTTTATTTACTTTTCATTTTTTTAGTTTGTTTTCTTTTTTGTTCCTTTTTCATGTTTTTCGTTCCACTTTGCCCATATTCTTGTTATGCTTTATAGTCGTGATTTGTTTCAACAATGCCAAAATTCGATTCCATGTTTCTCTCATATTTGTGATTTGTTTCATATACGCTAATATTTTTTCTTTTTGTAGTTGTGATTTGTTCCACATTCACTAAAATTATTTTGGTTTGTATAATCTAGTTTGTTTCCTTAATGCTGATAAATTCTTTCCTCAGTGTTGTTGTTTTTTCATTTAGTCTACTATTTTGTTCCACTCGTAGCCATCATTAGTTTTAGAACACTAATATTTTTGTTCCACTTATTTTTAAACGGTGTACTTCTTTTTACTAGTCGCAATCCCACCTACAACATCCACTCAAATAAAGCGACCTGCACATCGCATGCCTGCATGGTAAACACATGATGTTTAAGTTTTTGTTCCTTCATGATTTTGTTTAGTTGTTATCTTATGTTTTTGTCCAGTATTTTTTTCCTATTTTGTTCTTGTTTTCCCATTTATTTACATTTTACCACTTAGTTTAGTTCCTTAAAATTTTCTCCCATATCAGTCAAGAAAGTTGTAATTTTCTATAGTGCAGATATGTTCCTTGGGCGATAATTCTTGTTATATATTTACTAAGTCATTTTATTTAGTATTGCTAAATTTATATTTCTTTTCATCTAATATTGTGTTCCATTAGTAGCCGTGAATTTTTCTCCTTGTAATCATGGTTTTCTTGCACAAACATGCTAAAATTTGTGCCCCGTGATTTATTCCACGGACTAAAATTTTGTTCCGTGGATGCTTAAATTTTGTTCATGGTGTAGTGGTTATTTGTTTCGTAGACGAAAATTTTGTTCCCTTTTAATACAGATTTGTTGTGTGAACTATAATTTTGCTTCATTTAGTCGTGATTTGTTTTGCTGGCTAATATTTTGTTCCTTGTAATCGTGATATGTTCCACATAAGGTAAAATTTTATTATGTCATGATTTGTTTGGTGGACAAATTTTTTGTCCCCTTGTAGTCGAGTTTTTTTGCATACACTAAATTTTGTTTCCTTTGTAGTCACGACGAGTTCCTTGCACGCTTAAAATGTGTTCCCCCTTCTATTCATGATTTTGTAGGGGTTCGTAGCATGGAAAACAAAAAATTTCTACCGCATGAACACACAATCAAGATCTAATCTATGATCAAGCCAAGATGTATCTACTAGATTGTAGCAACTTGTCGATAGAATACTAACCCTCGAAGATCCAAAGCAGTTAACGAGAGCAGATTCTCGTGGGTGATGTAGTCGTACACTTCTGATCTCAAGATCGCGTAGACGATCCTTCCGGCGATGCGTTCCGGCAGCGCTTCCGCAGTCGGTCACATGTTCGGTACTCGATGAAGACCTTCCTCTCCCTTGTTCCAGCAGGCAGCGGAGGTTGTAGCACTCTTCTCGCGATTCCGGCAGCACGATGGCGTGGTACCAGAAGTAGAGGGGAGATCTCGCAGGGCTTCGCCTTAAGCCGGAGCGAGTATGGTGGAGTAAGAGAGGGCCTTGGGGATCTACGGATTAGAAGCACCAAAGGGGGTGGTGTAGCCGGTGACTAGGGCTTGGAGAAACCCTAATTCGGTGGCTAGAGGATCCCTAGGTGGCGGCAACACTTGGAGGGGTGGTGGCACCTAGAGCTAGGGTTTTGGGTGGAGAGAGGTGTAGGGAAGAGGGGGCACCCCTGCCCCTTCTTTTATAGGTGGGAGGGAGGCTGTATCAGAAAGCTTATAGCAAATGAACTGTATTAAATGACTTGATCTTTATGCTACGCTTAACTATAGGAGTATGTCCATCACATCATTCTCCTAATGATATGACCCTGTTGTTAATAACATCTCTATGTTCATGATCAGGAAACCATGATCATATATTAACCAACAAGCTAGTTTAACAAGAGGCTTTACTAGGGACTCTTTTATGTTTACAAATCACACAAGTATTAATGTTTCCGGTTAATACACTTATAGCATGGTATGTAAACATTTATCATAAGTATGAAGATATGATAATAACCACTTTATTATTGCCTCTTGGGCATATCTCCAACAGTCTCCCACTTGCACTAGAGTCAATAATCTAGTTTCAAACCTTTGTGTATTCAACACCTATGGCTTTCTAGTGTCATATGTACACGATTGCTAGTGGTCAACTGATCTCCGGATCTGACACTTCCAGGTCCGTGTGTAATTGCATGTCTTTGCGTCTCTACGCATCACTCATTCTATAATGAGATGGCTTTGTATAAATTTGGTCCTTTGGTGAGACCTTTAGTTCTTTGGGGTTAAAACATGTTGATAATATTGTCGTACAATATATCTTCATAGTACTATCCCGCTGTGAACCACACCTAGTTTGATAACAAACTACTTGACATAAATACCCTCTTTTGCTGCTATTATAGCAGGCATATACTTAGCCTTTTGTTGTAGTATCTGTCACAATGTCTTAACTTTGGAACTCATCCAAATCCATTATGGAACTTACTTTCCATTATATCGTGTCACCCTTAGTTTAGATTGAGATAAACTTAATTTGTACTTTGTGACAAAACTAGTATCAATGTAGTACTTTTACAATGAACTAACCATCTATTTGTCACTTCTACAAAATGATATATTCTTAGTTCTTCCAAAAGATCATAAGAATATCCTTACTATCGTCCAATGATCATCTTATGAATCATTCTGGTATTTGCTCATAACATTTAGAGCATAGGACATATCTGGATTTGTACATATCACAGTATGATTGATATAAATATTCTTTGTGATGTCATTCATCAAGTATCAATCTATACTTGAATCTTTGTATCACTTACTAAGTGTTAATACACCTGAATATATCATCAATATTGAACTCATTCAATCCTTTCTGATAATAACCTTTCTTGTAGTTTCTATATTGAACTCATTCGATATATCATCCATGTACTTTCGGCACAACTATATTAGCGTCTATTGATGCCAAATATTTGGGTTTTGCCTAAGTCTTTCATCGGGATGAAATTCTTAATATGTGTTAATAAAAGATACATCATTTCTAATCAACAATATGTCTTCCACATAATGTATTAGAAACATGTCTTAGCGCTCCCACTTAATTTCTTGCAAATGCAAGCATCTTCATCATCTCCGACGAATTTAAACTCCTTTAACAGTTTCATCATAGTGAAGATTCCAACTCCGCAATGCTTACCTCAACCATTGAAGTTTGCATATGGTTTTAGCATCCTTTGAATCAACAAAACCCTTTGGACCATGTTATGCACACGTCCTAGGTAACAATTCTATTAGAAGAACTTGTTTCGTTTATTCAACTACCATATAACAAAATTATATGTAGTGGTTGCTACATTAATCCGTCTAGACTAAATATCACTGTGAAATATCAAATCTTGTCATAGTCAACCTTTGAACATTGTTGTGAACTCTTTCCCAACATGTCGACTATTTCATAGATGTGAAACATCCATGTCTATTTCTTTATAGATCCAAACACAACTATTAGGTCTTACACCTTTCTCGAGGGTCCTTCAAGTTCAAAGCTTGATTTCTCATGTATGGAACTATCACAGATTTTATGGCTTCAAGCCATTTTACGGAGTCAGGGCCCATCATCGCTTCTTTGCATGTAGTCCGTTCATTATTCTCAAATAATGATTCAACCCTCAAATCTTGGTATTTGATTGTTTACCCGGCCTACTTGGTTCAATAGAAACTTTGACCTTCGTAACCACAACCTTTGAGGCATGTGAGCTATGAGCATTGTTGCTGCCTCCGGAACACTTTTCGGCGCTGCGCAACTTTGCACATATAGCTAAGGTTCTTTTAACCTTATCAAAGTTCTATGGTCCTCACACTTATCTTTTCACAAAAAATTCCTTCTCAAAGAAACTTGACGTTCTAAGTGACAAACACTTTTGTCTCCGATGTTATGGAGGAATACTTAACAGTTATTTGAAATAACACACAAAGACAGGTTCATCTGACTTTGGTTGCAAACATCTTTCTTATGCATAGCATACCAATGTTTAAGAAAATACAATTTGAGTTTTATCCCAAACCATAACTTTATATGGTGTCATTTCAACGGATTATGATGAAGTTCTTTTTAGTGGAAAAACGGTAGTCTCTAAAGCTTTTAATCTTTAAAATATAATGACAGTTTTATGAATTACACCTTTGATCTTACCATGTCAAACAAGGTTTAATTACATATCTCGAACGCTCCATACTCTTATGGTGTTTCGAAAAATGCAAATCCACAGAACGATTCCTTAAATCTTAGGTATTATGCTAAACTTGTAACTCAAATATCTTCCTTTATGATCTTATCATAAACTATTTATATTCTTGTTACAATGATTTTGCACTTCATCTTGAAAGTCTTTGAACTTTTCAAATGTTTCATACTTCATCCTTATTAAGTAAATATTCATATATTCACTCAAATTTTTGGAGGAAGCATATGAAGTTGAAATCCATCGCTCTTGACTACACATAATGGACTTCATACAACAATATATACAAGTTCCAATAAGCCAGTCATTCGTTCCTTTTGACCTATGAACAAAGTTTTAATTATCTCTAGGAAAGTTTAACAAGCGTCATTTGATCAAAAATCAAAAGACTCCAAAATTCCATCCATATGGAGTTTTTTCATGTTTTCTTTCCAATATGATTTGAACGGCGATGTCACTTCCTAAATGATCTATCATACAATTTGTCTTTTGACATATTTAGCACTAGTTTTATGGATGTGATTTCTCCAACGAGATTTGTGAATCATCCATATTTTATGGATCACGACAATTATTTGAACAACCCTTTTGTTCTCATAATACCTGATAAAACAAATCTTGAAGGCAAGCTTTGATATTTAACGAGCAGCACAATAACCCTTTATTTGTTCTCGATGAACATCATCACATATTCTTTTGCTAGTTACTTAGGCCATTGTGGTTCATGAATTCTGTTGTTTCGTATGACGATTCATACCAACAAATTCAGTATCCAATACTTAAGAACCACATTATTTAACAAGCAAAGAATACAGCCATAACACGTATATCCTATATATACCCAAGCTGAACAATTCTAGTCTTTTCTTTTCTTCCATATATTTCTGAGATTCTCTTTCAGTATTTCCTTTTCTGTTTGAAAGAATCTATCAACATCAATAGTGGAGTCATACATATGACACATAGTCCAAAGCATGTATAATTAAATACCAATGTCTTTGGACTTGCACTTTGAAGTAGATCACCATCATCAAATGTTTGGTGTGCTTTCAAATTCCATTGTTTAGTAATCTCTTGGTGTAGTAAATATTTTACCTACATCAAATATTCACCCTTATCATGGAATTATTCATGATCAAGCTACTTTAGCTTATTGCGGTGAATCGCAAGTATAATGTTGCTCTCCAAAACCTTTTGGAGGATTAGGAAAACTAGTGTCTCCAACCTTTTGCAAATTCTCATCAAATATGAGAACATGACTTTTGCCATATTATACTCTATCATGTTGCAACCAAAACTTCGTTTCAGATATCACAATATCTTCCACACATCATGGTTTCTGAAACAACTCTTTCAGATCCTAGATCACCTTGATATTAAGATAATTCTTTGAATATCAAGAATCATGGAGACAAACATGATACTCATACACTAACTCTTGGAATTGTCACTCTCGATTTAATACCAATTATTAAACTTCATGGAGTAACCGGAACTTACTGAAAGTTTGCAATAGGCCTTTTAAACTTTAGATTAACACTTCAAAACAATACGATACCAGTTCGTAAAGTAACTAACCAGAATTCTATAGTTCTATCATCACAATTATAACTAAGCGCAAGGTGGTAAACGGATGCCAATGACTACAACAACTATGCAAATTCACTTTGATTTAATTTATGATAAATAGTGTTCAACTTTTAATCAAATTGCTATTGAACTCCCACTCAAAACAATATCCCTCACATTGTTTTAGTGATCACACGAACCAAATTCACCACATCAAAACCGATCATCACGAGAGTTGATGTAGCTTCAATGGCGAACAAACAACATGTTCATCATATCTACTATATGACTCATGCTTTACCTTTCGGTGATCCGTGTTCCGAGACCATGTCTGTACATGCTAGGCTCGTCAAGATCAAACCTTAGCTTCCGCATGAGCAAATCTGGCTTGCTCACGTTGTATACACTCGCAGAATCTAACACACCCGATCATCACGTGGTGCTTCGAAACAACGAGCTTTAGCAACGGTGCTTACTAAGGATGAACACTTTAAAACTTGAAATTGTGTGCTTGAGGGATCATCTTATAATGCTACCGTCGTGAACTAAGCAATACAAGATGCATGAAAGGATTAACATCACATGCAATTCATAATATGTGATATGACATGGCCTTTCTTCTTTGTGCTTCCGATCTCCATCTTCAAGCACGGACATGATCTCCATCATCACCGGCATTGCATCAAGGTCAATGACGCCGCTCCATGGTTGTCATCCACCAGCTTCAACTATTACAACTACTTTGAATAGACACGCTGGTCTTAACAGAATTTAAAGACAACTATATGGCTCCTGCCGGTTGCCAACTTACCATAAGGAACATTGCATACATCATATATAATCACAATCATGGCCATATCACATCACAGCACACCCCTGCAAAACAAAGTTAGACGCCTCTAATTTTCTTTGCATGTTTTACGTGGTTTGGGGATTTCAATAAGTGTCGTTCTAACTTACGAACAAGAACCACAACATTGATACTAGTATTGTCAATCATCCATTGTAAATTGAGTCTTAACTATGTTGGGAGAAACAGGCACCCGCAAAGCCACTTATGCAATACAAGTTGCATGTCAAGCGTGGAGCAAGTCTCATGAACGATGTCATGTAAGGTTAGCCCGGGCCGCTTCATCCCACCATCCCGCAAGATGCAAAGTACACAAAAAGCAATCGACAACAAAAGCATCAACGCCCACAATGACCATTATGTTCTACTCGTGCAACAGATCTACATATAGACACGGCTCTGATACCACTGTAGGGGTTCGTAGCATGGAAAACAAAAATTTTCTACCGCATGAACACACAATCAAGATCTAATCTATGATCAAGCCAAGATCTATCTACTAGATTGTAGCAACGAGTCGATAGAATACTAACCCTCGAAGATCCAAAGCGGTTAACGAGAGCAGATTCTCGTGGGTGATGTAGTCGTACACTTCCGATCTCATGATCGCGTAGACGATCCTTCCGGCGCTGCGTTCCTGCAGCGCTCCCGTAGTCGGTCACACGTTCGGTACTCGATGAAGACGTTCCTCTCCCTTGTTCCAGCAGGCAGCGGAGGTTGTAGCACTCTTCTCGCGATTCCGGCAGCACGACGGCGTGGTACCGGAAGTAGAGGGGAGATCTCGCAGGGCTTCGCCTTAAGCCGGAGCGAGTATGGTGGAGTAAGAGAGGGCCTTGGGGATCTACGGATTAGAAGCACCAAAGGGGGTGGTGTATCCGGCGGCTAGGGCTTGGAGAAACCCTAATTCGGCGGCTAGAGGATCCCTAGGTGGCGACAACACTTGGAGGGGTGGTGGCGCCTAGAGATAGGGTTTTGGGTGGAGAGAGGTGTAGGGAAGAGGGGGCATCCCTGCCCCTTCTTTTATAGGTGGGACGGAGGCGCGGTTGGGAGGAGGGAGTCCTCCTCCTCCTTGGCCGGCGGGTGGAGGGAGTAGGACTTCCTCCCTAAGTAGGTTTCCTACTCTCCCTCCACCAAGCAAACTTGCCGTTTGACTTTTCAAATTGGCGATTGACTTTCAAACTAGGATTTGAATTCTTCCTTTATTTTGCCCAGCCATGATACCTAGTACATGATGCAATCATTCCATATTGTCATGACACATTCATGTACCCTTCCCCTCCAGAGTGCCGGACCTTCCGAACCCTTCTAGAACATTCCCGGTGAAAACACCGGAATCATTCCCCAACTCCGAAACAGGACTTTCCTTATATGAATCTTATTCTCCGGACCATTACGGATCTCCTCGTGATATCCCGGATCCCATCCGAGACTCCGAACAAATTTGGTCTCTTACTCCTCATTCCATAACTACTCAACAACATCGAATCCTTAAGTGTGTCTCCCTACGGTTCGTGAATTATGCGGACATGACCGAGACACTTCTCCGATCAATAACCAAAAGAGGAATCTGGAAATTCATATGGATCCCACATATTTCTACGATTACTTTGCGATCGAATGAACCACTTACATACGATATCAATTTCCCTTTGTCTCACGATAGTTTACTTATCCGAGGTTTTGATCGTCGGTATCTCTGCATACCTAGTTCAACCTCGTTACCGGTAAGTACTCTTTTCTCGTTCCCGTGATATGTGATCCCTTGTGAGCCAGTCACATGCTTGCAAGCTAATTGGATGACATTCCACCGAGAGGTCCTAGAGTATATCTATCCGTCATATGGATGGACAAATCCCACTCTTGATCCATGTGCCTCAACCCATACTTTCCGAATACTCAATGCCACCTTTATAGCCACCCTGTTACTGTGTGGTGTTTGATGTCATAAAAGCATCCTTCCGGTGATGGTGATTAACATGATCTCATGGTCGAAGTAATTAGGTTACTATGTATCAGAAAGCTTATAGCAAATGAACTATATTAAATGACTTGATCTTTATGCTACGCTTAACTATAGGAGTATGTCCATCACATCATTCTCCTAATGATATGACCCTGTTGTTAATAACATCTCTATGTTCATGATCAGGAAACCATGATCATATATTAACCAACAAGCTAGTTTAACAAGAGGCTTTACTAGGGACTCTTTTATGTTTACAAATCACACAAGTATTAATGTTTCTGGTTAATACAATTATAACATGGTATGTAAACATTTATCATAAGTATGAAGATATGATAATAACCATTTTATTATTGCCTCTTGGGCATATCTCCAACAAATTTGATCCACGAACTAAATGTTTGGGTTGTGATTTATCCGCGGATGCTAAATAGTTTTTGTTCCCCTTATAGTTTCATGTGTTTCTCGGTGTCAACACCCGGATTTTTAATCCCAGATGCCTGTTATGTCATACATCGCAATCCCAGGATTACCATTTTTGTGAGACATAACAAAATTGGATACCATAGTACATCATCCATTACAAACCGTACATAAGTTCTTACACAAATAGGGATCTCATGATCAAGTTCTTAATACAACTTCAAGCAGCGGAATACGTAATAATAACGGTAGCGTAGGCGAAGCTCCATCTTCGGGGTCACAGACAATGCTGACGATGGAAGATGATCCTAGTTGTCGTAACCTTCCTGGGGTCCATCCTCTAGGTACTCCTCTTCATAGTCTGGCCACGGGAATAGCCAGGGACAAAGCCATGAGTACTCTTTAAGTACTCGCAAACTAATACTAACAAGTGCAAGGGGTTTTTGGTAATAGGACACTAGGCTCTAGGGTTATTTTGCAAAATCCAGGTTTATCTCTACTAAGTTTAGAAGCAACGAATGCTAGTTGAAATTTTATAACACCTAAGTGGGAACTTGTATCTTATATCACAACCCTGTTGTGGTTAAGTCAAAGTCTCAATTCATTTCACAAGTCTTTTGAAAACATCTGACGTGGGAACAGTATGGCCACTCCAACTGTCCATAACCGCAGACACGGCTATTCAAATAGTTTGATACTCTGCAGAGATTATACACTTTCACCACAACATTCGATACATCCGTCAAGAACAAATCCTGAATTCACCATACTCAGTATGCGGATAATCAATCCTAACCTTTCAATTACACGCCCTAGTATAAGCACCTCTCCTGTGAGTTTGGCCTCCCAACCATGACCAACTGTCATCTTGGGTACTGCACAGGTGGACAATCTTCACAAGGTAGCCTCAGCTCAGACCTTGGCCGTGAGGGAACTAATACTAAGGTATATAAGTTTCCATTCAAGCCCTACCCAATCTTCGGGTATTGTGGTTGTATGATAAAATTGGAATGGTATCGCATCCAGACAACCATCAGTTTTAAAAAAGGGCTAAGGCTCATGCCTCATCATTTTCATCACCAAAATCATCAGGTGTTCGGAAACACATGTCCAAAACATTTCAATAGAATGATCCATCATTCCAAGGTTTTCATAACCATTTTTTCACCAAGTATTCCCATCTAAAGTTGATCAAGTTTTATGCTTAGCACTAGCATCTACAAGTGGGGGTAAACACTAATGAGGGGTGGTAAACTAATGGAGTTTAACTAAGTTTAACCTTATGCCTTAGGATGACATCAAGATTATCTAGCTTAGACCAAATTTTATGCTCTTTATGCAACCTTCAATTACCTTTCTAATATCTACAATTTACTTAAGTAAGCTCTAAGTACTAGGTTTGATAAAGAAATAAAGTATAAAGCTTGTAAGTAAAACTAGGATTGGTTTATCAAGTGGATATGATCACATATGCTTAAGGCATATAGTGGTCATGGTAACAAGCAAGTATTAGCTTTCATAAGTAGGGTATCTTGCAAGTGTTAGCTTGCATAGGTATAGTATCAGCTTGCATTGGTCCACTTGGTTAGTAAAGCTTGCCTTGTGCAGAGCAGTGGTTGAAGTTCTCCTCGGCTTCTTCTTCGTAGAATCCTCCTTCCTCCTCGTATCCTTGGTCGGTACTAGCGTCTATAAATAAATACGTTGTACACAATCACCAAACAATACTTAACTACTTGCAATCATCACACAAAAGGGTCCTATAGATGATCTAGCATCGTCACTAACATTACAAGATTAAAGCTTGGTTTAATTCCTTTTATTTTTAGAAAAGTAATTTCTACTCATTGAAAAACTACTTAAGATTTAATATTCTCCAAACCAAACATGGGATCATGTTGACACATGTCATCACCACATATTTTAGTCCATGGGAATGTGATTTAAAGTGGTGTCACAATTTAATAAGGTTTTACCCTTTTATTTTAATTAAATAAAGTGACTAGAAATGCCTATGTGGCATTCTTTTATTACTTGAACATTATTTCTGTATGTAAACTTATATATTTTTATATATTCTAGAAGGTATGGTTAAATGTGATTTTTGAGAGTTGGAATCAACTCAAAATCTATTATGGTTTAAATTTGAAAAATGTTTGAATGCAGAAAAGGTTCTGCCTTGTTATTTTTACCAAGGATGATCTATAGATCCAAATGACTTGAATCCAATGGGCTTCGATTCAGCACTTTCAGACCTTTCTAAAAAAATTAGTTTCGTTTGATTTGGTGCAATGAATCGACCTGGATTGATATTTGAAACTGGGTACAGAAGTGTGTTTGAAATAAAATGGAAAAGGTTAAATTCAAATAGCTAGGCTGCGCGGGAAGTGATACTGGGCCGGCCTGCTAAGCACAACGCTTACGCGGGCTGGTTAAGTGGCTGTCCCCACGCGTCAGTGAGACGAGGGGGTGCGAAGCGGTATGGGGCGATGTGTGGCGTTCGATCTAGTTCTAATCCAACGACAGAGAGTCATCGTCGACGTTGGGCAATGTCGGCGAGATAGAAACCTAGCGCGGCTAGTGGGGGTCGTTGGGGGCTCACCGGGGTTCAGGCGAGGGTCGGCGAGGCGGGCGAACGACGAAGTCGACGACGGCGAACCTCCTGGTACCGGCAGCTTCTCCTGGGGCGGCTCCAATCGCTGGCTCCCTTCTTCTCCAGCAGCGGCAGACTCCGATGAAATTCCGGCGATGCGCTACTCGCCTTGCTTCGGGAACGGGGTGGCACGATCAGTGAGGAGAGGGGAGTGAGATGGTGTGCTCAATTCGGCTGGGGGTGGCCTCTATTTATAGTGGAGCAAGGGGACCGACGGGGCGCAAAGTGAGCTCGTCGTGGTCGACGGTACAGATGGCTATCGGCGTGGGCGATGGTAGGGGGCGGTGCGGTGCTCCCTGGCGATGCTCAACGACATGGTGGCAAGACATGGGGCGGTGTGGTTTGGTCGGAACGCGACGGTGCTCTGCGCGTGCCCGACGAAAGATTTAATGGCGCACAACGCGCGTGCTCCGCGCGGCGGCGAACGAGCGTGTCTGCGGGGTTACTGGGACGGTAGTGATCACGTATGCACGTGGCGAGGGCGGCGCGCGGTCTGTGGGCGTCGGTCGAGCGTGGCGCTCTGACGCATGCTCGGCATGGTTACTGGCGAGCTTGGCATGGTATGTGCGTGTGGTCTAGTGGCTGGCAGGGTTCGAGCGCTGGACAGGGAGTGGCGGTGGGATGTTGGCTTG
Organism: Avena atlantica; assembly: GCA_910589765.1. Taxonomy (NCBI): domain Eukaryota; kingdom Viridiplantae; phylum Streptophyta; class Magnoliopsida; order Poales; family Poaceae; genus Avena; species Avena atlantica. The sequence continues at coordinate 247,209,813 of OU342736.1, forward strand.
CTCCCAGACATGTTGGCTAGGCTTGGTTCTTCTCCTAGCTTGTTGTCGACATGGGGGTGACAAGTGTGCACTCGGCCTGCTCACCATTGATGGCATTGCCAAGCTTACAGTGATGCTAGAGGTTTGCACTGGAGCTAGATGATCTACTAAAGCCTAGTTGCAACCAGAGAGGGAACAAGTTAGGCTTCAATCACTGCTCACAATAGTGTTTTGATTTTGTTTGATCTGTATCTGCAAGGTGTTTGATGAAATGGCCACAAGAATTCAAGTTTTGAATTTTGAAAAGATTTTTGGTGGGTGTGCTAGGTTGGTGCTGGTGACTCTGCAGATGCTTGGGTTTTGAAAGTTGAGCTTGTTTGAGTGGTTTTTGAAAAAGTGGGATCTTCCCATATGATAAAGATTCAATTTTGAACTGTCATTTAAACTAGGCATTTAAATGTTTTTGGATGATCACAAAGTGGGCCTTGATACTTTGTTATGAGTATAATAAAGGGGTGCAAAGATCCAGAAAAGTTTCTGTTAGGTTCTGAAAGTTTGAGACAGCCAAAGTAGGCATGGGAGTTAAATTGGTCAAAATGACCATTCACTCATTTAGCTTTGTTTTGATTTATTTGTCTTTGGGAAAAGTTTGGGAAATGTTTAGATGATGTTTATTTCACCTAAGCAACATTTTACAAGCAAAGAAACACACAAACAAGGTGGTTCAAAAGAAATCAAAATTGGAATGCATACACACATGCATGCTTTCAAATTTTTATTTAGAAAAGTTTTTGTTAACCCTAAATTTGATGATTAGAGTTTGATGATTTAAGTTTAGTATTTTTGGGATGTTATACTCGGAGGCTAAAATTGTGTTCCCTTGTAGTCGTGATTTGTTTAACGAAATAAAATTTGTGTTCCCTTATAGTGTTGTTATGTTTCATGCACTAAATTTTGGGTCGTGATTTTTCCACAAACGCAAAATTTTGTTCTCATTAGAGCCATGATGAGATTCTTGGACGCTAAATTTTATTCTCTTTTAGCTGTGATTTGTTTGGCAGACTTATTTTTGTCTTGTAGTCGAGATTTTTTTACCTGTGTGCTAGAATTTTGTTCCCATAGCCTTTGTTTATTCCATAGACAATATATTTGTTACTTTTGTAGTCTTTTTGGAGACGCTAAATTTGTGTTCTCCTTGTAGTTATGATGTATTCCTCGGACACTAAAATTGTGTTCCTTTTCTAGTCATGATTTGTTCGGCGTACTAAAATTGTGTTCCCCTTGTAGTTGAGATATTTTTCGTGAGGGTAAATTTTTTGTTCCCTTATAGTCTTGATTTGTTTCTTGGCATAAAGGTTTTAGGTTGTCATTTTCCTGCGGACACTAAAGTTTTGTTTCTTCTCGTCGTGATTTGTTCGGCAGACTGAAATTTTCACGTTATAGTCGTTGTGAACATCCTAGGAGCTAACTTATCAAACAAAGAAGAATCGACGCAACACAGCCCACTCGAAACGATACTACATGGGCCACTTCCTCAACTGGCCCCACCGGGCGGAAATAGAGAATATATTAATTAACCCATTAATGTCGATCCTGGGCTAGAAGATTTGCCATGTTTGTTGGCTCACGGAAAATTGGACAAGTGGGTCCGGTCAATGTATTTTTCTCTAGTCTTGGTGTTTTTTTGACAGATATAGGCTTGGTTTTGCTCATGGCAAATAGCAAGTATGGGCCCCACTGGTTGGTTTGCCGTAGGTTTAGCATGGCTCACGGCAAATATGGGACAGATTTTGTAGGAGGGCGCTACGACGTCCCCCGGGGATCAAATCCCCCGATCCCCCGGGTCCATAGCCGTCTGCTTTGGCCACCATCAAGGGTCCAGGTTCTTTCCTCGTGTCGTTTCCCGACCTCTCGCTCCGCACGTACAGAAACAATACGGAGAGAACCCAGACATATTCCAATCTGCACAAGAACACCCGGTGGACCGGTGGAGCTCTGCCGCGAGCCGAAGCTCATAGCACCCATGCCCCTTGCAGCAAGGGCGGCTGCGCCGCTTACCAAACTGCTACAACCACGATAATTGAAGCAAAGTCGGCGACACTCGTAGCAGCGAGCGATGGTGGTGACGACTTGCACCAGCACCGGAGGCCATTGTAGCAGCACCGACGAATATTTGTAGCAGGTTAGATAACCACTCGTACCAGTGCCGGCGACCGTCGCCGGAGACCATCTGTAGCAGTACCGGCGTCCGCGTGTAGCAGCCACGACGTCCGCGTGTAGCAGGGTTCGCGAGCACGTGTAGCAGGGCCACCGACCACATGTAGTCGTGCCGGCAAGCACTTGAAGATGGCCGGCGTCCGCGTGTAGCAGGGCTGGCGGCCGTCGCCGGAGGCCATCTGTAGCAGCCACGGCGTCCGTGTGTAGCAAGGTCCGCGAGCACGTGTAGCTGTGCCGGCCGGCGAGCACTTGAAGCTGGCCGGCGGCCGCGTGTAGCAGGGCGGACGGCCGTCGCCGGAGGCCATCTGTAGCAGTATCGGCGTCCGCGTGTAGCAGGGTCCGCGAGCACGTGTAGCAGGGCCACCGTCCGCATGTAGCCGTGCCGGCGTTGGCGTGTAGCAACCACGGCGTTTGCATGTAGCAGGGTCCGCGAGCACGTACGTGTAGCAGGGCCACCGGCCGCATGTAGCCGTGACGACGTCCGCGTGTAGCAGCCACGACATCCGCGTGTAGCAGGGTCCGCGAGCACGTGTAGCAGGGCCACCGGCCGCATGTAGCCGTGCCGGCGAGCACTTGAAACCGGGCCGGCGGCCGCGTGTAGCAGGACCGGCAGGTTGTAGCAGAGCCGCGCGCCGCCAGCAACAGCGCCGCCTGTAGTAGGTAGCAGCGTCGCTCCGTCGGTAGCAAAGCCGCACGGCGGTGGCTTTTTTTCCAGCAAGACGGCGGCCCGACGGCAGACAGCTTTGCAGCGGTGGACGGCCCGCGGCACCACCGGATATTCCTTGTACTAGCAGCAGTAGCTTGTGTGACGACGTTGGCCGGCGGGGTGGCGTAGTGGCAGACGGAGCACTGGTGTGGAGCAATGGAGAAGAAAAGAAGCTATCAGATGCGTTTTTGCGATGGAAGGAGAGGAAAGTGATAAGGCAAGGGGACACATCGTGGCTTCGTGGTGCCTGCTGTTACTTCACGGGGAAGAAGACGTGTCCAGCGAGCGATCCGGGAATTGTTTTGTTCGATCCCGGATGATACGTATCATTTTCCAATACTCACGGCAAACATCTGACATGGGCCCACCAACTTAACGGAGCTAGCCGCCGTCAGCCTATTGTAGTTTGCCGTGAGATTGGCGGCAAACCATTTGCCGTCTACCCGCATGTGTTATATATTTCCTGTAGTGTATGCCATGTCGGCATGTGTTATATTTTTTTTCTGATTTATCTTTTAAACCTTTTTATGGTAATTTTTTGACGAAACTTTGTAGCCATAGTTTTCCAACGGTAGTTTCCTTACGTCTACGGCAGTACTTTTCAAAATCATTTTTAACTACTCAACGGTAATAATCCTACATATATGCGTATTTTTTACCTCTTTCTTGACTACTTAATACTCCCTCCGTTCCTTGATATAAGGTGTATAGTTTTCTGTAAAAAATTCCAAAATATAAGGTATATGGTGGGATCGTGGGATTTATTTTACATAATTTAGGAGTCAAACTGATTTGGAGAGATGAGATACCGAGATTCCTCTATTTTCCTCTATTCTCATATCGGTCACCTACATGTATTAACATCTAGAAGTATCAATTTTTTTCGATTTAGCCTATGCGTTAATATTCGTGCAAGAAAACTATACACCTTATATTAAGGAACGGAGGGAGTATTAATTTTAAACTTTCTAAACTTAATTTCTTGACTATAGTTACCTTATGTGTACGATGGTGCTTTTTTTACATTTTATTTAACTATGCGAAGGTAAATTTTCATTACACCTTACTGGCCTTAATTTTCCAATGGGTAATTAGCCTATGCCTATGATTGTGTTTTTTTGCTCTTTTTTAACTACTTACCGGTAGTTTCTTGACACAATTTTCTGACGGTAGTTACCATATGATAGTTCTTCGAGGTGCTTAATTGTCTTCAATTACCCTAAGTTCCTTTTTAATTAGGTGAATCGTCTACGCACCTGTAACATCCCAAAAATATTAAACTAAAATCAAATTTAGGGTTAACAAAAACTTTTCTAATAAAAATATGAAAGCATTCATATGAATGTGCATTAAATGTGGATTCTTTTGAATTGCCATGATTATGTGTTTCTTTGCTTGTAAAATGATTCTTAGGTGAAATAAACATCATCTAAAAAATCTCCAAACTTTTCCCAAAGACAAACAAATCAAAACTATCAAATTAAGTGAATGGTCAATTTAACTCCCATACCTACTTTGGTTATCTCTAACTTTCAGAACTTAACAGAAACATGTATAGATATTTGTATCCCTTGATAGTACTCATAACAAAGTACCAAGGCCCACTTTGTGATCATCTAGAAACATTCAAATGCATAGTTTAAATGACAGCTTAAAATTGAATCTATTTTATATGGGAAGATCCCACTTTTTCAAAAAACCCTCAAACCAACTCAACTTTCAAAACCCAAGCATCTACAGACTCACCAGCACATGCCTAGCACACCCACCAAAAATAATTTCAAAATTCAAAACCTGAGTTCATGCGGTCATTTCATCAAACAGTTTGCAGATACAAATCAAACAAAATCAAAACACTATGTTGAGCAGTGTTTTCGGCCTAACTTGTTTCCTCTATGGACACCACTAGCCTTAGTAGATCATCTAATAACCATAACTAATCTCTAGCACTACTGTAAGCTGGCCATTGTCATCAATGGTGAGCAGGCCGAGTGCACCATTGCCACCCCATAGTCGATAGCAAGCTACGGGCAGCACTAGCCTCGCCAACCTTGTCTGGGATCAAGCTAGCACCCCATCGCCACTCCCTGTCCCAGCCGCGAGCAATGCCAGCCACTGGACCACACCCCCGAGCCATGCCAAGCCGCTCTGCAAGCATGCCGAGAGCGTGCCCCATGCGCCACGCTCGACAGGAGCCCACAGAACGCATGCCGCACTCGCCGCGTGCATTCGTGATCACCACCATCCCAGCAACCCCGCAGACATGCCCGTTCACCGCCGCGCGGACCACGCGCGCTGTGCGCCATTAAAACTCATGTCGGGCACGCGCAGAGCACCGCAGCGTTCCGATCGATCAGCACCGTCCCACGCCTCGCCACCACGTCGTTGAGCTTCGCCAGGGAGCACAACACCGCCTCCTACCGTTGCCCACGCCGATAGCCCTCTGTGCCGTCGACCACGACGAGCTCAGCTTGCGTCCGTCGGTCCCCTCTCGCCACTATAAATAGAGGCTTCCCCCGCTCGAATTATTCACACCATTTCACTCCCCTCACCTCACTGATCGTCCCACCTCATTCCCGGAGCAAGGCGAGCAGCGCATCACCGGAATTTCACCGGAGTCCGCCGCTGCTGGAGGAGAAGGAAGCCGTCGATTTCATCCACCCCAGGAGCTGCCGCGACCACCCCTGAGTTCGCCGTCGTCGACTTCGTTGTTCGCCCGCATCGCCGACCTTCGACTGAGCCCCGGTGAGCCTCACACGACCCCCACTGAGCCGCTAGGATTCGAGCTCGCCAGTGACTAGTTCATCGTCGACGACGACCCTCAGCCGTCGATCTTCATTCTAATCCAACACACCATATCGCCCCGTACCGCTTCGCGTTTAATGAGTCACTGACCAGTAGACCCCCCTGTCAGTTGCGCCCCGCTCCGCGGAGTGACACTGGGCCGGCCCGTTAACCTTTCCCGCGCAGCCCACTCGTTTGAATTTAGCTTTTTCTATTTATATTCAAACTCAGTTCTGTACCTAGTTTCAAAAATCAACCCAGCTCGATTCAGTGAACCAAATTGAATAAAACCAATTTTTTTTAGAAAGATATTGAAATGCTTAATCCAAGCCCGTTGGATTCAAATCATTTGAATCTATAGATCAACCTTGGTAAAAATAACAAGTCAGAAGCTTTTCTACATTCAAACATTTTTCAAATTTAAACCCTAATAGCTTTTGAGTTGATTCCAACTCTCAAAAATCACATTTTATCACACCTTTCAGAATATATAAAAACATATGGGTTTACTTACAGAAATAATGTTCAAGTAATAAAAGAATGCCACAGACATTTCTAGTCACTTTATTTAATTGAAATAAAAGTTTAACCTTATTAAATTGTGACACCACTTGAAATCACATTCCCATGTACGGAAATATGTAGTGATGACATGTGTCAACATGATCCCATGTTTGGTTTGGAGAATATTAAATCTTAAGTAGTTTTTCAATGAGTAGAAATTACTTTTATAAAAATAAAAGAATTAAGACAAAGCTTTAATCTTGAATGTTAGTGATGATGCTAGATCATCTATAGAATCATTTTGTGTGATGACTGAAAGTAGTTAAGTATTGTTTGGTGATTGTGTACCTCGTATTTATTCATAAACGCTAGTACCGACCAAGGATACAAGGAGGAAGGAGGATACTACGAAGAAGAAGCCGAGGAGAACTTCAACCACTGTTCTGCACAAGGCAAGCCTAATACTACTAGTTGAATGTGCAAGCTAACACTTGCAATTATGAAAGTTAGATAACCTATGCAATGCACTAAGCATGCTTGGTTGGACACATTTGATGATACCCAATCCTAGTTTTACTTGCAAGCTTCATACTTTATTTCTTTATCAAAGCTATTACTTAGAGCTTACTTAAGTGAATTGTAGATTCTAGAAAGATAATTGAAGGTTGCATAAAAAGCATAAAATTTGGCCTAAGCTAGATAATCCTGATGTCATCCCAATCCTAGTTGTATTAAGAACTGGATCATGAGATCCTTATTTGTGTAAGACCTTATGTATGGTTTGTAATGTATGATGTACTGTGGTATCCAATTCTGTTATGTCGCAAAAATGGTAATCCTGGGATTGCGATGTATGGCATAAAAGGCATCTGGGATTTAAAATCTGGGTGTTGATAAGTTGGTATCAGAGCCATCCTGGCCATAGGAGACCCTAGTTAGACTAGACATTTGAACAAAAAAATTAGTTTCAAAACCAAAGGAAGCAAATATTTACAAAAAACTTATTCGCATTCTTATCCCTTTGTTTCTTTCATAAAAGTTCATGTTCCTCAAAAACTCTTGCAAAATACATAAAATTTGACACACTTGATCACTCTACTAACTTACTCATCCTATATTCTTTTAGATGGACGTGAAGTACATCAAGTTTTATCAGTTGGGGAATGGAGGAGACCTTATATTTGAGCGGGATTTGGACCAGCTTTCGGAACTTCTGGAGCGTCCGCACACCGAGTTCTTTGGAGCTCAGCTCAATGATCAAGGAGGAGAAGATCTGCAGTGGCTAATTGTTGCAAGTCTCCGAGGAAAGATTGAACCTCCCAGTGTCGAGGGAATTCAGTTCACCTTGCGAGAAAACAACTGGCTCGGTGGACTTGCCAGGGCCATGCAGGAAGCTCTTGCCCGTCTGTGTGGGCAGAGTATCAACCAGATCAAGGGTACCCGCTTTTAGTTTTGTCCAAGGCGTGATGCTAATGGACAGCCACTGGAAGCCCCATACCACCACGAGCTGAAGACTTAGTTGGACCACCTTAGCTTCATGATGTACGATTGTCAGCAAGAATTGGACAATTGTCGTGACTACTCCAACCACAAGTCCACCATCATCAAGACGAAGGATCAGACCATCGCCATGCTAGCAAAGGATCACAAGTCTCGCCGCCGTCAGCTCGACAAGAAGGAGCGCATCATTGCCCGTCTTCTCCACCGTATCTCGGATTTGGAGGAGACCATCCACGAGAGAGACATGAAGTTGGAGGAAAGGGAGAATGCCGGAGAAGATCTTCGTGGAGACCCCTACTCCTATCTCAGCGATGAGGATGATGAGGATGACGACTACACTGACTCCGAGGAGTAGTAGCACTTGAGCACTAGCGTAGTGAGTTGTATCCGGTCCCACTGTATCTTAGTTTCCAGAATGGTTCTTAAAACCATCTGTTTACCTTTGTTGTGGTGTGTGTTTGTATCGTGTGCTATGAATGAATCAATGAAAAGCAAGTTGCTAGAAAATCTGAGTCAAACTTTAAAAACTTTTCAAAGTCCCCGAACCTTAGAAATTCCCCTCTTTTCTCATGATCTATCTCAATCTTCAGATGCCATGCAGAGGAAGTAGTTCATCCCTGGACCCGATATTGCAGATCCTGCAAATGTTGGTTTCTGACCGCGAAGCTGAAAGAGCCGAACGTCAAGCCAACCTAGCCACCCTTCAGCAGATAGGTCAGCTATCCCACAATAGGCAAGGCCAAGGAAACCAGTACAACCATGGATCTAAGCTCAAAAATTTCCAGAATACCAACCCACCTATTTTCACTAAGTCGGAAGAGCCCCTAGACGCCGATGATTGGCTGCAAACCATGGAAAATAACCTAGAAGTCGCCGGAGTGGAAGCCAACGAGAAAGTTCTGTTCGCCACCCATTATCTAGACGGAGATGCAAGAGCATGGTGGAACAGTGTTCGTGCAATGACCGGAGGACAGATGATGACCTGAGAGGAATTCAAGGTCAAATTCAGCAGAACCCATGTGCCACCGGGTTTGATCAAGAGAATGAGAGATGAGTTCAGAGAACTGAAGCAATTGAGGATGACCGTAGTGGAATACCGTGATAAATTCTTGTCATTAGCTAGGTATGCCCCGGATGAGATCGACACCGAAGCCAAGAAGAAAGAGAGATTCTTGAATGGTTTGCATGATGAGATGCAGACAGTGTTAGTCAATATCCCTTTTGCTGATATTGAAGCCCTTGTCGACTCCGCCATCCAGGTGGAAGGAAAGATCAACCAAGCCAATGAGAACCGCAAGCGTCGCATGATGCATCAGCCAGGAACCCATCAGACCCCATTGTATTGCCCTAACCCATCTCCAAGATTTGCCTCAAGAACCAACAGACCCCCGATGAACCGTTCGACCTATCCCAACCGTGGAAACCCAAGGCCTGGAGGAAATAACAACAACCCCGGCAACTCTAACAATTTCAACCGTGCACCACCCAAGTTCAACAACAACAATGCTACCGCCAACACTTCCCCAAGGACTGGAAGCAATGTTGTGCCTGTTGCAGTAAAGGACAAGTCGCAAGTGACTTGTTATGACTGTGGAAATAAGGGTCACTACTCCAACGAGTGCCCCAACAAGAAGAATGCCGCAGCCCCCAATGCAAATGCCCTAGCTCAGCATCAGCGTCGTGTTCAGCCAGGAAGAAGATTTGCCCCAGGGAATTCACTCAACCGCAACGGCCGTCTTTTTCTCATGCATGCTGAAGAAGCTCAGGAAGCGCCAGACGTCGTGCTAGGTATGTTTTCTGTTAATTCAGTACTTGCTCGAGTGTTGTTTGATTCGGGTGCATCGCATTCATTTTTCACCGAAGAATTTGCCTGCACTAGTAAGATTCAACCAACAAAACTGAAGCATGTTATGATTGTTCAAATCCCCGGTTCAACCACCCAAGCTAGGCAAATTTGCAAAGCCGTCCCTATCCGAATCCATGGCATAGATTTTTATGCTAATCTGATAGTACTCGGAACTAAAGGTTTGGAAATAGTACTAGGAATGGATTGGATGTCCAAACATAAAGGATTAATTGACTGTGCCAATAAAGCCATAACCATGACCAGTACAGCCGGAATATGAGTCGAGCATATATCTGAAACCTTACCTCGTCAATTCAAGTGCAACAAGAGAATAGCCCAACCTACCATTGACCAAGTCCGGATAGTCTTTGAATACCCCGATGTATTTCCAGATGTTTTGCCTGGTATGCCCCTAGATCGGGATATCGAGTTTATCATTGAACTAATCCCCGGAACAGGACCCATAGCCCAGAGGCCATATAGTATGAACCCGTCTGAACTAGAAGAACTGAAGAAGCAACTGGATTCCATGTTGGAAATTGGATTGATTCAACCAAGTGTGTCACCATGGAGATCACCCGTCTTGTTCGTGGACAAGAAGGATGGAGGTAACCGTTTGTGTAGGGATTATCGGAAGTCGAATGATGTCACTATCAAGAACAAGTACCCGATGTGCAAGATAGAAGATTTGTTTGATCAGTTGACCGGTGCCAAAGTGTTTTCTAAGCTTGATCTTAGAACAGGCTATCATCAACTCATGATTCGCGCAGAGGATATTCCAAAGACTGCATTTACCACCAGATATGGATTATACGAGTATACCGTCATGTCTTTTGGATTAACCAATGCCCCCGCTTATTTCATGAATCTCATGAATAAGATTTTTATGGACTTCCTGGATAATTTTGTCGTTGTTTTCATCGATGACATATTGATTTATTCCAAATCGTAAGAAGAACATGAGCTACACCTAAGGACCATTCTTGGAACCCTTAGGGAGCATCAGCTGTATGCCAAGTTTAGCAAATGTGAATTCTGGTTACAGGAGGTAGGAATCCTCGGCCACATTGTATCAGCCGGAGGAATTACCGTTGACCCTGCAAAGGTGAAAGATGTCGAAGATTGGAAAGCCCCAACTACTCAAACCCAAGTTCGTGCATTTCTCGGATTGGCGGGATATTACCGCAAGTTCGTAGAAGGATTCTCGAGTATCGCCATACCCATGACCCAATTGCTGAAGAAGGACAAGAAGTTTGAATGGACCGACAAATGTGAAGAGAGTTTTCAAGAACTCAAGATGAGATTGATTTCAGCCCCAATCTTAATCATGCTGGATATCACGAAGCCCTTCGACGTGTATTGTGACGCATCCAAGATCGGTCTCGAATGTGTGCTAATGCAAGAAGGCAAATGTATATCCTATCTATCTCGTCAACTGAAACAACATGAACAAAATTACCCAACCCATGACCTCGAACTCGCAGCCGTAGTTCTAGCCCTGAAGACATGGAGGCATTACCTGATGGGAAACCGTTGTGAGATCTATTCGGATCACAAGAGTATGAAGTATATATTCACTCAGAAGGATCTGAACATGAGACAGAGAAGATGGATTGAGCTAATCAAGGATTACGATCTGGACATTCACTATCACCCCGGTAAAGCCAACGTGGTAGCAGATGCCCTTAGCAGATTGCCGTGCCGCTTGAACTCTATGATTTTGAAGGAGCAACCAAGCTTGCACAAAGAGATGGAAGATTTTCGAATGGAATTAGTGAATGAAGGATTTTTTGCTAGCATAGAACCTCAACCCACTTTGATCAGCCAAATCAAAGAGGCGCAGAAAGGAAATGCTAGTATCGATGGAATCAAGCGTCATATTGGTACAGGCAAAGTACCGTGTATTTACCGAAGACGAAGAAGGAGTTCTGTGGTACAAAGGACGCCTTTTGAAGGGAATATGCCCTGAGAGACAATAATAAAGTGTTTATTTTGTGTATTCCAAGTATATGATAGATGTTTATTTTGCATGCTATAATTGTATTAATACGGAAACATTAATACATGTGTGTTTAATAAACAAACAGAAAGTTCCTAGTTATACCTCTCTCATAAACTAGCTCGTTGATTAACAAGATGATCAAGGTTTCCTGATCATGGACATTGGATGTTGTTAATAACGGGATCACGCCATTAGTGTAATGGTGTGATGAACATTCATCCGAAGTATAGCATTACGATCAAAGTCATTAAGTTTATATTGCTATAACAACTTACGAAGTGATCCTAATCCTTAGACCATGAGATCATGTCAATCACTAACACTGGAAGAGTTTCTTGATAACATCAAACGTCACACCGTAACAGGGTGATTATAAAGATGGATTCAGAACTAATAAAGTGTTATGTTGAGGCTCATGGATCGAGAGTGGAATTTGTTCATCCCGATGATGGATAGATATACTCTGGGCCCTCTCGGTGATATCACATTGATTAGCTTGCAAGCAAGTGATTTGATCACTAGAATGTTATATCACAGGAACGAGAAAAGAGTGCATGTCGGTAACGAGATCAAACTAGGTATGGAGATACCGATGATCGAATCTCGGACATGTAATATATCGTGAAACAAAGGTATTAAGATACTAGCGTAAAAGGTTCCGACGATCACAAGAAAGTCATCGTTGAATGTGTGGGAGTCAGTATGGGTCTCCAGATCCCGCTTCTGATTATTGATCCGAGAGGGGTCTCGATCATGTACGCATTATTCACGAACCGTAGGGTGACACACTTAAGAGACACCGACATCCAATTGGAGCAAATGTTTCATGCCGAAAGAATGAACAAACGCAGGAATTTATTTCACTAGATACCGAAACAGGTTTTCGGGTAAAATTGCATAAAGTGGTTATGCATGTGAAATAGAATTCTAGCAAGGGGTTATTTGTGAATGTTTGTCATTAAAGTAATTGAAAAAATTCTGAATAAAATAAAAGAGTTTTATTTAATGAGAGTTTGCATTAAATTTGGTGGAAATTTAATGGGAATTTGAGTGGACTTTTGAGTGGAGGGAATTTAAAGGGCATTTTGTGAGTGGAGTGTCCACCCACATGAATGAAGGAGGGGAGGGGGCAGCTCCCATGGCCGGCGGCCACCCCCTTGGGTGCCCCCCCTCCTCCTATAAAAGGAGCCCCCCTCCTCACTTGTCTCTCACACCTCCTCGTGAAGGATCTCTCTCCCACTCTAGAATTTATTCCCCATGGTCTCGGACTAGCGAGATACATGTTCCTGATGGCTATTCGGCAAGAAAGAGTTGTGCTTCCGCTGCATCGCTGGAGCGAAGAGGCTGAGGTTGCTCGGTGCCTCGAACGTGTGTGCGAGCACGGATGCGCTGCTGATTTGCAGCGCTAGGACTTCCTCTCGATCTTGAGATCGGCAAGAGATCGTCTACTTCAACCATGAGTTGAACTCGTTAAGCTTTGTCGGTCTTCAAGGGTATGTTCTCTACGGATATACATCTGCCCGTTGTTTGTATCTAGTAGATAGATCTTGGTATATAGTTCACATCGTAGGAAATTTTATGTTTTCTATGCTGCGAACCCTACAGTGGTATCAGAGCCGGATCTATGCGTAGATACTTTACACGGGTAGTACACATATGAGTATGTGGGTGATGATGATCATGTTGTTGCTCCTTTGTTGTAATTTTGGATATTGGTGGCATAGTGGGATGAAGCGGCCCGGACAAACTTTACATGTCCTCGCACATGAGACTTGTTCCACGCTTGACATGCAACTAGTTTGCATAAGTGGCTAGCGGGTGTCTGTCTCTCCTACTATAGTCAATATCTATTTTGCAAGCGAGTTGTCAACAATTTGATTATCCTCGTTGTGGTTTATGTTCGTAGGTAAGAACGGTTCTATCTCGAAAGCCCTAAGCCACGTAAAACTTGCAATGGATAAATTAGAGGCGTCTAGTTTAGATTGTTGCTAGGCTAGTGTTAAGATATGGTAGTGTTGTAAGTAGAAGTATGAGATGATACTCTTACAACACACATAGCGTGTAAAATCCATAGACCTTGGATTTACACATATAGGTATGATAGTGATCATACCACGATGCACATGATAGAGATCATCTGCGGGAACCATATAATTTCACTAATAAACATATGATGTTTGATAGCATCTTATATTGCTTGTTTAGCGCTTTGTTAGCATAATAAGATGATCCCTCATTTAAATATCAAGATAAGAATGTGTTCTTCCTTTAGTATGCACCGATTATGTTTTCGTCGCTCCAAGACATCACGTGATGATCGGGTGTTCTTGGATCCACGACCATATTTCGGGTGTAAAACAGTTACACACGCGAATACTAAGGTTCTAACTTGGCGAGCCTAGCATGTACAGACATGGCCTCGGAACACGGACCGAAAGGTTAAGCATGAGTCATATAGTTGATATGATGCCCATTTGATGCTCGCCTTTGAAGCTATACCGACTCACGTGATGATTGGACTTGGTGTAGTGGATTTGGTTCATGTAATCACCAAAAAGGCACGAGGGATGTCGTTTTTGAGTGGGAGTTCATTCGATTAGTTGAACTCAATCTATCATACACTTAGTCTAAACTTTACAAATTCTGTTGTAGATGGCACCACCTGCTTTTAATTTCAATGTGTTCATGGAGAAAGAGAAACTAGCAACGAACGGTAGCAACTTTACCGAATGGGCCATGAATTTGAGGATTCTCCTCTCTGCTGCACAAAAGCAATATGTGCTAGAAGCGCCGTTAGGCCCCCCACCTTTTGATGATGCCCCTGACGAGGAGAAGAATGTCTATCAGACTCGTCAGGAGGACCACAACTTAGTTCATTGCGGCATATTGTATGGGCTAGAGCCGGAACTTCGAAAGCGTTTCGAAAACGGCAATGCATTTGATACAATGGGTGAGTTGAAAATGATTTTCGACACACATGCTGCTGTAGAGAGCTACAACGCTTCAGAAAAGTTCTTTAGCTGCATGATGGAAGAGCACAACTCCGTCAGTGAGCATGTACTCAAGATGTCGAGTTACGCCGATAAGCTTGTGTCCTTGGGAATATCGATTCCCATTGACTTAGGCATCCATCGTGTTCTGCAGTCTCTGCCACCTAGCTATAAGAGCTTCGTGATGAACTATAATATGCAAGGCATGAAGAAGTCTCTCCCCGAGCTTCTGTCAATGCTTAAAACTGCAGAAGTGGAGATCAAAAAGGAACATCAAGTGTTGATGATCAATAGGAACACTGGTTTCAAGAAAGACAAGATGGGAAAACGGAAGGGAAGTAAGGGCGGCAATCCTGTTGCCGCGCCTGAAAAGAAACCCCGAGTTGGACCTAAGTATGGTTCCGAGTGCTACTATTGTAAGGGGACTGGCCACTGGAAGCGCAACTGCCCCAAGTATCTGGCAGACAAGAAGGCCGGCAAGGCAAACAAAGGTATATATGATATACATGTTATTGATGTGTACTTGACTAGTGCTCGCAGTAGCACCTGGGTATTTAATACCGGTTCAGTTGCTAATATTTGTAACTCGAATCAGGGGTTGCGGAACAAGCGACCGCTAGCAAGGGGTGAGGTCAAGATGCGTGTCAGCAATGGATCAAGCGTTGATGTGATCACCGTCGGAACGCTGCCTCTCCACTTACCGTCGGGATTAGTTATAAACTTGAATAAATGTTATCTGGTGCCTGCACTAAGCATGAACATTGTATCTGGATCGTGTTTGATGTGAAGTGGTTATTCATTTAAATCCGAGAACAATGGTTGTTCCATTTATATGAATGAAATCTTTTATGGTCATGCACCGATGATGAATGGTTTATTTCAATTAGATCTCGATGATAATGTTACACATATTCATAATGTTGATGCTAAAAGGATTAAACTTAATGATGATATATCCGCATATATGTGGCACTGCCGTCTAGGTCATATTGGCGTTAAACGCATGAAAAAGCTCCATTCAGATGGACTTTTGGAATCACTTGATTATGAATCATTTGATACATGTGAGCCATGCCTTATGGGAAAGATGACAAGAACGCCGTTTTCCGGTTCAATGGAACTGGCGACAGATTTATCGAAAATCATACATTCTGATGTATGTGTTCCAATGAGTGTGTCGGCGCAAGGTGGATATCGTTATTTTGTTACTTTCATGGATGATTTGAGTAGATACGGTTATATCTACTTGATGAAACACAAGTCTGAAACCTTTGAAAAGTTCAAGGAATTTCAGAATGAAGTGGAAAATCATCGTAATAGAAAGATCAAATTTCTACGGTCCGACCGTGGAGGTGAGTATCTAAGTTACGAGTTTAGCACTCACATGAAAGAGTGTGGAATTGTTTCACAACTCACACCTGTCGGAACACCACAGCGAAATGGTGTGTCGGAACGTCGTAATCGTACTTTATTAGATATGGTTCGATCTATGATGTCTCTGACGGACTTGCCGTTGTCATTTTGGGGTTATGCACTAGAAACTGCTGCATTCACTTTAAATCGGGCACCATCTAAATCCGTTGAAAAGACACCGTATGAATTGTGGTTTGGAAACAAACCTAAGCTGTCATTTCTTAAAGTTTGGGGATGCGATGTTTATGTGAAGAAACTTCAACCGGATAAACTCGAACCCAAAGCGGAAAAATGCGTCTTCATAGGATACCCTAAAGAAACTATTGGGTATTCCTTCTATCACAGATCCGAGGGCAAGGTTTTTGTTGCCAAGAATGGATCCTTTCTAGAGAAAGAGTTTCTCGCGAAAGGTGTGAGTAGCCGGAAGGTAGAACTCGAAGAGGTTGTGGAACCTTCTCTTCAAAGTATGGCGAGTAGCGCAGCGCCGGAAGTTGTTCCGGAGTTGGCTCCACCTGTTGAAGATGGAACTAATGATAATGATCATGAAACTCCGAAAGAGAGTACTACCGAACCTCGCAGGTCAAACAGGACGCGTGCAGCTCCCGAGCTGTACGGAAATTCTGTCATGAATTTCATGGTTGATGAAAATGATGACCCTGCGATGTATGAAGAAGCGATGATGAGCCCGGATTCCAACAAATGGTTAGAAGCCATGAAATCCGAGATGGAATCCATGTATGAAAATCAAGTTTGGAACTTGGTGGAATTACCTCACGACCGAAAGGCCGTGGAGAACAAATGGATTTTCAAAAGGAAAACTGATGCTGATGGTAATGTGACCGTCTATAAAGCTCGACTTGTCGCAAAGGGGTTTCGACAAATTCAAGGAGTTGACTACGATGAGACTTTCTCTCCCGTAGCGATGCTAAGGTCAGTTAGGATTATGTTAGCAATTGCTGCATATTTCGATTATGAGATATGGCAGATGGATGTCAAAACCGCGTTTCTCAATGGTAATATTGAAGAAGAGTTGTATATGATACAACCAAAGGGTTTTGTCGATCCTAAGGATGCTGACAAGGTGTGCAAGCTTCAGCGATCCATCTATGGATTGAAGCAAGCATCACGAAGTTGGAATCTCCGCTTTGATGAGGTGATCAAAGAGTTCGGATTTGTCCAAACTTATGGAGAAGACTTGTATTTACAAGAAAGTGAGTGGGAGCAATGTGGCATTTCTGATATTATATGTGGATGACATATTATTGATCGGAAATGATATAGATCTTTTAAACAGTGTTAAAAGTTATCTAAACAGCTAATTTTCAATGAAGGACCTAGGTGAAGCGTCATACATATTAGGCATAAAGATCTATAGAGATAGATCTAGGCGCCTAATAGGGCTATCGCAAAGTACATACCTTGATAAGATTTTAAAGAATTTTAAAATGGACGGAAGTAAGAAGGGGTTCTTACCTATGTTGCAAGGCAAGACATTGAGTAAGACTCAAAGTCCGGCTTCGTCGGAAGAAACAGAGATAATGGACAAAGTCCCCTATGCTTCAGCCATAGGCTCTATAATGTACGCCATGCTATGTACAAGACCGGATGTGGCACATGCTATTAGTTTGACTAGTAGGTACCAATCGGATCCAGGTTCGGAACACTGGATAGCGGTCAAGAATATCCTTTAGTACTTACGAAGAACTAAGGATATGTTTCTTGTATACGGAGGTGAAGAAGAGCTCGTCGCTAAGTGTTATGTCGACGCTAGCTTTGACACCGATCCGGATGACTCTAAGTCTCAATCCGGATACGTATTTCTCATGAATGGCGGAGCGGTTAGTTGGAGGAGCTCCAAACAACCTGTGGTAGCGGGATCAACAACGGAGGCCGAATATGTTGCTGCTTCAGAAGCGGCTCAGGAAGCAGTTTGGATGAAGGAGTTCATATCCGAACTAGGAGTGGTGGCAAACGCGTTGGACCCAATGGTGATCTATTGTGACAACAATGGTGCCATTCCCCATGCCAAAGAGCCAAGGTCTCACAAGCATTCCAAGCATATTAAGCGCCGGTTTCACTCCATCCGCGAGCATGTCAAGGATGGAGATATAAAGATTTGTAAAGTACATACGGATCTCAATGTAGCAGATCCGTTGACTAAAACTCTCCCTAGAGCAAAACATGATCAACACCAGAACTCAATGGGTGTTAGATTTATCACTATGTAACTAGATTATTGTCTCTAGTGCAAGTGGGAGACTGAAGGGAATATGCCCTGAGAGGCAATAATAAAGTGTTTATTATGTGTATTCCAAGTATATGATAGATGTTTATTTTGCATGCTATAATTGTATTAATACGGAAACGTTAATACATGTGTGTTTAATAAACAACCAGAAAGTTCCTAGTTATGCCTCTCTCATAAACTAGCTCGTTGATTAACAAGATGATCAAGGTTTCCTGATCATGGACATTGGATGTTGTTAATAACGGGATCACGACATTAGTGTAATGGTGTGATGAACATTCATCCGAAGTATAGCATTACGATCAAAGTCATTGAGTTTATATTGCTATAACAACTTACGAAGTGATCCTAATCCTTAGACCATGAGATCATGTCAATCACTAACACCGGAAGAGTTTCTTGATAACATCAAACGTCACACCGTAATAGGGTGATTATAAAGATGGATTCAGAACTAATAAAGTGTTATGTTGAGGCTCATGGATCGAGAGTGGAATTTGTTCATCCCGATGACGGATAGATATACTCTGGGCCCTCTCGGTGATATCACATTGATTAGCTTGCAAGCAAGTGATTTGATCACTAGAATGTTATATCACAGGAACGAGAAAAGAGTGCATGTCGGTAACGAGATCAAACTAGGTATGGAGATACCGATGATCGAATCTCGGACATGTAATATATCGTGAAACAAAGGGATTCAGATACTAGCGTAAAAGGTTCCGACGATCACAAGAAAGTCATCGTTGAATGTGTGGGAGTCAGTATGGGTCTCCAGATCCCGCTTCTGATTATTGATCCGAGAGGGGTCTCGATCATGTCCGCATTATTCAAAAACCGTAGGGTGACACACTTAAGAGACACCAACATCCAATTGGAGCAAATGTTTCATGCCGAAAGAATGAACAAGCGCAGGAATTTATTTCACTAGATACCGAAACAGGTTTTCGGGTGAAATTGCATAAAGTGGTTATGCATGTGAAATAGAATTCTAGCAAGGGGTTATTTGTGAATGTTTGTCATTAAAGTAATTGACAAAATTCTGAATAAAATAAAAGAGTTTTATTTAATGAGAGTTTGCATTAAATTTGGTGGAAATTTAATGGGAATTTGAGTGGACTTTTGAGTGGAGGGAATTTAAAGGGCATTTTGTGAGTGGAGTGTCCACCCACATGAATGAAGGAGGGGAGCGGGCAGCCCCCATGGCCGGCGGCCACCCCCTTGGGTGCCCCCCTCCTCCTATAAAAGGAGCCCCCCTCCTCACTTGTCTCTCACACCTTCTCGTGAAGGATCTCTCTCCCCCTCTAGAATTTATTCCCCATGGTCTCGGACTAGCGAGATACATGTTCCCGGTGGCTATTCGGCAAAAAAGAGTTGTGCTTCCGCTGCATCGCTGGAACAAGGAGGCGGAGGTTGCTCGGTGCCTCGAACGTGTGTGCGAGCACGGATGCGCTGCTGATTTGCGGCGCTAGGACTTCCTCTAGATCTTGAGATCGGCAAGAGATCGTCTAATTCAACCACGAGTTGAACTCGTTAAGCTTTGTCGGTCTTCAAGGGTATGTTCTCCACGGATATACATCCGCCCGTTGTTTGTATCTAGTAGATAGATCTTGGTATATAGTTCACATCGTAGGAAAATTTTTGTTTTCTATGCGGCGAACCCTACACCTTTGTGTACCAACAGATTCGGAATTCAAAGAAGTTATTCTGAAGGAAGATCATGATACTCTTTATTCTATCCACCCCGGAGGAACGAAGATGTATCAAGATTTGAAAGAGCAATTTTGGTGGCATAAGATGAAGAGAGAAATCGGAAGCTATATCGCCAAGTGTGATATATGTCAGCGAGTCAAGGCAGGACATCAAAGACCCGCTGGATTGTTGCAACCATTGCAGATTCCGAAATGGAAATGGGATTCCGTTGGAATGGACTTTATCACCGGATTGCCTACTTCTAGTAAGGGAAATGACTCTATCTGGGTCATAGTGGACAGATTGTCCAAAGTCGCCCATTTCTTACCCGTCAAGACCACATATCAGAGTTCGAAGCTAGCGGAGTTATACATCGCTAGAATCATCAGTTTGCATGGAGTCCCCAAGAACATCGTATCGGATCGAGGAACTCAGTTTACCTCGAGATTCTGCAAGAAAGTCCAAGAAGGTTTAGGAACCCTCCTAGATTTCAGCACCACTTATCACCCTCAAACCGATGGACAAACGGAGCTAGTAAATCAAATACTCGAAGATATGCTGAGAGCCTGTGTGTTAGAATATGGATCTAAGTGGAAAGACTGTCTGCCGTTTGCAGAATTTTCATACAACAACAGTTATCAAGCTAGTTTACAAATGACCCCATTTGAATTCATGTACGTAAGGAAGTGTCGCACCCCTTTGAACTGGTCGGAAGTAGGAGAGAGTCAGATTTTTGGACCCGATATCCTACGAGAAGCAGAAGAGAAGGTTGACAAGATTCGTGAGCACCTCAAGACAGCCCAGTCCAGACAGAAGAGTTACACCGACAAGAGACGTCGAGATCTATCCTTCAACATAGGAGATTTTGTGTATCTGAAAGTGTCGCCATTGAAGGGAATGCAGCGTTTCCAACTCAAAGGAAATTTAGCCCCCAGATATATCGGACCTTTCAAAATTTTGAACCGTTGAGGATAAGTGTTGTATCAATTGGAACTACCCGAAGAGATGTCAGCCGTGCACAATGTGTTCCATATGTCATTACTTCGCAAGTGTCTCGAAGTTCCATAGAAGACTGAAGTGTTCAAGAATATTGATCACCGGACCATAGAGATCAATGATGACCTGACCTATCCCAAAGTACCCATCTGTATTTTGGAAGAAGCTTTCAGAACTAACAGAACCCGAAGCATCAAGTTTCTCACGATTCAGTGGAGCAACCACACAGAAGAGGAAGCTACCTGGGAGCGCGAAGATAACATCAGGATGGAGGTTCCCGATCTCTTCAAATCCTAGGTAATATTTTTCGTCCTTTTTCAAATCTCGGAACGAGATTTTGTTTAAGGGGGGAAGGTTTGTAACATCCCAAAAATATTAAACTAGAATCACCAAACTCTAATCACCAAATTTAGGGTTAACAAAAACTTTTCCAATAAAAATACGAAAGCATTCATGAGTGTGCATTAAAATGTGGATTCTTTTGAATTGCCATGATTATGTGTTTCTTTGCTTGTAAAATGATTCTTAGGTGAAATAAACATCATCTAAACAATCCCCAAACTTTTCCCAAAGACAAACAAATCAAAACCATCAAATTAAGTGAATGGTCACTATTGCCAATTTAACTCCCATACCTACTTTGGCTATCTCTAACTTTCAGAACTTAACTGAAACATGTATAGATATTTGCACCCCTTGATAGTACTCATAACAAAGTACCAATGCCCACTTTGTAATCTTCCAGAAACATTCAAATGCATAGTTTAAATTACAGCTTAAAATTGAATCTATTTCATATGGGAAGATCCCACTTTTTCAAAAACGCCCCAAACCAACTCAACTTTCAAAACCCAAGCATCTACAGACTCACCAGCACATGCCTAGCACACCCACCAAAAATAATTTCAAAATTCAAAACTTGAGTTCATGCGGTCCTCGCCTACATAGGTATGGTGGACTGAGCGGCAGCGGCAGCGAGCACTAAACAACCTATAGAGACTCGATACAACTGGCGGCTATCAGAGAGGGGGGAGAAAGACCTATTCGGATCCAACCTGATACTATCATCAATCAAACCCATCCTGGCGTTTCCCCCTCGAGACCATCGAGGAAGTCAACCGAGGAACTCACACAGTTGGCAGTTTTACTTATTCAGTTATAGTTGCGGCACTTTACTAGTCAGGTTTAGATAATCGTCCTGATAAAGTAAGCAGTGGGCACTTTTAGTTAATCATTCCGTTATAGTGGTAACACTTACTAGTCAGATACAATTATCATGAGATAACCCCAAAACCCAGCAGATGTTGGTACTTTTACTTAGCCATTCCGTTGTAGTGAAGCTGATTACTAGTCATATCGGAAACAAGTCAATTTAAAACAATAAACTTTAGTTATAGTTTTCTATGATCAAGCACTGTGCTCCAAGTCGTCCATAACCGCGGACACGGCTCCTCGAAAAGATTAAACCCTGCAGGGGTGCACCAAAGTATCCACAGGCACTTCGACCCTTTTTGCCAGATCAGTTAACATACACCCATCGGTATGTCGGCGGGGCCTAAGTCACGACGTTCCCAGACACAAAGCAAGTACATGGGGGCCACCCCACCGAGTCGACACCCGCAACGGAGTCGGCCGGTCTCCGAGACGGTCTCAGGGTTTGGGTATACGGCTGTGCACGACAGCAAATCCCCAAACGGGGACTGTCGGCACCGCGGAATCGTGTCCCGATCCTAAACAGTACAGTGTGCAGTACCTCGCACAATCGTAAATAAAGCGGTAAAGCATGGCATAAGTACAGGATAGTAATAAAGCCCCAAACTACTTGTGGCCCCCAGTACAATACTTTGAAATCAGGTAATTATCAATGGGGGGCCCATATCTCCCCACCTGTGGTTAGCGCGCTCGATCTCGGAACAGGTGTCAAGAACTCGGGTCCTACGGGACACAAGTGGGCGGTCGGAAAACCAAAACTTACCTATCACCCACCGATGCCTCTGCTTAATTCAATTTTAGTTGTTAAACAGGAAGTAAAGTGAAACAATAATTAAAGCCATGATCATCTCCAACGTCAACATGCGGCAATTCCTCCAACAAAGGTGGTACTTGACGACAAGCAAACACTTGAGCAAGCGACTACGACACGCGGGTCCAACTAGCTACCAAACAACAGGTAATAGGATGTGTCCAAGGCTATATATGGCTGCAAGGGATATCACGGGTACGAAATCTAGAGCATCGCAACACAGATAGCAAAGATCAACATGAGGGAAGTAAATACTAGCAAAGTAAGATAGGTAGAAAGGGGGAGATGCTCGCCTGAAAACATATTGTCGAAGGTTCAACCGAAGATCGGGGCGAAGCTCACATCAACTCAACGGCCTTATCCGCGAAGAAGCCAAACACTAGAAGAAACACCGGACGCAATATTTAATACAAGGGCAGAAGATCGGCATGATGCATGTATGATGCATGGCATGGCAAGGTGCGATGCAATTAGGCAAGATTAAGCGGAACCGGGGTCCCGACAATTAGTTAGGTGGTTCATGTTATTTAGTTACCCCGCAATTTAAATGTTGTTTTAACAAGGCAAGATTATAGTACTGGTTCGCTACACAAGTTTAAATGAGGCCAATATAAGGCTAGATTTGCCCGCATATGAGCCCCATATTTAATTATTAGGTGAATCGGCATAAGGCCCCAAACCACACAATGCATGCGAGTATGACAATTCAATATGCAACAAGTTGTTATTATGTTATAAAATAGGGTTCGAGGAAAAGGGTCACACATAGAGGGGTCTCGACGATCTTGGGGTTTCCGGGGTTCGGGGTCGGGGTCCAGGGTTCGACGGGTTCGTTCTCAGCGGGATCGTTCTTTCGTTCTCGGTAACGGGGCAGATCTTGCGTTCCGGGAAGATGTACTTGGCGGTCTCCGGCTCCACCCAGGTCGGGGCCGATCTTGTCGTCGCGAAGGTCTTGTCGGGCCGGCGTATCGGGTCGGTCTTGGCATCCGGGAAGCGGTACTTGTCACACCTGTGATCTTCGGGTGTTATGGCGACGATCTTGTCGTTTCGATGTCGGGGTCTCGAAAAACGGAGTGAAGCACTTGGCGTTCCTTAGCGATCTTGGCGTCCATGGGTCTAGTTCGGTCTCCGGGGTCCTGCGGGAGAGCTTGGCGTTCTGCGGTCTTCGGCTTCGCGTGGCCGAACTTGTGGATCCGAGATGGAGGCCTCAGCGTTCCGTGTCGTCGACCATCGGGTTCGAGGATCTTCAGCAGCACACATCCATACCTCCAACACGAGAGTTTGCCTTGAGGCCCGGTACCGAGAGGAGGACAGGGGCGTCGCATCAGCGCAGCGGACGGGCCGGAGGCGGACGGTGCGGGACCTGCCTCCGAGCGACGACGGCGGGCAGCAGGAGCGCCAGCGGGGCGACGGAGAGAGGCTCGACGGGCACGGCGATGGCGGGCCCGCCGGGGAGGCTGGGGCGCGGGCGTCTGGGCGCGCTCGACGGGGGCCTCGGAGCAGCGGCGGGATGCGCGGGGTCGGGGACGGCGACGGCGGCGCAGGACGTAGGGCGGCGAGCGGAGCGGGAGCCGGGGCGGGAAGACCGGAGGCGGCGCGCGGGGTCGCGTCGAGGTAGAGGTCGAGGCCGGCTCCGGGCGGGTCGAACGGCGCGGCTCCGGCGACGGGGACGGGCGGTGGAGCTCCGCGGGACGCGGTCGGGGCGAGGAGGAGGGACCCGGCGCGCGCTGGCGAGCGGGCTGGGCGCTGGGCGGCTGCGGCCTGAGCGCGACGGCGGGAGGCGGCCGGAGAGGCACGGGCCGGTGGCGGGTTGGCTCGGTGCGGGGAGGAGGCAGGCGGGGCCGGCGGCGACGCGGATCGGGGTCGCGCGGGAGCGGCGGAAGGATAGGACGGGGCGGCGGGGTGCGCGCGGGGTAGGTGGAGGCCGGAGGGCGTGCTGGAGGGCGGGGGCGTGGTCGGAGCAGCGGGGCCGGCGGGGTCTGGCCGCCACGGGCTCGCGCGCGGCGGAGGGGGACGGCCGGGCCGGGGCGGAGGGGAGCGTGAGGCGAGGGGAGGTGGGGCCGGCTCGCGAGCGGCGGCCCTGGGTGGCGGTGGTGAGCCTCAGGTGGTGGAGGCGCGCGCGGGAGGTGGCGCGCGGGGCGGGCGTCGCGCAGGCGACCGGAGAGGCTGGGAGGCGGGACGCTGGAGGAGAGGCCCGAGGGAGGTGGGGGGAACAGGGGCCGGGGGTGGTCGCGAGGAGGCGCGGGGGTTGGAGGAAGGTAGGAGAAGAACAGGGACGCGGCGAGGTGGGACGTGGGGCCCAGGGTGGGTCCCGCGGTGGGCCAGGGGCGCGCCAGGGGAGAGGGATCTGGGTGCGTGCGTGTGTTGACTCAGTGGGAGTGGGTGGGGCTGTGAGGGTGTGAGGGAGAGAGAGAAGAGAGAGGGGCTGATGTGGCACTGTGTGAGTGGTTGAGGGAGAGGGAGGAGGTGAGGTGGCAGGAGATGATTGGGTGAGGTGATGTGGAGGCTGGGTTGGGGTAGACTAGTTGGTGCACTAGGGTTTAGGAGTTGGACCAATCTGGTTTTTCTGGGGTGGTCGTTCGGGCTAAATCGGCCCGTTCGACTGCCCCGCTAAAATAAATCAAATATTTTATTATATATAAACGGGACTTTTGCAAACCGATGCTAGACAAAATAACTAATCCGGACAAGCCCGGGTTTTGGGGTTTTGAATAAAGACGGGGCGTTTAATATAGAAAAACAAAATTAGGGTTTTTAGCAAAATGGTCTCAAACGAATAGATGCATGCTGATGTTATGATGATGCGCAGAGACAAACCATGCGATAATGATGATGCAATGCACAAATTCAACGCGATTTTTCTAGTAGTGGTTTTGCGGGATGCCACACTTTATGACTTTGATTGATGACTCCACTAGATACTGCTATGTTTATCTTCTGAAATCTAAAGATGAAGCTTTGAACTACTTCAAAATCTATAAAGCTGAAGCAGAAAACCAACTTGATCTTAAAATCAAGCGGCTAAGGTCGGATCGTGGTGGAGAGTACTTTTCAAATGAATTTGATTTATTCTGTGCGGAACATGGTATTATACATGAGAGGACGCCTCCCTACTCACCTCAGTCAAATGGGGTGGCCGAAAGGAAGAACCACACTCTAACTGATTTGGTTAACGCCATGTTAGATACATCAGGTCTTTCCAAGGAATGGTGGGGGGAGGCGCTAATGACTGCGTGTCATGTCCTAAACCGTGTTCCTGTAAAGGATAAAACCATGACTCTATTTGAGGAATGGGAAAAGAAAAGGCTTAAACTCTCTTACTTACGAACTTGGGGTTGTTTGGCGAAAGTCAATATTCCAATACCCAAAAAGCGAAAGCTTGGACCAAAAACCGTTGATTGTGTTTTTCTGGGATATTCTTTTCATAGCATTGGCTATAGATTTTTGATAGTAAAATCTGAGGTATCCGACATGCATGTTGGTACAATTATGGAGTCGAATGATGCGACTTTCTTTGAGGACATCTTTCCTATGAAAGGTATGTCTAGCTCATCAAATCAGGAGATGACTAGTTCATCTAGTCAGGAATTTTATATAATTCCTGAACCCACTATGCCGATAGAACACTCTGATGATCCTGTGGAGGATGACAATGAAGCTCCCAAAAGGAGCAAGAGACAAAGGACTACAAGGTCATTTGGTGATGATTTCATTGTGTATCTTGTGGATGATACTCCCACTTCTATTTCAAAAGCCTATGCATCTCAAGATGCTGACTACTGGAAGGAAGCTGTCCGAAGCGAGATGGACTCCATCTTAGCTAATGGTACTTGGGAAATCACTGATCGTCCTTATGGGTGCAAACCTGTAGGATGTAAGTGGGTGTTCAAAAAAAAGCTTAGACCTGATGGTACTATTGAAAAGTACAAGGCACGTCTTGTGGCTAAGGGTTATACCCAAAAGGAAGGTGAAGACTTCTTCGATACCTACTCACCTGTAGCCAGATTGACCACTATTCGAGTACTACTTTCCTTGGCTTCCTCACATGGTGTTCTCGTTCATAAAATGGACGTTAAGACAACTTTTCTAAATGGAGAGCTAGATGAGGAAATTTTTATGGAGCAGCCTGACGGATTTGTGGTAGATGGTCAACAAGGAAATGTGTGTAAGTTAGTGAAGTCTTTATACGGTCTTAAGCAAGCTCCTAAGCAGTGGCACGAGAAGTTTGAAAGAACTTTAACTGCTGAAGGCTTTGTTGTAAACGAAGCTGACAAATGTGTGTACTATCACCATGGTGGGGGCGGGGGAGTTATTATGTGTCTCTACGTTGATGACATATTGATATTCGGGACCAACCTCGCTGTTATCGAGGAGGTCAAAGAGTTCCTATCTCGCTGCTTTGAGATGAAGGACTTGGGAGTGGCTAATGTAATCTTAAACATCAAGCTACTAAAGGATGACAATGGTGGGATTACATTGCTTCAGTCTCACTATGTGGAAAAGATATTGAGTCGCTTCGGGTATAGCGACTGCAATTCTTCTCCAATGCCTTATGATCCGAGTGTGCTACTTCGAAAGAATCAAAGGAATGCTAAAGATCAATTGAGATATTCTCAAATCATAGGCTCGCTCATGTATTTAGCCAGCGCTACTAGACCTGACATCCCCTTTGTTGTAAGCAAACTGAGTCGATTTGTGTCAAATCATGGAGATGATCATTGGCATGCTCTTGAAAGAGTTTTGCGCTATTTGAAAGGCACTGCGAGTTATGGTATTCACTATACTGGGTATCCTCGGGTACTTGAGGCTTATAGTGATTCAAACTGTATATCTGATGCTGATGAGATTAAGGCCACAAGTGGTTATTTGTTTACACTTGGTGGTGGCGCTGTTTCCTGGAAGTCTTGCAAGCAGACCATCTTAACGAGGTCAACAATGGAAGCAGAACTTACAGCATTAGACACAGCCACTGTTGAAGCAGAGTGGCTTTATGAGCTCTTTATGGACTTACCTGTGGTTGAAAAACCAATACCCGCCATCCCGAAGAACTGTGATAATCAAACTATGATCATCAAAGTAAACAGTTCTAAGGATAATATGAAGTCATGAAGGCATGTGAAGAGGAGATTGAAATCTGTCAGGAAACTGAAAAACTGCGTTGGATTATATCCAAACATCTAAAAACCTGGCAGATCCCTTCACAAAGGGTTTATCACACAAAGTGATAGATAATGCATCGAGGGAGATGGGTTTTAGACCCACGCTATGAGTTGATCCCAGTGGCAACCCACTCTATGTGATCGGAGATCCCGTGAATTAGAGCTGGGAGACAAGCTGTTGGTCAGCTGAGAGGAGAGTATTTCCATATTATATTTACATCTCCATAAAGATGCAATACTCTCTTAATCTGCATGGCAGGTTGATATTTATATTAATGTGTTCCAAGTGGCTTTTTATAAGCGGAGATGTTGTCCTGCAGAACATCTCTTGAGGAACACACCTATATGAGTCTGACTGTCAAACGTCGCAGTCCGTGAGAGTTGGGTGCTCTCTAATAAACTCATGAAAGGCCCTGGAGTATGACGCATAAGCTCCAAACCGCGGGGAAGCCGACGGTAGCCCTGTACCGGTCTAGATTTTGTGTGAAACTAGCGCGCAGAAAACTTGTAGTTCAAGGCATAGTCCACTATTCAAGTTGCTAGCTAGTGTAGCATGAAGTTTAACGTGGAAGCTCAACTTAACAGTCTCCACTACATACCGGTATATAAAACAATGTTCTGGAAGAAAAGTGTTGTGATGTGCCAATGAGACTTTGTGGGGGATTGTTGAAATTTGGTGTATATTGGCTTGTTGGCCCATTAGACAAATTCTGAAATTCTCTTTGGCCCACTTGTATATGGCAGCATATGGCTGTGCTAGTGGTGCTAAAGTTTAGTCCCACGTTGCTAGTTGAAGGGGAGTTGGACCACCTTATATAGTAGAGTGTTGCACCACTCACTAAGGTGTGACAAGAAGAGTAGCCCTCACGCACTCCTCCTCCGACGCCGTCCGCCTCGCCTCGCCACACCACGCCTCGTCACGACGCGCGCGCGCCGCGGGCTGCGGGAATCACGCCACGCCTCGTCACGACGCGCGCGCGCCGCGGGTGGCTGTTACCGACTCGGACGTGGGCTGAGCCCACGATCCTCCTAACCTGCATTATATAAGCGTCCGGGCTAAACCTAATCGGTACCGTATCAATCCACACATGCGCCTATCTCCAGAACCTTGCGCCGCCGCTTTTGTCTTCCCCATCCCGACTTGCGGCATGCACCGTAGATCGGGACAGTAGGCCTTCGGAACCCCGCCTCTCGTGAACCTGTACGGGTGAGGGGCGATCAGGTTTTTGGGGAGCGCTCAAGCGCGACTACTGGCAACCATGACGTCGTCCGACGACGAGTTCCCGAACGACGACTTCTTCCCGGACGTCAGCGACCTCTTCGACAACCTCAACATGGGCGACGCTGCTGCGACCGCTGCGGCTGCTATTCAGCCTACACTGTACGTGATTCTCAATTGTCTTTTTCGGATTATGCTAGAGTTCTTTGTTCTAGCGTTTGGTGTAGATGTGATAGGTTTATCTTGTATAGATGTAATCTGTTCATCTACTTTATTGATCTGCATAATTGGTTTTAGTACCGTTTGTATGGTCATGTTTTATCAATTTATTATTCGGATTAAATCATATGGATTATTGCTTATATTTCCAACACTTCTTAGGGGCATGAGATGTTAGGCTGCTGTTGACCGGTGAGGCTACACGAAGTTTAGTCCCATCTCGCCTACGGGAGGAGGTCACACCCAGCTTATAAGGGAAAGATTTCTTCCTCCCTTCAGTCCGGGCTTTTGGGATGGAGTGGACTCTCTTCTTATTATTGGGCTGTGAGCGCATGAACGTCCAGAACGTAGGCTGAGTGTTGGGCTGGCCAAGTGGATGCTAACATAGCTCTTTTTATGGATCAAATTTGACTGAAATACACTTTTGTACACGCCAGTTCATGAAATTATTGAGTCCAACTCAGTGTGGAATTTACATCGAAACACATCTATATACTATATCATTTCAACTGAAGCTGTACATGTTGCGGTCCATGATTCATTTCAACTTTAGAGCTTTGACACTAAGAGCATCTCCACTCGCCTACCCAGGAGGACGATCTGGACGTTAAAATTATATCCGGACGCCGGAAATCGTCCTAGTCGCATATCGAGGGACCTCTTTTCGGCCGGATTTGGGCCAACTTTGGTCCGGACTACCCAGGCCGAACCCAGGATCCCGGGTACGTCCTGAGGACGCCGGACGAAGCGAATTCGGCGAGTGGACCAGCCTGTCAGCGACAGAAACCGACTCGCCGCCATCCTTTCCGCCGTTTTCCTTTTTCCACCCTCGCCGCTACACCCCTCCCGCCATTCTTCAGGCCTATAAAAGCCGTACATCTCGCCGTCTCTCTTCACAGTCCCTCACACCATCACAACTCCAGCGAACTTGGATATTCACACCTTTCTTCCTCCCCAACTTCGGTGAACTATGGCCGCGGGCCGACGAACGCTGTCGCCATGGGAAGTCCGGCTACGCAGCGAGGCGCGCTATACGGCGCCGTCGAACACTCGTCTTCCCGTAGGCTGGAAACTCAGCTCCGGCGGGATCCTCATTCCGTCGGTGCCGGACAGAGAGGACCTCGCCGGAGATATCCAGGCGGCTATCGCCGCCATGCAAGACCCAGAACTCGCCGAAGAGATCCAGGCCACTATCGCCGCCATGCAAGACCCGAATCTCCCTAAGGATCAGGGCAACCTGGTCTTCTGGAGGCAGTTTTTCGCCGACACACGCCTCGAGGAACTCGCCCGAAATGACGGACCGCCGGGATCGCCGCCGCCGCCGCGTAACAATGCGGCTTACCGCCGCCGCTGGTGGAGCATTTCAGGACGGACTCTCGCCGGAGTCATGGCGCACATCGAGGCCGGCAGCAACCTCCGCCTCGGCCTATAGTTGCGGCCTCTGGCGTCGACCACGGCGGCGGCCTTTTTTCTAGTTATGAAATCCGACGTACTATGTGCCCTTTGCCTACTTTAATGAAATTCCGCCTATATTCGCCCATATTTCGCCGAGTTTAACTGAATTTAGCTAAACTTGGGAACTCGGCCTGGGTACGCGAGTGGGAAACTAGGTATACCCAGGCCGAAAACGCGTTCGCACAACGAGTGGAGATGCTCTAAGGTAGATGGCAAACTTCTCCTGGTATCAAGTATCATTAATTTCAAAAATTAATATCTACTCCCTCCATTTCAAAATATAAGATATTTTAGTTGTGTGAAGCAAATGTATCTAGATTACTTTTAGTATATAGGTTCACTCAAGTTTGGAGTGAATCTACACACTAAAATAAGTCTAGATATTTTTTTTTCACAAACCTAAAACATTTTATATTTTGAAACGGAGGTAGTAGTCGTTTATTTATCAAATTCAAGAACATGCAAAAGGCTGCATATCTTTGGATTGAGATTGGAAGAAGGTTTAATTACAAGATTATTACATGACCTGAAAAGGCATCATCCGCTCCAGGAAGAACAATGTTTACTCCTCCGTAATACCCGCCTTAGCATTCGCCTGCCGTGTTTCTTTATTAAAATTTGTGGGCCAGATAACTCAACATTATTTTAAAAAATTGTATAACAGTCCTTGCTCTAGAATTCTCCGTATATATATGCTGCCTTCTTATTAATTAAATTAGCCATCTTTGGGTCATCTAATTTTAGACTGATCAGATTATATATATTCTAGCATTTGTTTAATGGAAATACTAAACCTAATAAAAGCAAGTGGATTTTTTTAGGGACCATGTTTAATCCGTAAAGTACTTCCTCCGTTTGGGATTATAAGTCCCGCGCGGATAACTAGGTTGTCAATTTGAACAACAAAATATAAATAATATAATATAAAAATTTATATCATTAAAAATTTTAGAGGTTATATTTTTTAATGGTATAACTTTTATGATATATAAGTTATATTTTGTTGGTTAAATAAGCAACCTAGGTATGCGCGTAGGACCTATAATCCCAAACAGAGAGAGTACATGCGTTTGTACGTGTGGAAGGTGTCATTAATTCCTCTCCGCTGGCCAAGGAGGCCGACTTGGGGGAGGACTCCCTCCTCCCAAGCCGCGCCCTCCCACTTATATAAGGAGGGGCATGGCGGTAGAAAATTTTTGTTTGCTTGTTTGTTTGCATGCGGTGGAATTTTTTTGTTTTCCATGCTACGAACCCCTACATGGTATCAGAGCCGTGTATATATGTAGATCTGTTGCACGAGTAGAACACAATGGTCCGGGCTAACCTTACATGACATCGTTCATGAGACTTGCTCCACGCTCAACATGCAACTTGTATTGCATAAGTGGCTTTGCGGGTGTCTGTCTCTCCCATCATAGTATAGATCCAATTTACAACAGGCACTTGATAGTTCAAACATCAACGTTGTGGTTCTTGTTCAAAAGTTAGATCGACACTTATTGAAAGCCCCAAACCACGTAAAATATGCAAAAAAAATTAGAGGCGTCTAACTTTGTTTTGCAGGGGTGTGCCGTGATGTGATATGGCCATGATTGTGATTATGTTTGATGTATGCAATGTCCCTTATTGTAAGTTGGCAACCGGCAGGAGCCATATGGTTGTCTTTAAATTCTGTTAAGACCCACGTGTCTATTCAAAGTAGTTGTAATAGTTGAAGCTGGTGGATGACAACCATGAAACAGCGCCATTGACCTTGACGCTATACCGGTGATGATGGAGATCATGTTCGTGCTTGAAGATGGAGATCGGAAGCACAAGAAGAAAGGCCATATCATATCATATCACATGTTATGATTTGCATGTGATGTTAATCCTTTATGCATCTTGTATTGCTTAGTTAACGACGGTAGCATTATAAGATGATCCCTCATGCACACAAAATTTTATGTTCCAAAGTGTTCATCCTTAGTAAGCACCGTTGCTAAAGCTCGTTGTTTCGAAGCACCACGTGATGATCGGGTGTGTTAGATTCTACGGGTGTATACAACATGAGCAAGCCAGATTTTCTCATGTGGAAGCTAAGGTTTGATCTTGACGAGCCTAGCATGTACAGACATGGTCTGGAACACGGATCACCGAAAGGTAAAGCATGAGTCATATAGTAGATATGATGAACATGTCGATTGTTCGCCTTTGAAGCTACATCAACTCTCGTGACGATCGGTTTTGTTGTGGTGGATTTGGTTCGTGTGATCACTAAAACAATGTGAGGGATATTGTTTTGAGTGGGAGTTCACCTAGATTAATTTAATTATTAATTAGAACTCAATTTGTCATAAACTTAGTCTAAACTATTGAAAATATGTTGTAGATCAATGGCGGCCCCTAACATCAATTTTAATGCGTTCCTAGAGAAAAAAAAGTTGAAAAACAATGGAAGCAACTTCGCGGATTGGTTCCGCAATTTGAGGATTGTCCTCAATGCTGGTAATTTGACCTATGTGCTGGATGCACCGCTGGGTGAACCACCTGCAGCTACTGCTACAGATGAAGTAAAGAATGTTTACCTCACTCGGAAGAATCAGTACTCCACAGTTCAGTGTGCTATCTTGTATGGTTTGGAATCGGAGCTTCAGAAAAGGTTTGAGAACCAAGACCCATATGATATTGTCCGTGAAATCAAAATTATTTTTGAGACTCATGCGGCAGTTGAGAGTTATGAGGCTCCTGAAAAGTTCTTTAACTGCAAGATGGAAGAGGGCAGCTCCGTCAGTGAGCATGTGCTTAAGATGTCTGGGCACGCAAACAAACTCCAAAGTTTGGGTATAGTGATTCCTAATGCTTTGGGGATTTACCGTGTCCTCCAATCAATGCCACCAAGTTACAAGAACTTTGTGATGAACGACAATATGCAAAACATGAACAAGACGTTGCCAGAACTCTTCTCCATGTTGAAATCTGCAGAAGTGGAGATCAAGAAAGAGCATCAAGTGTTGTTGGTCAACAAGACCACCAAATTCAAGAAAGGCAGGTCTAAGCAAAAGGGAAACTTCGAGAAGGGTGGTAAGAAAGTTACCGCACCAACGAAGAAGACCAAGGCTGAGCCAAAGCCTGATACTGAGTGCTTTTACTGCAAGGGAGAAGGTCACTGGAAGCGGAATTTCCCAAAGTACTTGGAGGATTTGAAGAACGGCAACATCAATAAGAAAGGTATATCCGATATACATGTTATTAATGTGTATCTCACTAGTACTCGTAGTAGTGCCCGGGTATTTGATACTGGTTCGGTTGCTCATATTTGTAACTCGAAACAGGTACTGCAGAATAAACGGAAGCTAGCGAAGAACAAGGTGATGATGCACGTTGGAAATGGATCAAAGGTTGATGTGATCGCAGTCGGCACGCTACCTCTTCATCTACCATCGGGATTAGTTGTATACTTAAATAATTGTTACTTGGTGCCTGTGTTGAGCATGAACATTATATCTGGATCATGTTTGTTGCGAGACGGTTACTTGTTTAAGTCCGAGAATAATGGTTATTTGATTTATATGAGTAATATGTTTTATGCACATGCACCTTTGATAGATGGTCTATTCTTATTGAATCTCGATAGTGGAAATACACATATTAATAACATTGAAGCTAAACGTTTGAAATTGAGCGATAACTCGACCTATATGTGGCATTGTCGTCTTGGTCATATTGGAGTGAAGCGTATGAAGAAACTCCATTCCGATGGACTTCTTGAATCACTTGATTTTGAATCACTTGAAAGATGCGAAGCATGTCTGATGGGTAAAATGACTAAGACTCCATTTTTTGGGATGATAGAGCGAGCTACGAACTTATTGGAAATCATACATACCGATGTGTGTGGCCCAATGAGTGTAGCATCGCGCGGTGGTTATCGTTATGTTCTTACCTTCACGGATGACTTGAGTAGATATGGGTATATCAATTTCATAAAACATAAGTCCGAAACTTTCGAGAAGTTTAAGGAATTTCAAAGTGAGGTAGAGAATCAACATAACAAGAAGATTAAATTTCTACGTCCTGATCGTGGAGGTGAATATCTAAGTTACGAGTTTGGCGAGCATTTAAAGAAATGCGGAATTCTTTCACAATTGACACCGCCGCACCACAGCGTAATGGTGTGTCCGAACGTCGTAATCGAACTCTCTTAGATATGGTTCGATCTATGATGTCACTTACAGATTTACTGCTATCATTTTGGGGTTATGCATTAGAAACAGCCGCGTTCACTTTAAATAGGGCACCATCTAAATCCGTTGAAACGACACCGTATGAATTATGGTTTGGGAAGAAACCTAAATTGTCGTTCCTTAAAGTTTGGGGTTGCGAAGCTTATGTAAAGAAGTTACAGCCAGACAAGCTTGAACCCAAAGCGGAAAAATGCGTCTTCATAGGATACCCGAAGGAAACTATTGGGTATACCTTCTATCATAGATCCGAAGGCAAAATCTTCGTTGCTAAGAATGGATCCTTTCTAAAGAAGGAATTTCTCACGAAAGAAGTGACTGGAAGGAAAGTAGAACTTGACGAGGTTGTTGAACCTTCTCTCGAACTTGTGAGTAGCGCACCACCGGAAGTAGTTCCTATGGAGCCTACACCAATAAGAGAGGAAGCTAATGATGATGATCATGAAACTTTGGTTGAAGTTGCTACAGAACCTCGCAGGTCAACGAGAACTCGTACCACTCCTGATTGGTATGATCCCGTTATGAATGTCATGTTGGTGGATAACACCGATGACCCTGCGACATATGAGGAAGCGATGATGAGCCTAGATTCCAATAAATGGCAAGATGCCATGAAATCTGAGATTGGATCCATGTACGAAAACCAAGTATAGACCTTGGTGGACTTATCGGATGGCCAGAAGGCTGTCGAGAACAAATGGATTTTCAAGAAGAAAACAGTTGCTGATGGTAATGTTACTGTCTATAAAGCTCGACTTGTCGCAAAAGGGTATCGACAAATTCAAGGAGTTGACTACGATGAGACTTTCTCACCAGTAGAAAAGCTAAAGTCTGTGAGGATTATGTTAGCAATCGCTGCATATTATGATTATGATATATGGCAGATGGATGTCAAAACGGCGTTCCTCCATGGAGACATTGATGAAGAGTTGTATATGATGCAACCCAAAGGTTTTGTCGATCCTAAAGATGCTAACAAGGTATGCAAACTTCAACGGTCCATATATGGATTGAAGCAAGCATCCCGAAGTTGGAATCAACGTTTTGATAAGGTAATCAAAAGTTTTGGTTTTATACAAACTTATGGAGAAGCTTGTATTTACAAGAAAGTGAGTGGGAGCTCTGTAGCATTCTTAATACTATATGTAGATGACATATTGTTGATTGGGAATGATGTAGACCTTCTTAATAGTGTCAAAGAATATTTGAATAATAGTTTTTCAATGAAATATCTTGGCGAAGCAGCTTACATATTAGGCATAAAGATTTATAGAGATAGATCGAGACGCCTAATATCATTGTCACAAAGTACATATTTGGACAAAGTTCTAAAGAGGTTTGGAATGGAAGATATCAATAAAGGGTTCTTGCCCATGTTGCCCAATACGATCTTGAGTAAAACTCAAAGTCCAGCAACGACAGAAGATAGATAAAGGATGAGTAAGACTCCCTACGCCTCAGCCATAGGATCTCTAATGTATGCCATGCTATGCACGAGACCCGACATTGCATATGTTGTTAGTTTGACTAGCAGATATCAAAGTGATCCAGGAGTGGATCATTGGACAGCGGTCAAAAACATCCTTAAGTACTTAAGAAGAACTAAGGATATGGTTCTTTCTTATGGAGGTGATGAACAGCTTGTTGTTAATGGTTACACCGATGCTAGTTGGAACACCGATCCGGATTATTCTAAATCTCAATCTGGATATGTATTTACTTTGAATGGTGCAGCAGTTAGCTGGAGGAGTGCAAAGCAAAGCATTGTGGCGAGATCTTCAACTGAATCGGAATACATAGCTGCTTCGGAGGCTTCACAAGAAGTGATATGGATGAAGGAGTTCATTACAGAGTTACGTGTGGTTCCAAGTGCGCTGGACCCAATGTCTATCTACTGTGATAACATGGGCGCCATAGCCAATGCACAAGAACCAAGGTCACACAAGAAGCTGAAGCACATCAAGCTACGTTTTCACGCTATTCGAGAACATGTCCAAGATGGTGACATAAAGATTTGCAAAGTACACACATATCTGAATGTGGCGGATCCGTTGACTAAACCTCTCCCGAGGGCAAAACATGACCAGCACCAAACCGCCATGGGTGTGCGGTATATTACCATGTAATCTAGATTAGTTGACTCTAGTGCAAGTGGGAGATTGTTGGAGATATGCCCTAGAGGCAATAATAAATGTAGTTATTATTATATCTTTGTGTTGATGATAAATGTTTACATTCATGCTACAATAGTATTAACCAGAAACATTAATACTTGTGTGATTTGTAAACTAAATTAGAGTCCCTAGTAAAGCCTCTTTATAATACTATCTTGTTGGTTAATAGATGATCATAGTTTATCGATCATGAACATTGAGATGTTGTTAACAACAAGATCATATCATTAGGATAATGGTATGATGGACATACTCCTATAGATAAGCGTAGCATAAAAGATCAAGTCATTTTAATAGTTCAATTGCTATAAGCTTTCTGATACATAGTAACCTAATTCCTTTGACCATGAGATCATGCTAATCACCATCACCAGAAGGATGCTTTTATGACATCAAACACCACACCGTAACTGGGTGGTTGTAAAGGTGGCATTGAGTGTTCAGAAAGTATGGGTTGAGGCACATGGATCAAGAGTGGGATTTTTCCATCCATATGACAGATAGATATATTATGGGCCCTCTCGGTGGAATGTCATCCAATTGGCTTGCAAGCATGTGACTGGATCACAAGGAATCACATACCACGGGAACGAGAAAAGAGTACTTATCAGTAACGAGGTTGAACTAGGTATGCAGAGATACCGACAACGAGTAAGAGAAATTGGTATCGTATGTAAGTGGTTCATTCAATCGCAAAATAATCGTAGAAATATGTGGGAGACATATGAATTTCCAGATTCCTCTATTGGTTATTGATCGGAGAAGTGTCTCGGTCATGTCCGCATAATTCACGAACCGTAGGGAGACACACTTAAGGATTCGATGTTGTTGAGTAGTTATGGAATGATGAGTAAGAGACCGAATGTTTTTCGGAGTCTCGGATGGGATCTTAGATATCACAAGGAGATCCGGAGTGGTCTGGAGAATAAGATTCATATAAGGAAAGTCCTGTTTCGGAGTTGGGGAATGATTCCGGTGTTTTCACTAGGAATATTCTAGAAGGGTCCTGAAGGTCTAACACTCCGGAGTGGAAGGGTACATGAATGTGGCATGACAATGTGGAATGGTTGCATCATGTACTAGGTCACATGGCTGTGCAAAATAAAGGGAGAAATCAAATCCTAGTTTGAAAGTCAAACGCCAATTTGAAAAAGTCAAACGACAAGTTTTCTTGGTGGAGGGAGAGTAGGAAACCTACTTGGGGAGGAGTTCCTCTCCCTCCACCCGCCGGCCAAGGAGGCCTACTTGGGGGAGGACTCCCTCCTCCCAAGCCGCGCCCTCCCACCTATATAAGGAGGGGCAGGGCTTCCCCTCTTCCCTACACCCAACACACCCAAAACCTTGGCCCAGCCGCCGGCCTCCTCCAAGTCGCCGCCGCCTCCTAGGGTTTCTCCAAGTCACCGACTTTGGGCTTCACCAAGCCCTAGACGCCAGCCAAGCTTTTCCCTTTGGTGCCTCTAAACCCTAGATCACCAAGGACTCTCTCATAGTCCACCATACTCGCTCCGGCTTAAGGCGAAGCCCTGCGAGATCTCCCCTCTACTTCCGGTACCACGCCGTCGTGCTGCCAGAATCGCGAGGAGAGTGCTACATCCTCCGCTGCCTGCTGGAACAAGGGAGAGGAAGGTCTTCCTCGAGTATCGAACGTGTGACCGACTGCGGAAGCGCTGCCGGAACGCAGCGCCGGAAGGATCGTCTACACGATCTTGAGATCGGCAAGAGTATGACTACATCACCCACAATAATCTGCTCTCGTTAACCGATTTGGAATCTTCGAGGGTGAGTTCCTCTATCGACTCGTTGCTACAATCTAGTAGATAGATATTGGCTTGTTTGGTTGCATGCGGTAGAATTTTTTTGTTTTCCATGCTACGAACCCCTACACTACTACTAATATATGTATAAGGCTTGAAAGTACTACTTATTGTATTGTTCTATAGAAGTAGGTTCTAGATTCTAGGAGTTTTATTTATATTCTACGCTTCAGCTTATCTTCGATAGATTCCGGTAAGGTCTTCGACTCCGTTGATCTCCCTCAGATATCTTCAACTCTTCAAGTAACTTATTTCCTGGGAACGCCATTGGTTTCTCCGAGATCTAGCAAGGGTTAAGAAGATACGTTGAGTACGAGCGTACTCAGCAAATTCACTAAAGAGGAGTGTTTGATGCACTATCTACAGCCACAGACCATAGGTCGTAGGCAATGCAAGTTTTCAAAAACATTTCTTCAAAGGTTGCTTTTATTCTGAAAAGCTATGTCCATCAGCCTTCACGGGTTCACTAGAACTTTCATGGAGTTCCTTTCCCGCAGCGTTCATATCTCCTTCCCGGAATAGGGAGTAACAAGTTATAGTTTTTACACTCTTCAGAGGTGCGTCACTTTACCCATGAGATAACTTAGCTTTGTTGCACATCCGAGTTATAGGCTCGTTCACACCTCCTTGGTATGAGGCCCAGACTAAGATCCAAGCCAATCACTGTCCTTCTCCGCGACCCCGCATACACCACAATTGTTGGATTCCCAAACTTAAGGTACACTTTTCCCCGTATAAAACGGCTATACCTTAGTTGGATACACACAACAACCATTAACACTAGAAATCTGTCTTTTGTAAGCCCAGATCCATGGTAGACTTCCCCCGTATAAAACGGCTATACCCATGATCTGCAACTTACAAATTCCCAGAACAGTGTCCAATGCATGCGAAAGGGAGCTGATCCAGCTGACTTCTCCGTCCCATTCCAAACCTCATGGTTAACGCGTAATATACGGCGCAAGAATCACTGGCGACATTGGTTGTTAAGTCCTAGATAATATGTTCCTTTACCACTGAAACTTCCATAGAAGGTTATTACCTCATGGTAAATAACCTATAATCATATTATTATGAAAATAGTGTTTTCTGACCTTTTTGAAATGCAGGTGATGACAACACTAGATTTGCAAAATACTTTACATAAAATTATCAAAGGACATGAGAAAGTGTGAACTTGCCTTTTGTGATTGCAAGATTATGCACTCATGGTCTTTGAGATGATATAAGATCCAATATCTGAAATCAGCATCATTGGTCCGGTAAGGACTAATGTTTAAAGAAGCAAGATGCCATTATGCATAAGTAATGCTATGCAATTTTATAATTTCCAAAATGAAACCCTTAGTATTTTGAATAAATTGATTTTAGGTACCTTCTTTAAGATTGGGTTTATCTTTAAGTTTATTTCATAAGCAATGACATTGATAAGGAACCTAAGTGTTAACAATCCAAAATATACAAGTACGGGTAGAGTAATGTGATTTGGATTAATTGTTATCTGGTGACTAGGATAAAAGTCCTTGGGTTGAGTTCTTAAGAGCTGAAGGAACTATTATAGACTTGTTTGTGTGAAGTGGCAAAAAGAATAACATTTGAAGAAACTAGTATTTAGTTAAGGTTAATTTGTCTAAAGGGTTATTAAGTTTTACATTAGGGTCTGTGAGGGTTACACATGATGTTGAGTTATCATATTTCAATTAATGATACAAGTGACTAAAGTAAACCTTAAAACATGAATAAACTTCAAATGAGATGTTTATAATTGTTTAGACCAAAGTTAACTATAAAAATAAGTGAATTTTAAGATATAATAAGTTTTAGAATATCATCTAGTTTTAGGGTTTTGGCAAATCTCATTATGGATGATCCCTTTTAATTTAAGTGAAAGATGAGTTTACAACATGCATCTTATTCATGGGAGCATAAATAGATGATCTTATAAATTTGTTAGGGTTTAGAATCATTTTAAGAGTGATTAAGAGATGGAGATTATTCACCATCATATACATGAGTGATATATAATATTTACTTAAAAAGAGTTTAATTTGAATTTAAGACTTAAAAACATTTAAAGGCTAATAGTTATATTTAAGTTTTATTTTGATTACGGATTTAGTCTTAGTAATTAAAATTTAAAGGTTTTAGTGTTTATAAGAAAATGGGATTATTTCTTACTTAAGAAATAATTTTAAGAATTAACAAAGTGGTTATTTCATTTGAGTAAAATAAGTAATGAATTTTATTTATATTAGGTTATTAAAATGTTTTTAAATAATATACATAGTATTTTTCTAGTGAAATATACTTATTAAAGATCTTAAAAATGAATTTTATTTATTTTTAAGTATTACCTTTATTTTTATAAAATTCTTTAAAGAATTAAGTGTATTTAAATATTTGCTTTATATTTTATTTGTAAAACTCTAAGTTAGAATTTTTTATAAAATAGTAGAGTTATTTTTATACACAAAAATGATTTTTATTTATTTTTAGGAGTTTTTATTATTTTATGAAATTTTACTCAAAATTTAATGATTTTAAAATTCATGTGTTGTATATTTATTTTAAATAAATAAAGTTATATTTTTATTAGATAGATCTTATTGCTATGAACATTTTGATATATTATATGTACTTTTAGGATTTTTTTATAATTTTCTATAGCTAAATAATGTTTAGAGGTTATTTTGATAATTCATTTATTTTATTTTCACTTTATTTCTTTATCTTAAACAACTTGGGCTGTTTGGTTGGGCATATAGGCTGGCCTGGCCCATCTAGGTTGGCCCAGTTTGGGATCTGGCCCAACCAACTCACCCCTGGCCCTTCTCTCTTCCTTGTCTCACACATAGACACACCACGCACGCCCTTGACCTTGACTCCCCTCTCTGGTTCGTCTGCCTCACTCGCTCATGCCGCCGCCGCTCTAACCGGCCAACGCCGGCCAGGTTCGACACCGTCAGTTGCTGCCGTGTGCTGGCACTGTCTAGCTACTGCCCCCTCTTCCTTTCTCCTGGTCGATTCGATTCAATCGCGGCCTCACGCGCATCTGGCCGAAACCCTAATTCCACCCTGGTGGTGCTGCTATTTGGCTACGACACTCGTTGCGCTGCAGATGTTGCTAGGACGGCTTGGCGCGGTGCAGGTGCTTCGGTGCCCATCGTGTCGCCGTGCTGCTACACCCGTGGCCTAGGTAGGTGTTCCTACTACCCCTCTCTTCTCTGTGACCAGCCTTCGTGCTGATGGTTTTGGTTGATCTTGAGTTGATTGCTAAGTGGTTTTATTCAATTTTTTTTACTGGTCAAGGTTGAATTCCTGAAACTCCTGGTTTATTTGTACAGACTAAGTAGATTTTTTTATGTTGTTGGGGTATTGATCAGATGCCAGTATAGGATGTTTGCATGATCAGGTCAGAATTAGTCTAACTAATTTCCTATTAATTCTATGCTGACATAGGGATGTCAATGTAGATGATGGTACTATCTGAATTTAGTTAGATGGTGAAATTTTTATAGTGATAACAGTCCATTGACCATTTGATTTCTGGCAATACTAAAGATAAGATATGTTGCTATTCTTTTGTTGGAATTATGCCCTAGAGGCAATAATAAAGATGTTATTATTATAATTCTTGTTCATGATAATGTTTATATTCCATGCTAGAATTGTATTAAGCGGAAACTTTAATACTTGTGTGGTTTGTGAACAACACCGTGTCCCTAGTACATCTTTATGGACTAGCTCATTGATTAATGATGGTTAAGGTTTCCTAACCATGGACATGAGTTGTCTATTAATAATGAGATCATATCATTGGGAGAATGATGTGATGGACGGACCCAAACTAAGCGAAGCAATTAGATCGTGTCATCGTGTTCATCTTTACGAAGCTTTTCTTATGTCAAATATTGTATTCCTTAGACCATGAGATAATACAACTCCCTGGTATCGGAAGAAAGCTTTGAGGTCATCAAACGTCATCCTATGAGAGGGTGATCATAAAGGTGTCTCTCAGGTGATCGGAAAGTACCTGTTGGGTTGTATGTATCGAGATGGGATTTGTCCCTCCCAAGTCGGAGAGATATACTTCGGGCCCACTCGGTAATCGATATCAACACCGCTTGCAAGCATGTGGTTAAGGAGTTAATCACAAAGTGATATCGGATTACGAAACGAGTAAAGTACTTGCTGTGAACGAGATTGAACTAGGTATGACGGTACCGACGATCAAATCTCGGGAAAGTAAAATATCGTGAGACGAAGGGAATATATATATGGGATTGATTGAATCCTGGCATCGTGGTTCATCCAATATGATCATCGATGAATGTGTGGGAGTCAATATGGGTTTCCAGACCCCGCTGTTGATTATTGATAGAAGATCACGTCTGCATATTCTCGAACCCGAAGGGTCACACACTTAACGTGTCTCGACGCTAGGATAGATTGGATAATTGGTTTATGTGTTTTTGTTCGGAGTCTCGGATGGGATCCGATACATCACGAGAGGTTCCGGAGAATAAGATTCATATAAGGCAGTGCAGTTTTTGGAGTTCGGAATTGTTCCGGGTTAATCGGTATTGTACCGGAAGCTTCTAGAACCTTCCGGAAGGGGGCCAACGTGGTCCCACCTGTCGGGAGGGGGCATGGGCCTATGAGGGAGTGCCCTGGCCGCATTGGGCCAGGGGCACAAGGCCCCATAGGGCCCAACCGGCCAAACAAGGGATAAACCCTAATTGGAGCTTCTAGAAGGGGGGGGTTTCCTTGCCCCCACTCCTCCCTCCTTGGCCGCCGGCCTTGGGCTTGGGGGAGGGGTTAGGGCTGGCGCCCACCCCTCTATATATAGATGGCTGGGGCGCACCAGCCCCCCACACCTTCCCCTCAAGCCTAATCGCCCTGCTGCCCTCCTCTCTCTCTCCCTCCCGACTGCGTGTAG
Source organism: Avena atlantica (assembly GCA_910589765.1). Taxonomy (NCBI): domain Eukaryota; kingdom Viridiplantae; phylum Streptophyta; class Magnoliopsida; order Poales; family Poaceae; genus Avena; species Avena atlantica. Next base: position 247,253,915 of record OU342736.1, read on the forward strand.
GCGAAGCCCTGCTGCAGAAACTCTCCACCACTTGCAGTGCGCCGTTGTGTTGTAGATCCAATCCATATCTCCACCATACTTGCTGGACCGAGGAAGGAGGAGACGTCGAGGTGTTGCACGTGTGCATCTCACGGAGGCATCGCCACTTGCGGTGCTAGATCGGATCGGATCGCGAGGAGGAGAAGCGAGTACGACTACATCACACACGTTCCGACGAATGTTCCGCTGTGCGAATCTTCAAGGGTATAAAGAACTAATCCAATCTCTCTCGTTGTTTGCATCTCCTAGATTAGATCTTGGCTTCCCTCTGTTCGCATCCGTAGAAAATTTTGATTTACTATGCCGCGAAACCCTTCAGTGGTATCAGAGCTAGATCTATGCGTAGATGTGTTTCACGAGTAGAACGCAACATGGTTGTTGCGTGCGTTGATGTTTTCTGTTGCAAGCCTCTTGTTTGTGTTCTTCTTATGACGCGGGATAGTGAGATTGAAGCGGTCCAGGCCAACCTTACGCGACGTCGTTCGCGAGACCGGTCCGCACTTGACGTGTGGCTTGTTCCACACATGCGGCTGGTGGATGCCAGTTTCTCTCACTATAGTTGTCATGGGATTAACACCGGAGTTTGGCAACCATAATATCACCGTTGTGGCTTTCCATAGGTAAGAATAGTTCTTAGCATGCTACTCCCATAAGCCACGTAAAACATGCAACAACAAAGTAGAGGCGTCTAACTTGTTTTTGCAGGGAGTGTTTTCTGTGATATGGTATGGCCCAAGATGTGATGTGTATAATGTATGCGATGATCATGTTTTTGTAATGTTTCACGACTTGCATGTCGATGAGTACACAACCGGCAGGAGTCATATGGTTGTCTTTATAATTGTGTATGACCTGTGTGTCAACTTCTTATACGCCATGTAATAGTTTTCACTTTATCGCTAAGTAGTTAGCAATAGTAGTAGTTGCTATTCGTGGTGGAGGCAATCATGGTGGAGTGATGGAGATCATGACGGCACGCACAAGATGGAGATCATTGCGTGAAGATTGGCTATACCATGTCACATAAAGTTATATGCATGTGATGTTTATCCCTTTTATGTATCTTATTATGCTGATCGCGACGGTAGCATTATAAGATGATTCCTCACTTAAAGTTACAGGAAATGTTTGCAAGTATGCACCGTTGCGAAAGTTCGTCGTGTCCAAGCATCACGTGATGATCGGGTGCTATAGACTCTACCTTCACATACAACGGGTGCAAGCCAGTTTTGCACATGCGAAAATACTTGGGTCTAACTTGACGAGCCTAGCATGTACATACATGGCCTCGGAACACATGAACCGAAAGGTTAAGCATGAGTCATATGAATGATATGATCAACACTTTGTTGTCCACCATTGAAACCACATCTCTTCTTGTGAAGATCGTATTAGGTGTGGTGAATTTGGATCGTGTTCACTAAACAACTTGAGGGATGTTGAATTTAGTGGGAGTTCATCTAGTAATTGGATTAAAAGTTGAACTAGTTATCATGAACATAGTCTAATTTGTACTTGCAAACATTGTAGATCAAATGGCTAAGTCCAACTTCAACTTCAACGTTATCAAAGCTTAAAAACAATGGGTCTAACTTCACCAACTAGTTCCGCAATCTGAGAATCATTCTCTCTGGCGGTCAAAAGGACTATGTCCTTGAGAATGCGTTAGGTGACGCCCCTGCTGCTACTGCGCCGGCTGATGAGAAAGCTGTCTATCAGTCGCGCAAAGATGATTATGGTGTGATTAAGAGCACCATGTTGTTTGCTATGGAATCGGACCTTCAAAACCGTTTTGAAGACTATCCCGGGCCCTTTGAGATTCTCGAGGAGCTAAAAACCATGTTTCAGACTCAGGCCCGTTCTGAGAGATATGAGATCTCTGAGAAGTTCTTTAACTGCAAGATGGAGGAAGGGAGTTCCGTTAGTGAGCACGCCATTAAGATGTCGGGCTACACTCAACGCCTTGAGCAACTGGACTGCAAGATTCCAGAGGAGCTCAAGATTGACAGGGTTCTGCAATCACTCCCTCCCAGCTACAAAAGTTTTGTAGTGACTCATAATCAGATTGGTTCCACTGATACGATCATCGAGCTCTTCGCAAATCTGAAGGCTGCGGAGGTGGACATCAAAAAGTATAATCATGTGTTGATGGTCAACAAGCTCCCCACCTTCAAGAAAGGTAAGGGTGCAAAGAATCCCTTCAAGAAAGGCGGCGGCAAGCGCGTTGCCCCTGCTGAGAAGAAGCTCAGGTCTGGTCCTAAGCCGGACACTGAGTGCTTCTATTGCAAGGACAAGGGTCACTGGAAGCGCAACTGTCCGAAGTACTTAGCGGACAAGAAGGCTGGCACCATCAAAGGTATATTTGATATACATGTTATTGATGTTTTCCTTACTAGCCCTTGTTGTAGTGCCTGGGTATTTGATACTGGTTCAGTTGCTAATATTTGTAACTCGAAACAGGAGCTACGGAATAGACGGCGGCTTGCGAGGGATGAGGTGACGATGCGCGTTGGCAACGGATCAAGAGTTGATGTGAGGGCCGTTGGCACGCTCTCCTTAGTTTTACCTTCGGGATTAGTTTTAAACCTCAATAAATGTTATTATGTGCCTGCGTTGAGCATGAACATTATTTCTGGATCTTGTTTATTGCAAGGCGTTTATTCATTTAAATCGGAGAATAATGGTTGTTCTATTTATATGAGTAACATCTTTTATGGTCATGCACCTATTGTGAATGGTTTATTTCTTCTAAATCTCGAAAGGGATGAAACACACATCCATAACATTGAGGCTAAGAGATGCAAAGTATATAGTGATAATACTACTTATTTGTGGCACTGTCGTCTAGGTCATATTGGTGTAAAGCGCATGAAGAAACTCCATTCTGATGGACTTTTGGAGTCTCTTGATTTTGAATCATTTGACACATGCGAACCATGCCTCATGGGCAAGATGATCAAAACCCCGTTCTCCGGTATGATGGAGCGGGCAACGGACTTGTTGGAAATCATACATACCGATGTATGCGGACCGATGAGTGTTTCGACGCGCGGTGGATATCGCTATTTTCTCACTTTTACCGATGACTTAAGTAGATATGGTTATATCTATTTAATGAAACATAAATTTGAAACATTTGAAAAGTTCAAAGAATTTCAGAATGAAGTGGAGAACCATCGTAACAGAAAGATTAAGTTTCTACGATCCGATCGTGGAGGTGAATATTTGAGTTATGATTTTCTCACGCATCTTAAAGCAAGCGGAATCGTTTCGCAACTCACGCCACCTGGAACACCACAGCGCAATGGTGTGTCTGAACGTCGGAATCGAACCCTATTAGATATGGTCCGATCGATGATGTCTCTTACTGATTTGCCGTTATCATTTTGGGGTTATGCATTAGAAACCGCTGCATTCACTTTAAATAGGGCACCATCTAAATCCGTTGAGACGACACCGTATGAACTGCGGTTTGGTGCTAAACCTAAGTTGTCGTTTCTTAAAGTTTGGGGATGCGAAGCTTACGTCAAGAAGTTGATACCGGACAAGCTCGAACCCAAAGCGGAGAAATGCGTCTTCATAGGATACCCTAAGGAAACTATTGGGTATACCTTCTATCACAGAACCGAAGGCAAAGTGTTTTTCGCAAAGAACGGTTCCTTTCTTGAGAAGGAGTTTCTCTCGAAAGAAGTGAGTGGGAGGAAAGTAGAGCTAGACGAGGTTGTTGAACCTTCTCTTGAATTAGAGAGTAGCGCAGCACCTGAAATTGTTCCAGTGTATCCTGCACCAACGATAGAGGAAGCTAATGACAAGGATCATGAAGCTTCGGACGATGCTGCTACTGAACGTCGCAGGTCGACAAGGTCGCGTGCCCCTCCTGAGTGGTACGGAAACCCTGTCTTGACAGTCTTGTTGGTAGAAGACAGTGAACCTACGAACTATGAGGAAGCGATGATGAGCCCAGACTCTGAGAAATGGCTAGAAGCCATGAAATCCGAATTGGGATCCATGAGTGAAAACCAATTATGGACTTTGGTGGACCCTCCTAGCGACCGAAAGGCCGTTGAGTGCAAATAGATCTTCAAGAAGAAAACGGACGCAGATGGTAATGTTACCGTCTATAAAGCACGGCTTGTCGCGAAAGGTTTTCGGCAAGTTCAAGGTATTGACTATGATGAGACTTTCTCTCCCGTAACGATGTTTAAGTCCATTCGGATTTTATTAGCAATTGCTGCGTTTCAAGATTATGAAATATGGCAGATGGATGTCAAGACTGCGTTCCTCAATGGCAACATTGATGAAGAGTTGTATATGATGCAACCCGAAGGTTTTGTCGATCCTAAGGATGCTGATAAAGTATGCAAACTTCAGCGTACCATTTATGGACTGAAGCAAGCATCTCGGAGTTGGAACCTTCGTTTTGATCAAGTGATCAAGAGCTTTGGATTTGTTCCAAATTGCTACGAAGCTTGTATCTACAAGAAAGTGAGTGGGAGCTCGGTGGCATTTCTGGTACTATATGTGGATGACATATTGATTATTGGAAATGACATTAACATGCTTAATGATGTGAAGAGTTATTTGAACAAGTGTTTTTCAATGAAAGACCTAGGTGAAGCTTCTTATATATTGGGCATCAAAATCTATAGAGATAGACAAAGACGCCTGATAGCTTTAAGCCAGAGTACATACCTAGACAAAGTTCTGAAAAGGTTCAGAATGGATAAGGCAAAGAAAGGTTCAGTGCCTATGTTGTCAGGTAAGATATTGAGCAAGGCTCAGTGTCCAGCTATGGTAAATGATAGGGAAGCTATGAGCAAAGTGCCTTATGCCTCAGCCATAGGTTCTATCATGTATGCCATGCTGTGTACTAGACCGGATGTGTCCAATACTCTTAGTTTGACGAGTAGATATCAAAGTGATCTAGGAGTGGAACACTGGACAGCCGTGAAGAACATCCTAAAGTACCTAAATAGGACTAAAGAAATGTTCTTAGTCTATGGGGTGATGAACAGCTCGTCGTAAAAGGTTACGTCGACGCTAGTTTTGACACCGACAAGGATGATTCTAAATCTCAGACAGGATACGTGTATATTTTTAATGGAGGAGCTGTGAGCTGGAGAAGTTGCAAGCAAAGCGTGATCGCGGGATCTACAGTAGAAGCGGAATACATGGCTGCTGCAGAAGCGTCAAGTGAAGGAGTTTGGATCAGGAACTTCATCACTGAGCTTGGCGTGGTTCCAAGTGCATTGGACCCACTGGAGATATTGTGTGACAACATTGGCGCCATAGCACTCGCTAAGGAACCAAGATATCATCCAAAGACCAAGCATATCAACCGCAAGTTTCATATAAACCGAGATTATATAGCAGATGGAGATCTGAAGATTAGCAAAGTACATACAGATCTGAATGTCGTAGATCCATTGACTAAACCTCTTCCACGTGTAAAACATGATCAGCACCTTAGTGCCATGGGTGTGAGATTGTTGCCAAATGTAAACTAGATTATTGACTCTAGTGCAAGTGGGAGACTGTTGGAATTATGCCCTAGAGGCAATAATAAAGATGTTATTATTATAATTCTTGTTCATGATAATGTTTATATTCCATGCTAGAATTGTATTAAGCGGAAACTTTAATACTTGTGTGGTTTGTGAACAACACCGTGTCCCTAGTACGCTTCTATGGACTAGCTCATTGATTAATGATGGTTAAGGTTTCCTAACCATGGACATGAGTTGTCTATTAATAATGAGATCATATTATTGGGAGAATGATGTGATGGACGGACCCAAACTAAGCGAAGCAATTAGATCGTGTCATCGTGTTCATCTTTGCGAAGCTTTTCTTATGTCAAATATTGTATTCCTTAGACCATGAGATAATACAACTCCCTGGTATCGGAAGAAAGCTTTGAGGTCATCAAACGTCATCCTATGAGGGGGTGATCATAAAGGTGTCTCTCAGGTGATCGGAAAGTACCTGTTGGGTTGTATGTATCGATATGGGATTTGTCCATCCCAAGTCGGAGAGATATACTTCGGGCCCACTCGGTAATCGATATCAACACCGCTTGCAAGCATGTGGTTAAGGAGTTAATCACAAAGTGATATCAGATTATGGAACGAGTAAAGTACTTGCTGTGAACGAGATTGAACTAGGTATGACGGTACCGACGATCAAATCTCGGGCAAGTAAAATATCGCGAGACGGAGGGAATATATATATGGGATTGATTGAATCTTGGCATCGTGGTTCATCCGATATGATCATCGTTGAATGTGTGGGAGTCAATATGGGTTTCCAGACCCCGCTGTTGATTATTGATAGAAGATCATGTCTGCATATTCTCGAACCCGAAGGGTCACACAATTAACGTGTCTCGACGCTAGGATAGATTGGATAATTAGTTTATGAGTTTTTTTCGGAGTCTCGGATGGGATCCGAGACATCACGAGAGGTTCCAGAATGGTCCGGAGAATAAGATTCATATAAGGCAGTGCAGTTTTTGGAGTTCGGAATTGTTCCGGGTTAATCGGAATTGTACAGGAAGCTTCTAGAACCTTCCGGAAGGGGGCCAACGTGGTCCCACCTGTCGGGAGGGGGCATGGGCCTATGAGGGAGTGCCCTGGCCGCATTGGGCCAGGGGCACAAGGCCCCATAGGGCCCAGCCGGCCAAACAAGGGATAAACCCTAATTGGAGCTTCTAGAAGGGGGGGTTCCTTGCCCCCCACTCCTCCCTCCTTGGCCGCCGGCCTTGGGCTTGGGGGAGGGGTTAGGGCTGGCGCCCACCCCTCTATATATAGAGGGCTGGGGCGCACCACCCCCCCACACACCTTCCCCTCAATCCTAGTCGCCCTGCTGCCCTCCTCTCTCTCTCCCTCCCGACTGCGTGTAGGCGAAGCCCTGCTGCAGAAACTCTCCACCACTTGCACCGCGCCGTCGCATTGTAGATCCAATCCATCTCTCCACCATACTTGCTGGACCGAGGAAGGAGGAGACTTCGAGGTGCTGCACGTGTGCATCTCACAGAGGCATCGCCACTTGCGGTGCTAGATCGGATCGGATCACGAGGAGGAGAAGCGAGTATGACTACATCACCCACGTTCCGACGAACGTTCCGCTGTGCGAATCTTCAAGGGTATAAAGAACTAATCCAATCTCTCTCGTTGTTTGCATCTCCTAGATTAGATCTTGGCTTCCCTCTGTTCGCATCCATAGAAATTTTTGATTTACTATGCCGCGAAACCCTTCATCTTTGTGCTAATTGGACAGTTTTTGGGGAATTTGCTATGGACTTCTTATATGATTTTGCATAGCTATAGTGATAACTATAGATGAAATTTGTATGGACAGAATAACTAGAACATGAACATAATGATTAATAACAGGGTTATGTGTATGTGAGTTCGAGTGATTTGACACATAGATTAATTGGTTTCTATGTTCCTAGGATTGGGCATGGACAGTTTCTCAGGTTTTATTTGTAAGTGGTCATGCTAGTTTCTCCTGATTATGAGATGAGCTATTTGTGTGTACTTGTACTAGTTGGTTTTGCTTGCTGTGCAATGAACTTGTCTTGGGGAAATGCACAAGGTTAATTGGTTTAGCATAGGTGCTTGAATATTGGTGGCTTGTAGTGTTGTTTGAGCTACTGCTGTTATGGAATAAGCCTTATGGGATTTGATATTGAACTTGAGTTATTCATGCTCCTAGTTGGGTGCTATGTATAAGCAGATTGCAGTAATTTGCCTTGAGATGTGAGATTGGTTGTAGTATGAGCCGCCTTGAATCAAAATATGAAGATGAGCAGTGTGCAACTGAATCTTTGATCCAGTTACCTTTGTTTTAAAATATAAAATGATTCTTATATTTTTTTTTTAAATATCTAAAAAATGATTTATTATCAAACTTGATGTAGGGCTGATGTTCTAGTTTAAAGACTAGATTGAGGGTTTGGTGGAAGTGAGTTTGGGATTGTGTCTGAAGTGCAATTCGAATTCTTTTGGATTTGTGCCCAGCAATCCTTCATGCTTGCTGGTTTGTGCAAAGATGATTTGTATGCTTTTATGGGTTTTGTATGAATGGTATAAGTGTGCTATAGCCCCTGTCCATGATGCAAAGTCTGAGGCTATAACTTTTTTGGGAACATAGCAGATACTAGATCTGCTACTATCTATCTGGCTGCACTTGGACATAATTATCCTTTCTATGGATAAATGATGGAAATATTTGAAGTGAGTTCTTGTCTATGATGCTAAGGCTGAGACTCCAATTTAAATACAAGAAAAGATATTATTGTTGCCTCAACTTTTGACTCACTGATGATCTAGACATGCCACTTGCATGCCAGTCTGAGAGAATCTTGCCATCCAATCCTCCTTGATGAAAATCTAGTTGAAGTGTAGATGGACCAAGTGGGTGTGTATTATTTCTCTACTACTCCCAGCTTTGTATGCATGATTTAAGAATATATGCTACATGATCTAATGTGTATTACAACTGATTATTACCTGTTGTTGGTGAGTGCTCTAGGGCTTGCTGGAGATCTGGGTCTATTACTATTGCTCCTTGATCTGCTACAGCTTGTGCTTGTAACCTTCCCCTCCTAACTCCAGCTCCTCTTGGCTACTGACAAGATTTTGCTTCTTGAACCCTGGATGGCTTTCCAAGCAACCAGGTGTTGGTGATTTTTGATGTGATGATCAGGTTTACTTGATCAGTTGTACTTCTCCACCTTTAGCTATTGCTTGCCCTTCCTAATATTGCTGATAGTTTCCTGGCCTTTGTCTACTAGTGTTGTAGAAACTGGTTCTTGGTGATGTGGATCTAGATAGATCAATAATGGTTGTGGTTGTTTATGTGTAGCTTGGGAGTTCTAGTGCTAAGAAATGAGCTGGGGGTGGAAGGAGTAGCTAGCAGCAGTGACTGCCACGGCTGGTTCCTTCTTATCCTCCCCTGGTGTGCTCCTGTGTTGACAGTAGATACTTGCATGTTGATGTGCAAGCTGCTTGCAAGTGGGACCTGCTGGTGTGGATGAGATCAAGTCAAAACTTGATATTTGTGGAATATTTATCTGATTACTTTAACTGTCATGGTGAAACTTGCCCCTTCCCAAGCCTATGATGTTGTACTGAGGCCCTCACTACATAAGAACATATGCTCAATTTGGTGAAACTTGCCCCTTACACATTAGCTCAATGATTAATTGAACATAGCATTTCTATGTCAAACCTGAGAGCAAAACACTAACTAATTAATCATTCTTTTATTTTATTTTTGTTATTTTTCTTTTTATTTTTGTTGTGTTTACAAGAAATGAAGATCAAGAAGAAGAAAAGAAGCTTAGTTAGGTTTTATTTTTTTAATCTTGTTGTAATTTCCTTTTTATTCACATGTGTAAGGATTTTGTATTATTATTGTGTTTGTAAATAATAAACTATTTATTTATTAATTCTTCCTTTGTAAAACCTAATTGTAAAGACAATGTCATATATAAAGAATTCTTTTATTTATCTATTGTAAAATAATACTATATACATATATATTTATATTAATAAAGAATCCTTTTTATATAATTTATGTAATCATTTTATTTCAAGTTATTAAATATTTCCAATTCCTATTTGTGAATTTTTTTAAATTCATTTGAATTTCATGTTTGAAATTCCAATACATGTTTGAACAAATTTTCCCCGAAACAAAGAATTCTACAAAGGTCATGTCGAAATCTATCGTACTTGCTCTGAAGTTTCCTTCAGTAAAAGAGAGATCCCGATCCCTATATAGGTCTTTTAGTTTTGCGCGAAAATTTCTCGGATTTTCTTATGCATGAATGCAATGCAGAAACCTGTGTCCTCTCTATTTTTAGGTGCTAATCCTAGGATGTTACAATTTATAAGCCATGCATGTTGTGCATTTATCTATGGTTGTGTTTGGATTGTTTATGTGTTGCAATTGTATCGTGTAGATTGTGACAAGTGCAACACTTGCTTGTGTGAGGATTGTTCCTTCGACCGCTGCAGCCAAGGCAAGTAGATGCTAATTTAATCATGATTATTGTCCTACTAATTTCAATGCATTATGGTCTATTTTGTAGTTGCATGTTATGGATTACTATCGCTATGCTATATCCTATTATGTGGTAGGGATCTCTTCTAGATGATCTACCTTTGGTAGATGTGCTTAGCCGTGCTATGATGAACGAGGGCTGGGTTACATCACTAAAAGTTGTTTCTAAAAGTGTTGGTTTGCAAAACTAAAAACAACTTAATCAATGAAACTCCTGGGTGTGATGGGATTGATAAATTTTGGTGGTATCATTACGGAAAGGAACCCAGGTATCAAGAGAAAATGATTGTCTTCTTTATTTGGTAGCTTAAGTGTACAACCATGTGCCAACAATGAAATAGGCGGTGGGTTGGACCTAGTAGGTTGTGTAACTCGAACCCGCGTATCCAGAGATGTAGAATTTTGGTAGGTTGGTACGGTGCATGTCGGGTTTGGGGAGCTACTTCCTGAACGGTCCCTTTTTGGACTTATCCCTATCATCACCCAATATGAGAGTGGTGGTACGAGCTGGGTTGGCCAAGTCACATGGGTAAAGTGTACTAACCCCTGCAGGGTGTATAATCTAATCGATTAGCCGTGTCCCCGGTTATGGACATCTTAGTTGCTTGATATTGAGTTCATGACTTGTTTCTCGCTCATTCAAATTTCCTAATTGCTTTAATGTTGATGGGTTAAATTATTTGGGATCTTTTCAAGAAAATCAAAAACTGATTATGAAAGTAGGACAAAGGTATTTGCAAATGCAAGCTAGCCACAACTCCACTTGCCAAATATGCATGTAGATGCTAGTATTATTGTCTCCTTTAATAGCTCTACTTGCCATATATTCCATGTATTGACCCTTCGGGGCTGCTACGTTTCATGTTGCGGGATATTCAGATTCTGAGTGATCGATAAGGTCGCGGTACTCCACTCGGCACTTGTTCACTTGTGGGCAATTTTAAGAATGGAGGAGTTATTTTATTTTTGTTGCTACTTGAATAAGATGAGCTAGCCTAGAGCTAAGCTTTATTGTAATAAATGTTACTCTAGATCCTTCATTATTTATGATACACGGATATTTTGCTATGTTATTCATCTTTATTCTATTGCGAGCCAATGAACTGATCCGGGGATTGACATGTCACATAGAAGCTATGGTCTTTTCAGACCCGTAGTTTTACAAGATGTTATTAGAGCTTGTGTGTCGACTGTAGGATCGTGACCTTGGTTTCGAATAGGAAGCCATATAATTACTAAAGCTTATATTAACTCTGTCTTTCCTCTTATGCCTTTCACTCTCGTAAATCTTTATCATTTGCTATTCTCATACTTTCCTATTTTAATTGATAGATGGGAGAAGTTGGGACTAAGTATGTTGGGATCGAGTCACCAAGGCCCTTCGCAAGACAGTTGGGACAGCTCTCACATTCATTGGGCTTGCCGCTTCCCATGTTTAAGGGAAGGAGGCTATATACCTATGGGTATGGCGAGGACTCCTGGGAGATCACCACTATCATCTTCAGAGACTTCGCCTTGCCAAACACTGTGCATCTGGTCTACACCAAGCGGTATTGCAACTGGGAGCTTGGAATAAACTTGGCCATGCATGAAGCCCTGTCATGCCAATGCCATCTTCATCGACACCTGCTGCCAAAAGACTCCCCTTATCGTGACTACGGAAGGTGTGATGAGAATGGGAACGTTGTGATCACCCCAGGCAACAGGAACAACATGCCGCCCCGTCGGAGGCACATGGAGGATATGGAGGTGGAGAATGGAGTCGTAGCTCAGAAGGTGATGCAGGCAAAGGAGATAGCTGATTTTGCCAACAACGGTCTAGTGGTTTAAGGACAGGAAATTGATACCTTACACGACGTTGTGAATGTTCTGGAGCAATCGCTTATTGGTTGGGATGAGACCATAGAATAGCTGAATGAAGTCGTCCAAGAGAAGGATGATACCATAACACAGCCGAATGGGACCGTCTAGGAGAAGGATCAGGCCATAGATGACTTGCAAGGGACTTTCCAAGAGAGGAACCAAGTGGTGACGGAAAGGGATCCGACCATTGTTGATATGGTAGCTCAAATCGCCTCTCTCCAAGCACAGTTGAATCCACCACCTCAAGATGACAACAATGGAGATGATGGCAATGATGATGACGGAGGGAACAATGATGATGATGATGATGATGAGGAGGAGGAGGAGGATGAATATGATGATGAGGATGGAGATAACGATGGTGGAGGAGATGAAGCAGTTGTTGTTGCAACAGAGGATGAGGAAGAAGAAGAGGATCCCGAAGAGGTAGATTTTGAGGTCTCAAGCGAGGATTCAGGAGAAGTGTATACGCCACCGCCATGGAAGGTTCATGGACTGAAGCGCCAACGCATAAATGCAAGGACCTACTGCAACCTCTTCATGAAGTAGTTAGATGGGCACCAATTAGTCTTCATTAGGATACATCTGAAGGGAATATGCCCTGAGAGGCAATAATAAAATGTTTATTATGTGTATTCCAAGTATATGATAGATGTTTATTTTGCATGCTATAATTGTATTAATACGAAAACGTTAATACATGTGTGTTTAATAAACAAACAGAAAGTTCCTAGTTATGCCTCTCTCATAAACTAGTTCGTTGATTAACAAGATGATCACAGTTTCCTGATCATAGACATTGGATGTTGTTAATAACGAGATCACAACATTAGTGTAATGGTGTGATGAACATTCATCCGAAGTATAGCATTACGATCAAAGTCATTGAGTTTATATTGCTATAAACAACTTACGAAGTAGTCCTAATCCTTAGACCATGAAATCATGCCAATCACTAACACCGGAAGAGTTTCTTGTTGACATCAAACATCACACCGTAACTGGGTGATTATAAAGATGGCTTCAAAGCTACTAAAGTGTTATGTTGAGAATCATGGATCAAGAGTGGAATTTGTTCATCCCGATGACGGATAGATATACTCTGGGCCCTCTCGGTGATATCACATTGGTTAGCTTGCAAGCAAGTGATTTGTGCATGTCAGTAACGAGATCAAACTAGGTATGGAGATACCGATGATCGAATCTCGGACATATAATATATCGTGAAACAAAGGGATTAAGATACAAGCGTAAAAGGTTCCGACGATCACATGAAAAGTCATCGTTGAATGTGTGGGAGTCAGTATGGATCTCCAGGTCCCGCTACTGATTATTGATCGGAGAAGGGTCTCGATCATGTCCGCATTATTCGTGAACCGTAGGGTGACACACTTAAGGGAAACTGACATCCATTTGGAGCAAATGTTTCATGCCAAAATAATAAACAAGCGCAGGAATTTATTTCACTAGATACCGAAACAGGTTTTCGGGTGAAATTGCATAAAAAGGTTATGCATGTGAAATGGAATTCTAGCAAGGGGTTATTTGTGAATGTTTGTCATTAAAGTAATTGACAAAATTCTGAATAAAATAAAAGAGTTTTATTTAATGAGAGTTTGCATTAAATTTGGTGGAAATTTAATGGGAATTTGAGTGGGTTTTTAAGTGGAGAAAATTGAAGGGCACCATTTTGTGAGTGGAGTGTCCACCCACATGAATGAGGGAGAAGTGGGGGCACCCTCCATGGCCGGCGGCCATGCCCCTTTGGTCTGCCCCCCTCCCCTATATAAGGAGCCCCTCCTCTCACTTCTCACTCACACCTCCTCGTGAAGGATCTCTCTCCCCCTCTAGAATTTATCCCCCATGGTCTCGGACTAGCGAGATACATGTCCCCGGTGGCTATTCGGAAAGAAAGGGTTGTGCTTCCGCTGCATCGCTGGAGCGAGGAGGCGGAGGTTGCTCGGTGTCTTGTACGTGTGTGCGAGCATGTATGCGCTGCTGTTTTGCGGCGCTAGGACTTCCTCTCGATATTGAGATCGGCAAGAGATCGTCTACATCAACCACGAGTTGAACTCGTTAAGCTTTGTCGGTCTTCAAGGGTATGTTCTCTACGGATATACATCCGCCCGTTGTTTGTATCTAGTAGGTAGATCTTGGTACATAGTTCCCATCATAGAAATTTTTTTGTTTTCTATGCTGCGAACCCTACAGTGGTATCAGAGCCGGATCTATGCGTAGATGCTTTACACGGGTAGTACACATATGAGTATGTGGGCGATGATGATCATGTTGTTGGTCCTTAGTTGTAATTTTGGATATTGGTGGCATAATGGGATGAAGCGGCCCGGACAAACTTTACATGTCCTCGCACATGAGACCTATTCCACGCTTGACATGCAACTAGTTTGCATAAGTGGCTAGCGGGTGTCTGTCTCTCCTACTATAGTCAATATCTATTTTGCAACGAGTTGTCAAAAATTTGGTTATCCTCGCTGTGGTTCATGTTCGTAGGTAAGAACGGTTCTATCTCGAAAGCCCTAAGCCACGTAAAACTTGCAATGGATAAATTAGAGGCGTCTAGTTTAGATTGTTGCTGGGCTAGTGTTATGATATGGTGATGTTGTAAGTAGAAGTATGAGATGATACTCTTACAACATACATAACGTGTAATCTCCATAGACCTTGGACTGACACATAAAGGTATGATAGTGGTCATACCACGGTGCACATGATAGAGATCATATGCGGGAACCATATCATTTCACTAATAAACATGTGATGTTTGATAGCATCTTATATTGCTTGTTTAGCGCTTTGTTAGCATAATAAGATGATCCCTCTTTTAAATATCAAGATAAGAATGTGTTCTTCCTTTAGTATGCACCGATTATGTTTTCGTCGCTCCAAGACATCACGTGATGATCGGGTGTTCTTGGATCCACGACCATATTTCGGGTGTAAAATAGTTACACACACGAATACTAAGGTTCTAACTTGGCGAGCCTAGCATGTACATACATGGCCTCGGAACACGGACCGAAAGGTTAAGCATGAGTCATATAGTAGATATGATGCCCATTAGATGCTCGCCTTTGAAGCTACACTGACTCACGTGATGATCGGACTTGGTGTAGTGGATTTGGTTCATGTAATCACCAAAAAGGGACGAGGGATGTCGTTTTTGAGTGGGAGTTCATTCGTAATATGGATTAGTTGAACTCAATCTATCATAAACTTAGTCTAAACTTTACAAATTCTGTTGTAGATGGCACCACCTGCTTTTAATTTCAATGTGTTCATGGATAAAGAGAAACTTGCAACAAACTATAGCAACTTCACCGAATGGGCCATGAATTTGAGGATTCTCCTCTCTGATGCACAAAAGCAATATGTGCTAGAAGCGCCGCTAGGCCCCCCACCTTTTGAGGATGCCCCTGACGAGGAGAAGAATGTCTATCAGACTCGTCAGGAGGACCACAACTTAGTTCATTGCGGCATATTGTATGGGCTAGCGCCAGAACTTCGAAAGCATTTTTGAAAACAACAATGCTTTTGATACAATGGGTGAGTTGAAAATGATTTTCGACACACATGCTGCTGTAGAGAGCTACAACGCTTCAGAAAAGTTCTTTAGCTCCATGATGGAAGAGCACAGCTCCGTTAGTGAGCATGTACTCAAGATGTCGGGTTACGCCGATAAGCTTGTGTCCTTGGGAATAACGATTCCCATTTACTAAGGCATCCATCGTGTTCTACAGTCTCTGCTACCTAGCTATAAGAGCTTCGTGATGAACTATAATATGCAAGGCATGAAGAAGTCTCTCCCCGAGCTTCTGTCAATGCTTAAAACTGCAGAAGTGGAGATCAAAAAGGAACATCAAGTGTTGATGATCAATAGGAACACTGGTTTCAAGAAAGACAAGAAGGGAAAACGGAAGGGAAGTAAGGGCGGCAAGCCGGTTGCCGTGCCTAAAAAGAAACCCGAGTTGGACCTAAGTCTGATACCGAGTGCTACTATTGTAAGGGGACTGGCCACTGAAAGCGCAATTGCCCCAAGTATTTGGCAGACAAGAAGGCCGGCAAGGCAAACAAAGGTATATATGATATACATGTTATTGATGTGTACTTGACTAGTGCTCGTAGTAGCACCTGGGTATTTGATACCGGTTCAGTTGCTAATATTTGTAACTCGAATCTGGGGTTGCGGAACAAGCGACCGCTAGCAAGGGGTGAGGTCAAGATGCGTGTCGGCAATGGATCAAGCGTTGATGTGATCGCCGTCAGAACGCTACCTCTCCACTTGCCGTCGAGATTAGTAATAAACTTGAATAATTGTTATCTGGTGCCTGCACTGAGCATGAACATTGTATCTGGATCGTGTTTAATGCGAAGTGGTTATTCATTTAAATCCAAGAACAATGGTTGTTCCATTTATATGAATGAAATCTTTTATGGTCATGCATCGATGATGAATGGTTTATTTCTATTATATCTAGATGATAATGTTACACATATTCATAATGTTGATGCTAAAAGGATTAAACTTAATAATGATATATCCGCATATATGTGGCACTGCCGTCTAGGTCATATTGGCGTTAAACGCATGAAGAAGCTCCATTCGGATGGACTTTTGGAATCACTTGATTTTGAATCATTTGATACATGTGAGCCATGCCTTATGGGCAAGATGACTAGAACACTGTTTTCCGGTTCAATGGAACGGGCGATAGCTTTATTGGAAATCATACATTCTAATGTATGTGGTCCAATGAGTGTGTCGGCGCGAGGTGGATATCGTTATTTTGTTACTTTCACGGATGATTTGAGTAGATACGGTTATATCTACTTGATGAAACACAAGTCTGAAACCTTTTAAAAGTTCAAGGAATTTCAGAATGAAGTGGAAAATCATCGTAATAGAAAGATCAAATTTCTACGGTCCGACCGTGGAGGTGAGTATCTAAGTTACGAGTTTAGCACTCACATGAAAGAGTGTGGAACTGTTTCACAACTCACACATGGCGGAACACCACAGCGAAATGGTGTGTCGGAACATCGTAATCGTACTTTATTATATATGATTCGATCTATGATGTCTCTGACGGACTTGCAGTTGTCATTTTGGGGCTATGCACTAGAAACTGCTGCATTCACTTTAAATCGGGCACCATCTCCGTTGAAAAGACACCGTATGAATTGTGGTTTGGAAACAAACCTAAGCTGTCATTTCTTAAAGTTTGGGGATGCGATGTTTATGTGAAGAAACTTCAACCGGATAAACTCGAACCCAAAGCGGAAAAATGCGTCTTCATAGGATACCCTAAGTAAACTATTGGGTATTCCTTCTATCACAGATCCGAGGGCAAGGTTTTTGTTGCCAAGAATGGATCCTTTCTAGAGAAAGAGTTTCTCGCGAAAGGTGTGAGTAGTCGGAAGGTAGAACTCGAAGAGGTTATTGAACCTTCTCTTCAAAGTATGGCGAGTAGCGCAGCGCTGGAAGTTGTTCCGGAGTTGGCTTCACTTGTTGAAGAGGGAACTAATGATAATGATCATGAAACTCCGAAAGAGAGTACTACCGAAGTTCGCAGGTCTAGCAGGACGCGTGCAGCTCCCGAGCTGTACGGAAATCCTGTCATGAATTTCATGGTTGATGAAAATGATGACCCCGCGACATATGAAGAAGCGATGATGAGCCCGGATTCCAACAAATAGTTAGAAGCCATGAAATACGATATGGAATCCATGTATGAAAATCAAGTTTGGAACTTGGTGGACTTACCTCACGACCGAAAGGCCGTGGAGAACAAATGGATTTTCAAAAGGAAAACTGATGCTGATGGTAATGTAACCATCTATAAAGCTCGACTTGTCGCAAAGGAGTTTCGACAAATTCAAGGAGTTGACTACGATGAGACATTCTCTCCTGTAGCGATGCTAAAATCAGTTAGGATTATGTTAGCAATTGCTGCATATTTCGATTATGAGATATGGCAGATGGATGTCAAAACCGCGTTTCTCAATGGTAATATTGAAGAAGAGTTGTATATGATACAACTAAAGGGTTTTGTCGATCCTAAGGATGCTAACAAGGTGTGAAAGCTTCAACGATCCATCTATGGATTGAAGCAAGCATCACGAAGTTGGAATCTCTGCTTTGATGAGGTGATCAAAGAGTTTGGATTTGTCCAAACTTATGGAGAAGCTTGTATTTACTAGAAAGTGAGTGGGAGCAATGTGGCATTTCTGATATTATATGTTGATGACATATTATTGATCGGAAATGATATAGATCTTTTAAACAGTGTTAAAAGTTATCTAAACAGCAAATTTTCAATGAAGGACCTAGGTGAAGCGTCATACATATTAGGCATAAAGATATATAGAGATAGATCTAGGCGCCTAATAGGGCTATCGCAAAGTACATACCTTGATAAGATTTTAAAGAAGTTTAAAATGGAAGATAGTAAGAAGGGGTTCTTACCTATGACACAAGGCATGACATTGCGTAAGACTCAAAGTCCGGCTACGGCGGAAGAAAGAGAGATAATGGACAAGGTCCCCTATGCTTCAGCAATAGGCTCTATAATGTACGCCATGCTATGTACAAGACCGGATGTGGCACATGCTATTAGTTTGACTAGTAGGTACCAATCGGATCCAGGTTCAGAACACTGGAAAGCGGTCAAGAATATCCTTAAGTACTTGCGAAGAACTAAGGATATGTTTCGTGTATACGAAGGTGAAGAAGAGCTCGTCGCTAAGTGTTATGTCGATGCTAGCTTTGACACCGATCCGGACGACTATAAGTCTCAATCCGGATACGTATTTCTCATGAATGGCGGAGAAGTTAGTTGGAGGAGCTCCAAACAACCTGTGGTGGCAGGATCAACAACGGAAGCCGAATATGTTGTTGCTTCAGAAGCGGCTCAGGAAGCGGTTTGGATGAAGGAGTTCATATCCGAACTAGGTGTGGTTGCAAACGCGTTGGACCCAATGGTGATCTATTGTGACAACAATGGTGCCATTGCCAATGCCAAAGAGCCAAGGTCTCCCAAGCATTCCAAGCATATTAAGCGCCGGTTTCACTCCATCCGCGAGCATGTCAAGGATGGAGATACAAAGATTTGTAAAGTACATACGGATCTTAATGTATCAGATCCGTTGACTAAAACTCTCCCTAGAGCAAAACATGATCTACACCAGAACTCCATGGGTGTTAGATACATCACTATGTAATTATATTATTGTCTCTAGTGCAAGTGGGAGACTGAAGGGAATATGCCCTGAGAGGCAATAATAAAATGTTTATTATGTGTATTCCAAGTATATGATAGATTTTTATTTTGCATGCTATAATTGTATTAATACGGAAACGTTAATACATGTGTGTTTAATAAACAAACAGAAAGTTCCTAGTTATGCCTCTCTCATAAACTAGTTCGTTGATTAACAAGATGATCACAGTTTCCTGATCATAGACATTGGATGTTGTTAATAACGAGATCACAACATTAGTGTAATGGTGTGGTGAACATTCATCCGAAATATAGCATTACGATCAAAGTCATTGAGTTTATATTGCTATAAACAGCTTACGAAGTAGTCCTAATCCTTAGACCATGAGATCATGCCAATCACTAACACCGGAAGAGTTTCTTGTTGACATCAAACGTCACACCGTAACTGGGTGATTATAAAGATGGCTTCAAAGCTACTAAAGTGTTATGTTGAGAATCATGGATCAAGAGTGGAATTTGTTCATCCCGATGACGGATAGATATACTTTGGGCCCTCTCGGTGATATCACATTGGTTAGCTTGCAAGCAAGTGATTTGATCACTAGAATGTTATATCAAGGGAACGAGAAAATAGTGCATGTCAGTAACGAGATCAAACTAGGTATGGAGATACCGATGATCAAATCTCGGACATGTAATATATCGTGAAACAAAGGGATTAAGATACAAGCGTAAAAGGTTCCGACGATCACAGGAAAAGTCATCGTTGAATGTGTGGGAGTCAGTATGGATCTCCAGGTCCCGCTACTGATTATTGATCGGAGAAGGGTCTCGATCATGTCCTCATTATTCGCGAACAGTAGGGTGACACACTTAAGGGACACTGACATCCAGTTGGAGCAAATGTTTCATGCCGAAAGAATAAACAAGCGTAGGAATTTATTTCACTAGATACCGAAACAGGTTTTCGGGTGAAATTGCATAAAGAGGTTATGCATGTGAAATGGAATTCTAGCAAGGGGTTATTTGTGAATGTTTGTCATTAAAGTAATTGACAAAATTCTGAATAAAATAAAATAGTTTTATTTAATGAGAGTTTGCATTAAATTTGGTGGAAATTTAATGGGAATTTGAGTGGGTTTTTGAGTGGAGAAAATTGAAGGGCCATTTTGTGAGGGGAGTTTCCACCCACATGAATGAGGGAGAGGTGGGGCACCCTCCATTGTCAGCGGCCATGCCCCTTTGGGCTGCCCCCCTCCCCTATATAAGGAGCCCCTCCTCTCACTTCTCACTCACACCTCCTCGTGAAGGATCTCTCTCCCCCTCTAGAATTTATCCCCCATGGTCTCGGACTAGCGAGATACATGTTCCCGGTGGTTATTCGGCAAGAAAGGGTTGTGCTTCCGCTGCATCGCTGGAGCGAGGAGGCGGAGGTTGCTCGGTGAATTGTACGTGTGTGCGAGCACGGATGCGCTGCTTTTTTGCGGCGCTAGGACTTCCTCTCGATCTTGAGATCGGCAAGAGATCGTCTACATCAACCATGAGTTGAACTCGTTAAGCTTTATCGATCTTCAAAGTTATGTTCTCTAGTAGATAGATCTTGGTAAATAGTTCCCATCGTAGGAAATTTTTTGTTTTCTATGCTGCAAACCCTACAACATCGTTAGTTTTTAAGGCCTCGATCAATATAAAACTTTGTTGCCGTTAGTTTAAAGTGTTTAGGATGTTCTATTGTGTACTCTAAAGTTTTAGGCATATTTGTGCAAATTTATAAATGAGTTATGGCAAAGTTTTGGTTGAAATTCGTGGTTTTCCTGCTGCAGATTTTTGCTGACCCTGCTGTACTGTACGATTTGTCATGTTTTTTTTGGTTACTGAGAAAAATATGAAAATAGGGTTTGGTTCGAAACTCTATGAACTATATACACAAAAATCAGCTAAATTTTCTGACAAGTTTAAGTCAGGCAGGAAAATCCGTGAACAATGCTGTACTGTTCTGGCAGATTTCTGTTTTATGCTTTTGTTGGCCTGTTTATGTTTGTAATTGTTGCCAACGCCTCTAAAACTATTTCAGTAGTTGTATACTTCTAGGATAACCCCTGGAACATTTCTTGATTGCTTGATTACTTTTTTGCTGATGTGATGCTTGCTCGTGATTGTCTGGGATTGTTTTGTTGTTGTTTGATCATAATGCATGGGTAGAATCTTGTTTTCATAATTAATTATTTCTAGGATTACCTATGCTGAACCGCGGATGCCTCCCCGCCGTCAACCCACTGAGATGGAGCAGCTGATGGCAGCTCAGGCACAGCTAGCCCAGGTGATGACCTAGTTCATGGCTGCCTAGAACAACAATAACAACAACAGGAACAACCAGCCCCAGGGTGATGCACTTGCAAGGTTTCTGAGGCTAAGGCCAGCAAAGTTCTCTACTGCAACTGAACCAATGGTTGCTCTCGACTGGTTGCATTCGGTGAACAAGGATCTTGTAACTGTTGGATGCACAGATGCTGAAAATGTGAGGTTTGCTACTCACCTACTAGAGGGACCAGCTGCTTCGTGGTGGGATACTTTCCAGATCACCCACCCGCTAGACACAGTTACCTGGGCCATGTTTGAGGAAGGTTTCAAGACCAACCATGTCTCTTCAGGAGTTCTGAGTCTGAAGAGGAAAGAGTTCTGCAACTTGCGCTAGACCAACAACACTGTGGCTGAATACATAGAGGATTTCAACAACCTGTCGCGTTAAGCCCCTGAGGATGTTTACACTGATGCCAAGAGGAGAGAGAGGTTTCTGGATGGCCTCAGTGATGAGATCTCTGCAACTGTCTGTGGTTTATTTCCCCACTTTCCAGGAGCTTATGGACAAGGCCAAAATTTTTGAGGGAAAGCACAAATAGGTGGAGAACCGCAAGAGAAATCACAATAACCACCACTCTGGCTCTCACCACAAGTCTCGCACTTCTTATGGTGGATACTCCAAACATGGAGAGAGTGACTATGGGTGCCATGGAATCCATGACCGCCACATCCATGGAAGCAATGGACATCGCCATGAGAGCCACAAGAGCAGCCACGACAGCCACAAGGGAGGACACACTCACCATTCTGGAGGACACAATGGACATAACCGCAATCGTGATCACAACTTTGTGAAGAAGGACCTGAGTGAGGTGACATGCTTCAAGTGCAACCAGAAAGGGAATTATGCAGACAACTGCCCAAAGAAGAAGGGACTGAAGCTAGGCACCAACCAGAAGGCCACAGTGAACCACATGAATGTGGAGGAGATCCCAAATGAGCTTGAGCTTGTGGCTGGTAAGTTTCCAATCAACACCCACCCTGCACTTATTCTTTTCGTTACTGGAGCATCGCATTCATTCATATCAAGGGAATTTGTGGATAAGTATAAGTTACCTATGGAGCCTCTAAAAGGGTCTATTAGAGTAAACTCACCTGGAGGGGAAATGATAGCTAGCGCGGGATGCCGCGACTTAACTGTGAGGATTGGAGCACACAATTTTATTGCACATCTGGTAATATTGGAGTCAGAAGGTTTAGATGTAATACTATGCATGGATTGGATGTCTATGCACGAGGGACACATAGATTGTGCATAGCGAGCGGTTTCGCTTAAAACCCCGGATGGTAAGAGAATTAGGTTCAAGTCGTCAGTACGACTGGGAAGGTGTAAGTTGAATTCTCTTAAGGGGGTTAGCATAGATACAGTCCTTGTAATAAGGGAGTACCCCGACGTGTTTCCGGAGGAGCTACCAGGGATGCCACCTGGCAGGGATGTGGAGTTTCTCATCGACCTGATGCTTGGAACAGGACCTATGTCAAAGAGGCCATACAAGATGGATGTAGATGAGCTGAAGGAATTAAAGAAACAACTCAGAGAGCATTTGGACAAAGGATTTATTCAGCCCATTTCGTCATCATGGGGTGCACCTGTACTGTTTCTGGAGAAGAAGGACAACATCAAGAGGTTAGTGGTGGACTATCGCTCGCTGAATGAAGTGACCATCAAGAACAAATACCCCCTGCCGAACATAAATGATTTTTTTGATCAATTGGAAGGAGCAAAGGTGTTTAGCAAAATTGATCCGAGATCAGGCTATTTCCAATTGAAGATCCGGGAGGAGGACATTCCCAAGACTGTTTTTACCACTAGGTATGGTTTACATGAGTATACGGTTATGTCTTTTGGACTAAGAAATGCTCCGACATATTTCATGACCATGATGAACAAGGTGTTTATGGAGTACTTGGAAAAGTTCGTGGTGGTGGTCATCGATGGCATACTAATATATTCCAAGGATGATGCTAAACATGAGAGACATCTGCGACTGATTATGGAGAAGCTGAGGGAACATAAGCTGTATGCCAAATTCAGCAAGTGTGAATTTTGGTTGAATACTATTGGATTTCTTGGACACATGGTGTCAGGAGAAGGAGTTGTTGTTGACCCAAGCAAAGTGACATCAGTTACTGAATGGGAAGCGCCCAAGAATGTGGGCGATATTCGGAGCTTTTTAGGACTTGCTGGATACTATAGGAGGTTCATAGAGAATTTTTCCAAGATCGCGAAGCCAATGACGGAACTACTGAAGAAGGAGAAGAAGTTTGAGTGGACAGAGGTGTGTGAAGCTAGCTTTCAGGAATTGAAGCGTCGCCTAGTGATTGCACCTGTTCTGTGTTTACCTGATCTTCAGAAAGATTTCCAAGTGTACTATGATGCATCTCGACAGGGACTTGGAAGTGTGCTGATGCAAGATGGGAGAGTGGTGTCATATGCCTCGCGGAAACTTAAACACCATGAGAGGAACTACCCCACGCGTGATTTGGAGTTAGCGTCTGTTGTACATGCACTCAAGGTCTGGAGGCACGACCTGATGGGAAAACACTGTGATGTGTACACTGACCACAAGATCTTGAAGTACATATTCACACAGAAGGAACTAAACATGAGGCAAAGGAGATGGTTGGAACTTATCAATGACTATGATTTGAATCTGCAATATCACCCAGGAAAAGCCAATGTGGTAGCGAATGCTCTAAGCCAGAATCTATGCAAATGGATTGACTATTGGGGAATTACCTGAGGATTTGTGTAAGCAATTCAAGGAGCTTAGACTATAAGTAGTGTCCGATGGATATTTGGCAGCAATGGAAGTCCAACCAACACTACATGACATAATCAGGAAAGCTCAAGTAGAAGACGAGGAGATAGAGGTGATAAAGGAAAGGGAATCGAGCAAAATAATTCCGCGAGGATGAGCAAGGAACCTTGTGGTATGGAGATCGTTTGTGCGTGCCCAACGATCCGGAGATAAGGAAGCTAATTCTGCAGGAGGCTCATGACTCGATGTATTCCATACATCCTGGTAATACAAAGATGTATATGGATTTGAAGGACAAATTTTGGTGGAACAACATGAAGGGAGATATCGCCGAGCATATCCCCTTGTGTGATGTATGCAGCATAGTGAAGGCGGAACACCAGAAGCCAGTAGGATTGCTACAACCATTTCCTGTGCCGGACTGGAAGTGGGATAGAGTGGGAATGGATTTTATCACAGGATTGCCCAGGACCAGTTCTGGATACGACTCTATTTGGGTAGTGGTCGACCACTTGACCAAGATATCCCACTTTATACTGGTGAAGACCACCTACACGAATGCGAGGTTAGCCAAAATTTATATGGACAGGATTGTGTGCCTACACGGAGTTCCCAAGAGCAATATATGGGATAGAGACACCCAATTTACATCACACTTTTGGTGCCATCTGCACGAATTGTTGGGAACTAGGTTGGAGTTTAGCACAACATTCCACCCTCAGACAGATGGACAGATAGAGAGGGTGAATCAGATTTTTGAGGATATGTTGAGAGCATTCGCTTTGGCTCATGGCTGTAGTTGGGATGAGAATTTGCCATATGCCGAGTTTTCCTACAACAATAGATACCAAACCAGCATTAAGACATCACCGTTTGATGTGCTATATGGGAAAAGGTGCCGGACGCCATTGCTATGGGACAGAGTAGGAGAGCGTCAGCTATTTGGGCCTGATTTGATCAAGGATGCCGAGTAGAAGGTCACTTTGATTAGGGACAGGATGATGGTAGCACAATCGAGACAGAAGAGCTACGCTTACGCCAAGAGCAAGGAAGTGGTGTATGAGATCAGTGATAGAGCGTACCTCAGAGTATCAACACTACGTTAAGGGATTAAGAGATTTGGAATCAAGGGTAAGCTGACACCTCGGTTTATAGGACCATATCGGGTATTATCACGCAAGGGAGAAGTTGCATATCAGTTGGAGATGCCAGAGGCTCTATCCTCTGTTCATGACGTGTTCCATGTGTCCCAGTTGAAGAAGTGCCATCCGGAGATGGTGGATACACCGTTGAGAGACACTGTGCCACTAGAGGAAGTTCAGCTGGAGAATGACTTGACTTATGAGGAGAAGCCGGTCAAGATATTGGATACAACAGATAGGTTTATCCATAGAAAGACGATGAGATATTGCACGGTACAATGGAGCCATCACACCGAAGAGGAAGCCACTTGGGAGCGTGAGGACGACCTCCGAGAGGACCACCCACACATATTTGCTAGCCACGCCGAATCTCGGGGACGAGATTCATCTTAAGGGGGTTAGTCCTGTCACATCCCAATTTTTGGAATTGGTACTGCATATCATACATGTCATTGCATCATAGTCATGTTTGCAAAAATTCAGTTTTGAAAGCTCTTGTCAAAAAACATCACTTGCATATGCCTATTGTCACATATACAAACTAGCTTGGTTTTTACTTTGCATCTGCTAAAAAATTGGTGTTTGGATAATTGTAAGGCACATATGCATAGAGGGTTCCAACACGAACCCGTAGCACTTTGAATCACCTCATTTGGATGTGTGGATCAAAAGTTATGGCCTGCCAAAGTTTTGAAAAAATTCAAATTCAGGTTTGACAGTCAAACAGTCGTATCTGTAAAAATTTCAGTTAACTGCTCATCTCAAAAAATCAAAAAAAGAAAAGAAAAAGCTAACGCCAGAGCACGCGTGCCAGCCGCGGCCCAGCGCCGGCCCACCCGGGGTCCAGCCGCAGCCACCGAGCGACAGACACTGCGCGCCGCGCGCTCGGCAGACAGAGTGCGCCGTCGCTGCCCCCGCGGACGCCGCTAGGTGGGCCCCACCTACCAGCCGAGTGCTGCCGGAGCTCGAGCAGAGCACGGACGCCGAGGCGTGTTCCTCGCAGAATCTGACGCGCCTCGAGCTCCCGTTCGCATTTCCATATAGCCTGGGAGGCCCTCTACCAGAACCCCTTGAAACCCTAGCCTCTCGTGCCACCAGTGATCGGCGATTTCTCGTCGGAGTTGGAGAACCACCGCCGCCGCCATTGCTTCGACCCCCACGTCGCCTCGCCGGAGTCGCACGCCGTCGCCGCGCCTCCAGCCTGCTGCTGCCGCACTTCGAGCATGCGAGGAGTGCCAACGTCGCCACCCCGAGTACCGCCGTTGAGCCCCGCACGCTGTATGCCACCTCGCTGTCGCCGCCGCCGGTGAGGTCCCCCTCGCAATCTTCTACAGCCACTGGATCTACCATGGACGGTCTGGATCGTTTGTTGACTGCTAACCGTGGACTGGTCAAGTGCACAGTCAGCGTTGACCTGTCAGCGCCCTTTTTTGTTTAGTTAAATAGGATAAAATTTGCAAAAATCGGTTAAAACTTGTAAATTCATAGCAAATAATCTACAGGTCCAAAAAATTGAAAATGAGGTATCACTGGATTCGTAATTTCACGTAGAACATTGATGTGTAGTTAGTTTAGACTTTTGCGGCAAGGTTATGTCATGAATAATTAAATAGATTAGTGGCATATTTAGAGTAATAAAATCATAGTAAATCGAGTACTGCTCAGAAAATTATAAATGATATGTCTATGGAATCAGTAGAACAAGTAGAATCTATTTTTGAATTAAAAGGTAGCCTTATAGTACTGGAAGTTGCAGAAACGATTAAAAGGTTTTTTAGAGTATTTTATTTATTCAAAAAGTTTTGTAAGTCCTTTTTGAGTGATTCCAGTTGGCTCTGGTCACAAATTAGCTTGCCTATGCAGTGAGAATTTATCCCAGATTTTTCCACACAGCACATAACCTGGGCTTATTATTTGCCTTAAAATCCATTATTTGGAGCACTATTTTCTTATCAATTGTTTTCAATGCATCAAATTTATTTCTTGCATAACATCGGTAGTCATGTATATCAGAGAACACCTATATGCTACTGAGACATGCATTTACAAGTCATGCATGCATTTGTGCATTTATATATGGTTGTGTTTGTATTGTTTATGTGTTGTAATTATATCATGTAGATTGTGACGAGTACAACGTTTGCTCGTGTAAGGATTGTTCCTTCGACCGCTGTAGCCAAGGCAAGTAGATGCTAATTTGATCATGATTATTGTCCTACTATTTTTAATGCATTGTGGTGTATTTTGTAGTTGCATGTTAGGGATTACTATCGCTATGCTATATCCTATTATGTGGTAGGGATCTCTTGTAGATGAGCCACCGTTGGTAGATGTGCTTAGTCGTGCTATGAAAAACGAGGGCTGGGTTACATCACTGAAAGTTGTTTCTAAAAGTGTTGGTTTGCAAAACTAAAAACAATTTAATCAATGAAACTCCTGGGAGTGATGGGATTGATAAATTTTGGTGGTATCATTGCGGAAAGGAACCCAGATATCAAGAGAAAATGATTGGCTTCTTTATTTGGTAGCTTACGTGTACAACCATGTGCCAATAATAAAATGAGCGGTTGGTTGGACCTAGTAGGTTGTGGTAACTCGAACCCACGTAGCCAGAGATGTAGAATTTTGGTAGGTTGGTACGGTGCGTGTCAGGTTTGGGGAGCTAGTTCCCGAACGGTCCCTTCTTGGACTTCTCCCTATCATCACCCAATATGAGAGTGTTGGTACGAGCTGGGTTGGCCAAATCACATGGGTAAAGTGCACTAATTCCTTCAGGGTGTATAATCTAATCGATTAGCCCTGTCTCCGGTTATGGACATCTGAGTTGCTTGATATTAAGTTCATGACATGTTTATCGCTCATTCAAATTTGCTAATTGCTTTAATGTTGATGGGTTAACTTATTTGGGATCTTTTTAAAGAAAATCGAAAACTGATTATAAAAGTAGGACAAAGGTATTTACAAATGCAAGCTAGCCACAGCTTCACTGGCCAAATATGCATGTAGATGCTAGTACTATTATCTCCTTTAATAGCTCTATTTGCCATACATTCCATGTATTAACCCTTTGGGGCTGCTACGTTTTATGTTGCAGGATATTTAGATTCTGAGTGATTGATTAGGTCGCGGTACTCCACTCGGCACTCGTTCACTTGTGGGCAGTTTAAATAATGGAAGAGTTATTTTATTTATGTTGCTACTTGAATAAGTTGAGCTAGCCTAGAGCTAAGCTTTATTGTAATAAATGTTACTCTGGATCCTCCGTTATTTATGATACATGGATATTTTGCTATGTTATTTATCTTTATTCTATTGTGTGCCAATGAACTGATTCGGAGATTGGCATGTCATATAGAAGCTACGGTCTAGTGTTACAACACCAAAGCAACAACCATCGCTGAAGATGACAACTGTAGATCCAAAGAAACTGGCCTCAAACCACACCGACGAATACGGAAAACGATAGGATCCCAAGAGATCCGTCGGCGCTAGACGCACCACCGAAGCAAGGATAGGGCGGGAGGGCCTTATTCTCACTTCAGGACGCAACCGTCGCCTCGACATTCCGAAGAAAACACCGAGAAAAGGCTAAACAAAAACAAAAATCCTTCCACCGGCGAGAGGTCGTGGTCCACCACATCTCCAAGGCCACCGGAGGCGGAGCGGACCGGTGACGTCGCCGGCGAGGGAACAAAACCCTAGATGGGTTTATCTGGTCGTCATCGTCTAGCGTCCGCACAGGTACGTGCCGGTTCGATAGATAAAGTAACTTCTCATAATTTAATTCTAGAACAACTTGTCTTAACGTGGTAGATTGGTATGTTCTGAGTTGCTGGCTATGTTTAATCGGTGTAAGCATGGTGAAAATCGAAAAAATGGCTTTTTTGAAAACTTCAGCACTAAATGGACCGGGTTTGAAGCGATTTCACAAATAGCCCATCCTCAAAAGGCCCGGGACCAGGGGGCTTGCTAGCTAGTAGGACACCCATTCATGACCCTCTCCATGCGACCGACCCGCTGCCGCCGACTCCTCTCCCTCTCTTGGGCTACCGACCAGTGGCTCACGGCGGGTAGAAGACGAGTTGCAGTAGACTCTATGAGTGTTCGTACGAATTCAGGCACACGTCGCCGGAACTGCTCGAAAAGTTCATGGCATGGCCTTCGTCTACATGCTGATGCCCTTCCTCAGACTAACACAAAACCTCCCGAAACCTTCCAAGGCTACAATAGACAAGACCTAGGGAGCCTGCCATGAATAGTTCATCTCTCAACGAAGAGAATGTGTAGATGCTTCAATAGCTCTTTTTATAGACTAAATTTGATTGAAATACACAGTACCGATGTACACGTCGATCCATGAAATTATTGAGTCCAACTCAGTGTGGAATTTACCACATCATCGAAACACATCTATATATCATTTCAACTGAAGTTGAACATGCTCTGGTCGATTATTCAGTTTAGCTTTAAAGTTTTGACACTAAGGTAGAGATGGAAAACTTCTCCTGGTATCAAGTATCATTATTAATTCTTACCCGCAAAAAAAAAGTATCATTATTAATTTAAAAATTAATATCTGGTCGTTTATTTATCAAAAAAAATCAAGAACATGCAAGAGGCTGCATATCTTTGGATTGAGATTTCAAGAAGGTTTAATTACAAGATTGTTACATGACCTTAAAAGGCCTCATCCGATGCAGGAAGAACAATGTTTACTCCTCCCTAATACCCGCCTCAGAATTCGCCTGCCGCGTTTCTTCATAAAATTAGTGGCCCGGATATAACTCAACATTTATTTAAAAAAAATACTGTGTAACAGTCGTAGCTCTTGGATTCTTCATATGTATGCTGCCTTCTTCGTAATTAAGCTAACGCTTTGTTTGGATGCACATAATTGAATTTCGGAAATGAATTGGGTGGAAATTCCAAATCCTGTCTAGAAAGGAAATGACTGCCAATTCGATTTCTGTTGTTTGGGTGACTCGAAATTTGCTGCTGGAATCAGAGGATGCTACCCAATTCTAATTCCCGTTTGGATGTAATAACCATGAAATTGGATGTTTTTTCCATTTGGCATATGTATACTTGTGTAAATTGTGAGACCCTGACGCATGGCTCAATAGGATTGATAGGAAACCCATACCAACAAGTTGCAACTTCTTTTCCGGAAGCTCATTCGAAAAGAACTCTAAGGTTAAGCGTGCTTGGCCTAGAGCAATTCTAGGATGGGTGACCGACCGGGAAATGGGTAACCGGGTGCGCATGAGTGAGGACAAAGTGCGCAGAAAAGACTAGTGTTGGTCTGTGGGGCTAGTCTAGAGATCCTATTGAGCTGCCAGAAGTGACAGCCGTCGGTCCGGAGTGGCCGGGGGTGTTACAAATTGGTATCAGAGCCGACCCTCGCGGTTAAACGGGCGTGTGCGGGTCAGTGGCGGACATGTGGCGCATGGCGCGTGTGGCCCGGAGTGGACACGGCATGGCACATGTGCCGGCACTGGACGCACAGACGTGTGCCAAGAGGGGACGTTCCTGGCTTGTGGTTGATCGACGAGGACGTCGATCTTCTAAGGGTGGGTGTATGTGAGACCCTGGCGCATGGCTCAATAGGATTGATAGGAAACCCATACCAACAAGTTGCAACTTCTTTTCCGGAAGCTCATTCGAAAAGAACTTTAAGGTTAAGCGTGCTTGGCCTAGAGCAATTCTAGGATGGGTGACCGACCGGGAAGTGGGTAACCGGGTGCGCATGAGTGAGGACAAAGTGCGCAGAAAAGACTAGTGTTGGTCTGTGGGGCTAGTCTAGAGATCCTATTGAGCTGCCAGAAGTGACAGCCGTCGGTCCGGAGTGGCCGGGGGTGTTACATAAATGTATGAATAGTCACATGTATATATTTTAGAAAGTGAATAGTCACATTTGGGAGCGCCATGAATGCTTCGAACAAGCAGTCGCATCACATATGAGCTAAACTTTCATACATGGAGCACGTTTGTACAAAATAGCATCCACACTAAGAAAACATCAAACTAGACAAAGTAGATTTTTTATACCTCAAATTGTCCTCCGCTGCTACTACTTCTCGGTGGAATGTGCAATTAAAAATGAATAAAAAAATCAGCTTAAATAGATTATGTTTGAAGGCTTACAAAGCACTATCTCGTTCTAGAAATTAAAGAGTACAGACAAACTTCTCTAACTGTGCCTAGTAACGTATATGAATATTGAGATTTGTCAAGTGAAAGTAGTAGCGTTTCTGAGAGGCTAGCGACTACCACTTACCAACACGTCACAGCCTTGGCTACTGATTCCGAATCCTAAAAGCCAATATTTTTTTATCGCAAGTGTACAATTTTCAAGTTAAGTGAAAGTACATCCAAATACAACTAGGATCACAGGAGTAAATTTTCTCTACCAAATACAACAGCGACGTCAAGCAAAATTAGAAAAAATTGCAGAGTACAGAATTCAGATCTCTACTGCACGCACCAAATAATCGTTACGATTAAAATTGTCTGGGAGGCTGCATATATCCAAAACAGCACCTATTCACAATATGCTTATTTACGATCTGCACTTGATCATGCAGCATCGGCAGGGGGCAGACGGACACAGGCCTAAGAATAACACCACAGCTAGCGGGAGGACATCACATGATTCAATGGAAGAATATGCCAGAACGGCGCCACCCTCACCTCCGCCACCGTCGTCCACCATTCCCCCGCCGGGGTTGACTCCCGCGCCGCCGGTCTGATCGTGCCCACTAACAGGTTCGTCCTGGGCGCGGTCGCGGAGGGAGGAGGCCGGGGCAAGGCGAAGAACGGGATAAAGATTTGCGGAAGAGGGAGGCCAGCGGGAGGGAAGGCAGGTACGGAGCCATACCTGCGCCGCCGCCGGTGCTCCCTGGAGACGGCGCTCAAGGTCGCCAGGTCGGGGACGGGTGGAGACTCCACGCCCCTGTTCTGTTTTTGAGATATCTGCATCAGCGGTCCTAATTCTTTCGCCGTACCTTCACATTAGTCCTCATTCTTCAAAACTGCACATGTAGGTCCTAATTCTGTTGTAAGTATGTCACGCGAGGTCCTAAATTGGTCTGACCAACGCTGACCGATGCCACGTCGATGCCACGTTTGCTGGTGGGGCCCGGTGGCGTAACTGCTGTAGGTGAAATTTTGCAAATAGACCCATGTAGTCCATTTGGTCGCATAACTCGCTCTCATTCCTCTCCTTGCATCTCCCGCGAGAGTGGAGGCGAGCTGGCGGCGGGGGTGCTGCTCCGGTGATCACCGGAGGAGATCGTCCAATGGCGGACGCGGATCGGACGGAGCGCGCCAGCATGGAACCTGTAAGCAAGGGGCCGAAGCTACGGCGACCCGATGATCCTCCCGCGCGCTACGGTATGGAAACCTAACCCTAAATCCCAAATTCGGTCTCTATTAGTGGAGGTAGATAAGTAGCTCGAATCCCTGATAAAAATTGGTGATTTTCATGAAATTTAGGATCATTGGAGGATCTTTTCACGGTAGAAATCAATTATGCTGGTTTTTTTTGCGGATTTGGGCCATCAAAGAGCTATGTGGATGGAAAGACAGCTCGGTTTGATGGATGTGATGCAGACACATGGTCTCCTCTGTGGCTTACTGATTTCATGCAGCAGCTAGGTTACTCTGAACCAGATAGATATGTTCTATATTGGCTACTTCCTGGTTTGAACTTAGATACAGGGCTGCGCATTGTGGACTGTGATGCTGATACTTTGAGCATGATTGCTGTAGTTCCAAAGTTCCAATATTTTCAGTTGTTTGTTGACCATAAGGACATGAATTATGGTGGTGTATCAATGGATGATGTTGTGATTTGTGGCTCCCCTCAACTCCCTCCAGTTTTGAGCCCTGGTAAGAGGCAGGGTAAAGCAGCAGCTGGAAGGTGCAAAGTAGGCAGCAGCAGTAGCAGTCTTCCACCTAGGCAGGAACAAAATATTGGACATGAGTTGAGAAGAAGTAGGAGGAAGTTGGATGTGCAAGAGGATGCTCAACATTGGACAGACAATGATAGTGATGACAGTGAATTGGATGCAGACTGGGTGGACTCTGACAATGAGTTAGAAGCTGATGATGATGATTTATATGAAGAATGGGTGGATGACAAATTTGAGAAAGCAAAGAAGAACAAATCCAGCTGGGTGGATGACAGTGATTATGACACTGAAGATGACTTTGAGGACATGCAAGATTCAGATGTTGAACCAACTGATTCAGCTGAAGAAGTTGAAGTAATTGACAAGCAAGGAAGGAAGAAAATGAAGAAGAAAGTGAAACTGAGGAGGTGGAGGCCAGAGAACATGAAGCAAGTGGAATTTCACATAGGCATGGTTTTTCTTTCAGTTATTGAGCTCAGATGTGCAATACAGGAATACATTGTGCAACAAAGAGTGGGAGTACACTACAAGAAGAATGATCTGCAGAGGGTTAGGGCTTGTTGTGAGGATAAGTGTCCATGGTATCTTTATGCTGCTCCAGATAGTAGGACCAAAGCATGGACAGTGAAGAAATATGAGAGAACACACAAATGTGAGAGGGATTTCAAGATTAAACAGTTCACAGCAAAGTATCTTGCAGCAAAGTACTTGGAGAAATTCAGAGCTGATGACAAGATATCTCTGAAGAACTTTTCTAGACTGATTGAACAAGATTTTAACATGACAGCTAGTAGAAGCAAACTAGAAAGGGCAAGAAGGATAGCACTAAAGCAAATCAATGGTGATGAATTGGCACAGTATAACTTACTATGGGATTTTGCAGCAGAGATTAGGAGATCAAATCCTGGTAGTACCATGTTTGTTAATGCTAGCAATGGAGTGTTTCAGAATTGTTACATGTCATTAGATGCTTGCAAGAGGGGGTTTCTGGCTGGCTGTAGGCCCTTAATAGGCATTGATGGGTGCCACATCAAGAACAGGTTTGGTGGAGTGATGCTTGCAGCTGTAGGAGTTGACCCAAATGACTGTATTTTCCCAATTGCACTTGCCATAGTAGAAGTTGAAGACACCAACACATGGAAGTGGTTCTTGAGCACATTGAAAGATGATCTAGGCATAGAAAACACAAGGCCCTGGACATTTATGAGTGATAGACAAAAGGTGAGCACATCTTCTTACATGTTGCTTGTTTCTTTAGTAATGTTGCTGATGATTTATTCTTTAGTATTGATTGTTCACATGATAATATGCTAATGCAGGGACTGATCAATGCTGTGAATGCATTATGGCCTGATGCACAACACAGGTTTTGTGTAAGGCATTTACATCAGAACTTTGCTAAGAATGGTTGGAGAGGAGATATTTTCAAGAACAAATTATGGCAAATAGCAAGAGCAACAAGAGAGGCAGACTGGCAGAGACACATGGATGAAATGAAGGAACTAGACCAGACAGCTTATGAGTATTTGGATGCAATTGATCCAAGATTCTGGTGCAAGGCATTTTTTGATGAGCTACCAAAATGTGATATGCTATTGAACAACATATGTGAAGTATTCAACAAGTGAGTATTTTTTAGCTGCAACTTTTCATGTGGATTGTTTCCATATTGTTGTAGATACAAAATGATAGTGTTTCCATATTGTTGTAGATACATAATTGATGCTAGAGAACTTCCTATAGTCACTAGTCTAAAGAAGATAAAGGATCAGCTCATGGTCAGATTTTTTAGCAAGAGGAAAGAAATAGTAGAAATGTGTGGTAGTATTTGCCCAAAAATAAGGAAGAAGTTAGACAAGAACATAGATTTTGCCAACAATTATGAAGCAAAGCCTGCTGCAGAACACCTTTTCAAAGTTGATGGTTTAAAAGGTGAATATGAGGTAAGAATAGATAGAATGGAGTGCTCATGTAGGCAGTGGCAGCTCACTGGAATCCCATGTATACATGCTTGTGCTGCATTTAGGCATGAAAGGATCAAGCCTGAATCAGTTGTACACAAGTGTTATAGCATAGATGCATTCAAAGCTGCTTACAATCATGTGATAATGCCATGTGCTGATCCTAGAGTGTGGAAAAAAATGAATGGCCCTACAATGACACCACCAAAATATGACAAGAAAGTAGGTAGGCCTAGCAAGAAGAGGAGGAAAAGCCCACTAGAAGAAGATGGTGGCACTAGACTTAGCAGGCATGGTATCATTGGGTGTTGTAGTGTGTGCAATGTACTTGGCCACAATAAAAGAAAATGCCCAGAACTTGGTAGAGGACCAGCTGTAGTAGAGCAAGGACCAGCTGTAGTAGAGCAAGAACCAGCTGCAGTAGAGCAAGAGCAAGCACCAACTGCAGCAGACCAAGAGCATCCAATTTTAGCAGAGCATGTTCCAATTCAGATTGTAGTACCAGATGACCAGCAAGAAGTTCAAGCACAACCTCCAAAGAAAATGCCAGTGAAAAGGAATACATCTAAGGTATATTTATGCTCATTTCATTGCTGTCAACTTGTGTGCATTTGTGTTCATTTTCTTTGCTGTCAACTTGTGTGCATTTGTGCTCATTTTCAGAAACAGATATTGCCACACATGCCTACAAGTGCAACAGCAAGTGTTGTTGAATCATCTATGAAGTATGATATCACATCATCTAGTGTGATTCAGATTCTACAGGAGCAGGTGTGTGCATTTGTGCAAACTGTAGAGATGATCTACCCCCTCGAAGGACAACCACTGCAACCCTTGGTTTGAAGAGAAAGAAGAAGGTGGGACAGAAGAAGGAGAACATAGTGCCCTAGGTTTAGATGAAAAATGGAAATGTTAGGAGTGCAAGTACCATATTTTGGCTAGGTTTAGAAGAAGGACAACCACTGTATATTTTGGACAGAAGGAGAACTAGAATGCAAGTACCATATTTTGGCTAGGTTTGTACTGAAACCTGAGGCTCAGATGTAGCTATGGTTTCACACAAACCATGTAAGTGCAACTTTGTTACGAGTGCACTTTAAATATGCCACTAGTTGTAAAGAAACCTGATGATCAGGCTATGTTACTTTCCAGCACCATTACTTTCCAGCACCATTACATTCCAGCACCATTACTTTCCAGCACCATTACATTACCTGATGATCAGCTACAACTACATCCACCATTACATCTAACAAACACTACCTAGCTACAGCTACATAGAGCATTACAACAATCAGAAACAAGATTGCAGCAAACACATTCCTGCCAATCTCAGCTAGCTCATCCATCTTCTTTAGTACAAGGTCCATCTTCTTCACCACATCTGCCATCTTGTGCACTCTAGATTCTTCTAATTCATCCTCTGTCTCTTCAAATACTATGTCATTACCATAATCAGCAGTGCCAAAGCTGTACCCATTTCTAACAAGGAAATCGATATAGTTATCTTCTCCATTTTCCCAGTAATAGTGGTTGCAAGGGTTGGGTGAAATCTGTCACACAAATCAAAGAAAAATAAGAACAGAACAAAGTGGAGAAGTGAATCCATATAACAACCTACAAAACTGCAACTTACACGATGGTTCGGGCATTTGTAGAAAACACGACCTGGATTGGAACTTGACTGAGACACGAGTCGAATGGTCCTGTGAAATCGGCAGCATGGACAAGCGACCAACGGCAGGGTCCCCGGCGGTAACGACGGCGGGAGAGGTGTCCCAGCTGGATGCGGTGGCTGTGACGCGGACGGAGAAGCTTGCTTCCTCCTCCCATGCTTCCCAGCTGGCGAGCTTGCAGAGGCACTCATGGTGATGGAATAGGGCAGGGGAAGCACGGCGATTTGGGGGAGATGAGGTAAGGACCTGAGATTTAGAAGCCGTCTTAATATAGGGGTTCAGTTGCATATTTTCCAACAGCCAGCCGCGGGAAATCTCCCGCCAACTGCCCGCCACCTGACGTGGCATCGGTCAGCGCTGGTCAGACCAATTTAGGACCTCGCGTGACATACTTACAACAGAATTAGGACCTACATGTGCAGTTTTGAAGAATGAGGACTAATGTGAAGGTACGGCGAAAGAATTAGGACCGCTGATGCAGATATCTCTCTGTTTTTCTATCGTACCACTTCGGCTAGGTGATTCCCAGATGGTTTCCGAGGTCTGGAGGTCTGAATCGGTGCGGGGTACTTTCGCGTTGGGGAAAGTCCCGCATGGAATTGGGCTCTAATTTCAGGACTTAATTTCTTGCCTATCCAAACACTTGAATTAGAGGCCCCAATTCTAATTCAATGATTCTAGGCCTAATTATGTGCAACCAAGCAGGGTGTAACCATCTTTGGGTAATCTAATTTTATACTGATCAGATTATATATACTCCAGTATTGTTTTATGCAAATAATAAACCTAATAAAAGGAAGTAGATTTTATTAGGGTCATGTTTAATCGGTAAAGTAAACAAATGTAATGAAATGCATTCGATTACAATAGCCTATCTCTTAACGTGGTACATTGGTATGCGCTCAGTTGTTGGATAGGTTTGACAATGTAAGCCTGGTAAAAATTGAAAACAATGGCCTTTTTTGAAAAACTTCAGCACTAAAATGACCGGGTTTGAAACGATTTCACAAAATAGCCCATTCTCATGACCACGGGGTGGGGGCGCCTTGCTAGCTAGCACGACGCGCACTCATGTCCCTCTTCAGGTGACTGACTTGTTGCCTCCGACTCGTCTCCCTCTCTCATGCCACTAACCAACCGCTATGTCGTTATCTACCTCACACGACAATGTACCTCATGTCCTTCCACATTTGTGCCATCTACTGGTCGATCGCCTTTTGGTCGCTAGCGTCATGGAGCTCGGCAGCTCAAGCTCCCATCCTCGGTGAAGGCTCCAGCCAGCCTCTCTTGTCGACCTCCAACAATTTTTCTCTCTATGCCCCCCCACTCGATTGAATGAAATACCCGCCCCCCCCCATTTGTGTCGTATGTATGCTCGATGGCCCGTGGTCACTGGCATCATGGAGCTCGGCAGCTCTAGCTCCTATCCACAATGAAGACTCCAGCCAGCCTCTCCCATCGACCACCTACAATTTTTTTGTCAATGCTCACCACGAACCACCGTATAGCTACGCATATCTTCCAACGGATCAGCCATGCGTTTCTAGAAACAACTCCCCACTTCCTATTCGTGCGGATAGATAAGACAAGATCTATAACTTCCTCGGACCCCCTTCGTTTTTTATATTGCAGAGTCTGATCCCCTTCCTTGATATCGCCCCTCAATCTCAATACCTGCCAGATCCCCTCCACCCGTTACGCCACACGGCCGCTGTCGTGACCCGCCTCCACAATCTTGCGCGCATCTCCACCTAGGTATCTTCTATTGATCTCTCTATTGCGGTAGCCTTCTGCAGGTTCAGCCGGTCGTGCTTCGTTCTCCGCACTGGCGTTATGGCTTCAAAGGTAGGGAGTCGTCAATTAT
This sequence comes from Avena atlantica, assembly GCA_910589765.1. NCBI lineage: Eukaryota > Viridiplantae > Streptophyta > Magnoliopsida > Poales > Poaceae > Avena > Avena atlantica. The sequence goes on from OU342736.1 coordinate 247,292,811, forward strand.
GTGCAGCAGCGAGCTGGCGACCCAAATGCTATTGCATAACTGACCATCGACGGTCACCACTGTGTGAAGAGATATCGCTGGAGATCCGGTAATCCTATTTGGCTCTCAAGATAATTCAGTTTGTCTCTCACCCTGCCCCGTGTCTGCAGAGATCCATTCAAGTATTCTAGGTTATGTGCTTGGTGGATCTGTGCAGTGCCTCCTATCGTTCCTGTCCTGCCTCGCCCCAGATCCCTTGCCACGAGCGCCAGCACCCAACCATCGCCCCTATCTGGCTTCCGCGTTAACACGTGACCAGATCCTACATGATCCCTCTATTTTACCAATTTCACTACTACATCAGTACATGGCCCGTTCCCCCAAATTAACAGCATAGTAGGTTCTGTAGCTTTGTTTGTGCTCATGTGATATGCATGATCTGTTCGGAATTGGTTTCATTAATTAGACAGCTGTGTGGTTCATTTGTGCTCCTGCGATATGCAAGAGTATGTGTTTGAGGGAGTAGCTCGTTTTGTTCAAATGATCCATAAATATTAGTTATATTGTGCTTAATTATGAGGTGCCTAGCAATAAGTCTTTTTGATTATCAAGCCACGGGTGTGTTCTTTCCCATATATGCAATAGAATAATTTCCCATAAGTCTGTAGCTATACTCATAATATTAGCTCAAAATATTCATCTTGGCTTTGATGTTTGTCTATGAATGCCAATTAATGCTATGCAACTTTAGGGGATGGTCAGGGATGAAAGGATCGTATGGGCACCTAGAGGGGGGGTGAATAGGTGCTACGTCAAATTTTCTTCTTTTTCAAATTAAGGTTTGGCAATAATTTAAATTCTCTAGATAATGCAACTACGGTGAATTTACCTATATGACAAATATGCACGAGCTAACACAATACTAAGTAAGAACTAGTAAGTAAAGTGCGGTAAAGGATAGAAGTAACCAAAGTGGTGGACGCGGAGACACAAAGATTTGTTTCCCGTAGTTCCTTCCTTTTGAAGGGAAGTACGTCTACGTTTGGAGAGGGGTGAGAGGCCTCCCTTGTTCTCCGATGAATCTCACCCCAACGGGATCGATTCACCTTTCACTATATCGGAAACCTTCAATATGGAAGCCGACACCTTTACAAGTTTGGGGCACACATCCACAACTTAATTGGAGGCTCCCAAATACAAGCAAGTTGTCAAAACAATCAAAGACAAGCTTGTAAAAACCAAATCTAGAACTAGGGTTTCCAAGAAAACACTAGAGCAAAGGGGCCATCAATTGAGTGAGGGGGAAATGAAGATCTCTTTTGGTGAAGTAGTAGATCAAGGCCTCCTCCTTCGATTCCCCAAAGATCAAGGACTTTGGGTGGTGGATTGAAGAGATCTTGTGAATTTGGTGGCTCCAATGGTGGTCTTGACTTTAATGCAACATGAGCACCTTGTCCCAAGGTAGGTGGAGGGGTATTTATACCCCTTGGAGAAATCTGGCCGTTGGAGCAATAAACGAACCGGTACTACCAGTACTCAAGCGGTAGTACCGGTTGCAAGCGGTACTACCGGTCCAGTATCGGACCAGGTACCGGAGATGTAGTTCTTGGTAGAGCCAGCTTCAGATCTGCCCGGTACACCCCTGCGGTACTACCGCCAAGCGGTAGTACCGGTCGCAAGACGCGGTACTACCAGTCAGGGAGGTAGTACCGGTCCCAAGTACCGGTGGGCACCGTGCGAGAAGGGGAGGGCTAGTCCTTTCTCAGTACTGCCCGGTACTGCTGAGCGGTACTACCGTGTCCAAGCGGTAGTACCGCTTGTCTCAAGCAGTACTACCGGTTGTAACGGTAGTGTCGCTCCATGGTACCGGGTGGTACTGAGGAAAAACCATCCCTCCCACCCTTGCACGGGTCCAACCGGTACAAGGACCGGTAGTACCGGTGCCAAGCGGTAGTACCGGTCATATTTCCGGTACTACCGGTTACCACAATGACTTTAGGCAAGGGCAAATGGGCAGATCAAGATTTGTGCTACAATATATCAAACCTGTGATACACTTAGCACACGATTAGACCGATAAGTGTGTTGTTATCAAACATCAAAATCAGAAGGATATAAAATTCTCTTTCAATCTCCCCCTTTTTGGTGTTTGATGACAACACACTTTTGCAATATGATTTTATGAAGAAACTCATGGCATTTGTAAAATAGAGACGGGGCTCCCCTAGATGAGTAGAAACAAACCCCCCCTCTATTTTACAAACCCAACATAAGTGCACAAATATAGATACTAGCATTTGAAACCATACCTTTGCACAATAACTTGTGATTAGAAATATATATACAATGGATAACGCATATCATAACAAGATGGATCCATGACATAAACCACATAGTCTCACAAGATGAATCCACGACATAACCACATAGTCTCAACCATACATAGAGTTCACACATAAAATATAAGGAAATCGAAGTTCACAAGCAATAAAAGGATCAAAGCAAGAACGAGCTTGTGACTTCCCATGCAACACCCGTGCCTAAAGTGCAACTTCTCCCCCTTTGGCATCAAGACGCCAAAAAGGGACAAGTGCAATGACTACCGTCCTGATAGTCAATCCTCATCCTCCTCATCATCAAAGTCCTCCTCGTAGGAGGGTGGAGGGCGGTGCGAGGAAGAGACATCATCGTCCCAATGGTTGTGCTGAGAGATCCACTGTTCTTCAGGAGTGATGTTGGTCTCGGACCCCTCAGAGACGGTGAAACCTTGGGCAGCCATCATGTCCTTCTGCCGAGCACTAGCTTTCTTGGCATACACGTGCTCCTCATACATGCGCTTCTGGTTGTCAACTTGGAAGCAGAAAATCTTCTTGAGCTTGGCCTCCATCCTCTTGGCCCAAGAGGGCTTGGCATTCTTGCGGCGGGAGACAACATAGTCTATGTCACGACCACTGTCAGCATCCTCAGAGTCATCCCCTTCCTCCTCTTCCGCCACAACGTGGGGTTTAGCATGTGTCTTGATCTTGAGTGCCTTGGGCCGGTGCACAATGAGAGGACGAGTGAATAGTGTCCTAGCAATGGGAGGGCATTTGGACACAATGAGGGCCATAATGTATGGAGCAAATGGTGGAACCCTCCGAGAGTGTGCAGCATCAACCATCTCATTCCATATATAGTCTGACACATCAAGAGTGGTTCCTGAGTCACGGTTGAGGAAGGTGTTGAACAACAAGTCAACAGAAAAGCCATGTATCTCATCCTTGTTGCCCGCACGAGGAGCAACAGTCTCACGAAAAATGCGATGGAGAATGTCATACGTGGGGAGAAGATCCTTGACCTTGCCAGCAACCCCGCGGCCCTGGATATACAGAGGTGTAAGGACATCCTTCTTGGAGGGGTGATCCCACATGTGACAGCGGAAACCACAAGGAATGTCCCGGCCGCGATCTTCATACCCCAATATTGTAGCAAACTCCGCAAGTGTGGCTTCCTTGATTGCACCTTGTGTCATCCAGGTGATCTTCCGAGAGCTTCCAGTGTGGAAATGTGCAGTGGCATAGAACTGCGCAATGAGGAGTGGCTCGTAGTCATACTGGAACTCCATAATAGGGAACAAGCCAAGGTGAGAGCAGATTTCCTTAGCTTCAGCAAAGTAGTCAAGGTGCTTATTGATGTGCTCCATGTCAATCCACAGCTGAGGCACCACCATCTGAATATTTTTCATAAGAACCTCATGATAGACGCGCTCTTGGAATTCATTGTAGAAGAGACTGTCTTCTCTGTCCTCGTCATGGTTGCGGGAGTATGCATTGTCAATGCTGAGAGCCCGAAACTCAGACTCAGAAATGTTAGACAGTTTCCTTGGCCCTGATGGCCCTGAGCTAAAACTCTTGGTGCGCCCGAGTTAGGGGGGCAAGAAGGGGGAGCGCTCCTAGGCCCGGCAGAGCGCTTGGTAAACCCCTCACGACCCCCACGGCCACCTCGAGTGGCAGGCAACTTTGAACGACGTCTTGGCTATGGCATAACCTCTTCCTCAGACTCCGTCTCTTCCTCAACAATCTCACGGCTAGCTTTGGAGCGCTTGCGCGCACCCCTAGAACCACCAGCATCTGTGAAAGCACGAGGGAGAACAGCAAGGGGGTAAGGGCACAAGAATGACAAGGAACAAAGGAGAATCCAATATTTATTAGAAAAATTGAGGTCAATTGGGACCGGTACTACCGGACCTGACAACCGGTAGTACCACAAATTCCGGTACTACCGATTGAACGGTACAGGTTCATCAGGTCTGGTAGAAACGGACCAAGATGGACTTCAATAATCTGTAAATAATCGACTCTACTAGGTAACAAGGGAAGTATATGGCAGTACAACCTCACAATATGTCAATTTATTCACAAATCTAAGCCAAAACCTAGATCCTATGAGGAAATTAAACGGAGAGAGAAAGGCGGTTGTACCGGGATCCATGGCGGTGGAAAAGGAGGGGTAGCCCACCAAGAGGCCGAATCCAAGGAGGATCCGGGGAGAGGAGGGCGCGACAGGGCTCCGGCGGCGTCACAGGCTCCGGTAGCGGCGCAGGTATGAGTGGAGGACATGGGGGAGAATAGGGCACTGATGGGTGCCTCCCACGCTCAGCCAGTAAATATACCAGAAATCGCCGACCGATAGTACCGGTTCCTGAAGCGGTAGTACCGCTTGAGAGCGGTAGTACCGGTTCAACAACCGGTAGTACCGGTGACCGGTAGTACCGGGCGTGTGGGCGGTAGTACCGCTCTTAGAGCAGTTTCCAGGATACGACCTGGGAACCACCAAGGGGCGGTAGTACTGCTCATATAACCGGTAGTACCGGTACCACCTGATTCCAAGGCCAGGAAAAAAATGGGGGATTCTTGTGCGGATAGAGAGAGGGTTTTTGAGGGAGTAGAAAGGCTTGGGTTGACATAATTTTACTGGGAAGCACATGCACTCTAGAAAGCGAGAAAAAAGATGTCAAAAACCAAACTAGAGTGCATGAGACTAAGATCAATGAAAACAACTCAAAAGATGACAAACACGAGTAAAACCAACCTATCAAAAGGGAGAGGGTGGTGGCCGATGCCACCACATATGAGTATACTCGGCTTGGCACCACGAAGATATATCTTGGGTCCATTACCGAAACTCATCATTTTAGCTCACATATCACAAAATGATATTAAGAGGAATGATTTTTATTGCTTTGGGCATAATGGGGGGAGGGATAGTCCAATAAATTTGTACCGCACTCCCCCTATATCCATGCCTACACCTAAACCAAATACGGGTCGAATCATAGGTGAGAATGCAAGAAAATCAAGTCAAGCTCCTTGAATCTACGATATTTAGTTCATTCCTCAAGTAGCAAAACCTTGATTCATCAAGTGGCTTCGTGAAGATATTGGCAAGTTGATCTTTGGTTGACACATATGATAGATCAATATCACCTCGAGCAACATGATATCTAATGAAGTGATGACGAATCTCAATATGCTTTGTCCTTCTGTGATCCACCGGGTTGTAGGCAATCTTGATGGCACTTTCATTGTCACATAGAAGAGGCACTTTGTCAAAATGGACACCGTATTCCTTTAAAGTTTGCCTCATCCATAGCAATTGAGTGCAAGCACTAGCAGCTGCCACATACTCGGCTTCGGCGGTGGAGAGAGATATACAATTTTGCTTCTTAGAAGACCAACATACCAAGAACCTACTGTAACACCCTCAGGATCGGACCTATGCAAGTTTTAGCGAAACCCGCCAAACCCGCATAGAAACGATTCAAAGGTGCCCACCAGGCACTTTCGTGCGGGTGGAAAACGAAGTAATAACATTACACAACAGTCCTCGATGGGACCCACAGAACAGATATATATAACAGTGACTCAAAGAGTCAAGAATACAGATATAATATACAAAGATCCAAATCACCTTGAAAACGATAGAGCGTCCAGCTACGGACAAGATGCAAATGGGGCTAAGAGCCCTGAAGAATAACCAATGGCGTCCATAACCCTGCCCAGGCCAAGCCGGAAGGGTAACCCTGCTAACGACGTCGATCTCAAAACCTGCTTAACAAAAGGGGTGCCGACAAAGGGCAAGGAAAAAGAGGAGCGTCAGTACTGAGGCCAGTACACGGCGAGGCTAGAATTCGGCGGTCCTCGCCTACATAGGTATGGTGGACTGAAGCGGCAGCGGCAGCATGCACTAAACAACCTATAGAAACTCGATACAACTGGCGGCTATCAAAGAGGGGGGTAAGAAAGACCTATTCGGACCCAACCTGATGCTACCATCAAACAAACCCATCCTGGTGTTTCCCCCTCGAGACCAAACGAGGAAGTCAACCGAGGAACTCACACAGTTGGCAGTTTTATTTATTCGGTTATCGTTGCAGTAATTACTAGTCAGGTATAGATAATCATCCTGATAAAATAAGCAGTGGGCCGTGTTAGTTAACCATTCCGTTATAGTTGCAACACTTACTAATCAGATACAAATAGCATGAGATAACCCAAAAACCCAGCAGTTGTTGGTACTTTTATTTAGCCATTCCGTTATAGTTGCAATATTTACTAGTCAGGTACAATGGTTGCAAACGACAACCCAAGCAAGCAATTGTTGGCAGTTTTATTTAGCCATTCCATTATAGTGAAGCTGATTACTAGTCATTATAAAGTCAAATTATAACAGTAAACTTTAGTTATAGTTGTCTATGATCGAGATACTGTGCTCCAAGTCGTCCATAACCGCGGACACGGCTTTCAGAAAGTTTTAACCCGGCCGGGGTGCACAAATAGCAACACACACACGATCGACCTCGGAAAAAACAAATCAAAACCCAACGAGGCTTTCACGACAAAGCAATCACAGGATTCAGAATTATTTCAGGGGGCCACCCCATTGAGTAGACCCGCAACGAAGCTAGCTGACTCCGAGACGGACTCAAGGTTTGCGACAATGGCTGTAAACGACTGGGAACCCAAAACTGGGCTTGTCGATACCGCGAAAACACTCCGCTTACCTAAACAGTACAGTGTGCTCCTCGCACAATCGTAAATAAAGAAGTAAAGCATGGCATAAGTACAGGATCGTAAATAAAACCTCAAACTAGTTTGTGGCCCCAAGAAATAAGAATGAATCATGCTCTGGCTCAAGGGGGTCCCATAATTCCCCGTATGTGGATAGCGCGAATATTCAAGGAACATGTATCAAGTACTCGGAGTCCTACGGGACACAAGTGGGCGGTCGGAAACCAAATATTATCTATCACCCACCGATGCCTCTGCTTACTTACTTCAATTTTAGTTGTTAAACAGGAATTAAAGTGAATGATAAGTAAAGCCATGATCATCTCCAACATCAAACATGCGGCAATACTCCAACAACTGTGGTACATGGCGACACGCAACAACACTTGAGCAAGCGACTACGACGCGCAAGTCCAACTATCTACCAAACAACAGGTAATAGGAGGTGTCCAGGGCAATATAAGGCTGCAAGGGATATCACGGGTACGAAAACTAGAGCATCGCAACACAGATAGCAATAGATCAACAGGAGGGAATAAATACTATAAAAGTAAGATAGGTAGAAAGGGGGAGATGCTCGCCTGAAAACATTGCCGAAGGTTCAACCAAAGATCAGGGCAAAGCTCACATCAACTCAACGGCCTTATCCGCGAAGAAGCAAAACACTAGAAGAAACACCGGATGCAATATTTAATACAACGCAAAAGATCGGCATGATGCATGCATGATGTATGGCATGGCAAAGGTGCAATGCAATTAGGTCAATATTAAGTGGAACCGGGGTCCCGACAATTAATTAAATGGTTCAAGTTATTTAGCTACCCCGCAAATTAAATGTTGTAATAACAAGGCAAGATATGACAACGATTCGAAATACAAATTTAAATGAGGCCAATATGAGATTAGATTTGTCCGCATATGGGCCCCATATTTAATTATTAGGTGAATCGGCCTAAGGCCCCAAACCAATGATATGCATGCGAGAATGACAATTTAATATGCAACGAGTTCTATAGATGGCATTTATAAAATAGGGCTCGGATCAGGGTCACAGATTAGGGTTCGGCAGATCTTGGTCCGGGGGTTCGGGGTCGGTCTCAGGGTTCGACGGGGTCGGTCTCGGACATCGTAAGTAGGTCTTGTCGCATCCGGGAAGACGAACTTGGTTCGGTGCCGGGGGCGCATCGGATCCTTCCGGGTCGGTGCCGATCTTGTCGTTGCGAAGATCTTGTCGGGTCCACGGTTCGGGTCGGATTTGGCGTTCGGGGAGAAGAACTTGGCGTTCTGCGTCGTCGGCATCGGTGCGGAAAGGGGTCTTGTCGTTCCGTGAAGGAGAACTTGGCGATTCCGAGGGTCTTGGCGTCCGACGGGGTTCGGGCGTGCCGGGATCGGTCTTCGGATCGGGGCATCGGGGTTCTCGAGTCCGTGTGGGCGATCTTGACATCGTGGTGGCCAATGGAGAACTTAACGAATGTCGTAAATTCTTCTGGTTCCGTGATGTAGTTCTTACCGGGCTTCGTGGAATCACTTGGATTCATCTTCACATGTCGTTCTTCGAAATAGGAGACGGTCTTGGACTTTCAAGCGTCAGGAGTACTTGTCGAATTCCTGGACTCGGCATTGGATCGGTCGTCTGAACCAACTAGCACCACACAACCCAACATGTGTAAACACCTGCACTTCCCGTGAGAGCAGCGGGTTTGGCGAGACTACTAGGCATAGGAGCCCCTGCGAAAACAAGCCGAAGTAGTCCAGAGCGGCGAGGGGTGGCGTCGGCTCGCAAGGACGATGGCGAGGAGAGGGCGCGAGCAACGGCCGGCTTGCGGGCGGAGAGGGACACCGTCGGGGAGGAGGTCGAGGGCGCGACGACTAGGGACGCGCAGCCGTCCGGGGAGAGGCGCGGGACCGACGGGCGGAGAGGGCCTGGCGGCGGGGATGCTCCGGCGAGCTGGGGCGAGCCGGGACCCGCGGACGGGGCCAGAGGCACGGGGTCGCGCCAGCGCAGAGGGAGGTTGAGGCGGGCGCGCGCGGTTGATGGGGCGCAGCGACGGCGAGCGGAGGAGGGAGCTCGCAGCGGCACGCGAGCGGAGGAGGGGAGGAGGGCCGGAGCTCGGGGAACGCGGGGTTCTTGGCGGTAGCGACAGCGAGCTTGAGCGGCCGCGCTGGGGAAGGAGAGGGCGGCGGACGCACGCCAGAGGAGAGGCGAGCGCGGCCGGAGCTGGCGGCGGGGAGAGCGGCACGGGGCCCGGAGGCGGTGGAGGGAGCACGCGGCGGCGCCAGAGAAGGGAGCTGCGGGGCGAGGGCTGCCAGGGAGAGAGGAGCCACGGGGGAGAGGGAGGTTGGGGAAGGAGCAGAGGCGGGAGAGGCGATGGGGAGGGCCGGCGAGCGGCGGCGGCATCTCGGGAGCGGGACAGAGGCGGGAGAGACGGGGTCGGGGCGTGCCAGGGGTGGTTGGAGGCGTGCGAGAGGGAAGGGGATGGGAGCGGGGCAGGTGGGTGGTGGGGTTGGTGGGGCCGAGGCAGACGAGGGGTGAGTGCGTCGGGTGTGGCGTGTGTGCTGCTGCGTGTGTGGGGTGGGGTTGTGTGCTGAGAGAGAGAGGGAAGGGAGTGAGGGCTGTGGCCAAGTGGCGGTGTCTGGTTGGGTGGGGGTTGGGGACAGGGCGACGTGGCGACCAGGGATTGGAGGGGGTGAGGTGGAGAGGGGCTGGGTAGAATAGGTTGGGGTAAGAAAAGACTTGGGGTGGGGTCTAAGCTGGACCGATTTTATTCTGGGGGTGGTCGTTCGGGTCGAATCGGCCCGTTCGACTGCCCCACTAAAATAATTAACTATTTTCATTTGTTCCAAACAGTCTTTTTGCAAACCGATAGCAACAAAACAAAATAATCCGGTGACCCGGGTTTTGCGTTTGAACAAAGACGGGGCATTTTAGAAAAAAAAAATAGGTTTTTCTGCAAATAGTTTTATGCAAGCAAAAGCAAGATGATGACGATGCTCAAATGCAATGTGGCATGATGACATGAGCATGCGGTCAGGATGATGCAATGCACAAATTTAACGCGATTTTCTAGTAGTGGTTTTGCGGGATGCCACACCTACCAAGGAATTGGCAAGCCCCGGATGTTGATTTTCTATCATCCTTATCACCCGCCCAATCCGAATTCGTGTATCCACAAAGAGCAAATGTTGAGCCTAGAGGATACCAAAGACCATAAAATGGAGTATGAACTAAATATCGAAAGATTCTCTTGACTGCCATTAAATGGCTTTGTTTAGGAGTCGCTTGATATCTTGCACACACACCTACACTCAACACAATATCGGGTCTAGATGCACAAAGGTAAAGCAAGGAACCAATCATAGACCGGTATACCTTTTGATCCACATCTTTACCATTTGGATTTTGTTCTAGATGAGTCTTTGTAGCCATGGGAGTAGGAGCTCCATTTAAATCTTGCATTTTGAATCTCTTGAGCATATCTTGAGTATACTTGGATTGATTGAAGAATGTCCCCCCTCTAACTTGCTTGATCTCAAAACCAAGAAATACTCTCAACTCCCCCCATCAAAGACATCTGGAACCTACTAGTCATAAGCTTTGAGAATTCATCATTAAAAGCTTTGTTAGATGAGCCGAAGATAATATCATCAACATATATTTGGCATACAAAAAGCTCCCCATTGACTTTCTTAGTAAAAAGAGTGGGATCGATTTTCCTAACCTCAAATCCACGGTAAAACAATAACTCTCTAAGGTGCTCATACCACGTGCGTGGGGCTCGCTTGAGCCCATAGAGCGCCTTATCAAGTTTGTAGACATGGTTTCGGAAGTTGGGGTCCTCAAGTCCCGGGGGTTTCTTAACATATACCAACTCATTTAATGGACCATAAAGAAATGCACTCTCTACATCCATTTGTTGCAACTTGAAGTTATGATGTGCCACATAAGCAAGAAGGATACAGATGGACTCAAGGCGAGCCACGGGTGCATAAGTCTCTCCATAGTCAATGCCTTCAATTTGAGAGAACCCTTGTGCAACCAATCTAGCCTTGTTCCTTACTATAATTCCATGCTCATCTTGCGTGTTCTTGAATATCCACTTTGTTCCAATAACATTTCGGCACTCCTTTGGCTTCTCAACTAACTTCCATACTTTGTTTCTCTCAAAGTTGTTGAGCTCTTTGTGCATAGCTTCTAACCAATCCGAATCTTCAAGAGCTTCCCACACTTCCTTAGGTTCAATCATGGAGATGTGTGCTTGATGTTCACTGAACCTTTTCAATCGTGCTCTTGTGGAAATGCCTTTCCTTAGGTAACCAACTCATTTTGTAGAGAGTGGTCTCTTAATTCCAACATTCTTTCCTTTCTAGCTTCGCGACGAGCGTGGATCTCCGTGTTGTTTCTTGGGGGACCCTCTTCATCATTTTGATCCTCGTCTTGACCATCAACTTGACCTTGATCATCATCTGAATCATTCTCTTCATCTAGAGGCAAAGATTGACCTTGGTCTTGATCAAGTGTTCTTCTAGCATCAATCTGAGCTTGCCTCAAAGCAGTTTGTACGGATCTTACTTGAGCAATTGCCTTGGCACCACTTGACACCCTGGCGAATGAATCAAGCTCCCCTTGACTAGAGTTTTCACTATGATCATCATGTTGAGGGTCGACATCTTGTATTTGGCTTGAGTCATTGTACTCCTCGGTGGATGGAGCTTGTTGATGTTGTGAAGATGAGGGCTCCACTTGAGTGGAGCATAGTTCTTCTTGATCCGCCATAAGGGGTTCCTCAACAGGGCGGATATATCCCGCACCCATTCTTCCTATGGCTTCCTGAGGCATTTCATCATCTGCATCACAAGCATCAACGCGCCCCCCTTGGGGACCATCATATTCTTTGAAGGTCACACTACAGGATTCAATGACGGCTCCGGAGAGCTTATCATAGATTCTATAAGTGTGAGATTCGAGACCATAGCCAACAAAAATACCCTCTAATGCTTTAGACTCGAATTTGGACAAACGGACACCTTTTATGAGATAGAAACACTTACAACCCAGTTGGGCTTGTTACTGGTAAGTATTTCATATGGAGTCTTGTTGATTTCTTTGCGGAGGTAGAGCCGGTTTGAAGCATGGCAAGCGGTGGAGATGGCCTCGGCCCAAAAGTTGTATGGAGATTTAAACTCCGCTAACATGGTCCTAGCCATCTCAATAAGAGTCCGGTTCTTCCTTTCGGCCACACCATTTTGTTGAGGGGTGTATGCAGCGGAATATTGATGTTTTATCCGCTCATCACCAAGGAAATCATTCAAGGTGTAGTTCTTGAACTCAGTGCCGTTGTCACTTCTTATGATCAACACGGGAAGATTGTATTGACGTTGGACCATGTTGATGAAGTCGATGAAGGTATTTTGGGTCTCACTCTTCAACTTGAAGAAATATACCCACGAGTATCTTGAAAAGTCATCAACGATCACCAAATAATATTTCTTCCCACCAAGACTTGCATGAGATGGAGGACCAAAAAGGTCCACATGGAGGAGCTCCAAGATCTTGGTAGACTTGATGCGGTTCTTAGTCTTGTGAGGAGCATCATGCATCTTCCCTAGAACACATGCCCTGCAAACACGATCTTTGGCAAAGGAAACATTTTATTTTAGTCCAACAATATGGCCCTCCTTGTGGAGACTTTGCAAAGTTCTCATATTGACATGGGCTAGTCGGCAATGCCATAACCAACCCACATCGGCCTTTCCGAATAAGCACATCGCACTTTTAGTGGCTGCCCCGAAAAGTCCACCACATACAAGTCATGTTCGACGTACCCAATGAAAGTGACCTTGAGAGACTTGCTCCACATGAGGACCACAATATCATCATCAACAAAGACGGCAAAACCCATCTTTCCAAGAGCACGGACTGAAAGTAAATTGTATCCAAGGGTCTCAACAAGCATGACGTTCACGAGTGTAATGTCATGAGCAACCACAACCTTGCCGAAACCCATTACCTTAGACTTTGACTTGTCGGCATATGTCACAGTGATTTGATCATCATTTGGCTTTAAGTCCTTGACAATAGACGAGCTTCCGGTCATATGACTCGTGCAACCACTATCAAGCACCCACTTTGACCCTCCGGAAGCATAAGTCTACAAAAGATCAAGCTAATTTTTAGGTACCCATTTTTCAATGGGTCCTCTTTTGTTAGCAACAAGGGTCTTGGGAACCCAAATGGACCAAGCAATATAACCATCATATGGGCCAACATATTGTGCATACACATCACCATAATAATCACGCATTAGAACATAGTGAGGGTTAGCACTTCCCGCAAAGTCATCATGAGACATAGTTTTACCACTTGTGGTCTTACTATCCATAATGGCCTTGTTAGTATCTTGTGTGGGCTTGGCCTTCTTGTTGTTGTTCTTCTTCTTCTTAGTTTTAGAGACAAAACCAATGCCCCCTTTATCACCACTAGGACTTTGCTTACTCAATATATCATCAATGGACTTGTTGCCTTGTGGAAATGTGGCCTTAGCAAGCTCCCCCTTCAACCTAGCATTCTCTTCAAGAATAGTTGTACTACTAGATGGAATGAAGTTACTAGGTGAAGGAATATTGGCCAATTGAGTTTGAAGCGTTTCATGGGACTTTGTTAGTGACAAGATTTCACTTTCCAAAGCCTTGTGGGCCTTGTTAAGCAAACTAAAGTCCTCGGCAAGTTTTTCATGAACCACACCAAACTCAATCTTGTCCTTTTTAGCCATTTTGTATTTAGCAATAGCATGATCATGCTCTTTGATGAGTTTATTCACAATAATGTCATTGGCCTCATCAAGTCCTTCAAGTTTTAATTCAAGTGACATCCTAGTTTCTTGTTATTCTTCTAGAGCATTGTTTAAAGCCTCTAGCTCAATCATGTGTTCATGTCCAAGTTTACATCTTACATCTAGGAGCTCTTGTGTGTGGGAAAGTTGATCTAGGATGTTACCAAAATGTATCTTAGCATCCGCTTGTAGTTTAGTCATAAACTCATCAAAAGCAATTAATTCCTTTTTAACATCAAGAGACATCTCATCATCATTTTCATCATTAGCTAAGGGAGTGGAATGAGATGATGAGGATACCTCCGTTCCTCTTTACATAAGGCAAGTGATGTTCTTGATGGGAGAATTCTCATTTGGAGAATCAAAGAGAGAGAATGTCAGAGTAGAAGTAGTGGCTAGAGCCGCCACACCATTATAAGTTTCCTCTTCCTCATCTTCATCATCTTCATTGTCGGAGGAGTATTCTTCATGAGTGATCAAGACAATTTCTCCCGACTTCTTGTTGATGGGATTCTTCTTGATGAAGGGTTTCTTGTAAGGTGCTTTGAGAGTCTTCTTCAACACAAGCTTACCCCCATGATCTTTTATCTTCTCATAGGGACAACTTTCCACAAAGTGATAGCGGTCACCACAATTGAAGCAAGTTCACAATCTAGTAGTATTTTCTCTTTTCCCATTTGGGTTGCTTTTTCGTTGCATTTCCATCTTGGCCTTGGCGGGGTTCTTCCAAAAGTTCTTTGCATAGAAGGCCATATATTGACTATGAGCAATCTTGACTTCATCAGGGTGGTCCATGGAGAGCCCTTCATCACTATCATCTTCATCCCCATGGTCCACAACTTTGGCCTTTAAAGCAACATTGACAACGTTGCTCATACCAAGGGCACGAGAACGAGCATCTTTGGCATTCTTGGCGGCAACTTTGAAGGCGGCCATCTCTTGCATAACTTCATTTGAGGTCATGAGATGGTAGTTGTGTCTTCCTTTTAGGCTCTTCAAGTCGGTGGGCTCAAAGGGCATGAGTGCACTCACATATTTCCTTTTTATCCACGCATCATCCACATGTGAGGCGCCCACATTTCTAAAAGCGGTGGCGGTGGTCTTGAGCCTTCGGTACATGTCTTCGTGATCTTCACCTTCCTTCATGTAGAATCCTTCGTCTTCATTTCTTAGAGCATCATACCGGTTCCTCCTCATACTCTCATTTCCAACAAACAAGACAGTGAGGGCATCCCAAGCCTCCTTGGCAATGCTAAAGTGCTCAATGTGTGGATAATCCTTTCTACCTAAACCTTGTTGAATCATATGCAAGGCAGTGGCATTGAGTTGACTATTGACAACCTCTCTTATTGTCAAGTTGTTTGGATCCCCAATAAAGAGTCCATGCTCGATGATGTTCCATAGTTCAATGCAAGAGCTGCGCATATGAGTTCTCGTTAGTGATTGCCATTGAGAAAAAGTAGCAGATTCTTCAAGCTTAGGTGGGTCACCACTATTGTATACATGAGGGTGAGGGATTGGAGGGTCGGGAGAGTACCATGATTCACGGTGCTCACCCTTCCCACCATCATTTTGTGTGGAGTAATTAGTGTTGTCTTGTTTACCCCTAACCATTATATCCTAGGGGGATACCGGAGTATTCCCTTTAGGTAAAACGGATGGAGGATCCTCTTGAGGAGAGGGGGATGATGAGCCATCTTTGTCTTTAAGAAGTTGCTCAAGCATCTTCTTGACTTCGTTGACCAAGGAAGAGCTCAATCTTGTTTCCATTTTTTTGAGATCTTCCATGGTCACCGTGGTAGGCTCACCATCACCATCCCCATCGCGGCTGCCCATATTCTCTTAGGCGGTAAAGCCCAAATAAAGACCCGAGGCTCTAATACCAATTGAAAGGATCGTATGGGCACCTAGAGGGGGGGTGAATAGGTGCTACTTCAAATTTTCTTCTTTTTCAAATTAAGGTTTGGCAATAAGGTAAATTCTCTAGACAATGCAACTAAGGTGAATTTACCTATATGACAAATATGCACGAGCTAACACAATACCCTTTTGAGGGGAAGTACGTCTGCGTTTGGAGAGGGGGTGGTTTCAAAGCACCAACGCCACGAGAGGCCTCCCTTGTTCTCCGATGTATCTCACCCCAACGGGATGGATTCACCTTCCACTATATCGGCAACCTTCAAGGTGGCAGCCGGCACCTTTACAAGTTTGGGGAACACATCCACAACTTAATCGGAGGCTCCCAAATAAAATCAAGCTATCAAAACAATCAAAGACAAGCTTGTAAGAACCAAATCTAGAACTAGGGTTTCCAAGAAAACAATAGAGCAAAGGGGCCCTCAATTGAGTGAGGGGGAAATGAAGATCTCTTTTGGTGAAGTAGTAGATCAAGGCCTCCTCCTTCGATTCCCCAAAGATCAAGGACTTTGGGTGGTGGATTGAAGAGATCTTGTGAATTTGGTGGCTCCAATGGTGGTCTTGACTTTAATGCAAAATGAGCACCTTGTCCCAAGGTAGGTGGAGGGGTATTTATACCCCTTGGAGAAATCTGGCCGTTGGAGCAATAAATGAACCGGTACTCAAGCGGTAGTACTGGTTGCAAGCGGTACTACCGGTCCAGTACCGGACCAGGTACCAGAGATGCAGTTCTTGGTCGAGCCAGCTTCAGATCTGCCCGGTAGACCCCTGCAGTAGTACCGCCAAGAGGTAGTACCGGTCGCAAGACTCGGTACTACCGGTCAGGATGGTAGTACCGGTCCAAAGTACCGTGGGGCACCGTGCGAGAAGGGGAGGGCTGGTCCTTTCTCAGTACTGCCCGGTACTGCTGAGCGGTACTACCGTGTCCAAGCGGTAGTACCGCTTGTCTCAAGCGGTACTACCGGTTGGAACGGTAGTGCCGCTCCGTGGTACCGAGTGGTACTGATGAAAAACCATCCCTCCCACCCTTGCACGGGTCCAACCGGTACAAGGACCGGTAGTACCGGTGCCAAGCGGTAGTACCGGTCATATTTCCGGTACTACCGGTTGCCACAATGACTTTAGGCAACGGCAAATGGGCAGATCAAGATTTGTGCCACAATCTATCAAACCTATGATACACTTAGCACACGATTAGACCGATAAGTGTGTTTTTATCAAACATCAAAATCAGAAGGATAGAAAATGCTCTTTCATGGGAGTAACTATTGATGCGGAAATAGAGGAAACTGTGTGGACATCTTATCGTATCTTCAATAAACTCCTCGTCGGCTAAGATCTAAAATTCTTCAACTTCCTAGACTCATTATTATACATGTGTGTTAGTTAGGTAACTTTACATGGAGCTATACAGACTTGTTCTGAAATTTCTGTTGTTTCTGTGCCTATGTAGTTTTAGACAAGATGTAAATCTCCAGTATTTGTTTGCGGCAACTATGACAACTATAAAGGCATGATTATACATAAGAAGCATCGAAAAAGTAATCACAGTATGTGTTCTGTATGATGAAGTTTTTGGTCTTGAGGTTGTTAATTTTCTCAATCACGTGACTAGCGTACATTATGAAGTGTGCAGCCATATCTAGATTTAGTTTCATGTTCATTGATTTGTTTAGCTTTAGCTACTTTTGAATGGTGAAAATTTTACATTTTCTGTAGATTTACTATCAATTTTACTTCCAAAAGGATTCACATTACTGAGTCAGCACAACATACTACGCTGTATATTTTATTCTAGCTTCTATATTCTAATAATATTTTACTTGTGAAGTAAAAAATCTATAACAGGTGTAGCCAGAACAAAGTGCTTAGGCAGTTGCTAAGCTAATCTTTTATTCTATCTACTATATTAAATTAATATTTAGTCAAAAGATCAAATGCATTAAACTACTTGGTGTAAATTACTTACACCACCGAGTAAGCTCTCCTTAACTAGTGTGGCAACCTTTGAAGACTACTTGATATAGAAAGAGGAGAACACGCAAAAATCTGCTACAATAAAACATAATTTATATATGACTGAAAGAGTTCTTGATTCTTGTTATGAGAAGCATCATATTCCTTGTGTGTTATGAGAAGTAGCCATGCGGATGATTAATTATTTCATGGCCTTCAACCTTTGTACGTTGCAGCTATTTTCATTTGCACTATTTTATTCACTTGTTTTTTTGTCTCACTAATGGTAAGTTACTTATCTCAGTTTGGTGTTGTTCTTGTAGATTGCCAAAATAAATGGTTGCTGCATGGCTGAGATGCCGAGATCAAATTTCAAGATTGGTGCTACAACCAGATAGTTATAGACTACATTGTAGATTGTCCCTTTTAGATATACAGAAGTTGTATTCATTGGATCCATCTCATTGTAAAGCTACAAAGTTGATTTAATGTATGAGGTCTTTGTTTACTATATTGCATCGCATGTGCACTCCTATCATTGAACAAATAATTGTTGTTGGCAACATATAAACTACCACTAATTGTTCGAGTTGTCTAGCAACTCTTCTAAGCTTTTGAAAATGATTTTTTGTGTCTGTTTCAAAATCCATTCATGCATGGCAACCACCAACGCATATGAACTCTTGTTAGGATCTAACAATATACGTTGCGATCTTACAATGCTTCTTCATGTCGATTATCAACGCATGTATATGCATTCTTGTAAACCCTTGCAACACCACCAATGGCAACGCATTGCAAATCCATTCGTGTAGTCATTACCAACGGTTATATGGACATTCGGCGACGCATCGATACATTGGTGAAGGGGGGTTCATGTTGTAGCACTCGATTGAAGGTATTACCCCCCTACCCACCCCTCCCCAATTTGTGTCACCGGCTGCTCGATCGCTCGTGGTCACTGACGTCATGGAGCTCAGCAGCTCGAGCTCCGATCCGTGGTGAAGGCTCCAGCTGGCCTCCCCCATTGACCTCCAACAATTTTTTCTTCGATGCCCCCAATAGATTGAAGGTATTACCCCCACCCCCCACCCACCCACACACACACATTTGTCTCGTCTGCTGCTCAATCACCCGTGGTCACTAGCGTCATGGATCTCGGCAGCTCGAGCTCCCATCCGCAGTCAAGGCTCTAGGCGGCCTCTCTCATTGATCTACAACAAATTTTCCATCAATGCCCCCACTCAATTGAAGGTATTAACCTCCACCCCCCCCCCACACACACACACACACCCCACACACACTTCCTATTTAGATTGGTACTTGCATGTTAGGATTTTAAATATGAACAAAATTGGTATTGCCGGTTAACATATTGTAACACCCCAGTTTTAGTTAATATAATTAGAGTTTGCTTGTGCATCATGATCATCATGTCTTAAAGTTTGCATTAAAGAAAATCCAACTAAAACCCTAATCTTCCCCCTCTATTTGAAATCAATTCAAAATTGGTTTTGTATTTGAAAACTACCAAAAAATTGGAACCCAAATTGATTACAAGGGTCTCTGCAATGTTTTGAATATTTACAAAGTATCTGGTATTTTCAAAATGCTCAAAACAGTTTGGAAATTGAATTTACAAAAGAGAAATGCAAAACAGAAAATGGAAAAGATTCTGGAAAAAAAATAGAGCAGCCCAGGCCGCAGCCCAGCACCCTTCTCTCTTCTCTCCCTTTTCTGCGGCCCACCTTGGTCCGTTAGCAGCCCACCACTGGCCCGTACTGGTTCGATCTTCTCTGCCTCGTCTTCCTCCTCGTCGACCGATCGTCGAAGCTGCTCGATGTCGAGTGCCGCCGCGCCGGCATGCGCCAAGATTCCCGCCGCCGTCCGCCGATGCCAATAAGTAACCGCCGCCGCCGACAACCCTAGACGAGCCCCAGTTCGCTAACTCCTCTTCCCTCTCGCTCGCGTGCTGCAAGAACTCTAACCCTAGCGTCTGACCTCGTCGGCGCCCCGCCGTCCCCGGCCTCCAATTAGCCAGTTGAGGCCATCGCTGAGATCCACTCGCTCGGCTGGTTCGTCCTAGCCTTCTCTCGCTCGCAAGCACGCCCCCAAATGGCCGAATCGACACCTCCGTCTGCCGCCAGACGACGCCGCTCGCCGTCGAATGAAGCTTCACCTCGCCTCCCTGATCATGCTGCTGGCTTCCCGGTGAGCTTGTGGTCCTCGTGGACCCTCTATCTCGCTCCCAGTCGCCTCTGCATCGTTCACCGTTTGTCGCCACCGCAAAAGCTTGTCGTCGGCGTGGTTCCGGTGACCTCTTTCGAGTGGCGCCACTCCTAGATGGTTTGCTTTTCCCCGCTCTTTCTAACAAGCCCATCTGCGTGTGTAGGCGAGGCCTCTGTCGTTGCCGGCGACCACCGCCTGAGGGTGGACGTCGTGCTGACGTCATGCTCGCGTCAGGCTGGCGTGGGCCTCTGGCCCTTTGACCTTTGACTGCCAAGGTAGCATCCGAGGTGGCCTCGGCCCCACGGGTCAGTCAGTGTGGGTAGGCTCAGCCTGAGTAAGAAAAGTCCCAGAAGTCGTGGTGGTGTCAGCTTGAGGTCATAATTTTTTTTAAATGATTTAAATAATTTCCAGAATTTGAATAAAACTTATAAATTCAATAACTAATTATTTATAAGTCAAAAAAATACAAATAATATATCAAAATGTTCAGAAAAATGAGAAATATCTATTTAAGCTATAATCATGCATTGTTAATCAACTTTCATGACAAGTTTAATTAGAAGAACAAATTCACCCCTCTCATATGTTCCAGAGTTTTCCCGAGTTAGGGTTTGCGCCCCTCGGAACCCCGATTAAATTGCTCAGCATGCTTTAGGGTTTCAATTCAATGCAATTCAACTTGTCATATCATCATTCTTGTTTGAGCATTGCATCGATGCCATGTGTCGATTGTTTCCCTTTCTTTTCGGTGATTTGGTTCTTCCTCGGTAGAATACGATATCGAGATCGAGATCAGGATCAAAGCCCGAGGACAACACCATCGAAGATCGAAGATCGACGAACAATACTTGACCAATTATAACAAGTCAAGTACAAGGCTACCGAAGATCTGCTTATTGTTTATCAACAGGCAAAGGCAAGCATAGCCCCACCATGATATAATCCTATGATTTTGAAAGCATTTCAATTCCTGCCATGATGCATACGATTCTACTGTGGTCTTTTATCGATAGATAGAGTATCCTATCTATTGCATTAATCCCTTTGAGCTTATATTACCTGATCCACTGCTCCTAGCATCACTAGGTTTGGCTTGTGTGCACTGCTAGAGCTCTTATTCGTGTTTGCTTAGCCATGCATAGCTGTTGAGTCTGGTCCATCCAGATGATGTATCAGATGCAGAGAATCTAGTATGACAGGAGAACATGATGAGATAAGATCGGTAATATGAGTTAAACATGCTAAGTCTTGTATGGGAGGCCACGGTGGGATGTGGTTTTTCTAGTTCCATGCTCGCCACCACTAGGACCTGAGTTCTTGCCTTTGGAACCAAGATGAGCGTGCAACCACACGGGGGCTTGGGAACCTCCTTGACTTACTAACTTCCCTAGTCTGATCCTTGAGTCTGTAGTTAGCTATTTGGCATCTGCATATTTGGATGGGTTGAAGATGGTGCATCATATAGGGCGTGACCAAGGAGGAAGGAGGCTCTGGGAGTACTCCCGATCCTTGGACATAGAGATATGGGCTGATGGAACCCTTTCTTGGAGACTCATGGATTTAGGCGAAAGTAAGGGAAAGGTCTCATCTAACCACCCTCTACCGGCCTTCCAAGGAAGAGGGCTTATCGCGTGGCACTAAGAGAAGGTTAGTACGTGTGGGTAAAGTTGTACACCCCTGTAGGGTTAAATCTTTTCGAAAATCCGTGTTCACGGTTATGAACTCTTGGTGACCAGATTCTAAGATCATAGAGAACTTTAACCTAACCATAAAACTTGGCAGATCAGCGTGTGCTTAAGGATGCTTCCTCATGGGTATGAGGGGGTGATCCTAGTTGGTAGATGATGATGATTCGGTGGATATCAAAAGATGATGATCAATATTTCCGGAGACTTCGCTCTCTTATCCACTTTTAAAATACTCCGATTAGACGAGCTTCTTCTCCCTCTTGTTTTATAAACAAAAGATGGCTTTATGCAAAACAACTCCACCAGCCATAAGTCTTGCGGAGTACACCCTGTACTCACCCTTGCTTTGTTGATACTTTTGGCAGAGTAAGTGTTCACTTGAAGACGAGTTCGGTACTACATCAACATCGACGAGTAGCTTGGGGTTCCCGGCCGGCAGCCCAGAATCTATGGGCTGGGACGTCATCGTTATGCTTCAGGCCTCTTAGGCCATTTGTTAAGTTTGCTATACTTAATAGCTTAATTTTCCTTTCGTTGTTTGATGTTTGTGGTCAGTGACCTCTGCTTGTAATAATTTGGTTCTCTACTCAGTTATGAGCTTGCTGTAATAAATTTTGTGTCATAGGGTCACTACCGTGTTACCGATTCTTCACTAGATATTCTCGAGCTCAAGGTTAAGCTTATTTCAGACGGAGGTCTGGGATTTGTTTAGTCCTTATCCCGGGGGTGTCACACATATTTATCCTAACCTATTTAGATTGGCAATTTTAGATTTTGCACTACATGTTTCTAGTCTTAAGATTGGATTATTGGTAAGCGTGCAAGTGCACCGCACGTCATATAATCTATAATAATAATAATCTATTAATTTTATTTCTCTTGCGATTTTTTTAAGAACCGCTTAAGTATGTCATGCCCAACAATGTGAGGCGTGTTTAGAACTTACTAGAATTTTATTTCCCTTCCATCTTTATTGCCTATACAATTTGATTTAGGCAGTGTTAATTTACTTGGATGGCAAGGATCTTCTCCCTTGTTATACATGATCTCTGTAATATGAAATGTATCCCCTTTTTCAGTCCACCTGTTATAATGAAAAACACAATTGATGATGTTATGGCTGCTCTCAGAATGTAGATATGGGCTCTTCTATTGTGTTAAAAAGATTTATGTTTGCAACTGCTATGCTAGTGTATAGTATAATATGATTCATTTCTGTTGTACTACATTGTAGAAGTTTGTTTATAGTTTGGAGGTCAGCCAATGTTTTGCTGCAGTCAGGGTGGGTGTGGCGTCGATGCTTCAATAATAAATGATAAATCTACTTAATATTAGTTTAAGGATTTATTTAAAAAGCATTCATCCAAAATTCAATTGTGCCATGTGTTATAACATTGTGACATATAAAGATGAATGCTACCATAAATATAAGGTTAATGTTAGTACCAACAATATTTCAAATATTCCATGCGTCGGGGAACACATTGAGTGCGTGCTCGGCAAATTCCCTGGGAACTCCTAACATGTCCGTAGGACACCAAGCGAAGATTTCCCAGCGCTCATGGAGGAATTCGATGAGCGCGCTTTCCTATGCGGGGATGAGGTCGTTGGCGATCAGCGCCGTCTTGGAGGCATCCGTTGGGTGGACCTGCACATTTTTCGTGTTGACTGTGGAGTCGAACGACATGTCAGGTGAGTTTTGCCTGGCGACTGGGGATGCCCCGTTGTCTATCACCTCTCAGAGCCTCGTGAGCTCCTCTTGCATGCCGAACGACTGGGAGATTCTGTTAAAATCTCTATCGCAGTGGTCCGATCGGGTGAAGCTTCCCTGGACTGTGATGACGCCCTTGGGCCCAGGAATCTTGAGCAGAAGGTATGCGTAGTGCGGTACTGCTAGGAATCTTGCGAACGCCACGCACCCGAGGATGGCGTGGTACTGTGATGGGAAATCCACCACTTCGAACTCGAGCCGCTCGCATCGAAAATTTTCGGGCTTGCTGAAGATGACGTCGAGCCATATCTTTTCCAAGGGATATATGCCCTTCCCAGGGACTATGTTGTGAAACGTTGTATCGGATTGTTCCAGTCTGCACAGCGGGATCCGCAGCGCTGTGAGGGTGCTGGCGAACATCAGGTTGATGTCGCTGCCGCCATCCATGAAGACGCGGCTCATCTCTAATCCTCCGATCTGCGCCTCGAGCACCAGGGTAGCATGACCTGGGCGAGGGATCTGGCGGGGGTGATCCAAATGATTGAACGTGATGCAGGACTCCGAGCCACTGAGGTACTCAGGGATGGCGGGCGGAGCGGTTACAGCGAGGCTGACCTATCGAGTGATCTTCTTTTGCACCCTATTACTAGGGTGTCCCTTCTGGATCATCAGGGACCCTTTTGGCGGGGGGTATCCGCTTGCGTCGTTGTTTGGTGCAGGTGCGATTGCTGGATTCGACGGTCCCACGGGTGGTGGTGGAGGAGCTCCGTGGGCGATGTCACCTGGTGCAGGTGCGGGTCCGAACCCAGGGTTCATGATTGGGTGAGGCCCTCGCTGAGTTTCTGGAACTCGCGACACTCCTTGAGCATGTGGCTGGCCTTCTTTTTGCCATCCTGCTTGTCAATGTAGAACTGGATGGTGCAAGGACCCGACAACTTGTCGTATGCCGAGGGTTTGTCGTCACAGCCGCGACGCTGGCATGTTTGTGTTGGGCGTCCGCCATCGCGGAAGTTGCCTCTGCAGTATCCTCCGTTGCTGCGATTGCCATCGTTGTGTCGATCGGCGTAGACAGCCGCAACCATGTCGACTCCGTCGCGGTCATCATAGACGCGCGATCTTCGCTTGCTGTGGCGTTCTCTCCAGCGTCCATATTCTTCCTCATCATCTAAATGCATTCGATGGAGGGAATCCTCGCTATCTGCCCACCTGTTGGCGATGTCCATGAGGTGGTCGAGTGTTTTGGGCTTGACGCGCCCTAGTTCTTCCTTGAAGTCCGGGCGTTTGACACCGTCCTTGAAGGCGTCGATCGTCCTTTCCTCGTAGATGTGTGCCACGGAGTTCTTGATGTTGGACCAGCGCAAGATGTACGAGCGAATGGATTCGCCCGTACGTTGAGTGCAGGCCCGCAGTTCCTCAATCGAGGCTGGCCTCTTGCTGGTGCCCTTGAAGTTTCGGATGAAAATGTACGCCAGTTCCTCCAAGCTTCGGATGGAGCCTAAGGACATGCTGCTGAGCCAGATCCGGGATGCGCCTGTCAGCTGCAGCTGAAAGCATTTGCAGGGCGGTGTTCTTGTTACCACCATGCATCTTGACGGACGACAGGTGGTCACTAAGCCAGGCCTTCGGATCCTGCGTGCCGTCGAACTTTGGAGTGTCCGAAGGAAGCTTGAAATTTTTCGGCATCTGTGTGCGCCGAACAGATCTACTGAAGCATCAGGCTCCGCACATCTCTCCATCGTCATCCTCTTCTGATTCGGTTGAGCATGCGCGTTTGGCGCGTGCCTTGTCGACCTTATGCTGGGCGAGGTCGTTTCGAGCATCATAGTCGTTGATGCGACGTCTTGGGCTCTTGAGTTGTCGAGGTAGATTGTGATCGTCCTCGTCGGATGAGGGTGTGGGGCTACGGTTGAATATGACCGTAGCCTTTTTCTTCGGCTCCGCGGAAGCTTCATCGTGGAGCGTAGCCCCGACGAGTCCTAGTCCGGCTAGTGCGGACTTGTGCATGTCACCCTTTGGGGCCCCCAACGGAGGTGGATGGGACGCGAGGTATATGGTCGCTGCCATGATCGCAGCCTGCGGCGTCTTCGGTATGTCGTTGCCATTGACGTTCATCTTCTCGAAGGATGTGTTGAGGGTTTTACTGACCTCACGTCGTGCGGCGGGGTCCATGTGCTCTGTGCGAGAGCGATGTTTGTTGGCATGATTTCCGTGCGAGCTGGAGCCACTAGTGGCAGAGAGCGCAGCTCGCCGTGCGCTAGACTCCGAAGCATCTTACTTGCATTTGTCGAGCTCCTCCTACAGTTTCACCTGCCTGTTGTGCTCGCCGATGAGGAGGAGGTGGTATGCCATCAGCAAATCCCGTGAAGAATTCACAGGTAGGATCTTGTTGCCCGCCACAGCTTCGCGTGACTGGCGCCAACCGTCCTCGTTGGGCTAGAGGGGCGGTTGCCCTCCGTTTCCTCTTTTACCAGCCTGCGGGTTGGGCGGTGGATTGGGTGATGGGTTGTGATCAGTCGAACTTGGTGGCACTTCCGATTCACCATGGATAACCACGGTACATTGGTAGCACCTGCGAATTGGATCGATGCTGCCGCAGCTTTCGGATCCGGAACAGTAGGTTCCTTTGTCTGATAGAGGGCCGCACAGATCTGAGTTGCAGCTGCTGCTGTCATAGGACTCATTTGTCAGCGTCGACGTGCGTAGCACACCGATGGGTGGGACACACAAAGCGAGCCTGATGGATGGCGGCGGCACCCGCTCTGGGAGGCGGAGAGTGCCGGTCTGCCCCACTGATGCGTAGTTGACGTGGGAGCTTTCTCTTCTTCAGTCCCCAGCAACGGTGCCAGAAAGACTTGACGGTGCTCGACGTAGCACTTTGTTGGTAACCCCAAGTTCATGGTGTGAAGAGCACAACAACAAGTTTTCCCTCAGTTGAGACCGAGGTTATCGAACCAGAAGGAGGAAGGAAACGTCACACAGGTGTTGCAAACAACGTGGAGACCCGCACAACACAAACTCAAGACTTTGTCCCAACGAATCAGTGAGGTTGTCAAGCTCACCGGTTTGCTATAACAAAGGATTAAACGTATGGTGTGGAAGGTAATGGTGGTTTGCAGCAAGTAAACAAGTAACAGTGGAAGATGTATCAATGGTAAAGATTGGACCGGGGTCCATATATCACTAGAGGTGCTCTCCTTAGATATACAACATGGCATGAAGGGTAAACAAATTACAGCAGGGCAATTGACAGGAATTGAGCAAGACATAACAATGCAATTACTAGTCAGAAAGATCCTATGACATTCGATTGGGCAATACAACAAGATACATAGACCGCCATCCAACTGCATCTATGACTAGAAGTCCACCTTCAGGTTATCATCTGAACCCCCTCCAGTATTAAGTTGCAAGCGACAAACAACTGCTTTAGGAAAAGTGTGTAAGGTAAACAGTCCACATGTTCCATGAACAAGAGACTGTTGTTTTCTCCCTAGTAGCAACAACACAACTACAACCGAAGAGATTTCTGTCACTTCCCTTAGAAACTAGAGGCATGAACCCACTATCGAGCATAAATACCCCCTCTTGGAGTCACTAGCAACTACTTGGCCAAGATAGCTACTAACAATGGAGAGCATGCAAGATCAAAAAGAACACAGACATGATAGAATCATAAAAACAAAACCATTAATAAAACCAACATAATGATCTCAATATCCATCAGATCCCCATAAACACAACATGCATGATTACAAATAGATTAGATCTTGATCGTGAACGGAGCTCACAAGATCTATGCATGAAAGCACAAGGATGAGATATAACCATCTAGCTACTACATGGACTCATAGTCCAAGGTGGAACTACTCACGCATCATACCGGAGAGAATGCCTCCGGGATGATCTCCCCTCCGCCAGGGTACCGGGAAGAACTTTATATCCCCCCGATCTAGGGACGACGGTGGCGGCGGCTACAGAAGGTTTTGTGGAATATTGATCGGGTACTTAGGATTTCTGCTTTGGGGGCTTCTTATGGGCGAAGGGGGAGGCCGAGGCGATGGCCAGGGGCCCCACACCCTGCCTAGGCTCGGGGCAGGGCCCAGTCGCGCCTAGGGGGGGTGTCTGCCATGGCACGCCTCTCCGCTTGACCACGGAAAGTTATTGACTTTGACGTTTGTCCCGTCCAATTCCGAGAATATTTCCTTACTAGCTTTTCTGGAACCAAAAACAGCAGAAAATAGGCAACTGGCACTGTGGCAACTTGTTAATAGGTTAGTACCAAAAAACATGTAAAAAGCACCTCAAAGTGTAGACAAAGCAAAGTAGATACTAAACAAGCATGGAGCATCAAAAATTATAGATACGTTTCCGACGTATCAAGCATCCCCAAGCTTAACTCCTGCTCGTCCTCGCGTAGGTAAGTGATAAAAAGAATAATTTTTGAGGTTACATGCACCCTTACAATAAAGATCTAACCAATGGCAAGCATTGAAAGTTGGGATCGAAGAAATCTAAACATGTGCATGAAAGATGGAGTTCTAACAATAGGACATAGTAACTATGCATGCAACATGAAAGGCTACAAACAAAGATCATGAATAACATGCATTGAAAAACGTTTGTTTCTTTCACATACATAAAACATGGCATAGTGGTAACCAGCTTGTCCCTCATAGAGTAGCAAATAGATGCATAGACACCTTTAAAGTTCACAAGGGTGACTAGAAAAAAATAGCACAAGAACAAGTAATATCACAATATGCATCAATCAATAAGCTTTGGAACACTGCACATAGAATGACAACTATGCTCTCTTAATGGTGCCTAAAGGTAGAAGGTGGAGACTCAAATAATGATGGAAGAAAGGCCTTTTATAAAGGAAGGAGAGATTTCAAGTTTTAAAAAGAGGTTCCAAAAATTATGGTACTTGTTAGCTTTCATCCCTCATTGCCCCTATCATAAGCATCTT
Organism: Avena atlantica; assembly: GCA_910589765.1. Taxonomy (NCBI): domain Eukaryota; kingdom Viridiplantae; phylum Streptophyta; class Magnoliopsida; order Poales; family Poaceae; genus Avena; species Avena atlantica. The sequence goes on from OU342736.1 coordinate 247,321,139, forward strand.
GAAATGATTAAGGTTAAAGTGAACAAACTATGGAGTATATGCTTGAAGAAGTATAAGTTGGTAATCTCAAGTCCCTTGAATACGAGGGCAACACCTCATGCTACTCAACTTTAGTCACATGTAAGTTCTTGTCATTGTAAGTATTTGCATATCATAGAGAACCGCCAACGGGGTACCCCTTGCACATGGTACATGAGCTTTCCCATAACCAAAATGACAAGGCAAGCAAACAATGAGCATCTCAGCAATCTTTTTATTTACCATATGCATAGCTTTTTAATGAGGATGTTTCATAGATAGCTCACTATGGTGATGCTACAAGTTTCCACCATGATTAGGAATGACTTAGGCTAGAGGCCCAGGCGTTTCTCTAACACAACTCCATGGACTTACAAGTTCTCTCTTTATTTCACACCGGTGACATCCATAGACAAAAGTGCATGATATCAACTGAGTACAAAGTACAAGTGCAATGTTGAAAACGTTCCCCGTGACAGCACGGTTCTGCTAATTCCAACGTATAAGTGCAAGCATATACAACATAGATGACACAATGGTTCAAGTTTATTAGGAGAAAAGAATATAAAATGTGCCATCAAGTTTGTGAGGGCTTTAATCACTAAGTTTTCACATCACAAAATAGTTTTTAATTGGAAGATAGCTGAAAACAAGAATATACTTGGAATGGTATAACACACCATGCATAGGAGTTTACAGTGGACACTTCGGAATAACTTGGTTTCTTGGGAGTTGTAATCATGAGTAGAGCTTACTCATACAAGTGAAGGCTAGCAAAAGACTGGGAGCAACCAACTAAGAGAGCAATAATGGCCATAATCATGCAGAGCAACAAAGCATTACTAATCAAAGCATAGAGTGGTACTACAAGTCAAGGAATAAATGATCATAGAGGCTATGGTGACTTGTTCATAGTCATAACAGGGTGTGAGCATGTACCAAGTTAACCCAAGCAAAGCATCAAAGGAGAATACCACAATACTGTGCTTTTGCATGCTAAAACAACGCATAATTTCTTCAAGGCACACTAAGCAATACCAATTGTTTGGAACAAGACATGCTACAGAAATAATCACTAAGCATAAGGTCAAAATAACACCTACCATGTCATGCTAAAGTCTAAGTCAAAGTCAATGCAAGCTCCTCTTGCACTTTCAAGCAAAAACTTACTACTCCTTTCCAACACCAAGCAACTTATTTGCAAAACAACACAGCAAGAACGGGGGTCCAAACTACTTTATTCAAGCAAACTAAACAACCTAATCAAAGCAAACAAAAACTAAGATGCTCCAAGAACAACACAACTGTTCCTGAAACAATAAAAATGAAGTGTCTAAACAGACCTAAGCTTTTTATTGATGAAGAAGGGGGTGCCTTGGTCATCCCCAAGCTTTGACGCTTGTACCTCTTGGATATTTCTTGGGGTGAAACTATGGTGGCATCCCCGAGCTTGAGCTTTTTCCCATTCTTCATCTCATTGCATCATTCTCTCTCTACACCTGAAATTTTTTCTTCATACAAAACTCCACACAATCTTCATTAGCAATATTAGTTTATTCAAAAGATATTAGACCTCTGGCAAAGCTTTTGGAAAAGAAAAACTTTTCACTAAAACACAAGTTACTGTAGTAACTCCTTCAAAAAGCTCAATTCACCTAAAGAGAACTCAAAAAGGAATCAATAAGAAGCTAATGCAAATAATGGCAGAAATCTGTCAAAACAGACCAGCAGGTAGAAACCGATTTTTTAGAAAATCTTACGTTGATCAAATAAAAAAATGTTGAACTAAGTTATCTAACATACTGGGAGATTTATTCGTAAATTATGAGCTCAATCCGAGTTACATAGACTCCTCACGAATTTTTATGGTGCAGGACAGAAATCTGTTTTTGGACAGCCACTTCCCAAATCTTACTTCCCTCTCATTAGAGGTCATTCTTGGCACAAAAAGAAAACAAAAAGGATAAGGAGAGGTCATTACTAACGTCATAACTTCCAAGACTCAAAGAAACTCTTGGATTATCTCCCAACAAGTACTTTTCTTTAATGCCTTTAAGTTAGGCACAAGAAGGAAGAAGAATCAAGTATTTTCAAATGAGGAATTAAGATCAATACTTGCAAAGTCTTCAACTATGAGAGGTATCTCATCCAAATGATTCTTGGAGGATCCCTTCTCATTTCTCTTTGGTTTACTACTTTCATCAAAAGGATGTTCATGAACAATCCAATCAAAATTCTTTTCAAAGGCCTCATGCATCCCAATAAGCTTAAAGGGTATGGGTATCTTAAATTCATCTCTAGGCTTGGTTTTATCTGAAGTACCCACAACATCTACACATGAGCCTAGCATATTAAAACACTCAAAAGACCTTTTTGGCTTCCCTAGCAACATCATGGAACTCTTTGAGTAAAGTTTCAAGAATAAATTCTCTCTTTTCAACATTCTTTTCTTCTTTTAGTTTTAGGAACAAAGTTTACATCATGGGGTTAAGGCTAACAAACCTAGCCTCCAATATATGAACTAAAGAAGCTGCAACAATCTCATAATTAGGAGCAAGCTCTTCTATAGATTTATCCTCAATATCCTCATGCTTGCTAACATGATTAAAGAATTCTTCAATATTATCTTTCCCAATTATGGAGCCACTACCTATCGCAATATCTTTTAGGGATAACTTGGGGAGCAACATGGTGAGCTAGAACAAGGTGGCCACTAGAGTAGGAACTAATTTTTTTGTGTTTTTGAATAAAAAAGCAAACCAAACTAGACTAATTTTTTTTGGTTTTTTGAAAAGAGGCAAACAAAACCAATCAGAAGAAACAAAGAAAACTAAAAACAATGTAAAGAGAAAGGAAGTGGAGGACTCCCCTAGTCAAGACGTCCTTAGCCTCCCCGGCAACGTCGCTAGAAAGACTTGATGTGTGGTTGATGTGGGAGCTTCGTCTTCTTCAGTCCCCGGCAACGGCGCCAGAAATACTTGACGGTTCTCGTGTAGGGATACGGGTAGGCTACTCTAGCGCAAATCAAAAAAATTCTATCGCGTATACCAGGATTACTGTTGTCATAGATCACGGGATTACCACTAGACACGCAGTTGCGGAATTGATGAAGCGCGTCGAGGCAGTGCAGACGTTCCACGTCTCCTCCTTGTCCTCGTCCCACGAGCATCTCCCCTTGCGCGGCTCGTCCAAGCGCTATAGATGCAGCGCCTCCGAGGTATCCACACGTACAGGGTGGAAGCGTCAGATGCCGGACTGCTAGGTCCGCGCGTGCAACACAGGCGTGAGGAGTGGCGGCTGGGAATGATCTGAGGTCTAACCCTGGTCAGCTCGCCCCACCCTCTCTTATATAGTCATCCCTAGTGGGCTTCTACATTAGCAGCCCATTAGTAGCCTAAGCCTGGTCTAATTCGGATCCAATCCTCATTAGGCTTCCAGCCCCTTAAGTGTGTGACCCTATAGGTTCATATATGTATAGACATGACACGAATACATTTATTCTATCAATAGTTGGTAGCGGCCTCTAGCAAGACGTGCCAACTCCTAAAAGCATACAAAGATCATATCGGACGAACCATCACAAGGTTTAGTACATGTCTTTCCCTTTACCTCACAATATTTGGTCTAGCTCTAAGCTGACCTCTCTTTCTCGATACTGTGATTCGGAATCCCTTTACTAGGTTAACTCTTAACCATATGTAGCACGGCCATGCATTTCTGGATCCGATCACTCGAGGGGCCCAGAGATATCTCTCTCAAGTAGAGAGGGGCAAATCCCATCTTGATTGACCATGCCTTGCAGCATGTTTCAGGACAAACCCAAAAGCTACCTTTATGACTACCCAATTACGGAATAGCATTTGATAGCCCCAAAGTAGGTCGATCCACATCTCAAGTACATGCGACAATCTCAGGTCTAAGGACAAAACGTACACGATGTGTAGAGAGAGAGCTGCAACTAATTGCCAGTCTCAACTTGGGTCAGTCTAACCCCATGTTCATAACATGTGTCCACATCATTGGTTTGACATCTCCATGTCTATGACTTGCGAAACATAGTCATCAACCAATCGATGTGCTAGTATAATATTCACATGTGTCCTCACATGAACTCCGACTAGGGACAACTATTAAATAACCATACAAGTAAAGAGTTTCACAAACAATTCACATAATTGCCAATCAATACAAGTTGCCTGATATGGATATTCAAGGAACATTACAATAACTCATGGATACATATGAAATATAATCATCTCTATGATTGCCTCTAGGGCATATTTCCTTCAGTCTCCCACTTGCACTAGAGTCAATCTAAAATGTATCTAATACCAATTGCTCTTGCGTGCGCTTCATGCGCGGGCTGCGGTTGAGGCTTAGTCAAGGGATCAGCAACATTTGAGTCCGTATGTATTTTGCAAATCATGACACTACCATCCTCAACGAACTTTCGAATCTGATAGTAACGCATGCGAATATGTTTGTTCTTCTGGTGTTGTCTAGGTTCCTTGGCCTGTGCAATAGCACCATTGTTGTCACAATAAACTTCCAAGGGATTGGACGCGCCCTGAACCACACCGAGAGCGATCAGGAAATTCCTAATCCAAACAGCTTCCTTTACTGCCTCCGAGGCAGCAATATATTCAGCTTCTGTTGAAGAGGTCACCGTATCTTGCTTGGAACTTTTCCAGCTCACAGCACCACCATTCATGACAAACACATAACCTGATTGCGATTTCGAATCATCTGAGTCGTTAAGGTAACTCGCATCTGTGTTACCCTTTACACTGAGTTCATCCTCACCTCCATAAACTAAGAACACATCCTTAGTCCTTTTCAAGTACTTAAGGATGTTCTTTACCGCTGTCCAGTGACCTTCACCTAGATCATCCTGGTATCTGCTCGTAACACTTAGAGCATAGGAAACATCTGGGCGAGTACATATCATTGCATACATGATGGATCCAATAGACGAAGCATATGGAACCATACTCATGCGCTCACGCTCATCAGTAGTCGAAGGACACTGAGTCTTGCTGAGTTTTATGCCATGAGACATGGGCAAGAACCCCTTCTTAGCCTCTTCCATGCTGAACCGTTTCAACACTTTGTCAATGTACGTACTCTGGCTTAATCCAATTAGCCTCCTTGATCTATCTCTATAGATCTTGTTGCCCAGAATATATGCCGCTTCTCCCAAGTCCTTCATCGAAAAACTATTTTTCAATGAGGTCTTAACAGACTCGAGCATAGGAATGTCATTTCCAATCAGCAATATGTCATCTACATATAAGATTCGAAATACTAGCGCTCTCCCACTTTCCTTCTTGTAAACACAAGGTTCTTGTTCATTTTTGATGAAGCCAAACTCCTTTACAACTTTATCAAATCGAATATTCCAACTCCGAGATGCTTGCTTCAGCCCATAAATGGACTTCAGAAGTTTGCATACCTTTCCAGCATTGTTTGGATCGACAAAACCTTCGGGCTGCATCATATACACGTCCTCAGTTAGGATTCCATTTAGGAAAGTCGTCTTGACATCCATCTGCCATATTTCATAGTCGAAATGTGCAGCAATGGCTAGAATTATCCGTATAGATTTAAGCATCTCTACGGGCGAGAAAGTCTCGTCGTAGTCAACTCCTTGAACTTGTCGAAAACCTTTTGCAACAAGTCGAACTTTATGGATGTGAACATTTCCATCGATATCAATCTTCTTCTTATAGATCCATTTGCACTCGATGGCTTTAAAACCATCAGGCAGGTCAACCAAGTTCCAAACTTGATTGCCCCCCATGGACTCTATCTCGGATCTCATGGCGATCAACCATTTCTTAGAGTCTGGGTCCACCATCGCTTCTGCATAGGTCGCAGGCTCATCATTGTCTAACATTAATAATTCCCGCGCTTCGCGGAGCCTCGCCGACCTTCGTGGTTGTGGTGCTTCTGTTTCCACGGGTTCCTCAACTTGTTCTGCTACAATAGCATCACTCATAGAAGCATCCCCAACTGGCTCATCTTGAACTTCTTCAAGTCGCACCGACCTTCCACTTGTTCCCTTTGTGAGAAACTCTTTCTCTAGGAAAACACCGCTACGAGCGACAAACACTTTGCCCTCCTCTCGGTTGTAGAAGTAATACCCTAAGGTTTCCCTCGGATATCCCACGAAAATGCACTTATCCGACTTAGGTGTTAGCTCGTCCGACTGAAGTCGCTTGACAAATGCATCACAACCCCAAATCTTTAGAAAAGACAAACTGGGATTCTTTCCAGTCCACATCTCATATGGTGTCTTAACTACGGATTTATATGGTACCCTATTAAGTGTGAAATCTGCCGTTTCTAGAGCGTAACCCAAAAATGACAATGGAAAATACGACTGGCTCATCATCGATCGAACCATTCCCAACAAAGTTCGATTACGCCGTTCGGAGACCCGGTTTCTTTGAGGCGTTCCGGGCGGCGTAAGTTGTGGAAAAATTCCGCAACTCTTAATATGATCACTAAATTCGTGACTCAAATATTCACCTCCACGATCAGATCACAAGGCCTTTATTTTCTTGCCACGTTAATTCTCTACTTCACTCTGAAACTCCTTGAACTTTTCAAAAGTTTCAGACTTATGCCTCATCAAGTAGCATAACCATATCTACTAAAATCATCAGTGAAAGTAATGAAGTAGTGATATCCTCCTCTGGCTATCGTGCTCATTGGCCCACATACATCAGTATGTATCAGTTCCAACAAGTCTGTCCCTCTCTCGGGTAAACCCGAAAAAGGTGACTTGGTCATCTTTCCAAGTAAACAAGCCTGACATGTCTCGTATGATTCAAAATCAAACGAAGTTAGAAGACCATCACCATGGAGCTTCTTCATGCGCTTTTCACTTATATGCCCCAAACAACAATGCCATAAATAGGTAGGACTCAAATCATTAGGCCGAAGCCTTTAGCACTAACATTGTAAACAGATGCATCATCAAGATTTAAAATAAATAACCCATTCACAATGGGATCATTATCCATAAACATATCATTCTTAGAGATTACACAACCATTGTTTGCACTCGCGAATGAATAACCATCCCTCATCAAACATGAAGGTGATAAAATGTTTCGACCCATACTTGGAATGTAATAACAATTATTCAACTCCATAATAAATCCTGACGGAAGGTGAAGTTGCATGACGCCGACGAATAATGCAGCAACCCTTGCTTTATTTCCGACGCGAAAATCCACTTCGCCTTTCTGCACTTCTCTAGTCCTTATTAGCCCCTGCATCGAATTGCAAATATGAGCAACCGATCCGGTATCAAATACCCAAGAGTTAACATAGGAATCAGCGAGAAGAATGTCCACAACATTTACAACAAGCGTACCTGAGTGGGAAGTACTCTTACTTCCACTCTTCTTCAAAGAAGCCTGGTACTTGCTGCAGTTTCTCTTCCAGTGGCCATGTTCATGAAAAAAGAAGCACTCAGTGTCTTCTACAGGTCCAACCTTTTGCTTGGGTGCAGGCTTAGGGATCGTATCCTTAGCCTTGCCCTTCTTCTTCCAAGAAGTACCCTTTTTCTTGAAATTAGGCTTGTTCTCCACAGCCATCACATGGCTATGCCCTGCACACTTCTTCATGTCACTTTCTGTTGTTTTAAGAATCCCACATAATTCATTAAGGCCCTTCTCCACCCCATGCATATGGTAGTTCAAAATGAACTTCCCATAGCTGGATGGAAGAGACGCCAAAATGAAGTCAGTGGCCAACTCTTGGCCTAGTGGAAAACCAAGCTTTTACAAAGTCTGACTGTAACCAACCATTTTGATCACATGGGGGCCTACAGCTGCTCCCTCTGCTATCTTGCATTCGATAAAAGACTTGGCAACATTGTACCTATCAGTCCTTGCCTGATCTTGGAACATGTCCTTAAGCGCGACGATCATATCGTACGCTTCCTGATCCTTAAACTTCTTTTGGAGTTCAGGTTCCATGCATGCAAGCATAAGACAGCTAACCTCAAGAGAATCATCACATGCTCTCTTGTAAGCGTTCTTTAGGGTAGCAGATGCATTATCAGCAGGTTCATCAGGGATTGGGGTATCCAGAACCATTTCCTTTTTATATGACCTAAGAACAATTCTCAGGTTACGGACCCAATCCGAATAGTTTGTTCCATTAAGTTTATCTTTGTCAAGAATCGAACGCAAAGAGAAAGGTGATGTAGTGTTTGGTGCCATTGATCTACAACAGAAAACATGCAAAATACTAAGCCATGTAACCATGAAAGAGTAAAACATATTAAACAATTTAATAGCATGTACTCCCACTTAAATCAATATCCCTCTATTGATACTAAGTGATTCAAGATCCACAATTAACAAGTCGACTAGTGAGCTTTAGCATCACTGCTAGAAGACAAGGTAAATCGGTAAGCCACATTTGCTAATCATATCACATATGACTCTTGTTGTTGGGTGACATCTCTATGTCAAAACTAGGCGCCCAACCTTTATGCCCCAAGGTCCTTAACTGTTAAGATGACCTTGTCAAGTTCACCAACCCTTATGTGTGTAGGTATCCGATACAAACCCATCCAGCTAAGGAAAACCGTGGCACCCTAATTTCATAGGCCCACCAACGATTGTACATGGCATATGATGGTGCAAGGTTTGGTTGGGAGGGCATGGTTTAACTTAAACTTTGTGAGGGATCGTTCTACTTCTATCATCTAAGCATGCATAGTAGTAAAACGCATAAGAATAGCATTCACATAGATGTGACACAGTATGACCCATTTTCTCATGGTGATATCCATCGCCATAGAACCTGTCCACCATGATGATCTCCATCTTCATGTTCCATGTGAGCCATCTTCCAAGTGATGAGTCCTCTAAGAACTAGTACAAGCTATTACTCCTAACAGCTAGTAATCAAAATTACATAGTATTGGGATCATCACAAGTTGGCACACAGGCCATTAAAATAAATGACAACACATATGGCTCCAGCCATGTTTCCCTACTCACGACACGCAGGTCATGCAGAATTTCATACATGCATCACATACATATATGGGCCATACTATTCACATACATCCTGCAAAAACAAGTTATGCATAGAATCGCATTCTACCGGATCATGTGACATCGTAGCACCTAGTTACCTTAACGAGATACAAAAGGGGATACGATTAAAGGGGGGTCTAGGGGGTCTCCCCCTGCGGGGTTCGAAGGGGCAGCGCCCCTCGCGGTATCAAATTTTCTTTAAGGATTTTGATCGGCAAACCAAATTTACCATAAACCGACTCCTGTCTCGATTCAATCAAAATCCTTTGATTACGGTACATAGATTTTAGATCTAGGTTCCGATTCGATAAATCAAATTGATCTTCGCGTGATTCAACAGGATTTGTGTGTCACTGTCTACCCCGATGGCGGAAGCCGACCGATAGGGGTAAGTCGTTCGACAACCTCAGAATCACGATCACAGAAAGCAAGATCATAGATCAATCCTGAACCACCACAATATAAACGATCACATCATTCATATCAATCTGCATATCACCATATGCAAACATCCCGAACCTATAACTGAACAGCATCGGCTCTGATACCACTATAGGGATACGGGTAGGCTACACTAGCGAAAATCAAAAAAATTCTACCGCGTATACCAGGATTACTGTTGTCATAGATCACGGGATTACCACTAGACGCGCAGTTGCGGAATTGATGAAGAGCGTCGAGGAAGTGCAGATGTTCCACGTCTCCTCCTTGTCCTTGTCCCACGAGCAGCTCCCCTTGCGCGGCTCGTCCAAGCGCTACAGATGCAGCGCCTCCGAGGTATCCACAGGTACAAGGTGGAAGCGTCAGACGCCGGACTGCTAGGTCCGCACGTGCAACACAGGCGTGAGGAGTGGCAGCTGGGAATGATCTGAGGTCTAACCCTGGTCAGCTCGCCCCACCCTTTCTTATATAGGCGTCCCTAGTGGGCTTCTACATTAGCGGCCCATTAGTAGCCTAAGCCTGGTCTAATTTGGATCCAATCCTCATTAGGCTTCCAGCCCCTTAAGTGTTTGACCCTATAGGTTCATATACGTATAGACATGACACGAATACACTTATTCTGTCAATAGTTGGTAGCGGCCTCTAGCAAGACGTGCCAACTCCTAAAAGCATACAAAGATCATATCGGACGAACCATCACAAGGTTTAGTACATGTCTTTCCCTTTACCTCACAATATTTGGTCTAGCTCTAAGCTGACCTCTCTTTCTTGATACCGTGAGTCGGAATCCTTTTACTAGGTTAACTCTAAACCATATGTAGCACGGCCATGCATTTCTGGATCCGATCACTCGAGGGGCCCAGAGATATCTCTCTCAAGTAGAGAGGGGCAAATCCCATCTTGATTGACCATGCCTTGCAGCATGTTTCAGGACAAACCCGAAAGCTACCTTTATGACTACCCAGTTACGGAATAGCGTTTGATAGCCCCAAAGTAGGTCGATCCACATCTCAAGTACATGCGACAATCTCAGGTCTAAGGAAAAAATGTACACGATGTGTAGAGAGAGAGCTGCAACTAATTGCCAGTCTCAAGTTGGGTCAGTCCAACCCCATGTTCATAACATGTGTCCACATCATTGGTTTGACATCTCCATGTCTATGACTTGCGAAACATAGTCATCAACCAATCGATGTGCTAGTCTAATATTCACATGTGTCCTCACATGAACTCCGACTAGGGACAACTATTAAATAACCATACAAGTAAAGAGTTTCACAAACAATTCACATAATTGCCAATCAATACAAGTTACCTGATATGGATATTCAAAGAACATTACAATAACTCATGGATACATATGAATATAATCATCTCTATGATTGCCTCTAGGGCATATTTCCTTCAGCTCGACGTAGCACTTTTTTGGTAACCCCAAGCGCAGGGTGTGAAGAGCACAGCAGCAAGTTTTCCCTCAATTGAGACCGAGGTTATCGAACCACAAGGAGGAAGGAAACGTCACACATGTGTTGCAAACAACGTGAAGACCTGCACAACATAAACTCAAGACTTTGTCCCAATGAATCAGTGAGGTTGTCAAGCTCACCAGTTTGCTATAACAAAAGATTAAACGTATGGTGTGGAAGGTAATGGTGGTTTGTAGCAAGTAATCAAGTAACAATAGAAGATGTATCAATGGTAAATATTGGACCGGGGTCCATAGTTCACTAGAGCTGCTCTCCTTAGATAAACAACATGGCATGAAGGGTAAAGAAATTACAGCTAGGCAATTGACAGGAACTGAGCAAGACATAACAATGCAATTACTAGTCAGAAAGATCCTATGAGATTCGATTGGGCAATACAACAAGATACATAGACCGCCATCCAAATGCATGTATGACTAGAAGTCCACCTTCAGGTTATCATCCGAACCCCCTCCAGTATTAAGTTGCAAGCAACAGACAACTGCTTTAAACAAAGTGTGTAAGGTAAACAGTCCACATGTTCCATGAACAAGAGACCGTTGTTTTCTCCCTAGTAGCAACAACACATCTACAACCGAAGAGATTTCTGTCACTTCCCTTGGAATCTAGAGGCATGAACCCACTATCGAGCATAAATACCCCCTCTTGGAGTCACTAGCAACTACTTGGCCAAGATAGCTACTAACAACGGAGAGCATGCAAGATCACAAACAACACAAACACGATAGAATCATAAAAACAAAACCATTAATTCAACCAACATAATAATCTCAATATCCATTGGATCTCGGCAAACATAACATGCATGATTACAAATAGATTATTTCTTGATCATGAACGGAGCTCACAAGATCTATACATGAAAGCACAAGGAGGAGATACAGCCATCTAGCTACTACATTGACCCATAGTCCAAGGTGGAACTACTCACTCATCATACCGGAGAGAAGGCCTCCGGGATGATCTCCCCTCCGACAGGGTGCCGGGAAGAACTTCAGATCCCCCGATCTAGGGACGACGGTGGCGGCGTCTACAGAAGGTTTCGTGCAATATTGATCGGGTACTTAGGGTTTATGCATCGGGGGCTTCTTATAGGCGAAGGGGGAGGCCGAGGCGGTGGCCAGGGGCCCTACACCCTGCCTAGGCGCGGGCAGGGCCCACCCGCGCCTAGGGGGTGTGGCTGCCCTGGCACGCCTCTCTGTCTCTCCTCTGGACTTCTTGTTCCCCACGGAAAGTTATTGACTTTGACGTTTGTCCCGTCCAATTCCGAGAATATTTCCTTACTAGCTTTTCTGGAACCAAAAACAGCAGAAAACAGGCAACTGCCACTGTGGCAACTTGTTAATAGGTTAGTACCAGAAAACATGTAAAAAGCACCTCAAAGTGTAGACAAAGCAAAGCAAAGTAGATACTAAAAAATCATGGAGCATCAAAAATTATAGATACGTTTCCGACGTATCACCCACCTGGAAGCAAAAGCTCCCAAACAGAATCTCGAGCCCGTCGCCTACGGGCTCGAAATCCTTCATGGTGGCTGGCGAGTGGGCGGTGAAGTCGAAAGCGCCGAAGAGGAGGTGGCTTTACGTCGTCGAGGAGTTGTAGATCGCTTCGGATGGGACCGTCACGATCGCACAATCAGCACCCCCGATTCCCACAGACGGCGCCAATTGACGAGGTTTAATCTCGTTAATGCCCATTGTTATGAGCTTGGGTTTTGGAGAAGATGGGGATTCTGGAGATCGCGGAACGGTTGGAAAAAAAGTAATGTGGGGACACGAAGTTTACCCAGGTTCAGGCCCCCGGAGGGAAAACCTTACTCCTACTTGTCTGCTCTTGATTACGGCAGAACCGAAAGTTACAGGGGTGCACAGATGCAATCTGGCGTGGAGGTGTGTATGCGGTGAGTTGAGAGGTGTCCTCCTCGATGTGCCCTCCTAGCCTTTATATAGAGATAGGCAGGTCTCGGGCATCAGGTCGAGTCGGTTACAGATTAGGGTTAACCCCTTTAAAATTCTATCTACTCTAGTCTTATTCTCCAAAGGATCCGAAGGTGTCATGAGATTGGGCCACCTGAAAGTCTCCGCAGGACGTGCATGTTCTCGTGGGCCTTCCTTGGGCTGGACCAGGTATACTAACGTCATGTACCCGTAGGGTATAACCATGTCATATGGTACTTCTATTTTGTTGCCAAGGAACCTTTATACTACTACTTTTAGTCGTTCCAGATTAGATCAGGAGAGGTAGCTAATTGCAGCATGTTTACAAGAGTTCTCTAGTCTTATGCGTTTGGCTATTTGCTTGAGTTAGTGAGTCGGTTTTGATCCTAGTTTGGTCAGCCAAATCCTAGCCTAGCCCACATGAATACATGATATTTTTTGGAAATGAACATATGTTAATATCAGAACATACCAATTACACCCATCCTCTGCAACAAAGTATTGCCTTGGCGACCATATGGATACACACAACCAAAAAAGAAAAAAGAACTACAAAAAAAGGTCCCGCTACAGTGACCCGTTCATTGAAACAACAATACTACCACCACCAAGACAGCACCAGAAGTCCAGCTTCTCCAATAGCGACGCCTTCAAGATTGTAACAGTGCACAAACACCAGCATCGCCCGATCATAGATCTTAGGTTTTCACCATGAAAAAAGTCCACGTACTCAAAACAATGTCTTCAACAAGACCATTGACAAACACAACCAATTAATGTCAGACCCTGGGTTTTTACCCTAAAAGGTAGAACTGTAAACCTCTCCTATGCAGTTGCCCCCACTTGCATGACACTGCTCCAAGTCACGATTCACGGAACCAATTCCTCATCACCACCCAGACTCGAACAACCATAGTCCGTCCTCAGATCTCGGTCTCTCAGTACTACAAAAATGGCTATAGGTAATCCACACATCCGTGACGCACGCGCTAGTGGTTCCCCACGGATAAAATAGGCGTACCGCACTGCCCACAGGTGCCCTACGGCTAACTGTCATAAGCGTGGCGCACATAGGGTGGTGCGCCAAGGCTATGTGTGGGCCAGGGCATAGGTGGCCCCAGACCACCTAGCCGTAGCGCACCTGTGCGCGGTGCGCTACGGGTATGAAACTTGGTAGTAGCACACCCTGACCTAGTGTGCTATGGGTATGTGGGTTGTGGCCTGCTGTGCAGCTAGGTCAACTTACCCGTAGGGCACCCTGTCCTAGTGCGCCACGGCTAAGTAGCCTGCACCAACTCCACCCCCGGGTGGATCGCCTTTTAGACTTGCAAAAAAAATAAAATGATAAACACTTTAAAAAATAAAATCCTTTCACATGTAGGTAGGTAATGTGGTCTACTTTGTAGAAAAATTAACAAACAAGAATTTCGAATTTTTCTGCAAAAAAGGTCATGCCACGGTAAAACAGGCATAACTTTTGCATATGATGTCGAAAAAACGTTTAATATACCAAAATAACGAGAACGAGATTTGACATCCGCTCGCAACGAACGTTTAGCAATTTTTAGATTTTAAAATTTCAAAAAGGATAAAAATTTATGGTCAAAAGATCATTTTTCCTGCTGAAAAAAAGTGAGGTCACTTACTCGTAGCGCACCACCATGTAGTGCGCCACGAGTAAGTTAGGAAGGATTCAAAATTCGAATCACCACCCCGCCCACCTACCCCTCTACTTTTCCCTCCCCCCTTCTCCTTTTCCTTCTCCTCCCTTCTCCCTTTCCTTCTCCTCCCTTCTCCTTCACCTTTTCCTTCTCCTTCTCCTTTTTCTTCTCCTCCTTCCCTTTCTCCTCTCTCCGGCCTCCTTGCTCCGGCCTCCTCCTCTCCTTGCAGTGATGACGGCAACGGCGGCCTTCTCCTCCTCCTTGATCCGACCTCCTCCTCTCCTTGCAGTGACGACGATGACGGCCTTCTCCTCCTTCTTGCAGTGATGACGGGTGACGGCGGCCTCCTTCTCCTCTCCTACCTCCCTTCCCCCCTCTCTTCTTTTTTTTCCTTCCTTTCTTCTTACCTACCTTTCTCCAACCACACCTCCTCCTACCGCCTCGATGCAAGCGAGGACTAGCGCGGCCACGGCCTCCCGCATCTCCATGTGTTGGTAGGTCGTGTCCACGACCACCATGCTCCGGCGACACGACACGACGGCGGCGAGGCGCAAACCCGATTGCTTTTGCAATTCAAAACAAGGGTGTTTTTTGTATTTTTTTTGAAAAACACAGCCGTTGTAGCACCCCGGGTAAAACCACTACTAGAAATTGCATGTTGTTTTGAATTTGTGTATCATCATGACATCGTTGTTGCATACTTTGCCTCAAAACTATTTTCGATAAAACCCTATATTGGTTTCTACATTACATCTCGTTCTTTATTCAAACTATATTTTTTTTTGCTATTTTAACACGTGTAAAGTTGTTTACAAAATGTTTAATATACAAAAGAAAAGAAACATAAAATATTTTAAATATAAATGAAAATAAAACCTAGAACTAACTGGCTAGGCCCAAAAGGCCCAGTTGGTGGAACCCTAATCCCTTCAAACCCTAACCCTAATCTATCCTATCCCACCTACTCCCTCTATGCCGCCGACGACGACCACCTGGAACCCACCGATTGAACCACACCCCCTGCCCCATTCAACCAGCCCCACACCCACCACACAACGCACCCCGCGAGTCCCACCCCGTCCCCGACGCGGTACACCGCCTCCCCCTGGCCCACCTCCTCTCTGCCTCGCCCGCACGCTCCCCCACCGACCCGCTCGACCCCCACCAACCCCCGTCCCTCTTCCCTCTCTCTCCTTCCTCTCTCTGTCTCCAACAGCCACCGCCGCCGTCCTCCCTCCTCCTGGCCAGCGTCGCCGGCCGCCTTCTTCCCCACCCCGCACGCCCCCCGGAGCTCCGCCTCGCCGCTTCCACCTCCGTCGCTCACCGCGCCCCTCGCCTCTTCCTCCCCCTCTCCGGCGTGCGCTGCCCCTCGCCGGCCCCTGCCTGCCTCCTTCCCTGCTCTCTCCCTCTCCAGCCGCTGCCGCCGCTCCACCCTTCCTCTCCCCCCGTCCGGCCACCGCCCTCCTCCCTTTTCCCTCTCTGCTCCGCTCGCCGCGCGAGCTCGCCCCCGAGCCGCCTTCCCCGAGCGCCCCTCTGCCGGCGTCCTCCTCCTCCGCCTGAGCGCGCCCCGCCCGCCTCCGTCGAGCCGGGGCGCCCCGCCCCCCTCTGGCGCCCGCCTCCGGCCGCGCCCACCGAACCTCGTCCCCGCCGTCCTCCTTCCCGCCGCCATCGGCTCCGCCCCGAGCACCACCCTCGCCCTCGGCTCCTCCTGTTCCGTGCTCCGGCCGCCGGCCCCTTGGCCCGTTGCCACCAGGACCCTCTGCAGGCATCCTGACCGTGCGCCCAAGCCCATGTCGCGACCTGGCATCGGTCACCGTCCCCCTGCGTTCCTCCTCTCTGTCGCGCGTGTGCCCATGCCGGGTCCATGCCCTGTCTTGGTGAGATGTTGGTGTGGTGAAGTTGGCAATCTGGTGGCATGTTGGAGTTGTGTGGTGTGTGGATGTGATGCTCGTGTGAGGAGATGGATACGTGAAGTTGCAGTTGTGGTGATGTGTAGATGATGTTGAAGTGGACGCGGATATGACGGATGATGAACATGCTAGCAAGATTGAAGATGACCTGGGGAACCGAACCGTACCAAGATCTTTGATACGAGGACCGCGGTCGTCGTAGTTGGTGGAACGACACTAAAGTTTCAAGACGACAAACAAGGTCGACACTGAGTGGAGTTATCATCACCGACCAAGATAATCTGGTGAATCATCGGCACCGTTCCCGAGCCCGACACCGACAATCGGAGCCGGAACCGACAAGTTCGCCTACCCGGACACCGTGCGACAAGATCTTCTTCCCGGACCCGACGACCCCGAGACCGACCGGTACGCGGTATCGACAAGATCCCCGCAACGACAAGAACGACACCGACCGGAAGAATCCGATGCGCCCCCGACACCAAATCAAGTCCGGCTTCCTGGATGCAACAAGATCTACCCCCAGTAATCCAAGAACGATCCGTCGAACCCTAAACCCCGAGACCGACCCCGAACCCCTCAATGTGTGAACCCCTTCCCGACACCCTATTTTATAATATAATACAATTGTTGCATATTAACTCTTTTATCTTGCATGCATCCTTGTCTGTGGTTTGGGGGCCTTATGCCGATTCACCTAATAATTAAATATGGGGCTCATATGCGGGCAAATCTAGACTCATATTGGTCTCATTTAAACTTGTGTAGCGAACCGGTGATACTTTCTGCCTTGTTAAACAACATTTAAATTTGTGGGGTAGCTAAACAACATGAACCATTTAATTAATTGTCGGGACCCCGGTTCCGCTTAATATGGCCTGATTGCATAGCCCCTTGCCATGTCATGCATCATACCTGCATCATGCCCGATCTTCTGCCGTTGTATTAAATAGTGCATCCGGTGTTTATTCTAGTGTTTTGCTTCTTCGCGGATAAGGCCGATGAGTTGATGTGAGCTTCGCCCCGATCTTCGGTTGAACCTTCGGCAATGTTTTCAGGCGAGCATCTCCCCCTTTCTACCTATCTTACTTTTCTAGTATTTATTCCCTCCTGTTGATCTTTGCTATCTGTGTTGCGATGCTCTAGTTTCGTACCCGTGATATCCCTTGCAGCCATATATAGCCTTGGACACATCCTATTACCTGTTGTTTGGTAGATAGTTGGACCCGCGTGTCGTAGTCGCTTGCTCAAGTGTTTTGCTTGTCGTCAAGTACCACAACTGTTGGAGGATTGCCGCATGTTTAATGTTGGAGATGATCATGTCTTTAATTACTGTTTCACTTTAATTACTGTTTAACAACTAAAATTGAATTAAGCAGAGGCATCGGTGGGTGATAGGTAAGATTTGGTTTCCGACCGCCCACTTGTGTCCCGTAGGACCCGAGTTCTTGACACCTGTTCCGAGATCGAGCGCGCTAACCACAGGTGGGGAGATATGGGCCCCCCATTGATTATTACCTGATTTCAAAGTATTGTACTGGGGGCCACAACTAGTTTGAGGATTTATTTACTATCCTGTACCTATGCCATGCTTTACTCCTTTATTTACGATTGTGTGAGGAGCACGCTGTACTGTTTTGGAAGCGGAGTGTTTTCGCTGAATCGACAGTCCCCGTTTGGGGATTTCCTGTCGTTTATAGCCACTGACGCAAACCCTAAGTCCGTCTCGGAGACCGGCCGACTTCGTTGCGGGTGTCGACTTGGTGGGGTGGCCCCCATGTACTTGCTTTGGGTCTGGGAACGTCGTGACTTAGGCCCCGCCGACATACCGATGGGTGTATGTTAACTGATCTGGCAAAAAGGGTCGAAGTGCTTGTGGATACTTTGGTGCACCCCTGCAGGGTTAAATCTTTTCGAGAAGCCGTGTCCGCGGTTATGGACGACTTGGAGCACAGTGCTTGATCATAGACAACTATAACTAAAGTTTACTGTTATAAATTGACTGGTATCCGATATGACTAGTAATCAGATTCACCACAACGGAATGGCTAAGTAAAAGAACCAACAACTGCTGGGTTTTGGGTTATCTCATGCCAATTGTATCTGACTAGTAAGTGTTGCAACTATCATGGAATGGTTAACTAAAATTGCCCACTGGTTATTTCATCAGGATGATTATCTGAACCTGACTAGTAATTGCTGCAACGATAACTGAATAAATAAAACTGCCAACTGTGTGAGTTCCTCGGTTGACTTCCTCGTTTGGTCTCGAGGGGGAAACACCAGGATGGGTTTGTTTGATGGTAGCACCAGGTTGGATCCGAATAGGTCTTCCTCGCCTCTCTCTGATAGCCGCCAGTTGTATCGAGTCTCTATAGGTTGTTTAGTGCATGCTGCCGCTGCCGCTCAGTCCACCATACCTATGTAGGCGAGGACCGCCGAATTCTAGCCTCGCCGTGTACTGGCCTCAGTACTGACGCTCCTCTTTTTTCCTTTGCCCTTTGTCGGCACCCCTTTTGTTTTGAGCAGGTTTTGAGATCGACGTCGTTAGCAGGGTTATCCTTCTGGCTTGGCCTGGGCAGGGTTATGGACACCATTGGTTATTCTTCAGGGCTCTTAGCCCCATTTGCATCTTGTCCGTAGCTGGACGCTCTATCGTTTTCCAGGTGATTTGGATCTTTGTACTGTATATCTGTATTCTTGACTCATCGAGTCGCTGTTATATATATATATATATCTGTTCTGTGGGTCCCATCGAGGACTGTTGTGTAATGTTATTACTTCGTTTTCCACCCGCACGAAAGTGCCTGGTGGGCACCTTCGAATCGTTTCTATGCGGGTTTGGCGAGTTTCGCTAAAACTTGCATAGGGCCGATTCTGAGGGTGTTACAGAGTGGTATCAGAGCTCAGCAGTTGCGATACCCCACAAGTCCAGCCTGTAGGATAACCTAGCTAACGGCCGAAGTAGAGTGTCAAGACTATTTTTGAAAAATCGGTTGGATACTTCTGATTAGGTCTGATTTTACTCCTTACCCCTCTGCTATTCTTCTCTTATCTCGACGTGTTTTGAATCCGCTCTCTTCTCGCTCTTCGAGTCCAGGATTTCTCGTGGTCGGGTTCCGTCGTACCTTCAGGGTCTCGCTTCCTCCTTTGGTAACGGTGTGGCTACATCTGGTCTTCATGCTATCCGAGGAATCCTTCGTCTGGTGGACTTCTCCTTGTTCCTTCTCGTGCCTTCCGGTGTTTTCCGACGCGACGACATCATCTACGCCAGATCCGATGCAGAGTCCGCATCACCCCTTTGTTCCTGAACCTCGCTTGTTGAGATCTTCAGTCTGAATCCTGAGAGTTGGTTGCATAATCTGTCTATTCGTGTACATAGTAATGCTTTGAGTGCGGGATGGAGTCGCGACCATACCACTACTCTTATCATTCGCTTATGTACATTGAATGGTGGATCGATGCAATTTTACTCCGTCCACGGAAGCTAGAGGTGGCTTTATTTGCTGATACCTCTACCTTCGACCTTTTGTTTCCGGAGTGCTCTCTCGACGATCACGGACAACGACCTCTTGTTAGTGGTGTCGCGAGGATCTACACGAAGCGCGAAGGAGCAGACCGCCGGCCTTCTTTCCGGTACCATGAGGCGGATCTCGAGGGCGAGATCCATTGTTAGTGGTGTCGAATTGTAGCACCCCGGGTAAAACCACTACTAGAAATTGCATGTTGTTTTGAATTTGTGTATCATCATGACATCGTTGTTGCATACTTAGCCTCAAAACTATTTTCGATAAAACCCTATATTGGTTTCTACATTACATCTCGTTCTTTATTCAAACTATATTTTTTTTGCTATTTTAACACGTGTAAAGTTGTTTACAAAATGTTTAATATACAAAAGAAAAGAAACATAAAATATTTTAAATATAAATGAAAATAAAACCTAGACCTAACTGGCTAGGCCCAAAAGGCCCAGTAGGTGGAACCCTAATCCCTTCAAACCCTAACCCTAATCTATCCTATCCCACCTACTCCCTCTATGCCGCCGACGACGACCACCTGGAACCCACCGATTGAACCACACCCCCCCTGCCCCATTCAACCAGCCCCACACCCACCACACAACGCACCCCGCGAGTCCCACCCCGTCCCCGACGCGGTACACCGCCTCCCCCTGGCCCACCTCCTCTCTGCCTCGCCCGCACGCTCCCCCACCGACCCGCTCGACCCCCACCAACCCCCGTCCCTCTTCCCTCTCTCTCCTTCCTCTCTCTGTCTCCAACAGCCACCGCCGCCTTCCTCCCTCCTCCTGGCCAGCGTCGCCGGCCGCCTTCTTCCCCACCCCGCACGCCCCCCGGAGCTCCGCCTCGCCGCTTCCACCTCCGTCGCTCACCGCGCCCCTCGCCTCTTCCTCCCCCTCTCCGGCGTGCGCCGCCCCTCGCCGGCCCCTGCCTGCCTCCTTCCCCGCTCTCTCCCTCTCCAGCCGCCGCCGCCGCTCCACCCTTCCTCTCCCCCCCGTCCGGCCACCGCCCTCCTCCCTTTTCCCTCTCTGCTCCGCTCGCCGCGCGAGCTCTCCCCCGAGCCGCCTTCCCCGAGCGCCCCTCTGCGGGCGTCCTCCTCCTCCGCCTGAGCGCGCCCCGCCCGCCTCCGTCGAGCCGCGGCGCCCCGCCCCCCTCTGGCGCCCGCCTCCGGCCGTGCCCACCGAACCTCGTCCCCGCCGTGCTCCTTCCCGCCGCCATCGGCTCCGCCCCGAGCTCCACCCTCGCCCTCGGCTCCTCCTGTTCTGTGCTCCGGCCGCCGGCCCCTTGGCCCGTTGCCACCAGGACCCTCTGCAGGCATCCTGACCGTGCGCCCAAGCCCATGTCGCGACCTGGCGTCGGTCACCGTCCCCCTGCGTTCCTCCTCTCTGTCGCGCGTGTGCCCATGCCGGGTCCATGCCCTGTCTTGGTGAGATGTTGGTGTGGTGAAGTTGGCAATCTGGTGGCATGTTGGAGTTGTGTGGTGTGTGGATGTGATGCTCGTGTGAGGAGATGGATACGTGAAGTTGCAGTTGTGGTGATGTGTAGATGATGTTGAAGTGGACGCGGATATGACGGATGATGAACATGCTAGCAAGATTGAAGATGACCTGGGGAACCGAACCGTACCAAGATCTTTGATACGAGGACCGCGGTCGTCGTAGTTGGTGGAACGACACTAAAGTTTCAAGACGACAAACAAGGTCGACACTGAGTGGAGTTATCATCACCGACCAAGATAATCTGGTGAATCATCGGCACCGTTCCCGAGCCCGACACCGACAATCGGAGCCGGAACCGACAAGTTCGCCTACCCGGACACCGTGCGACAAGATCTTCTTCCCGGACCCGACGACCCCGAGACCGACCGGTACGCGGTATCGACAAGATCCCCGCAACGACAAGAACGACACCGACCGGAAGAATCCGATGCGCCCCCGACACCAAACCAAGTCCGGCTTCCTGGATGCAACAAGATCTACCCCCAGTAATCCAAGAACGATCCGTCGAACCCTAAACCCCGAGACCGACCCCGAACCCCTCAATGTGTGAACCCCTTCCCGACACCCTATTTTATAATATAATACAATTGTTGCATATTAACTCTTTTATCTTGCATGCATCCTTGTCTGTGGTTTGGGGGCCTTATGCCGATTCACCTAATAATTAAATATGGGGCTCATATGCGGGCAAATCTAGACTCATATTGGTCTCATTTAAACTTGTGTAGCGAACCGGTGATACTTTCTGCCTTGTTAAACAACATTTAAATTTGTGGGGTAGCTAAACAACATGAACCATTTAATTAATTGTCGGGACCCCGGTTCCGCTTAATATGGCCTGATTGCATTGCCCCTTGCCATGTCATGCATCATACCTGCATCATGCCCGATCTTCTGCCGTTGTATTAAATAGTGCATCCGGTGTTTATTCTAGTGTTTTGCTTCTTCACGGATAAGGCCGATGAGTTGATGTGAGCTTCGCCCCGATCTTCGGTTGAACCTTCGGCAATGTTTTCAGGCGAGCATCTCCCCCTTTCTACCTATCTTACTTTTCTAGTATTTATTCCCTCCTGTTGATCTTTGCTATCTGTGTTGCGATGCTCTAGTTTCGTACCCGTGATATCCCTTGCAGCCATATATAGCCTTGGACACATCCTATTACCTGTTGTTTGGTAGATAGTTGGACCCGCGTGTCGTAGTCGCTTGCTCAAGTGTTTTGCTTGTCGTCAAGTACCACAACTGTTGGAGGATTGCCGCATGTTTAATGTTGGAGATGATCATGTCTTTAATTACTGTTTCACTTTAATTACTGTTTAACAACTAAAATTGAATTAAGCAGAGGCATCGGTGGGTGATAGGTAAGATTTGGTTTCCGACCGCCCACTTGTGTCCCGTAGGACCCGAGTTCTTGACACCTGTTCCGAGATCGAGCGCGCTAACCACAGGTGGGGAGATATGGGCCCCCCATTGATTATTACCTGATTTCAAAGTATTGTACTGGGGGCCACAACTAGTTTGAGGATTTATTTACTATCCTGTACCTATGCCATGCTTTACTGCTTTATTTACGATTGTGTGAGGAGCACGCTGTACTGTTTTGGAAGCGGAGTGTTTTCGCTGTATCGACAGTCCCCGTTTGGGGATTTGCTGTCGTTTACAGCCACTGACGCAAACCCTAAGTCCGTCTCGGAGACCGGCCGACTTCGTTGCGGGTGTCGACTTGGTGGGGTGGGCCCCATGTACTTTCTTTGGGTCTGGGAACGTCGTGACTTAGGCCCCGCCGACATACCGATGGGTGTATGTTAACTGATCTGGCAAAAAGGGTCGAAGTGCTTGTGGATACTTTGGTGCACCCCTGCAGGGTTAAATCTTTTCGAGAAGCCGTGTCCGCGGTTATGGACGACTTGGAGCACAGTGCTTGATCATAGACAACTATAACTAAAGTTTACTGTTATAAATTGACTGGTATCCGATATGACTAGTAATCAGATTCACCACAACGGAATGGCTAAGTAAAAGAACCAACAACTGCTGGGTTTTGGGTTATCTCATGCCAATTGTATCTGACTAGTAAGTGTTGCAACTATCATGGAATGGTTAACTAAAATTGCCCACTGGTTATTTCATCAGGATGATTATCTGAACCTGACTAGTAATTGCTGCAACGATAACTGAATAAATAAAACTGCCAACTGTGTGAGTTCCTCGGTTGACTTCCTCGTTTGGTCTCGAGGGGGAAACACCAGGATGGGTTTGTTTGATGGTAGCACCAGGTTGGATCCGAATAGGTCTTCCTCGCCTCTCTCTGATAGCCGCCAGTTGTATCGAGTCTCTATAGGTTGTTTAGTGCATGCTGCCGCTGCCGCTCAGTCCACCATACCTAAGTAGGCGAGGACCGCCGAATTCTAGCCTCGCCGTGTACTGGCCTCAGTACTGACGCTCCTCTTTTTTCCTTTGCCCTTTGTCGGCACCCCTTTTGTTTTGAGCAGGTTTTGAGATCGACGTCGTTAGCAGGGTTATCCTTCCGGCTTGGCCTGGGCAGGGTTATGGACACCATTGGTTATTCTTCAGGGCTCTTAGCCCCATTTGCATCTTGTCCGTAGCTGGACGCTCTATCGTTTCCCAGGTGATTTGGATCTTTGTACTGTATATCTGTATTCTTGACTCATCGAGTCGCTGTTATATATATATCTGTTCTGTGGGTCCCATCGAGGACTGTTGTGTAATGTTATTACTTCGTTTTCCACCCGCACGAAAGTGCCTGGTGGGCACCTTCGAATCGTTTCTATGCGGGTTTGACGAGTTTCGCTAAAACTTGCATAGGGCCGATTCTGAGGGTGTTACAGCCGTGGCGCAACTGTACCCCTACCCATAGCGCACCATACAGTGCGCTACAGGTAAGTTTTACCCATAGCGCGCACCTCGTGTTGCACCCCTAGTGTGCCACGGATGGCCAAAATAGGTGCTCCAGTAACATGCTTTTTCTAGTAGTGTCCATGACATTCTCCGTCAGCACCATGGAACGAGAACATGCCCCATGATATTAACAGCCAACAGAGCTTCGAAGCGCTCCCTCCGAACTCAAACAGCCAGAGTAAAACATGGATGCCAGTGAATGAATTCCTCCAATCCGGCAATCACCAGGCATTATTCGCCCATGGGAGTTCGCCGGCAGAGCCTTCCGGAACTCACCATTCCTACCAGATCAACGAGGGCAAGCATCAAGCACTTCATCTTCGCGGGAGAGGAACCCTAGGACCGCCTCCATTATTAAAGCACACCAGCAGGCCCCATGCCAGCGATCAGAATAGCAAAGGAGAAGACAAGGCAACATCAGAGACAAGTACTAGATCGGATCATGGTCCAGATCGAACCCATCTCTCAGCACACCCCACGACCACACTTTGCCGCTCCGGCTCGCGCCGTTGATCCATGACTTGAATGGAGGGTGGTTGGGCGGATCAGGCGGGATCCCACTATAATTCACACACTTACTCGTGTCTCAGTAGTGAGTAGAGGAGGGATCTTACATCGGTGTTATACCTGTAACCAGTAACAAACACATATAGTAGTTTTCAAGACACCCAACGACATACTTCTACGCACTACAGCTATGATGATTGTAAGGGCATCTCCACCTGGGAAACCCAAACGATCCGACTGCGTCCTAATCGGTCCACGCGGACAGCTGAGACAAACGAGGCGTCCCAATGGATCGACCCATCCGGACAGATTCAGGCCGGACCGACCCATCCAGGCAATCAAATTTGGGTCATAGATGGGTCTGTCCCGACAGACGCGGATGCTGGCCTGTCCAGTTGTTGCAGCAGACTGGCCCAGTTGGCGGTCACACTATGGGCCTTCTTCTCTCTTCTCTCTTCTTTCTTCTTTCTTTTGGACTTCCCCGTCTCTCTCTTGGGCTAGCCAAACAAAATAGAACAATTGGGTCACGCTGCTGGGTGCACGATCGAAAAGTGCCGGTGACTTGAACCAAAGGAATAAAAATGGACCATTTAGGTCTCCCGGGTCAAGATGCCCTAAAAGATCAAATCAAATGTCACGGTTTTTTTTCCCGGCTTCACCCGCAAGGCATGTAAACCAATCACGATTTTCTTTTGATTTTTAGCTGTAAGCCCTGGGGATCACTTGATAACCTATATAACGGTCTTTTTTTGTTCATCGGTTGTTCAATTTATACCAGCAGGGCGCACTTTAGTTTTTCCGCCGCTAAGCCTTTTATGGTAGTGTGAAACGGGGTCAGGAGGGAAGTACTCCCTCTTTTTAGGATTATAGGTCCTATGTATATACCTAGATTGTTAATTTGACTAATAAAATATAAGATATATAGCATAAAAATTATATCATTCAAAAATATTTTAAAGTTTCTAATGGTATAATTTTTATGTTATTTTATTTATATTTTATTGATCAAATTAGCAACCTAGTTAACCATGCATGACCTATAATCCCAAAAGGAGGGGGCATGAATCAACATATCGGCCATGGATATCTGGTAGTATACACCCACCCATTTTATTCTCTACAAGCTTACACCCACCCATTTTATTCTCTACAAGCAGCTGCCAGGGTGTGACGTTTTTTTTCTGCACATAAGACAACCGAGCAAACACATCACAACACGGCTACAGTATTGTACAAAATGTACACCTCAATAAGTTTCCAAAGTAAAATCAAATAGAGCTCGGTACAACAAATAGAGACTATAAATAAAGCCTGCAGGCAGGCATCGCTCGGTGCAGATGCTGGGGCTTCGCTCCCCCATTTTGAAGAAAAAAAACAACAAATAGAGACTTTAACAAAGTAACGCTTGCAAAGTGTTAATACCTCGGTACGAGTGTTTCTTTATTTTTTTCTGATCTCACTCTACGAAATCCGCTGGTCTTATACAGTACTTACTTGGGAATAATTAATAGAAGCATGCAAATGCCGAGCTTTCACATTGATTCATCACATCCTGGAGTTCGGGCTGAACATTTCGCTAGGCAAAGCATCAACTGAGAAACTAGAACGACATGAGGCAAACATATGGTCTGAACATTAGTGCACTGCAGAGACCAGTAACAACAAAATACATACTTGTGAAAACTGCAGAGTCATCAATCATTGTGTTGCACTTGTCGCGACGATGTCTGCGTTGTCCATTTGGTGTACTCTATTTGGATCATCTTTAGCCTCACGACCACGTCGCTCATGTTTATCCTCTCATTAGGTGAGTCCTTGGTGCAGAGCAAACCAATTTCTAACACCCGCACAAGAAAGCTATCGTCCAGGTCACACGTTGAAGAGGATCCGTGCAGTAGCCGAGTATCTACGGCATGGAGAAGCTGTGCAGGAAATAACTGGTGAACCCATCGCCGAAGGGTCAACTCTCCCACGAACATAGCATCAGTAGGCTTCCTTCCTGTAATAACTTCAAGGAGCATTACTCCGTAGCTGAAAACATCACTCTTTCGCGATGCTTGTCCATATGATCCATACTCTACACAAGAAAAATATGAACAAATGTTAGAACATGAGATTGATCAGTCCAAAAGAGAACTAGGAAAATGAAGCAAGGTAAGTAGTTTTAATTAGGTACCTGGTGACATGTACCCGATCGAACCGTGCACGTTCGAGGCAATCGTTGAGCTATGATCACTTTGTAGTAACCTTGCAATGCCAAAGTCTGCCACATGTGCAATCATGTCCTCGTCAAATAAGACATTGCTTGGCTTCAAGTCGCAGTGCAAAATAACCTCATGGTATCCGTGATGCAAATACTCTATTGCCATTGACACGTCGATCATAATGTCCAGCCTCTCGCGGAACCCAATTTGTCGTTCTCCGGCTTGCGGTTGGTGCAATAGCATGTCTAAGCTACCATTTGGCATATACTGTAACACCAGTGCTTTGAAGTCCATGTTAGAACATGTGGTGATTATCCTTATCAGGTTACGGTGTCGCGCCATGCGTAGTACACCACATTCAGCGTTGAAGCTTCTGATAGTATGCTTGGACTGCACGTTAAGAACCTTTACCGCAACGACCAAACCGCAGCTGAGTTGGCCCTTGAATACTTTCCCAAAGCCTCCAGATCCCAGCATGTCATCTTCATTAAAATTATTAGTGGCTCGAACAAGCTCGAGATGAGAGATTAACTGATGGCCTACTGCTGGGTCTGCTAGATCATCAACAGAAGCGCTGACCTCACCTTTCTTTAATTTCCTCACGATCACTAGGTATAAGCAAAGAGCAATAACAGCAATAGCTATGACGATACCAGCCAATATGAAATAGATCAAGTGATATGTATCACCAGGAGCTAAATTAGCTCCGGAGGAATATGCGTCTCGGTGTGGCAAAATTGGGAAACCATACAACCCAGAGTTGTTCTCGTACTGGCTCGCTGGAAAAGTGGCAAGACTTCCAAGGTCCGGTATTGGTCCACTGAGCCTATTGTATGACAGGTCAAGCTCCGACAATGCCAATGTGGACAATGATCCAGGGATCGGGCCTTCCAACTGGTTGTGTGACAGGTCAAGCACAGCCAATTGCTTGGCGCCTCCAAGCTCGACAGGGATGGCACCGGAGAGCAAATTGTGCCCAAGATTCATGATCATGAGGTAGTACATGTTTCCAAGCTCCTGGGGGATCTCAGAATCGAGCTGGTTGAAGGATAGGTCCAGGAATATCATGGAGCCATTTGTTGCACTGAAAGTGAAAGACCCTATGTACATTGGGGTGAAGTTGCACAGCTTCTTGCTGGCCATCCGGTCCAGATCATTGTACCGGACGCCGGCGATCTCGAGCAGGCTCCCCTTGCCTCGACACTCGTCGCCCCGCCCCTCGTCGTTGTGCAAATAGGCGTACGGCCGGCTGGTGCGGAGGCCCATGGCCATCTTACCGGACTGCCTGGCCAGCTCGGGCAGTATCGGTCCAGTCAGCTGATTGTCGTTGAGGTCAAGCCAAACCAATCCCTTGCAGTCTCCCAGCTCCGGCGGTATTGGCCCCGTGAAGGAATTGTTGCTCAGCTTCAAGATTGTGAGGTTGTCTAGCCGCCCGAGCCATGCGGGCACCAATCCAGAGAGCTTGTTGCTTCCGAGGGATAACCATATCAGATCCTCGCAGTTCACCAGCTCCGGCGGGATGCCGCCGGTGAGCCCGTTGTAATCAAGGATGAGGTTCTGGAGCCTGCGAGCACCGGCTAGTGAGTCCGGGATCTCTCCCTCCAGTTCGTTCTCCCACAGCATGAGGTCCCGGAGAAGGCGTAGGTCTCCCAGGGATGTCGGGATGGAGCCGTTGATGTAGTTCAGGCTGAGGTCGACAGACTGGAGGCTGGCGCAGTTCGAGATGGCCGGCGGGATGCCTCCGGTGAGGTAGTTGTTCTGCAGGTAGATTGCCTCGAGCTTGGAGGCTCCCGTTCTCGGGCAGAGCGACGCCGGAATAGCGCCGGTAAGCGTGTTGGAGCTCAAGTCCAACGTCATGAGTTCGGTTCGGCAAGCGTGCCCATGGAGTCCGGCAGGGAGCCATCGAAGTGGTTGAATGATAGAGAGAACGTCGCCAGTCGCGGGAGCCCAGCAGCGAGCGCGTCGCCGGCTGGGAGCCCGCCGGAGAAGTTGTTGAGGGAGAGGTTGAGGTAGGAGAGCGACCCGAGCACCAGGATGTCCGGCGGTAAAGCGCCCGTCAATTGGTTGTCGGAGAGGTCGAGCCAAACAAGAGCGCTGCAGCTGGAGAGGACACGGGGCGCAACCTCGCCGGAGATGTTGTTGCCGGACAGGTCAAGCGACTCCATTCTGGAGCAGTTGGAGAACGCCGGAAGTGACCCGTACATGATGTTCCCGGCGAGGCTCAGCCAGCGGACACTCCTCTAACATCCCACCGAGGTCGCGGACGATCCTGTTGTACGACATGTCAAGGACATCCAAACCGGCGAAGCCCATGGCGCCTACCTCTCCCTTCCTGCCGCCACCGACGAGAGCGTTGTGGGAAAGATTCAGCTCCCTGAGCCCGCCGCACGCGCCGGCGAGCGCGGCGGCGTCGGCCACGGACCCGCGCAGCAGCCCGTTCCTGGACAGGTCGAGCTCGGCTAGCGTGTGGCCGCACCTCCATCCTCTGCCGGAGACATCCGCGAGCGAGCCGCTGATGTTAGCGCGTCGCAGGCTGACCGTCTCGACGTCACCCAGCTGCAGAAGCGTGCCAGCAACGACGCGGAAGTCGACGTTGAGCCGGACACCGGCTAGGGACAGCGACGAGAGCCTGTTCCCGACGCAACCCGCGCCGGGGAACTGGCACACGCCGTCGCCGCGGGTCCATCAACCGAGCTCCCCCGTGTTCCGCACGGCCGCCTTGAACTGCTCCAGCAGCTGCTCGTCGGTCTCGTGCGCCGCCGCATGAGCAAGCAGCAGCAGCAGCGCCACGCACAGAGCAGCGGTCATTGTAAATGGAATATTGTATGGCAGGTCAATCCCCGGCTCCGCCAGCACAATTATCAACCATATGATGACCACCTCGAGCTAGCGTTGCTATTGTGGAATTAATTCTGCTCATTCCACGATGGAGAACCTTGCTTCTTTGACTTTTGCTTCTTTTCAACTACAGCCAGTTCATCACGTCGCGCGTACGGCGATCCATCCCCTGTCGCGTGTACGTCCAATTCACCAACGCATCTTTTTCTCTATCACGTCTGTACACCCAATGGTAGCAAACAGCTAGCTAATTAAGTGCTTTACGCGCTTTCTCTCCACCCCGCGCCCCCAAAGGACGGCCGATAAAATTGACGACACAGTGACTCTAGAGCTCGACTCCGACGTGTGACTGGCTGGGCTAGATTCATCTATGGATGGAAGCGTCGTCTCTTCGTGCACGCTGCAATACAGATCTAGAGAGGGGAAATCCATGTTGCCATCGCACCGGAAATAGAATGGATGGGTAAATCGACGAGACCAAGAACAAATTACGGCAGGTGTTGGAAGAAATTAAGGAACAGATCTGAACAGCAGTTGGGTGAAGCTCGGCAGGTAGCCATTCCTCGTCACCGCAGAAGATTCCTCGGATCTGGGAGTGGTGGGGTGGTCGGCGAAGACGACGACGCAGTTGGGGAGGGGTACGCAGGTACAGGGTGGATCTGTAGTGGAGGGACCGTCCTGGCCCACGTTCGTATTATACGTATGTTCGTACTGTAACCCCAAGTAGTGCCTCGTATCTGCAATAAATTGCCGGTCAAACTTGGAAGGAGGTGGGGCCGGAGTCCGAATCACGAGCACAGAGCGTGCGGACAGGATAGAAGTTCGGCCCTGAAAGAGTTCGTAAATAGCATTCTCAGACTTTAGAGGTGGTGTTGAAATTGTTAGCGCTTTAGGAGGCCGCCCCTAGCGATCAAACCACGACTAGCGGCATCGACTAAGTGCCACGTCACCTGAAGGTACCCTTGTCAGGGCGGCTCGTCGACGACACCCACACCTTGAAGCCCTACTCCACTTTGAGAGAGCGGCGGATCACCTTTTCCGTCTCGAACTCCTTCCGAGCTCGGTCGAGGCGGGCACACAGGGCCACATCGCCAGGGTTGGCATGGGCGGCATGCAAGCACTTGATGTATGCATCGTCAAGTTCTTGCCGTCGGATGTGATGCACATAGAAGATGAGATTAAGGATATCGAACCCAAAGTGCTCACGATGGTTCGGTTAACCGACACTTGGTATGGTGGAGCTGGTCCGCGGGAGCTATCCTGCTATTGCACCCGACCGCACGCTGCATGGATATCGCTACTATCACCCGCTGGTCAATTGTCGTCCTCTCTGTCAGCGGCTCGTCGAAGTCGGAAAATCTATCGTCGCTATCCTTGCTATCATCGGTGGCGGCTATCGCGTGGGTTGCGATCCGGAGCGGAAGGAAGAGGACAACTAGCCATGGTTGTTTTTGGAGGTGTGGTGGTGCATCGCTTCTCCATGGGCTCACCCCTTTTTATAGCAGAGTAGCCGCTTTGGCAGGAAAGCATGCGCGAAGCGGCGGAAACCTACTAGAAACAGTTACAACAGGCGCATAACAGTGCTGGAACAACCCAAAAAGGTAGGAACCGACATGAAACGGTGGCCTGAAACACTTTCTCGTTGTCCATCAGCGAGCCATCACGAACGAGCGGTTTGTGTGGCTGGAAAGGGGACTCGACGGTAGCTTTCTAGCGTGGCACGCGTTGCTGGTAGCCCTAGCCCAGCCCCTGGTTGTCGGGTAAGGCAAGGGGGTTTGGGTACGGATGGCAATGGGTACTCGAAAACCACAAATCCATACCTGCACAAAATGGGAAGGGTTTGGTAAGAAAACCCCCATGGGGCTGCTTAACAGTAAAAATTAGACCCGACGGGTCTAATGGGACGGGTCTGGGGGTGGCAAACCCATATTCGCGGACCCACATAACCGCCAAACCCCACTAATTCTAACCCTAAGTCCCTCACCCACATTGTATCCCCACATCCACACATGACATGTCCCTGGGCCATGCGGCCACAAATCCGACTAGTACCTGCACTAAATGGGAAGGTTTTGGTAAGAAAAAACCCACAGAGATGCTTAACGGTAAAAATTAGACCCGACGGGTCTAATGGGGCGGATCTGGGGGTGGCAAACCCGTATCCGCGGACCCACATAACCGCCAAACCCCACTAATTCTAACCCTAAGTCCCTCGCCCACGTTGTATCCCCACATACACACATGACATGTACCTGGGCCATGCGGCCACGCGCCCTCCCCATAGCCACTAATGACTGCAAGTGCACGGATCGATTGTAGCAAGTTTTAAAATAAGACTATCAAACCCACAGAGAGCTATTTGGTTAAGGTCTTTATACCCCTCGTCACTGTCTGCCAAAGGATACTTGTAAGCTTCCTTTGATTTCGAGTAAAAGGTATTTGGTTGAATGCGGAAAAGTAAATAAAACAAGTAAAAGAAAGCACATAACAAAAGTGTTGGAAATCCATAAGGATAAAGCGTTCTCGAGATGTAGGATACACCACTAGCACGTTGTAATTAATCATAATTAGGATAACTTATTTCTTGTGTCATGACATGTGTGAAGAGAGTTTTATAATAAGATATTCACTACAAGACTTGTAGGCAGTCGCTTTCTTGATCCAGGTAATAAGGTCATCTCTAAATAACCATTGTGATGCCTCAAAGAAGCAACTCATACAGACCACCATAATTAAGGTTTCTCCATGGATATTGTAATACTTAGTGAATCTATTTTTATTCCTCCTTTGACTATGCAGGTTATAAGCCAATACTTATAGTCACAAAAGTAACACTGGACATACTCACAAACATGTCCTAAAGATATCACCCTATCTTTAGTCCCGAATACAAATGATATGTGGCCAACTACACATACCATCTAAAGAGAGATCAAACACAATATCATAACTCAATAGATCATGGACACAAGTAATAGATCATCTTTATTTCATTTGATAATAGTGTTAGGTTTCTCCATCTCCCAAGAAGAAAGGGAACTACTCACACATGGAAGCAATCAATAACATCATCATAATCAAATGGATGGATAAAAGTACGAGGATGAATCTAGTGTAAACCACAATTGCATTTGGAATTACAAAAAGATCTAATGTATGGAAGATGGGAGTAGAAATGGTGATGGAGATGCAGCGGTTGATGATAAAAGGAATGATGCGATGTCCTCCAATGATCCGTGAAGTAGCAAGGATTTTCCCTTCTCGAAGTTCCTAATCCAGATCTCTCTCTAGCGTGTTATTTCCACTCTAGAGGTTTCTGTGAATGTTGGATCTCAGATCCATCTTCGCGAGGTCAGAGTATTTAATGAGGAGGGCGCGCTACCACATGGTACGGGCGAACGGTACGGGGAATCCTTGCCCATAACAGTGGTCGTTAAGCTCCCTAGAGCCTTCCTCTGCGTTTGCCAATCTCCTAGGTGCGAGGAAAAATCAATTAAATGACATATATCACTTTGAAATATCATATTACTACGTAATATTATAGTTCCAATTGATATGTTTACAAGAGACTTAGTAATACGGGATCCTGTTGAAATAAGGACAAAAGGTGCGCGAGCACAGTAAAATACCAAAAATCCTACTCTACTTGTGCAAAAACAAAAGGTAAATATGCTTCAATTTTGGACTCATCAACTTCCCCAAGCTAGACTCTTGCTCGTCCCCGAGCAAGATGGTGGCTTATGGACAAGGTCATTGATACGTCGGAAACGTATCTATAATTTTTGATGTTCCATGCTTGTTTAGTATCAGCTTTGCTTTGCTTTGTCTATATTTTGAGGTGTTTTTATATGTATTCTGGTATCAACCTATTAACAAGATGTCATAGTGTCAGTTGTCTGTTTTCTTCGGTTTTTGGTTCCAGAAAGGCAGAAAATCAATATTCTCGAAATTGGACGGGACAAAAGCCAAAGTCAATATTTTACCGTGGGCAACACGAAGCCAGAATACGAGACGGAGGAGGCTCACACTACAAGGAATGTGTCAAACTATGACGTTTTGGTAGTGACCATGAATGAAATCGTCATAAATTTATGACGATTCTATACTAGATGGTCGTAAGCTATTTGGAAGGGCCAAATCCTTATTAAACTATGACGATTTCGTGAAAAACGTCGTAATTTCTATGGACAAAATCGTCATAATTTCTAGACGGGTTGAGATATAAAAGAGGGTCAATATCAACCGTAGGATGTAAACGTAATAAACGGATAGGATTTGAAGTGTGGAAACTTGTTGTGGATCGGTGACCTGGCATACAGCACGCACAAAATCCCCCTCCCCCAGGACCCCTCCATCCTCTAACCCTAAACTCTCCCCAGCCGCCACACCACTCCCATCTCCCCAGCCGCCACACCACGCCCATCTCCGGTCGCCCCTTCTCCCCTGGCCGCCGCTTCTCCTCCTCCTCCTTCCAGATCGAATGCTGCCGCCGCTTCTCCCCTGGCCGACAGCTCCCCTCCGGCGCCGCCCTTCTCCCCAAGCCACGGTCGTTCTCCCCTCCGCCAACATCCAATCCTCCTCCTTCCCTGGCGCCACACCGGCGGCCACCCTAGTCCTCCAGCGCCCGCGACCACCTCCGGCTCACCCGCGACCCATCTCCCCTCATGGGATTTCTCCCCTGTGCCCGAAGACAGACCCGATGAAACCCTAGCCTAGATCCTGGTTGTCCAGTGAGGAGCAGGACGTGGGCGTCGCTCGACATCGGTGAAGGAGGGGACGGCGGGCGGTGCCAGCGAAGGAGAGGCGGGGTACCAACTCCATCCTAGAACCTCTCCTCCCATCTAATGGTGGCTGCGACCTCCTTCTCCACACTCGTGAGCTCCCTCCTCCTCCTCCTCCTCACCATTCAATCTTGTTGTAGCCTCCTGACATTTGTAACCCTCCTCCTGACCATCTTCTTGCAGGCCATGGCGAGCCCGGCGGTGGCGCAGAGGGTTGCGCTCCTGGTCTCCAGGTCCACCTCGCCGCTCCTCTCCCTCCGCGTCGTGTCCCCGGTCGTCTCCGTATCCGTCTCCGGAGGGCCCCACAGCCGTGCGCACTTCGTCTCCTCCGCCAATGCTGAACCCTATGTAAAGTTGGCCTTATCTGTACTCTAGTAGAATAATTATAATGATGAAGGTGGATTGTCGGATGTGAAAATTCCACGCCCATTTCTGCGTCCTAGCTGTACCAGTTGTAGTATCCATGAATTTGTTTTCTAGAATTATTCATGAGAAGAATCGAGTCATCCACTGGATTTTCTTCCGTGAATATAATTGCACAATTAGATTTCTCAGCACATACTTTTTTCTAATAACTGTTAGGCTAGTTTCTGTGAGTGTTAAGATGCAGGGAATCATAATGTTAGTTTGTCACGAGTTCAGTTGGTGTTCTCCAATGGCAGTCTAAGTAAACGGATATCCTAGCTGTACCAGTTGTAGTATTCATGAAAAAGTTTTGCGGAAATATTCTTGAGAAAAAAATAAGCTACTCACTGAAACTTTTCTGTGAATAACATCACAAATTGAGGTTTGTCATCACATGATTTCTTCTAATGACAGTTTTGTCAAGTTTAGGGAGTATCAGATTCAGAGGTGAGTATGGCATGTGGTAATGTTAGTTATTTTAGTTCATTAGATTCAGTTGATGTTTGTCGCCGGCGGTCTAAGGAAACAGATATGCAGTTCTCTGTTACTATGTATTTCTGATGTGCAAATATGGATTTTGCATTGGTGTGTGCTGCTTTTATTGAACCTTTTAATTGTGCTGATGCAGTCCTTTCATGCACTGCTGCCATGCATATTTGTCACTCACTTGCTAGATATCTATTCTATTTTTTACATTTCTTAAAACATGCATATACATAGCTTGATATTGAAAATAATTGTCTCCACTTTACACTTTCATGTAAACACTGCCAAGTACAACTGTTCCTACATAGTGGAGTCCCGCACGGATCCGGTGTCTCCGACCTCGGTATCCACACGGAGGAGCAGCGGCAGTGCTAGACCCGTCTGTTGTTGCTGCCTCGACCCGGAGATGGCAGCAGCAGCCACACGGTATGCTCCCTACCTCATCTCTATCTCACTCTCTAGCATCAAGTATATTTCTTTTACGTAATTTAGATTTGCGATAGGTCTTAGATTTGTTTGTCGTCTGATTGAAATCATGGTGGTAGGTCTAGATTTGTAAACCAAGAAGATCTTCGCCGTTAAGCTGAATAGTGCTCTTTGCGGATAGAATTGGCTAAACTGTTCATTAAGCTGAATCGTTATTGTTTTCGTAAGCAAGCTTGCATCACATAGTGATACATGAGAGGATGTACGTCACCAACATGTAAGGGAGGTAATTAAGGAGATAATACAGAATTTAATGGCACTTGGAATAGAGACAATGTTTTCTTTGATGTGCAGACAATGGAGAGAATCAATGAAATTAGTCAAAGTCTAATAGAGCCTTTATCATTCGCTGCACTATTCAGCTTTTTCCCTTTGTTTGAAAAGGTAGGTTTCTTAGTTTATTTTTTTTAGTTGAGATAATTTCCTCCACATAAAAATATTCTATATCATATAGAATAATGAAGTGGTCTGCATCTAAATATTCATGGGTACCAGTATATTATGTGCTTTTCCTCTAAAACAAAACCTTATATTATGTGCAGATTTTGTTGCTTCTGGCTTCACATAACCATTCCTTTTTTTATGCACTTTCAGGTTTCCGAAGTCAGTAGATAGATTCAACGATCTTGTTGTGTCTATTTATCTAACTGCTGGCCATATCATTTGAATACTTAGATGTGTTGTCTTTAATAGAGCCAAAACCTTGTGTGATGTCTTAGGAGAGAAAGAAACTGGAAATGCGAGAAGTTAGTGATAATTCTATCTCACATTTTTGATCAAAATTATTGTTCTTCGTCAACAATTTAAGAATGGCTGTCAATGTGTAACAGGTAAATTTGGTTTCTCATGTTTGTTTATTTCAGGTGAGAGTCAGAGCTCACGATTGTCCTTGTGACATTCTGTTCATTCTTTCCTTGTATTAGTATCATTGTGTTCCTAATAGCCAGTTTGCCACATACTAGATTTATGTTTCTTCATGACTCACGAAGTGAGGATGTGATAAAATGTTTCTTCCAGGAAGTTCACGAACTTTACATCAAGGTTATCATTTATGTAGTTATGTGCAGAGAAAAACTGGTTGCTATGCTGAAGTAAGTCAGTCATTCAAATAATATTAAAAAACACTTCCAAACGCCAACTTTAAACGTTGGTGGTGTGTTTCCTATGTTCTCTGTCCATAACTTCAAGTCTCCATGATTTCTCCTTTGCCTTTTCTATTCATTTATAGCACTGTCTTCTGTCAACGCGATGGAGCTAACTTGGCATACACTTGGTATGGGCTGTTAACACCTCTAGGATTATAGAAATATAAGCCAAAAGAGAAATGCTCATCGCTTTCATTATCATTGGTAAGTTCAAAATCAGGAACGTATGTCTGCATGTTGCCCTTACTGATTTCCTATTTACCAATACATTTTCCTCACCGTGGTTCTATGCTTATCTGCTAGGTATCGCCGGTGTGCATCAATTAAGATAACGCGGATATTATGGCGCTGCGAGATAGGTATGTGCTTGGGCCTACTGGTGTGTGCTACGGACTGTCCACGATTCAAACGCTAATCGGAGCTCATTTTTGAATGAAAGGTTCCATGACACAAAGCACCCTATTGAATGAGAGAGAGTTCAGGTTTTTTACTCAAGTGATATATAGATAGCAACTGTTCAGGAGATGGTTGATCTTAAAACTCAGGTTGTCCTGCTGATTGTCTTAGGCTTCTGACACTTTCTTTGATGGCTGAATCCTACGGCCTTTTTAGTGCCATACACGCTGAAATTACTTGCTTGGTTGGATGGAAGTTCATCTTTGATGTCTCCATGTCGTGCTTTTTTATTTCGGCAAAAGAACATCTCTTTCCGGGTTCTTAAATTTTACTTCAAAGGCTACACTATTTTCATTAGCTTTGAGGGAGCAACATCTCACTGAGACTGACCCCGAAGAGGCTTCTACATAGATGTGCCTACTGGGAAAGACACATGCACATGTGTTGATGAGGTACGCTGAGCTTCCCTGGTTACTAAGCCTCATCCATTTTATGCCTTCTCTTGATTCGTTTGGATTAACTTCGCAAGGCATTGTTGGGAGATCGTCTATAGACACCTTGGATACTGTTGTTCCATCTAGGTCATATATTCCGCATCCTCCTGCTATAGTTTGCGTTTGAGATTTTAACAAATGCTATTGTGGCTTGCATTCTCTATTATGATGGGGAGACACCTAGCAAGGAAATGCTAGGAGGTAAAGGAGTTGGCGCTACTACATCTGATGATGCTAATTCTCATGCAGGGAACGCCTTGGAGAAGCGGTAGCTGACATGATGTTTTCGACACTGTTTTTACGCCTTGATGAAGATGTTTTTCTCCTTCTGTATTTACTATAGTTTTGTCGGGCCCTTGATGGATCGCTAAAACCTTCAACTTCGAAAGAACTTGGTGGCAAGCTGGATGAATAGTCTGACAGGTATGCTAGCAACATAAAATATTTTCCTTGTCTTGCTCCACCGATTCTAAGCCTGTTATTTCGAGCCATAGGCGCTTTGCTGAGTAGACCCCCCCGGTACCGCTCTTCCTTGGCTGGTCTCCGCCCGGTGGCCAGCTTGGTCGGGTTTGACGCACCTATTCCAGCTGATGACCTGGTTGGTCTCCTGGTACACGCTCATGGAGCTTATAGCTCAGTGGTGGCTGAAGCTGGTTTGCTTTGCATTTTCTGTAGTTTCAGTTTAGCCTGTGAAATGCTCGACCTGTACCTGAACAACTTGGTTTGCTTCGTTCTTTGTGTAGGATTGTGCTTGTAATATGTGTGTGATCACCTATGGAATACTCTTGGGAATATAGTGGGAGTTTTTCTCAGTCTTTGTGATTCGTCTGATATGGCAGTGATGGAGCACTAGCTCCTATTACCTAATATCTTTCCCAGTGTTGTTTTAAACCTGCTTTTCCTAGTATAAATAGAAATATCAGCAACAGTCTGCATCAACCTGACTTCTCCCCGTTTGATCTGAAAAAATCTTATTTATTAAGTCTCTTTTTGTATGTTTCATGGTGTGTGGTTCTAGTTCTGCAATAAATCACATGAATAGGTGGTATGCTGTCTGTTTTCTTTTAGTATCTACTAGTGCCTCATGCGTTTGTAGACGACATGTTTACAGGAAAAATTTATATGCTCTGTGTGCTTTATGCGTGTGTAGATCTGTACTTGTTGGAGGAATGTTGTACATCTGTCCAATGTTCATGTATGTGATGGCCAATGTTCATGTAACAGCAAAATGCGAGTTTTAAAGACGGAGTCTATAGCACATCTATGTCTGTTATACAATATCTTGTGATTTAACTTAACAATGACCTCCTTTTCTCATCCTAGGATGGCGACACTTGGATGGGCATCTCTCCACTGATGCATGTATCAAGACCTCTAGGATGAAGCCTGGAGAAACCTCAACCAACAAAGTGTTCTACTCTATAGAACTGGTTATCTAGTTGTATTTTGGTAGCTGAATACCAGATTTGAATTGTACATGATTGTAATATACATTTTTTGGCTGTCATATGAAATACTTTTGAGTATATTGGCCTTCTTTGAACCGAATTAATGGTTATTGTGCAAATACCTGATCGATGAGTGCAAACAACAAGTGAGATCTAGGAACCATTTGCATAGTGGGATTGGCTTCAGAATAAAATAAAAACCACAAAAATAGAAAATAAAATAATTTGAAAAGGCCAAAGCCCAATAATATAAA
Organism: Avena atlantica; assembly: GCA_910589765.1. Lineage (NCBI taxonomy): Eukaryota > Viridiplantae > Streptophyta > Magnoliopsida > Poales > Poaceae > Avena > Avena atlantica. The sequence continues at coordinate 247,361,038 of OU342736.1, forward strand.
CGCTGATTTTCATGGGTTGGCCCATGTAGCCAACTAGAATTGGTGAAGCAAGAAACATAAATCAGACGAATTATTGGGCTCAGCCCATATAAAAGATCGAAATGGACCGGGCTAAATTTACATTACGACGAATTCATTTCGTCACAATTTTGCCACGTAGGATTGACCACGTAGGATCTGAGCTGGCCTGGATAGATGGCCCGTGACGATATTGGATCGTCATAGACATTATGACGATCCAATATCGTCATAGACAGTTATGACGATTTTACCAAAAACGTCGTTATAGTTCATTTGCGACGCCCAGCTTTTGACGATCTCAATATCGTCATAGAATCGTCATAAACGGACTACTATGACGATTCTGTGACGAAAATGAAGGGTCATATATAGCCAGATTTCTTGTAGTGTCACCAGGGGGCCACACCCCTGGCCGCACGGGTGGGCCCACCCCACGCCTGGGGGGTGCAGCCGCCCTGGTGTCCCCCTGCCTCGCCTCTTCGCCTATAATAAACCCCCGATGCTAAAACCCTAGGACCCGATCAAAATTTCACGAAACCATCTGTAGCCGCCACCACCATCGTCCCTAGATCGGGGGATCTGAAGCTCTCCCCGGCACCCTGCCGGAGGGGAGATCATCCCGGAGGCCTTCTTTTTCATCATGACAGCCTCCAGTATGAAGCGTGAGTAGTTCCACCTTGGACTACGGGTCCATGTAGTAGCTAGATGGTTATATCTCCTCCTTGTGCTTTCATGTATAGATCTTGTGAGCTCCATTCATGATCAAGATCTAATTTATTTGTAATCATGCATGTTGTGTTTGTGGGGATCTGATGGATATTCAGATTGATTAATGGTTTTGTCTTATTAATTATATCATGTATGTGTTGTTTGTGATCTTGCATGCTCTCCGTTGTTAGTAGCTATCTTGGCCAAGTAGTTGCTAGTGACTCCAAGAGGGGGTATTTATGCTCGATAGTGGGTTCATGCCTCTATTTTTCAAGGGAAGTGACAGAAATCTCTTCGGTGGTAGATGTGATGTTGCCACTAGGGAGAAAACAACGGTCTCTTGTTCATGGAACAAGTGGATTATTTAACTTACACACTTTGCTTAAAGCAGTTGTCTGTTGCTTGCAACTTAATACTAGAGGGGATTCATATGATATCCTAAATATAAGACCCCACCTTTATAAAGGTAAAGGTCCCTATGATTGCAATGCTAGTCCCTGGATCAAATGCTAGCATCCACAGTTTAAGATGAAGTACATAGAAATAAAGGTCATTATTACATCGTCATTACAGAGATAACATAGTCTTTTACAACTCCATAGCCAAAGGCTAGTACAAGATTTTAACATAATAACATAAATAAAAGTCTTCATCTTCATGTGCCACAGGCAAACATGTTGAGTGTAGACTCATAACCCTAATCCTCATCAGAGTAACCTGCAACATCACAAGTTACAGCCATAGTGGGTCAATATATTGGAATAGTATTGGCAAGTGATACCTTAGTAGAATAATAGTTTCTAGCTTCTACATGAATTTTGGCTAAGTGTAGCTTAGGCTTGCTTTGCTCAAAATAGTTTTTACCTATCAGTTTAAATCACTAAGTTTTTGTTTGTCAAAAACTCCCAAGGAAGAACCAATTGACATTGGTGAACCTTTACCCTTGTTCAGCCACAAGTTTTTAACTTAGAAATTGGGATGATGAGATTGTTGGTAGCTTCCATGTCTTGATGCTCAAATTGTCCATTTCCGGGGACACGGCTAAGTACTTAAATTCTTCCTTCTCGAGAGGTGGTGCACTTTCCCCACAAGACTCGACATGCATCGAGACAAGACCTTTCAGGAGCCTTCCTTTAGACCAAAATGGACGCGTTCCCAAACCTATCACCTCCTACCACCAACTGTCCATTTGGCTAAGTTATTGCAACATATATGATCCAGGTAGAGCCCATAATGCCATGTGGCTGCACTAGAAGCTTCTTAACATATGACATCTCAAATACCTTTGTTCCTGGGTGGCTTTCCACAAGTGTGATACACAAGGTAGACCATAGATATGGGCCTTGTGTAACCACTCTACATAACCCAAACATACCATTCCACCCAGGTGATTCATTCACTTAGTTATTTATTAAGCAAAAACACAAGTCAAAAGACTTAGCAAAATTTTCATAGCATGAATATGTTCCACCCTTGTTTGCTACTAGCTAGGCTAAGCATGACAATATAATAAGTATCTTAACTTAGAGAAAACTCTAACAAGTCTACAACTACTAGGATATCCCAAGCATAGCATATAGATACTTAGCAAAAATTATCATGCAAGCCCTATACAAAATACCACTAATGCATAGTCAAAATATTGGGACAAAAGTATGAAGCACCACTTGCCTTGGTAGTTGGAGGAGTAACAAAAATCTTCACAATCACAATCACCACTAGCACCAAAATCTACACATAAAATGATAGCACCAAATTCATATTTCAAATAATCAAGCAAAAATATATGAATGCATGCAAATGCCATGTGATGAATTTTTCTAAACTAAACAAGACAAAACAATACTGAATCACTAAACTAAACAATTACACACTAAATAAACTTAATTTGGCTTTTAAAACATTTTCCAAATAATTTTTATACACAAAATAGGCCTACAAATGTCTCTGCATAAAATCCTATTTTAACAGAAGCAAATAAAAAAATTAAGCCTACAGATGTGTAGGATTTATTTTTGTGATTCCAATGATATATTATTTATATTTTTTGGATAAACAGAACAAAAGTTATTAAATTTTCATGTTTAAATAACTAATAGATGAAATTCCAGATTTTAAATTTAAAACCTAGCCACGCGGCAGCCTCTGATTGGCGCGTACCGGTTCGGGGGGGTCACGCTTGCGAACCGTAGGATTTAAGTGACGATGCATGGCCCATATCTAATCGTACCGCTTCACTTAATCATCTAATCGTGGCCTTTGGATCCAGAACCAATGGATCGGATCTGATTGACCAAAATCCAGCGGCGCGAATGGCGTTGGTGGCGGAGACGCCTCTGGCGGTGACACGCCGGCGAGGTCAGAGGTGCAGGGGGTGTGCTAGCGCTTACCGAGGTCGCAAGGACGTGGAGACGGTTTTGGCGGGGGCGCACGGACACAGCAGCAAATCCTCGTCGGAGTTCGTCCGCGCGTCGGGTGCTCACTGTCGGAGTCGAAGACGACAACCTAGGATGCAAGAGAGCAAACGGCTGGCTTTAGGAGGTGCGCAAAGACATGGCGAATACAGTCGCGTGAAGTAGGGGTCAAGGGGAGCACGAGTTTTACCGAATTCGTTCGCTAGAGTTGAGCTGCGCCTCGGGTGTTTGCAAGCGACGACAGGGGCGATGTCCTGGGGCGATGTAGGACAAACCAAAGGTGTTAGAAGGTGCGTATGGACAAGGGGATCATGCTCGTATGGACGAGAGATAGGGGGCGCTCGAGACTCACCGGAATCAGTCGCCGGAGTTGCTCGGTGTTGTGGCGGTGTAAGCAAGAATTCACGGAGCCTGGCGGCACTTCTGGCTGGCTGTGTTGGGGAAAATGGCCGCGAGGGAGAGGGGATTAAGTAGCCAGAGCAGGGGCGGGGATGACGCACGAAATCAACCCTAATTACTCGAATTAAAACCTCGGCAGTGAAGGAGGAAGAAGCGGCGGAGGGCCTGGTCGTGGGCGGGGTTTGGGGACGATGATGACGGGGCGTGTGGGACCAGAGCGTCAGTGAGAGAGGGGTGCGAGAGTTGGTGAGAAACAGAGGGGAGAGGGAACCCGGGTGGGCTGGTGTTTGGGCCGCTTCTGTTGCTGGGCCGAATAGGTGGCACCGGCCTTTTCTTATTTTTCTTATTCCTTTTGTTTTTCTATTTTGATTTTCTGAAACCATTTTCAAATGCTATTTAAATGATTTTGAATTCAAACCTCCTCTGGATTTTTGTAAAGTGACCCAAGCATATATTTTTGTATAAAACATTTCTGTTTTCTCACAAATGTATTGGCCCGTTGAAAATAGCACCAAAACCATGCCTTATTTAAATATTTAAAATAGGCATATAAATGGTTTTAAATTTAGATTGTTGTTTTGAAACTTTGAGAAAGCTTTGAAATCAACATTCAAACCTTTTCTGGTTAAAACAAAGTATTCTCATATTTGAGAGTAGAAATAAAGCCATTGTCTTTCTTTACATGAAATAACAGACAAAACAAATGGTTTCTGATTTGAATCTTTGTTTGAAAATAAACCAAATGCATGAGGATGCATGAATGATATGCAAACTTTATAAATCATGATTTTTGGGATGTTACACTAAAGGTGGACTTCTAGTCATAGATGCAGTTGGATGGCGGTCTATGTATATTGTTGTATTGCCCAATCAAATCTCATAGGATCTTTTTGTCTAGTATTGCATTGTTATGCCTTGCTCAGTTCTGTCAATTGCCCTTCTATAATTTGTTTACCCTGCATGCCATGTTTGTTTATCTAAGGAGATCACCTCTAGTGAACTATGGACCCTGGTCCAATCTTTACCATTGATACATCCTCCACTGTTACTTGTTTACTTGCTGCAAACCATCATCACCTTCCACACCATATGTTTAATCCTTTGTTACAGCAAATCGGTGAGCCTGACAACCTCACTGTTCGTTAAGGCAAAGTCTTGAGTTTGTGTTGCGCAGGTTTCAACATTGCTTTCAACACCTTTGAGACATTTCTTTCCTCCTACTGGTTCGATAACCTCGGTTTCTTATTAAGGGAAAACTTGCTGCTGTGCTGCATCATACCTTGATCTTAGAGTTTTCCGACGAAGCGCTCCATGTTGACGTAACTCCATTAGTCATCATGTTTATGAGGCACGAGTCGTTACAAGAAATGAGGCAAAAATTGAGACAAAATTACAATATCGGATATATAATTGCATCGTGAGTTATATCACACCCTCACACATCATATGATTTAGAGGCTTTCACACCTTTTGTATCAATACGTTATAAGAAGCTTTAAGGGTTAAATATATTATAGAATCATTAAGTTCAAGTAGTTGAGCACTTAATTCGAGTAATGAATAATTCATGATCATTCCTTGAGTTACTTTTTTTAATCTTGTACTTTTTCTTTGCCTTGAAATTCTTTGGTAGCTGAGTCCTTTTCTTTTTCATTCAACAAAATCACGTCAACATGTTTAATACTCTTTATGGATCTTATAGACTCAAAATTATGACTATAACATGATATCAAGATTTCCTTCTCTTAATTAATCAATAATTTGTTGTTGTGGAAGACCCTAAAATCATAACAGTGGTACAAGTATCATAACACTCATCCAAATTCATACACGTCCATATCCAAATGCGCTAGCCTCTAGTCTGTCGAGCTCAGCCTGAACTACATCCACGGCTCCTTCCTCACATCACTCGGTGACCTGCGCCTTCTCCAGGACCTCATCTTGTAGGACAATGAACTGGAGGGTACATCCCCGCGTCACTTGCCGGTGTTCGCAGGATCCAGAACCTCATCCTCGATTACAACGGGCTAACCGGTGGCATCCCGTCGGAGCTTGTGAACTGCTAGGATCTAAATTGGTTATCCCTTGGTAGCAAAGAGCTCTCTGGACTAGTGCCGGCATGGCTCGGGCAACTAGGAAACCTCACAATCTTGAAACTGAGTAACAATTCGTTCAAGGGGCCAATACCGCCGGAGCTAGGAGAGGACAAGCGATTGGTTTGGCTGGACCTCGTGGCAAGGGGAGCCTTCTCGAGATCGCCGGTGTCTAGTACAACGATCTGGACCGTGTAAAAATATGTTTATGCGGCGATACCCAATTTGGGCCGCTTAGTGTGATTATATAGTATAGGACATACACGGGTACAATTGCCTTTTCGTATATGGCTAGTACTTTTAACATACAAGACCAACTACAATCCCAATACGGGTTAGACTAGTATAATGTTTAACACTGCCCCTCAATCATAACTTATCTAAGTTAAGATTACGCCTAAAAGCCTCTAACTATCTTGTAGAGAGTGACTTAGTAAAACCATCGGCTAGTTGATCTCTAGAAGGAATAAACCGTATGTCCAAAAGTTTATGAGCTACCCTCTCACGAATAAAGTGATAGTCCACTTCGATATGCTTTGTCCTTGCATGAAACACATGATTAGAAGACAAGTACGTAGCTCCAATATTATCACACCATAAGCATGCAACTCTAGGCTATGGCACACCAAGCTCCTTTAACAGAGTTTGCAAGAAAATAACTTTAGCGGTGGCATTTGCTAACGCTTTATACTCAACCTCTGTGCTGGAACAAGAAATTGTTGCATGTTTCCTTGTACTCCATGAGATCAAGTTGGAACCAAAGAATACAGTAAAACCACATATAGATCTCCTGACATCAGGACATACTGTCCAATCAACATCAGAGAATGCACTGACAAGAACATAATCAGACTTGCTCAGTCGTAAGCCTAGTGAGACAGTCCCCTACAGATATCTCAAGATCCTCTTGACTGCTGTCTAGTGAACTGTGGTAGGTGCATGTAAGTATTGATAGACCTTATTCACCAAAAAATAAATATCAGATCTCGTCAATGTAATATACTGAAGAGCACCTACAATGCTTCTATAACGAGTAGAATCATCACTACTCAACACCTCTCCATCCTTTAGGGACAGTTTCTCTAAGATTGGTAATGGAGTATCAACTGTTTTGCAGCTTGTCATGTTAACCCGAGCTATCGGTTCTTTAGCATATTTATCTTGAGAGAGAATAATACCATCACTCACCCTCTTAACTTCTATGCCCAAGAAGAAGTGCAACTCTCCTAGATCCTTCAGTGCAAAAGCCATACCAAGATCATGAAGGAGAGCATCAACATCTAAATTTGAGGAGCTGACTACAAAATATCATCAACATAAACTAACATAAAGATAGTTAATCCCCCTTTGTAGTAGAAGAACAACGAAGTATCAGCTTTGGTTGCAGAAAAACCAATCTCTAGAAGTTTAGAACTAAGACGAGCATACCACGCACGAGGACCTTGCTCTGATACCATGTAAAAACCGGTTTATGCGGCGATACCCAACTTGGTCGCTCGGTGCGATTATATAGTATAGAACATACACGGTTACAATTGCCTTTCCATATACGGCTAGGACTTTAACATACAAAACCAACTACAACCCCAATACGGGTTAGACTACATAGATTTCACTTTCAGAGCAAATGGCTCGATGATATTCTTGGACCTAATCTTCAGCCAGCTCAATTCTGAGATCCCCATGGAGCTTGGAAACATGTACTACATCATGATCATGAATCTTGGGCACAATTTTCTCTCTGTTGTCATCCCTTGCGAGGTTGGAGGCACCAAGAATTTGGCTATGTTTGATCTGTCACACAACCAGTTGGAAGGCCCGATCCCTAGATCATTATCCACATTGGCATTGTCGAAGCTTGACCTATCATACAATAGGCTTAGTGGACCAATACCTGCCCTTTAAACTCTTGCCACTTTTCCAGTGAGCCAGTATGAGAACAACTCTGGGATGTGTGGTTTCCCTCTGCCTCAGTGCCTACCAATTTTGCCACTCCGAGATGCATATCCCTCTAGTGCTACTTTAGCTCATGGTGATACATATAACTTGCTTATTTATCATAGGTATTGTTGGTATTGCTCTTTGCTTATACCTAGTGATCGTCAAGAAATATAAGAAAGGTGAGGTCAGCACTTCTGTTGATGATCTGGAACACCAGGCCATCAGTTAATCTCTTATCACGAGCTTGTTCGGGCCACTAATAATTTTAATGAAGATTACATGCTAGGATCTAGAGGCTTTGGGAAAGTATTCAAGGGCCAACTCAGCTAGTGTTTGGTGGTTGCTGTGAAGGTTCTTGACATGCAGTCAAAGCATACTATCAGAAGCTTCGACGCCGAATGAATGCGGTGTACTACACATGGCGCGGCACCGTAACTTGATAAGGATAATCACCACATGTTATAACATGGACTTCAAAGCACTGGTGTTATAGTACATGCCAAATGGTAACTTAGACATGCTATTGCACCAGCCGCAAGTCGGAGAACGAGAAATTGGGTTCGGCGAGAGGTTGGACATTATGATTGGCGTGTCAATGGCAATAGAGTATTTGCATCATGGATGATAGATCTATTAGGATCAGTAGGTGTCGATCTAGTGAGTGCACGGGAGAGATTCATACCATCGGCCTTTGGAGTTGACGATGAGCTCGCCATCGAGCTCGACAGAGTGGTGGCGGCGGCGAGGTGGGTGCTTCTCGCTGCTACAACGCAAGCCGATTGGTGTCTAGGGTTTTTGGGGTTTTCGGTGGGGAGAGTGGGCACGACGAACCTTTGTGTGCGTGCCCCCGAACCCCACCTCTTTATATGCGCTGTACGACAGGGGCCCACCAACGATAGCGACATTGGGCGCCCCCGATTAGGGCGCAAGACCAATCCGTTCGGGCCGTTGGGCCAAATCATGGGGAGATCAAACTAACATTCTCCCCCTTGATCTCATCTTTCATTCAACTTATACTTTATACTTATACTTTGGCACCCATTTCATCATAGATCAACATATAGAGCATGTCTCGTCATAATGGTCAGTTACGCACCATAGATTCAACAGCCACCATACACCTCTCTATTTTGAAACAGATTCTTGTTCTAGGCCCTTAATATCTAGGTACCATAGGATTTTCCTTAAACCCATGCCGGCTAAGTGTTCTCTGAACACACTGGGTGGTAAGCCTTTTGTGAGCGGATCCGCGAGAATTTATTTTGTACTTATATGCTCTAAACTTATGGTATGATCCTGGATTCTTTCTTTCACAACATAAAACTTAATGTTAATGTGTTTGGTAGCAACACTTGACTTATTGTTGTGAGCATAGAATATTGCTGGCTCATTGTCACAGTATATTCTAAGTGGTATTTGAATGTGGTCCACCACTCTCAACCCGGGTATAAACTTCTTTAACCAGTTTGCCTGCCCCGTGGCCTCATCACATGCTACATACTCAGCTACCATCGTGGACGATGCCGTGATGGTTTTCTTGGAGCTTTTCCACGATATAGCTCCACCTGCAAGAGTAAATATATATCCTGACATGGACTTTCTTTCATCTACATATCCCACATAGTCTGCATCTGAATACCCTTCTATCTCGAGGGAATCAGTTCTTATGTATGTTAACATGAGGCCTTTTGTGCCTTTTTCATAATGTAATGCCTTCTTTAATATTTTCTAGTGATCTATTCCTGGATTACTTTGAAATCTGCCAAGTACCCCGATAACAAAAGCTAAGTCAATGCGTGTACATACTTGAGCATACATCAAGCTTCCGACAGTAGAAGCATATGGAACCGCTTTCATTTGATCGATCTCATATTGGTTCCTAGGACACTGAAAATTCCCAAATCTATCGCCCTTGACTATAGGAGCAGGCGTAGGATTACTCGCATGCATACTATACTTCTTCAGAATCTTCTCTAAGTATGCCTTCTACGATAGCCTTAAAACCCCATTTTCTCTATCTAGGAGAATTTCAATTCCTAGAACGAATGAAGCTTCTCCAAGATCTTTCATATCAAAGTTCGAGGACAAGAACTTCTTTGTCTCCAATAGTAAAGTAACATAACTACTAGAGAGTAGAATTTCATCCACATACAGGATAAGGAAAATGAATTTCCCATTCTTGAATTTTGCATATACGCAATTGTCCTCCTCATTGTCATCAAACCCAAACTTTCTTATTGTTTCATGGAACTTTAAGTACCATTTCCTGGAGGCTTGTTTTAATCCATAAATGGATTTCTTCAGACGACATCCCATACGTTCTTTTCCTTCCACGACAAAACCCTTGGGTTGTGTCATGTAAACTTTTTCTTCCAAGTCTCCAATTAGGAATACCGTCTTTACATCCATCTGATGCAATTCTAAATTATAGTGTGCCACTAAAGCCATTATGATTCTAAAAGAATCCTTACTTGATACTAGAGAAAATGTCTCATTATAATCTATTCCCTAACTTTGGGTGAAGCCTTTAGCAACAAGTTGTGCTTTATATCTTTCAATATTCCCTCTAGAGTCACATATTGTTTTGTAGACCCATTTACAGCCTACTGTTTTGGCCCATTTAGGAATTTCTTCTAAATCCCAGACTTTGTTACTACTCATGGATCTCATTTCATCTTTTATGTCTTCAAGGCACTTTGATGAGTGAGCACTTTTAATGGCTTCTTCAAATATGGTGGGATCACCCTCCATTTGAACTTCTTCATTGACCTAGATTTCAAAATCGTTAGGAATAGCTAGCTTTCTAGTTTTTTGAGACCTTCTAAGGGTCTCGCCTTCTGGCACATTCTCTGTGTGGGGCTGTTGCAGCTCTCCCTAATGTGTGGTGACAGGGTATTCATTTGCATTCATTGTTGCCACAGGAGAACTAACAACAGGTGTCACATCGGCATTGTCCTATGTCGGTGCAGCAGCAGGTATCAAGAAAAATGGTTCCTGAATCATCGGAGTGGGTGCATGCACGCGCTTCTCCTCAAGGTTGATTTCTTGGGATACCGTGCTCCCCCTGATCATCTGATCCTCCATAAACACAGCGTGTCTCGTTTCTACAAACTTAGTAATTCTGTCTAGACAATTGAAACGATAACCCTTCGACTTGTCTGGATAGCCAATGAAATGACAACTTATTGTCTTAGGATCTAACTTCTCAAGGTTTGGGTTGAAGATTTTTGCCCCAGCTGGACAACCCCACACTCGAAAATAATTGAGTGAAGGTTCGCGACTAGTCCATAACTCATATGGTGTTTTAGACACCAACTTACTGGGAAGTCGATTAAGTATGTGAATGGCGGTTTTTAACGCCTCCATCCAAAAACCAACCGGTAAGGTGGAGTAACTTAACATGCTTCTCACCATATCCATCAAGGTACGGTTACGTCTTTCAGCTACTCCATTTTGTTGAGGCTCGCCCGGTGTTGAATACTGGGCAAATATACCATGTTCGTGTAGAAACCTTGCAAAGGGTCCAGGAACTTGGCCATATGGGGTATGCCCATCATAGTATTCGCCTCCACGGTCGGACCTTACTAGTTTAATCTTTAAACTATGCTGATTTTCAACTTCAGCCTTAAATATCTTGAATTTATCCAATGCTTCTGAATGCTCTTTAATTGGATAAATATAACCATAACGTGAATAATCATCCGTAAATGTTATGAAAGAGTCATAGCCATCCACAGATGTCACAGGAAACAGACCATATATATCCGTATGAATTATTTCTGAAACTCCTGTGCTTCTTTTGGTGCCCTTCTTAATATTCTTTACAAACTTTCCTTTAATGCAATCGATGCATTGCTCTAAATTTGAACATTCTATAGACGGTAGAATTGATTCTTTTACTAAGCGTTCTATTCCCCCCCTCGAAATAGGGCCTAAACGACAATGCCATAATTTTGAAGAGACATCATCAATTATTTTCCTCTTACTCTTTCCATTTAGGGATGAGGAGGCATTCTCATTCTCAGCGCTTAATGCATTCACATTCTCACAAAGTGATAACAAATAAAGCTTGTCTTGTCTAAAGGAAAGACCAACAGTCTCATTATTAAACTTGATCTTACATTGTCCATCACCAAAATGGCAAGCATAACCACAATTATCTAAGCACGATACACTTATTAAGTTTTGATGCAAAGAGGATACAAAAGCACATCTACTAGTAAAAGTACAAAGCGATTTAATAACTCTAATGGGAGATCTCCAATGGCTCCGACTTCAGCTTGGATGCCGTTTGCAACTTTAATACTTCTTTCTCCTCTTTGCAGGGTCCTTCTCATATGGAATCCCTGTAATAAATTTGCAACATGAACAGTCGCACCTGAGTCAACCCACCAAGTAGATTTTGCATAACTTAAAAATAAGGATTCATCAACAAAAGTAATTAAATCCTCACCTTGCAGAGATACTTCAGAAAAGCCACACAATCACTCATGTAGTGGTCCTTCTGCTTGCACCACTTGCAGGTGTCCTTGTCCGCCTCCATGCGGCCTAGAAGAAGAGGGATGCCTCTGAGGTTTCCCTTGTGGCTTGGAACCCTGAAAGTTCCTCTTCTTGGTTGGGCTTAGGTAGTTCACAGAATCACCAGATTTCCCCTTAAGCCTCTCTTCTTCTTGTACGCACATGGCCATCATCTTATCAATGCCCCACTTTTCTGGCTGTGCGTTGTAGTTCACAGCAAAATCTTCAAATTGACTTGGCAGTGAGGCAAAAGTCAAACGAATGATGAACTCGTCTGGAAGCTCCATGCACATGGGCTTAAGCTTGGAAGACATGTTGCTCATTCGCAATATATGGTCCCTTACTCCACCACCAGTGTATCTTGTAGTAAGAAGTTTCTTAATGAGAGAGCTTGCATAGGCCTTTGAAGACCCAGTAAACTGACTCTCTACCTCTTTCAGGTACTCACTGGAAGTGCTACACTCTGGAATTTCTCCCCTTATAGCTTCCATAATGGAGCTCTTAATCACCATCAAGCACTTTCTATTGGACGAGTCCCATTTTGAACGATCAAGGTCGTACTTCATTCTTATTGGTGCATAGTCATGGACCCCTCATGGGGTCGACGAGTTCTATAGGACAAGTCTCAATGAGTGCCAAGTCGAGGTCAAGCAGAGGCAGTCCCATCTCAATCATCTCTCGCCATGAGCCATAGTTCCCTCCATTGAGGAGCTCAATAGCCGAGATGAAACTCATAGGATTGCCTGAAAGCAAAATATCAATAAAATGAGTTAATTCAACGTTGGTTAAATTAAAACATAAAACTTCTCAATATTAATTCTACATCACAGTTGGGCAGAAATAGAACTAATAGTGATGAAACCGACTATTCATAGTGAAAATTTTACTAATAACGATGGTCATCAAATAAAATCATCACTCTTTAGAAAAATTGATTCTCACTTTATTGCATTTAAGCAATTACTTTTTACTATTTGCAGCGGAAAAACATGAATTAAAAAAATTTATCAACTTTACATTTTACAGACACTTTACTGTTAATTTATTATTTTTCTACACAAAATTTTGTTGGACAATTTTGCTATAGAAAAAACTGTGTAAAAAAAATCAAAATAGATTATAAATCTGCCTGAAAAAATCTTCTATAAATAAGAAAAAACCAAAACTAGGCGGCCCTTAGTGGCCTAGCCGCGGTCCAGCCGCACTCTCCTCTCTGCCGCGTGTGGGCGACGGCCAAAATGGCCCAGGGGCCCTCGTGCTCTCTCTGCGCACCGCAAGTTTGGCGTCCCGCAGCCCGTAGCGGCCCATGGCCTAGTTGAGCCCGACGCCGCCCACTCCGCCCGATCTCAGCCGTCTGATGCCCCTGACCTAGATCGGACGGTCCAACGCGTGTCTCGCTGGAACAAAACGGCCGCGCCGCGAGCCCCCTATAACCCGAACTCATTTCGCCCCCTCCCACTGCCCTGCTCGGTCTCGCTCTCTGGCGATGGCTCCGCTCTCTGCGAGCAAGGCGAGGCGGCCGCGCCGCCTGACACGGCAGCGGCGGCGAGCCCCTCCCGCTCTCCAGATGCGACCCGCCTCTCCTTCCTTTCTCTCTGCCTATCCATGGCGGCTGTGCAGCTTGGTTCGAGGCGAGGCGAAGCCTCCCTGCGAGTGGGGTGAGGTGGCTGCGCCGCCCGGCGAGACGCCGACGGCGAGCCCCTCCCACCTCTTGAAGCGAGCCCTGTCCCCTCTACTCCCTCTTTCTTCATACCCCCGTCCACTCCCCACCACTCCGCGCAGACGCAGAGAGTGGATAGCGGGAGAGCAACGAGCGCCTCCACCCGCGGGTGGGAGCGCCGCCGTCAAGTGGCCAGCGGTGGTGCCCCGTGTCGGTGGTGGCTGATTTACTTTTCTGTTTGGGGATTTCTTTCTTTGTTTTAGTTTCTGGAGGGAAAAAATCGGGGTTTTCTGTGGGATTTAGGGATAGGAAAAAGGGATCTTTCGTTTCTCTGTTATTTCCCCCGAAGAGTAGGTTCTTCCCGAAAGTTTTGGTTGGATATCTTGGGTTTAGGGTTTCGATCTAATGGGGGGTTCTTCTTCCCGATGCGCATCGGCAGAGGAACGGCGCGGCCTCGCGGCGGCGCTTCTAGAAACCCTAGCCCCACTTGCTTTTCTTTTTGGATTTGCTACTATCTAGACTAGATCAACAAGACTAGCTTGCTCTGATATCATTGATAGATCTATTAGGATTGCTAGGTGTCGATCTAGTGAGTGCGCGGGAGATATTCATAACGTTGGCCTTTGGAGTTGACGATGATCTCGCCATCGAGCTCGACGGAGTGGAGGCGGCGGCGAGGTGGGTGCTTCCCGCCGCTACAGCGCAAGCCGATCGGTGGCTAGGGTTTTTGGGGTTTTCGGTGGGGAGAGTGGGCACGGCAAACCTTTGCGTGCGTGCCCCCGGCCCCACCTCTTTATATGCGCTGCGCGACAGGGGCCCACCAACAATAGTGATGTTGGGCGCCCCTGATGAGGGCGCGAGACCAATCCGTTCGGGCCGTTGGGCCGAACCGTGGGGAGATCAAACTAACAATGGATACCATGAGGTTGTTTTGCACTCCGACTTGAAGCCAAGCAATGTCTTATTTGATGAGGACATGATTGGGCATGTGGCAGACTTTGGCATTGCAAGGTTACTATACAAATTGACGATAGCTCAACCATCGCCTCAAACATGCCCGGTTCGATCGGGTACATGTCACCAGGTACCTAATTAGAACTACATATACCTTGCTTAATATTGCCAGTTCTTCTCTTTTGGACAGATCAATCATGTTCTAACATTCGACGTGGTCGTGAGGTTAAAGAATATCCAAATGGAGTACACCAAATGGACATATACAGAGACATCGTCAAATCAAGTCCAGCACAATGATTCATGACTATTTAGCTTCAACCTATGTATTTTGTTTTCATGTATTTCGCCTTGTTTTCTTTCACCTGTGATTTTCAGAACAACTTTCGGCCGTGTATATCTCGGTTATGCAGGGACCTGGTGTAATACTTAAGTAATAAAACGTCCATTATTAAAAAAAATGTTAGCATAAAACATTTTTGTTACAGGTCTGTCCACTGCACTAATATTCAGACCATATGTTTGCGCGTGGACGACAACCTTATCGTTTTAATTTCTACCTGGATGATTTGCCCTAGCGAAATGTTCAGCCCAAATCGCGGAATGTGATGCACAAATGTTGTGAGCATAAAGGCTAGAAGAATTTTTCTTTCAAAGAAAAAAACTAGTGAATTATGTAGAGTGGGGTCAGAGAAGATCTACGAAGGACATGTCCAACATTACTCAGGGAAAGCCTCGTACCGAGCTGTATTACTTTTTCCTTTAGAAAGCCTTAATGAGCAGTACATGTCATATAGTTGTGCAGTTGTGGTGTGATGCGTTAGCACGGTTAGTCTTTTTTTTTTAATAAATGGGAGCCATTTTCTTCAACTGAAAGTGACCATTGGAAAGATGGAAGAGACATTGGACGACCTCGATGATGATCGTGGCGGTGATCTGCCGGAGGGGATCTCGCTGGTGTGCAAACCGGAGGGGTCCTCGCCGGTGGCTAAGCTTGGCCGGTTGTGGGTGTGACGAGTCTGAAGATGGGGAAGCGGGAGATCGATCACCGGACGAGGAGTTGTCCATCACGCACTAGTAGAAAACGGACCTTTGTCCGGGCCATTAGTTCCAACTGTGGCTGGAGCTAGAACTTATGGTCCGGACCAGATGGCTCGGGTCGTACGGTATCATAGGTTTCGGCCCGTTAGACACCACTAGTCCTGGTTTGAGATACAAACCAGGACCAAAGGGTCTGGGGCATGCCGCTCTCTGCGGGCATCCCCTTTAGTCCCGGTTTATATGTCAAACCAGGACTAGTGGTCTGACCCTATATATATGGCACAACCCCTCCTCTCTCAACTGTTTTTTCTGGTGGGAGAGGTGGTGGATTTGTGCTATTATGCACTAGAGGTGTTCGATGAAATGCCCGTTACAGCGATGCGACTTTAGGTTACACAAGACATACATGATATGAGGTGCCCGAGCCATACTTAAGTTTTCTCATCTTTGTTTCCAAGTGTGCTAAAATGTTAGCAACTATTTTCTCGTTTAGACCACGCGGTACTAATTTTAGCATCATGATTGCGTTTGATATATATTTGTATGATATAGATGAGCCATCCATGGATGTACGATGACCGACGCTCTGCCGCTTTTAGAGAAGACGTGCATTCTTTTCGTAGGAATGAGAAGGCTCACACTTCTACAAGAATCATTCAGAGCCACCTGCTTCGGTCTGGTTTTATGTCCGGCTATAATGTTCGGACCAAGCACGGAGCAAGAGGGGTTGCGATGGAAGACGGCAATGAAGAAGAGAACGATGATGACAACTATCGATCTTTGTTCCCTGAATACACTGATATTGTAATGGAAGACAATGAAGAAGAAGGAGGTGAAGAACGGGAACCAGATGAGCCCGCTGATGATCTTTGTCGGGTAATTTCTGATGCAATGCGAGACTGCGACACAGGAAAGAAGAGGTTGTAGTTCGAGCAGATGTTACGGGACCACAACAAATTGTTGTACCTAACTTGTGAAGATGACCATAAGAAGATGGGTAGCACACTGGAATTGCTGAAGTGGAAGGCAGAGACCGGTGTGACTGACTCAGGATTCGAAAAGTTGCTGATACTAATGAAGAAGTTGCTTCCAAGAAATAACAAATTTCCCGCCAGTACGTACGAAACAAAGACGCTCGTCTGCTCTCTAGGATTAGATGTGCAGAAGATACATGTCTGCCCTAATGACTTCATCCTCTACCGCGGTGAGAAGTACGAGAATATGGATAAATGTCCGGTATACACTACAATGCAATATAAGATCAGAAAATATGACCTGGTCATGTTGATGGCGAGCCACCCAGGAAGAGGGTTCCTACCAAGGTGATGTGGTATACTCCTATAATACCACGGTTGAAACGTTTGTTTAGAAACAAAGAGCATGCCAAGTTGTTGCGATGGCACATGAAAGAACATAAGAAAGACGGGATGTTGAGGCACCCCGCTGATGGTCGGCAGTGGAGAAAAATCAAGAGAGACTTCCCAGACTTTGATGATGACGCAATGAGCTTATGGTTTGGTCTAAGTACAGATGACATGGATCCTTTTGGGGAGCACAGCTGCGGTCACAACACCTGGCCCGTGACTCTATGTATGTACAACCTTCCCCCTTGGTTGTGCATGAAGCGGAAGTTCAATATGATGTCAGTGCTCATCCAAGACCCGAAGCAACCCGATAATGACATTGATGTGTGTGGCATCCCGCAAAACCACTACTAGAAAATCGCGTTGAATTTGTGCATTGCATCGTCATCATCATGTGTTGTTTGTCTAAAACTATTGTCGCAAAGCCCGTTTGGTTTTCTAAAACGCCCCATCTTTAATCAAATAGCAAACCCCGGGTCTCCGGATTATTTTTGTGTGTCTGATATCGGTTTGCAAACGGTGTTGGTAAAACAAATAAAAATATTTATTATTTTAGTGGGGCAGTCGAACGGGCCGAATGACCCGAACGACCACCCCAGAAAATATAATCGGTCCACCCCCTTATTCCTAAACCTACCAACTAATCTACCCACACCCCTTTGGCCACATCACCCACCCAATCCCCTAGTGACACCTCACCCTCTCTCCCCCTCTACCCAACCAGGAACTGCCACCTCAGCAGCCCCTGGCCTCTCTCTCTCTTCCCACTCCCTCCACCGGCCCCACCTAACCCTGCCCCATCCTATCTCACACACACACACAGACACACGCACGCCACGCACGCTGCACCACCACCTGCGCCCCCTGGGCCCCACGCCTGGCCCACACGCGGCCATCCCGCGTGCCTCTCTCCCAACCGCTCAGCCCCTGCCCCCTGGGCCCCGCACGCGCCCTGGCCCACCGGACCACCCCTGCCCCACGTGCCCCGCACTCTCCCTCTCCCTTCTCTTCTTCCCCGCACTCACGGCACGCCCCGCAGCCCCCTTCTCCTCCCCTTCCCTGCCTCGCCCCCACCCCTCTCTGAGCTCCCCGCCGCCGGCTGCAAGCGCCGCCGCGGCCTGCCTCACCTCCGCCTCGACCTCCGCGACCCCGCCGCAACCCCGTTGCCCTTCCGCCGCCTCGATCCGGCCGCGCGTCCTCGCCAGGTTGCCGCGCCGCCGCGGGCGCTCTTGCCAGCGCCTCCCCTTCTCCGGCGAGCGCGCCGCCCGCGCGACCCCGCGTCCGGCCATCCTCCAGCGCCCCACGGCCGAGCCCCTCCCCGCCGCCGGCGTCCCCGTCCTCGTCTCCGACCCGACCCCGCGTCCGCCTACCTCCGCCCGCCAGGCTCGCCGGAGCCGCCCCTTCCCCTCCGTGCCCGCGACCGCTCCCTCCTCTCACAGCTCGCCGCTCGTCTCCCTCCTAGCCGCCTCCGCCGCGGACGCCAGCGCCGCCACCGCCGGCGCCCCTCCGCCGCCGCGCCTCCCCGCAACCTCGCCCCGCCGGACGCCTGCGAGGTCCCCGCCGCCTCCTCTGCTAGCCGCCTCCCCTGCTCGCCTCTCGCCTCGCCACCCGCGCGCCCCACCCGCGCCCCGCGAGCAGGTCGCCGCGCCGCCCGGGCTCCCCTCGTCTCCGCTGTGGCGTCCGCGCCCTCTGCTCGCCCGACCCCGCCTCGCTGGCCTTGGCCACTTGCACCACCTCGCCTGCTTCCAAGACGGTTGGCCGCGGCTGTGCATCGATCTCTCCTCGGAGCCTTCTCTGCAAGTTCCGCCTGTTGGACGTCCCGTGATCTTGTCCGCGTTCGCATGCGTCGACCTCAACCCGCGAGTTCTGCCCGCACGACAAGGTCGTCTTCCCTGAGTCTGAAGACCGGTCCCGTGGAGGCCACGAGCCCTTCAAGATACGTGTGTCAACAAGCTCGACACCGACAAACGAGTGGAACCCCGAGTACTTCGTCGTGGAAATTAGGGGCGATGACGCCGAATCGACAAGATCTCCTTCACGGGATTCGAGAAGCCTGTTCGGGTGCCTGAAGACCAAACTCCGTCGAACCCTAACCAAGTACGTCGAGACCCTGAAGACCCCGAAGCCGAAGGTCAACTACAAGGGACGCCAAGGACTCCCCCTGAAGCCGCCACGACCGTCTACATGAGGCCGCTGCCCTGAAGACCGATCTAGAGCGCCACGGCCTTCGCATGGAATCGCCAAGATCCATCGGCGCCACATCCCAAGATCGCCCCGGACCCGATGACCGCCAAGCTCTTCTTCACGGAGATCAAAGGCCGTTGTCCGAGACCCTGAACGACAAGTTCTCCTTTCCGGACGCCGAGCTCGCCGAGAACCCGGATGCGACAAGACCCTAACCCCCGGAGTCCGAGAACGATCTCGCCGAGGCCGTCGAACCCTGAACCCTGGACCCCGACCCCGAACACCCCGGAACCCAAGATCTGCCGAACCCTAATGTGTGACCCTTATCCGAGAACCCTATTTTATAATATAATAACTAGTTGTTGCATATTAAAGTGTCATCTCGCATGCATATCAGGTGGTTTGGGGGCCTTATGCCGATTCACCTCTAATTAAATATGGGGCCCATATGCGGGCAAATCCAGTCTCATATCGGCCTCATTTAAATTGGTGTAGCGAACCTGGTACTATCTTCTGCCATGTTATGACAATATTTAATTTGTGGGGTAGCTAAACAACGTGAACCACCTAATTACTTGTCGGGACCCCCGGTTCCGCTTAATATGACCTAATTGCATCGCACTTTTGCCATGCCATACATCATACATGCATCATGCCGATCTTCTGCCGTTGTATTAAATAGTGCATCCGGTGTTTCTTCTAGTGTTTTGCTTCTTCGCGGATAAGGCCGTTGAGTTGATGTGAGCTTCGCCCCGATCTTCGGTTGAACCTTCGACAGTGTTTTCAGGCGAGCATCTCCCCCTTTCTACCTATCTTACTTTTATAGTATTTATTCCCTCCTGTTGATCTATTGCTATCTGTGTTGCGATGCTCTAGTGTTTCGTACCCGTGATATCCCTTGCAGCCTTATATTGCCTTGGACACATCCTATTACCTGTTGTTTGGTAGATAGTTGGACTTGCGCGTCGTAGTCGCTGGCTCAAGTGCTGTTGCGTGTCGTCAAATGCCACAGTTGTTGATGTATTGCCGCATGTTGATGATGGAGATGATCATAGTTTTACTTATCGTTCACTTTAATTTCTGTTTAACAACTAAAATTGAAATAAGCAGAGGCATCGGTGGGTGATAGAAAATATTTGGTTTCCGAACGCCCACTTGTGTCCCGTAAGACCCCGAGTACTTGATACCTGTTCCTTGATTTATCGCGCTATCCACATACGGGGAGTATGGGCCCCCCTTAGCCAGAGCTTGATTCCGTCTTATTTCTTGGGGCCACAAACTAGTTTGAGGTTTTATTTATGATCCTGTACTTATGCCATGCTACTTATGTATTTAAATTGTGCGAGGAGCACACTGTACTGTTTAGGTAAGCGGAGTGATTACGCGGTATCGACAAGCCCAGCCACACTTTCGGGTTCCCAGTCGCTTACAGCCATTGACGCAAACCTTGAGTCCGTCTCGGAGCTTGCTTACTCCGTTGCGGGTCTACTCAATGGGGTGGCCCCCTGAAATATTTCTGAATCTTGTGATTGCTCTGTCGTGAAGACCTCGTTGGGTTTTGTTTTGGTTTTTCCGAGGTTGATCGTGTGTGTGTTGCTATTTGTGCACCCCGGCCGGGTTAAAACTTTCTGAAAGCCGTGTCCGCGGTTATGGACGACTTGGAGCACAGTATCTCGACCATAGACAAGCATAACTAAAGTTTACTGTTATAAATTTGACTTTATAATGACTAGTAATCAGCTTCACTATAATGGAATGGCTAATTAATACTGCCCACCATTGCCTGTTTGGAGTGTCGCTTGCGACCATTGTACCTGACTAGTAAGTATTGCAACTACAACGGAATGACTGAATAAAAGTACCAACAACTGCTGGGTTTTGGGTTTATCTCATACTATCTGTACCTGATTAGTAATTGTTGCAACTACAACAGAATGGTTAACTAAAACGGCCCACTGCTTATTTTATCAGGACGATTATCTATACCTGACTAGTAATTGCTGCAACGATAACCGAATAAGTAAAACTGCCAACTGTGTGAGTTCCTCGGTTGACTTCCTCGTTTGGTTTCGAGGGGGAAACTCCAGGATGGGTTTGTTTGATTGTAGTATCAGGTTGGATCCGGATAGGTCCTTCTTACCCCTCTCTGATTGCCGCCAGTTGTATCGAGTCTCTATAGGTTGTTCAGTGCATGCTGTCGCTGCCGCTTCAGTACACCATACCTATGTAGGCGAGGACCGCCGAATTCTAGTCTCGCCGTGTACTGGCCTCAGTACTGACGCTCCTCTTTTTCCTTTGCCCTTTGTTGGCACCCCTTTTGTTTAAGCAGGTTTGAGATCGACGTCGTTAGCAGGGTTACCCTTCCGGCTTGGCCTGGGCAGGGTTATGGACGCCATTGGTTATTCTTCAGGGCTCTTAGCCCCATTTGCTTCTTGTCCGTAGTCGGACGCTCTACCGTTTTCCAGGTGATTTGGATCTTGTACATTATATCTGTCTTCTTGACTCTTTGAGTCGCTGTTATATATATATCTGTTCTGTGGGTCCCATCGAGGACTGTTGTGTGATGTTATTACTTTGTTTTCCACCCGCACGAAAGTGCCTGGTGGGCACCTTTGAATCGTTTCTATGCGGGTTTGGCGAATTTTGCTCAAACTTGCATAGGTCCGATTCTGAGGGTGTTACAATGTGTACCTAAGACCATTAGTTAATAAACTTTTACAGTTGTGGCCGAACCAGGTTTACGTGTGTGTGGGATCAAAATAAATAGGAGCCATTCTACCTACGAGCGTTGCTGTTCGTAACCATCAATGATTGGCTTGCTCTTAGTAACATCTCAGGATAAACGAACAAGGGATACAATGCATGCACACACTGTTTAGATGAGACTGAAAGTATATATCTGTATAAATCTAGGGAGAATGTGTACCCATACAATCGTCGTTTTCTTCCTCCCAGACATCCCTTAAGGAAAAAGGCAAGCATTTCGATGGCAAGGCAGATCACTAGAAGAAGCCTGAGCCCCATACTGGTTCTGATGTATTTGGTATGGTTAAGAATTTAAATGTAATATTTGGAAAGATCCTGGAGGACAACCTGTTCCGAAAGACGCCGACGGACACACACCCATGTGAAAGAAGAAATCTATATTTTGGGAGCTACCATATTGGGAAGTCCTTAAGGTCCGCTTTGCAATAGACGTGATGCACCTAACGAAAAATCTTTGCGTGAATATTCTAGGCTTCCTAAGCTTGTATGGGAAGTCAAAAGATACACCGGAAGCACGGGAGGACCAACAACGCCATAAAGGACAAGACAGCAAGCATCTAAGGCAGTTTCAAGGGTCTTACAGCTATGCTCTTACCAAGGAAGAGAAGGAAATCTTTTTTGAAGTCCTTTTCAGTATCAAGGTCCCGTCTAGCTTCTCGTCTAACATAAAGGTAATAATAAATATAAAAGAGAAAAAATTCTAAAACCTAAAGTCTCATGACTGCCACGTGCTTATGACGCAATTGCTTCCGATTGCATTGTGGGGAATTCTACCAAAAAATGTTCAACTGGCCATTGTGAAGGTATGTGCATTCCTCAATGCAATTTCTCAGAAGATAATCGATCTAGAAAGTCTATCAGGGTTATAGATTGATGTGGTCCAATGTATGGTCATCTTCGAGTTGTTCTACCCTGCATCCTTCTCCAATATTATGACGCACCTCCTAGTTCACCTAGTCGAAGAGATTAGAATTCTCAGTCCTATGTTTCTACACAATATGTTCCCCTTCGAGAGGTTCATGGGAGTCTTAAATAAATATGTTCATAACCGTGCTAGGCCAGAAGGAATCATCTCCAAGGTCTATGGAACAGAGGAGGTCATTGACTTTTGTGTTAACTTTCTTCCTGACCTTAAGCCGATTGGTGTTCCTGAATCTCGGTATGAGGGAAGTCTGATTGGAAAAGGCACACTAGGAAGGAAAGCAACAGTATGTATGGACGGGGATTCTTTCCGTAAAGCATACTACACAGTTCTACACAATTCCACCTTGGTGGCTCCGTATATCGAGAAACACAAGATTATTCTACGCTCGGAAAACCCAGGGAAGCCTGACTCCTGGATTAAAGTGGAACACGAGGCTAATTTCGGCAGTTGGTTGCAGACACATCTCATGAATAACACCACTATTGGAGATCAGCTGTACTTGTTGGCCAGGTTACCATCTTCGACTATATGTACTTTCCAAGGATACGAGATAAATGGTAATACATTTTACATGATCGCCAAGATAAAAAGAGCCCAACCAAAACAATGGTGTCCACTTTGATGCAACAGATGACAATGGGCAGAAGGACACATATTATGGATACATAGATGAGATATGGGAACTTGAGTATGGACCTACTTTTAAGGTCCCTTTGTTTTGGTGCAAATGGGTCAAGATGACAGGAGGCGGGGTACATATAGATGAAAAGCATGAAAACAATGGATCTCAACAATCTTGCGTACATGGACGGACCATTCGTCCTAGCCAACGATGTGGCTCAGGTTTTCTATGTGACGGACATGTCTACCAAACCGAGAAAAATAAATCAGCAAAAGAATACATCATCCGATGAGACAAAGAACCACATAGTTCTTTCAGGAAAAATAAACATCGTGGGAGTGGATGACAAGACAGATATGTCGAAAGATTAAAATAAGTTTCATGAAATCCCGCCTTTCAAAGTGAAAACTGACCCAAGCCTCATATTAAATGATGAAGATTCTCCATGCCTACGGCGCAGAAGAAAACCACAACACTAGATAGGGATGTTGGTGATCTATGTAATATATTAAACCTTTTTGTAATATCATATTGTGAATCATATTGTGAGTCAAACATTTTACCCAGATCCACATGCATGCAACATTGGTCATTTTGACTGAAAGCCATAAAAACTAATACATATTTCTCAATCAAACTAGAAGATGACTTCCGGTGCCTGAGCCGCGGGAGGTGAAAACCCAAAGAGACGGAACCATCACACGATCATAGCTCGGGTGAGACCCCTGAAGAATCTGCTAGGCATCCTAAAGTAGGTGGCAAGGAATGTGTGTATGTGTGGGTGGCCATGACGGTCTGCCTATAAATAGAGGGAAAGGGTAGGAAAACATGGCGGGAAGTGGAGGGAAAGGGCGGCAAAACATGGCGGGAAGCGGAGGGAAAGGGTGGGAAAACATGGAGGGAAGTGGAGGGAAAGGGCGGGAAAGGTTCATTTTTAGTCCCGGTTGGAGAAACCAACCGGGATTGAAGGGATTGATGCAGGATGGGGCAGGCAGCACTAATGATACGGGTCAGTATCGACATTATGTCGTGTGGGTTGTAAATTGTCCCGGATGGTGTCGCCAACCAGGACTAAATATGAACCTTTAGTCCCGGTTGGAGACACCAACCATGATAAACATGGGTCAACACTAATGATTGGGGTGAGTGTCGACATTATGTCGTGAGTGTCGACACTATGTCGAGTTGCTTGTACTATAAATAGGCATCCTTGTGAGTCCAGTCCTCCAGCCAGTTTGAGGCATCTCCAAGATGGTTTGCGAGAGCAGGGACACCACTACAACCAGCTTGAGGGAGATGCCACCAGAGCCCAGTCCTTCGGCATCTCCAACAAGCTGGTCATAGATGCACTCCCTAATATGTGAAATTAGTTAGCTCCCAGGCGTATTGATCTAGTTAGAGAAGTTACAAGATGCAAGATGGTTTGCGAGAGCAGGGACACCACTACGGCCAGTTTCAGGGAGATTCCGCCAAAGCCCAGTCCTCCGGCATCTCCAAGAAACTAGTTATAGAGGCACTCCCTAATATGTGACCACGCGCGTTTGAATATCAGATCTTAATGGTAAGTACGAATCGGGACAACATCTTCTTAGTTCGGGAAAGTCGTTCTATGAATCGGCACTAAAGGCCCCCCATTAGTCTCGGTCCAGCCACAAAACGGGACTAACACACTCAAGATGGTTTGCAGACAACACTATGCAGTCCCGGTCCAGCCACAGACCGGAACTAACACTTAGTACATTTATTAATAATTAAAAACCGAGACTACAGAATCAGGACTAAAGACCCCCCTTTAGTCATTCTCATATCGAGCCCTATAGTACTCAGCTTCAGGGTCGTCTTTGTCTTCATCATCATGGTCGTTGCTAGGCGCACGCGGCTGGATCCTCAGCCCAGCCATGGCATATTATGGGGGCACCTGCCACTCCTGCCTCGGATTCACGACGCGTGGTGGAGGGGTCTCTCGGATGATGACGCCGCTACACCCGTGACCTTCACCACCTCCACCCTTCTTATGGCTCTGTGGCAACTGTGGGTACCGCAGGCGAGGATGGTCTCCCCCGGCGATGTAGCACGTCATGCCGATGATAGTTCGGTTTGCCCACCACAGGCGGTGGCCGTCTTTGTTGTGGTTCCCGGGGGAGGGACATCACCCTCGTACCTGGTGAGATCCCTTTCCAATCGATTATCAAAGAAGGCATTCCAGGTGTCATAGTTGTCAGGATCCCACTAGGGATCCATCCGCTGCTCTACGTGAACTCGTGGTAGAAGTGGTTCGTGATGGCCGCCTCGCGTGCCGAACCTTAGGCGTTGTCCATTGTTGTGGGAGAGGAAGGTGTGGATGTGTGTATAACCACAGCGCAGTCGGCCTATATATATATATATATATATATATATATATGGAAAGGGCGGGAAAGCATGGCGGGAAGCGGTGGGAAATGGTGAGAAATATCTTTAGTCCCGGTTAGTGGCTAGTACCGGGACTAAAAGCTCAGTTCAGAGGGAAAGGGCGGGAAAACTTGGCGGGAAGCGGTGGGAAATGACGGGAAATATCTTTAGTCCCTGTTAGTGTCTACAACCGGGACTAAAGCTTCGGTCAGAGGGATTACTTTTTCAAATTCAAGCACTTTTCATATTGAAAGTTTAGTAAGATTAAAAAATATGCAAAATATAATAGTTAATGCCTTTTTAAATTGATAATGGCAAAATGGTTAATATTCGACTAGTTAAAATAATTTTTTTATAAAACAAAAAATGGATTTGGATTACTTATTCAAATTTAAGAACTTTTCATTTTGAAAGTTTAGTGAGATTCAAAAATATGCAAAATATAATAGTTAATGCATTTTTAAATTGGTAATGGCAAAATGTTAATATTTGACTAGTTAAAATAAATATTTTATAAAACAGAAAATGGATTTGGATTACTTATTCAAATTTAAGCACTTCTCATTTTGAAAGTTTAGTGAGATTCACAATATTCAAAATATAATAGTTAATGCAGTTTTAAATTGATAATGGCAAAATGGTTAATAATTTGACTATTTAAAATAATTATTTTATAAAACAAAAAATGGATTTGGATTACTTATTCAAATTCAAGCACTTTTCATGTTGAAAATTTTCTCAAATTCATAAGTATACAAAAAATTATAATTTAAATGTTTTAAACAATATATTCAAAAATTTGACAAAAAGCCCACAGCACGCTGTTTTTTCCCCAGCGTGCGCAAATTTGGGATTTAATCTCGGCCCAAATAACCAGCCTGGACTAAAGGGTTGCCCAGCGTGCGCAGCCGAAAAGGCCCCCTCTAGTCCCCGATGCGTGGCACCAACCGGGACTAGAGGCCCCCCTTTAGTCCCAGCTGGTGCCACGCACCGGGACTAGAGGGGGGGGGGGGTATAAAAAGAGGGCTCCTCCCCCGGTGCGTTCCACGCATCGGGACTTGGAAGCCAAACGACGAACCAGACACCGCCAGGCTGGCCGATTCGCCGGCGAGAAGCATTTGCCGCCTTCGCGCCTCCCTCCGCGTTGGCCTACAGCCACCGCCACGCTCGCGCCTGCCGCCACCGCCAAGCCCGCTACGTAGACCCGCATCTTCCATCCCCTCCACCGGCGCACCTCCAGCCACCGCCTACCGCCGGTGCCACCACCTGCGCTGCCGCCTGCGCCACCGCCTGCCTGCCGGCCTCCGGCCACCGCCACCACCTCCGGTCACCGCCTGCTGCCGGCGCCAACTCCTCATTAGGTAATTTTATTATTAGTTTAGGGTTTAGTGTAGGATTATTATTAGTTTAGGATATATAGTGTATTTTTTATATAGTGTAGGATTATTATTAGTTTAGTGTAGGATATATACAGTATTTTCTTATTGTTAGAATTTGTATATGATTAGTATAGGATTATGATTAGTTTAGTATATGATTATGATTAGTTTAGGATTATTTTAGTATATATAATCTTGGTTTATTATAGTATATGATTATGATTAGTATAGGATATTTTAGTATATATAATCTAGGATTATTTTAGTATAGGATTATGATTAGTATAGGATTATTTTAGTATATATAGGAATTTACTGTAATATAATATTGTAAGTTCTTAGGGTATGAGATATATTATAATATTGTAAGTTTTTTATTGTAATATAATAGTGTAATATAGTATTTTTATTGTAATATTGTAAGACCCTCTTTCTAACCAAAGTTAGAGTTAGGGTTAGGGTGTTGGTGCTCGGTGGTGACTGGAGTTAGGGTTAGGGTGGTGGTTCTCGCGGGAAGCCGGAGTCGCCCGCCTCTCCCGCGACCACCATCACCGGCACCGGCCACCGCCACCGCACCTCCGGGTTTAGGTTTTAGGTTTTATTTCTATTATTTTGTATAGAAATATCTGTATAGTAATATTTTGTATGAGAATATTTTTTGTTATGTTCAAATAAATATTGTGTGCATCTCGCATTTTGCAGAAACTATGGATGCACCTAGTCCAATCTACCGAGACGTAGATTCAGAACACATTCTTGGGGATATGATTTACGATGTTGATCCATCTAGTAAGGGATCTCCCTCGAGGTATCTGAACTCATCCGGTGAGGGAGACGAGATCAACCAACGAGAGGAAGAAGCCGACAACTCCAATGATGGAGAAGCCCATAGACGCATAATGAAGACCGACGAGGTATATATATGATGTACGATGATCACTAGATGTCCGGGAGTAGATGTATGTACCGAGTTGTATATATATTATACTGACGAATGTTTCTTCTCTTGGGCATCCACATCGAGCAAAAAAACCAAGCGCGACCCAGCAAAAAAGTTGGATGCCCATACGAATTATGAAATTACGGCGGTCTCAGCATAGGGCGAACCATTGGAACCGAAAAAAAGAAAAAAATGTATTTATATAGAAATGCAGAGTTGTTGCTAGAGATCTCGTCCCGATCATCACGCGAGAGTGCATAAGCCCAAATAGGCGGAAGCAAGGAGTGATCCATATATCGACGATAGGTACAAAGAGGAACTATTTAATGACCTCATGGCACATTTCAAGATGCCAGAATGTGAGACTAATACCAAGACGGCTGAAATGAGAAATAAAGTCAAGCAGTTTTCTCTTAAGAAGATGGCCAGACTATTCAAAAACTGGAAGAAATCATTATGGCTAAAGTATTAGAAGGACAAGAAAACTCCAATATTCGAAGGCTATCTAGTGAAGCAGCGGGATTACTGGGATGCATTTGTGGAGTATAGGAAGTCAGGAGTTGCATAGGAGAAGTAAAAAAAACAAGATAAATGCTGCGAATAAGAAATATCACCATAACATGGGGCCAGGGGGCTACACGACTACCCTGCCAAAGTGGGATGCAAAAGAGAAAGAACTAACTACTAAAGGGATCATTCCAGAACCAGTTCGCGAAGAATGGGATTTGAGGGCAAGAAATTGGTTCCTTGGGCATGGGAGTGAGTATGACGAACTTACAAGGGACCTTCTTTGTAGTGACGGGCTTAGGGTACCCAGGAATACATGGCTGAAAGTGGTGAAAGAGATTAAATATGGGATAAAAAAGTTCCATCCCGATAGAGAGAAAGACTTGCTGACCTTGGTCCTCGGCAATGACAAACACGAAGGACGAGTCCGGGGCCTTGACTCTAGTTTCACATGGGAGACTGGGTTTTCTAAGGACCAAGGTACTTATAGAAGCCAAGAAAGAGCAAAGGAGCGACATGAGGAGGAGGAGGGAGAAAAGTTCAACCAGCTGCTAGCAAGATTTGAGAAGCAGCAGTAGCAGAGCGACGAACTTAGAGGAGTATCACGCCTGCAAGATCCTCCACTAGATATTAC
Organism: Avena atlantica; assembly: GCA_910589765.1. NCBI lineage: Eukaryota > Viridiplantae > Streptophyta > Magnoliopsida > Poales > Poaceae > Avena > Avena atlantica. Next base: position 247,390,496 of record OU342736.1, read on the forward strand.
CAGCAACCCATCTCAGCGGAGAAGCAGTGTGGCTGAATCGAAGGTCCCGTCTGACGATGCAAGGATGATAGATGGCGGTCCCGGTTACCCCGTGGATGGAATCAAGGAGAAGATATCTTATGAGCTCCATCAGAAGGTGAAGAACATAGCCGTCAAGGTGGCGGTCGGATCTGCTTTACCTTGTCCACCTGATGCACACTGGCATGGCTGTGAGATTCCAGCTGGCTATGCTAAAGTTGGGGTGGATGAAATTGTAACGGGGTGGGACTCAATGGAGCTTGACATCCCTAGACCTGAAGGTGAGACGACACTCGGAGAAGTACTAGGTGGTATCATTCTATGGGACAAGAACAACATCAAGTTTTCAGGCTCGGCCCCAAGGCAAACATCGCCTCCGAGTCGCCGCAGGTCACCTTCACCTCCATCACCTCCAAGAAGCCCACCTTATGATGACTACGACCACCACATCACGAGTCCATCTCGATCTCCGCCGTAGGTTCGGCAGTTTTCGCCGCCTGCTAAGGACAATAAGCCGAAGCGTGCTTCGTCAGTGAGTACTAAACGACATGGTAGCCCAAAACGGAAAATGTCGCCCCTCCCAACAGTGCCTCATAAGAATTTCCCATCAGACATTACGATCATACTGATGTGGAAACTACAGCGATAGCAAAGGCCAAAGTTGTGGCACATTTTGAGAAGAAGAAACCCGAGCCTACTCCGGTATACACCGAGAAGCAAAAGGCGTATGCAATTGAGTTTCTGAACACAAAATCGCAATATGATTTGCACCATAAGCCAGATGACTATCTACGCACACTTCAGAAAGAAGTGAAGAAGAGCAAATCAAGTGCAAGAGGGAAAAAAGCAGCAAGTACAGGAGCAAGCATGAGCAAAACAAAAAAGCAGTAAAATATCAGACGTTCTCCTTCTCGGACAACAGGCCAAACAAATGATCGCACCCTTCAAGGTGTTTTCCGAAAACTTTCCCCAGCCACTAGATATGGAAGCAGCTGTGGAGTTGGCGGCCAGTATGAAAGTTAGTATTGGTGAACTGTTAGGCTCCCAAGACGACCTTCTACCCAATGCCGTTGTAGCCCGTAGATATGTCGAAGGTGAGGATTTTGTCAACAAAGAGAGGCTGAAAGAACTTCCAACACAAATGCGGAATCTCTATCAATGGTACTCGACGGTCATAAAGCAGGAGAGAATAATACTCATAGCCAAAGTCTCACGTGAGTACTACTTCATACCGGAAGAGGTCCATATTGAGTTTCCAAAACTTTTCTAGTTATACCATCTTGACGCCCTAGACAAATCTATCCTTAGCTGTTATTGTCTATAAGTTGTTGAATTCATTGTCTACATGTTCAATTTTTTAGTTGTTTAGTTCAGTACATGTAATTATCCTTACTATATCCTTTTGTACTCTATTATTATGCAGAATGAAGATCCTGGAATGTAAAAGAAGAAGAATCTATAATGTTGGTTCATTGACCCAAATAAAGTGCATATAAACACGCTAACGTCAAACCCCGAGGAGACGGAGGAAACATTCTAAGGTTTCTAATGGAGCAAAATTTCTTTGACAACATACTGTTTCCTTAAATTTTCAAGTGAGGGTCTTTCTCTGTTGTACACATTTACTTTTGGTTAGTTGATGCTAAGTGTAATTCATGAGTTACTGATGTATATATAAATGTTTGCAGCTTCCACTGAATTCTGCTAGACATTCAACTTGATAAGGGAAAAGTTGATGTCATGGACCCATCAAATAGAAACCTAAAAGATTTCCGCAGCATGCAGGGCATGCTCCAGTAGTAAGTTTCGCGCTATATCGGTCTCTTTCGTTGATTTCCTGAGATATCAGGTAATAAATAACTCATTCATTCATTTTCTTCGCCGGTCAGGGTTTGAATCCGGTTCAAGCGCGAGGTTATGGGTGTATTTAGTCAGAAGCTGACGTTTAAGGCGGTCTCGGTAAGTAGCATGTGATATGTCCGCGCATCTCTTTACTTCTAGTTTCAATACAATAATGATGCTAGATTATTATTTTGATTGAATTCTATTCTCGTAAAATGTGCGAGGCAGCCACAGGGGTCGAATTTATGTGGATTCTACGTTTGCAAGTTCATTCGCACGTTTATCACCGAGCAAAATGATTATAGAGTTGACGTGAACAATACATTCACACCATCATTTTATTACCGTCACTTTTTTTTATTATGATTGATATTCATATTGATCTCCTTTTTCTTATATAGTTCTAGAGAATACGGGATCAACTCCTACCAGAGCAACGCGTACTAGGAATTGCGGAGGAGCTTGCGGGATTTATTTTTAAAGAGATAATAGATGATGCCGGAGAATTTAGTGTGAATAGGCGCTACTGATCTCCACGTAATCAAACAAATGAGCTCTAGTCCTGGTAATTGTGATCTCCATGTAACTATCAAAATTGTATATATTTGTATGCTCGATATCGTAATACAAGTTATCTTATATATGCACGAATGTGTATGATATGTGGTGGCGTAGAAATATTTAAAAACTATGTTAAAATAAAAAGAAATAAATAAAATATTACAAAATGAATGCTCTGCCGTGCCAGAGAAAGGACACAAAATACTACCGCGGCAGAGAACCACTAGTCCCGGTCCTTAACATCAACCGAGACTATTGAGGGTGCACCCGCAGCGCGTCGCGGCGGCCACGTGGACAACCATTAGTTCCGGATGGTGACCGGACCGGGACTAGTGGTTGAGCCTTTAGTTCCGCTTGATTAGTCCCAGTTCTAAAACCGGGACTAAAGGCCCTTACGGCACGGCACTGGAGGCTCTGTCTCCACTAGTGATGTATCTTTGTCGCCCGCGTGCCTTCACCGGATTTGGACAGAGAAATTCGAGAATCATCTACTGGTCTGGCTAGCAGGGCCACTCGACGTCTGGATCGTCCGAGAAGGCAGAGGGTGCGGCGGTAGAGTTTCTCTCTCAGCAACGCAGGTATGCTCTGATACCTTAGTTGAAACCTGTCCTTCTCGGATTGACCATAACTCATGTTCTTCATCTCTATCAAAGCCTGTTCTTGATGCGTTTGTCTTCCCTCTGGAGCCTGGAGGAAGAGGATGCTGAAAGCGGCTGGACATTGGTCCGCCGACGACGGAGATTGCCGGAGATGAGAAAGACAGTGATGGCCAGATGCGTTGATACGAAATTAATGCTAGTTCAAAACTTTGGACCGTGGTCCCTGTTTCACGTCAAAATTTACTTGCATGAACAAAGAGCGGGATGCAACGAGCTTGTGACCATTGGGTCATAGGTCAGGTCATGGCCTGTTTCCAGATGATGCAAACCTTGTCGCTGGTCGTGACCACAGACATTTGCTAGGGTTAACCTGGAGAAAACAAGTCCCTCGTACGCGACGACTAGCTGAATCCGAGATGAACCCAGACGGTGGCTGCCGCACTGAGCCAAGACGTCACCGGTCAGAAAATGAGAGCCGACATCAAGTCGACAACTGTCCAGGCGCAAAAACCCAAAGGATCGCCCCCGTATATTGGTAATATCGGTAGGCCTCCATCCTGTCGCCCGCCTGCCGACCACCTCCAGCGCGGCGGAAGAGGAGGCAATCCTATGACAAACCACGCACGCGCTTGTCCTGCTGGTTGTCGTCCCGAGCAAGAGGCCCATACGATTCCGCAACAAGGCCGACCTCGAGCACCGCCCCACCTCCCCACGCACCTCCATGCGACCGACGGCTGCATAGATGCCGGGTCTAGACGGGAGCCTAGACCTATTACCGCCGCCTCCACCTCATGCGTGTAAGCCCAAAGGAAGCCACCTCCACCACATGACTAGGGAACCCCAATCACCGTGACCGAACGGTATCCATCCCGTGTGGATGACACGCCCGAGGTAACACTGCCACCGCCACAAGACCAGGGTTGCCGCCCTAGATCCCGCAAGAATATGGCCACCAACGCCGTCTATGAGACCCTAGCGTATGGCTTAATAGGATTATAGGAAAACCCATACCAACAAGTTGCAACTTCTTTTCCGGAAGCCCATTCAAAAGGAACCTCCAGGTTAAGCGTACTCCGCCTGGAGCAATTTGAGGATGGGTGACCGACCGGGAAGTGGGTATCGGGTGCGCACGAGTAAAGACAAACTGCGTAGAAAAGACTAGTGTTAGTCTGTGGGGTTAGTCTAAAGATCCTATTGAGATGCCAGGATTGACAGCAGCCGGTCCGGAGAGGCCAAGGTGTTACAAGTGGTATCAGAGATGACCCTCACGGTTATATGGGCGTGTGTGGGTCAGTGGCGTACATGTGAAGCATGGTGCGTGTGGCCTGGAGTGGACACGACATGGCACATGTGCCGGCACTAGATGCGTAGACGTGTGCCAAGAGGGGACATTCCTTGCTTGTGATTGATCGACGAGGGCGTCGATCTTCTTTTCCGGAAGTTGATAGGAAAACCCATACCAACAAGTTGCAACTTATTTTCCGGAAGCTCATTCAAAAAGAACCTTCAGGTTAAGCGTGCTTGGCCTGGAGCAATTTGAGGATGGGTGACCTATCGAGAAGTGGGTACCGGGTGCGTACGAGTAAGGACAAAGTATGTAGAAAAGACTAGTATTGGTCTGTAGGGTTAGTCTAGAGATACTATTGACCTGCCAGGAGTGACAGCCGCCGGTCCGAAGAGGCCAGGGTGTTACACCGTCCCCAACCGCCACCGATGATCTGCCGCTAGGACACAACACCCAGTACCTTCGGCACCGGGAGGGGAGCAATTAGAGTGGTAATATGGTACGTATATGACGTGTTGTAGTTCACCTGTTGTATACGTACCGAACCTTGTTTCACGCCATGTGAGGGGCTTTTCCTCACCAATATAATATGCAACCGATCGGGCCCATAGGTTTTACGACCGTTCTCTCCTCTCCCTCTGCTCTACCAATTCCCTAGGAAATTTTCTCTCCCACAAATCCCACAAAAAGGCCACGATTTCTCTTTTCTCTCAGGACCCAACAACCTAGATCGCTCGACAACTATCATGTCGACCTCTGTGGCCACCATCGGTGCCCCGCCGGCTACCAAGATTACGAGGGATAATTTCCTGTATTGGAAGGCCCAAGTGCTGCCTATGCTTCATGGTGCAAGGGTCATGGGTGTCCTTGAGGGATTCGAACCGGCTCCGCTAGAGTTCCCGGAGGCTAAAGATGAGAACAAGAAGAAGATCACTCTTCCCAATTCTGCATATGATACATGGATTACACAGGATCAGAAGGTCATCAGCTATCTTGTGAATTCCCTCTTCGATGATGTCCTTCCTTAGGTTTTTAGCCTTGCACATGCTTCTCAAGTCTGGCGCACCATCAATGAGCTTTTATCCTCTCAGTCCAAGTCAAGGGTGTCTTCTATTCATGGTGCTCTCACCAATACGAAGAAACTGGACATGACAGTGCAACAATACATCGCCAAGATGAAGTGATTTGCTTCTAAGGTTGCTGCTACCGAGAAACTGGTGGATGATGATGAACTCAAGGACTATATTATGAATGGTCTAGATGGATCTTTTAATGGGCCTGTTGCTGCCTTCCATGCCGTTCCCTCCACGACTCTCAATGATATTTTTCCCAGATTATCGCCTATGAAAATCATGACAACATGCTGCAAAGTTCAGGACAGGCTCATGGTTTCTCCTTCACGTCTTCAGTCAACGTGTCTGCTTGGCATCCGAACCCTTCTTATGGGGGGAGACCTGCTCGTATGCCACCACCACCGATGCCCTATGGGTATGATACGTCAGAAACGTATCTATAATTTTTGATGCTCCATGCTTGTTTAGTATCTACTTTGCTTTGCTTGTCTACACTTTGATGTGATTTTTACATGTTTTCTGGTACTAACCTACTAGCAAGTTGCAACAGTGCCAGATGCCTGTTTTTTGCTGTTTTTGGTTTCAAAAAAGTTAGTAAAGAAATATTCTCCAAATTGGACGGGACAAACGTTAAAGTCAATTACTTTCCGTGGGGAACAAGAAGTCCAGAGGGGAGACGAGGAAGCGTGCCAGGGCGGCCAAACCCCCTAGGCGCGGCCAGGGGTGGGCCCGCGCCTGGGTAGGGTTTGACCCCATGGTCGCCTCCTTGGCCTCCCCCTTCGCCTATAAGAATCCCCCGATGCAAAACCCTAGGCACCCGATCAAATCTCCACGAAACCGTCTATAGCCGCTGCCACCATCGTCCCTAGATCAGGGGGGGATTTGAAGTTCTTGCCGACACCCTGCCAGAGGGGAGATCATCCCGGAGGCCTTCTTTCCGGTATGCTGCGTGAGTAGTTCCACCTTGGACTATGGGTCCATGTAGTAGCTAGATGGTTGTATCTCCTCCTTTGTGCTTTCATGTATAGATCTTGTTAGCTCCATTCATGATCAAGATCTAATCTATTTGTAATCATGCATGTTCTGTTTGCGGAGATCCGATGGATATTGAGATTATTATGTTGGTTTTATTAATGGTTTTGTCTTTATGATTCTATCATGTCTGTGTTTTTTGTGATCTTGCATGCTCTCCGTTGTTAGTAGTTATCTTGGCCAAGTAGTTGCTAGTGACTCCAAGAGGGGGTATTTATGCTCGATAGTGGGTTCATGCCTCTAGTTTCCTAGGGAAGTGACAGAAATATCTTTGGTTTTAGATGTGTTATTGCCATAGGGAGAAAACAATGGTCTCTTGTTCATGGAACATGCGGACTGTTTATCTTACATACTTTGCTTAAAGTAGTTGTCTGTTGCTTGCAACTTAATACTGGAGGGGGTTCGGATGATAACCTGAAGGTGGACTTATAGTCATAGATGCAATTGGATGGTGGTCTATGTATCTTGTTGTATTGCCCAATCGAATCTCATAGGATCTTTCTAACTAGTAATTGCAGTGTTATGCCTTGCTCAGTTCCTGTCAATTGCCCTACTGTAATTTGTTTACCCTTGATGCCATGTTGTTTATCTAAGGAGAGCACCTCTAGTGAACTATGGACCCCGGTCCAATATTTACCATTGATACATCTTCCACTATTACGCGTTTACTTGCTGCAAACCATTACCTTCCACACCATATGTTTAATCCTTTGTTACAGCAAACCGGTGAGCTTGACAACCTCACTGATTCGTTGGGGCAAAGTCTTGAGTTTGTGTTGTGCAGGTCTCCGTGTTGCTTGCAACACCTGTGTGACGTTTCCTTCCTCCTTCTGGTTCGATAACCTCGGTCTTAACTGAGGGAAAACTTGCTGCTTGCTCTTCACACCCTATGCTTGGGGTTATCAACAAAGTGCCACGTCGAGCATCATCAGGGTACCTGCCATCGATGCCTGCCTATGCTTCCCAGTAACCGTAGAAGCCATTGTTTCAGCCACCAATGTATCTTGTCTACTTGCCATACTAGGTTCCTGTGCTGCCGCCACCTCCCCGTTTGCCCCGGCACCAGCTCCTTATCGTCCCCCACAACAGCGCCCTCCCCAGCCTCCCCCACAGCAGCACCAGGACCAGGCGTGGCCCCAGCCTCAGGGCCGTCTCCAAAATGGGGGGCGCAACGACCGTGGCGGTGTTGCCACACCGTTTTAGGAAGGAGTCTATTGTCAAATATGCTAGAAATAAGCCACTCCGCCGGTGATTGCTGGTGGCATTATCGTGATGATCATGATGATGATGATGACACACCACCAAAGGAACCAAAAGGTGCATATGGCATAGACACAAATTGGTACCTTGACACTGGTGCTACCACTCATGTCACTGGACAACTCAACAAGCTTCAAATCAATGATAATTATCAATGGGGTGATCAAGTTCACAATGCTAGTGGACAAGGTATGGACATTGTACATATTGGTCATTTAATTTTGCACACCCCTAGTAGTTCTATAGAACTTTCGATATATTTTACATGTTCCTAGTTCATATATGAATTTACTTTCTGGTCATAAACTTGCTCTAGACAACAATGCTTTTATTAAAATTCATCCATTCTTCTTCTTGATTAATGATCAGGCAACATAGCAAATCATGTTTAAAGGTATCTGTCATGGTGGCTTGTATCCTCTTGTACCTATCACCATGAGTACCTCCAAGAACCCTATTGCAACTATCAAGCCTACACCCTCCATGTGGTATCATTGTCTAGGACATCCATCCTCTTTTATTGTTCATCAGATACTTAAGAAAAACAATCTTTCATTCTCCCCAAAATGGAATGCTTACATATGTGATCCATGCCAATAGGACAAGAGTCGCCGGCAACCCTATACTGTCTCTACTAGTGTTTTCGCAGTTCCTTGGAACAGATATTCTCTGATGTATGGGGTCCAGCTCCTCTCTATGTAGGCAAGCATGCATACTATGTAAGCTTCATTGATGATTTTACCAACTTTACTTGGATATATTTGCTTAAGAAACGTTGATGTGTACCAAGTGTTTCTTGATTTTCAATAATATGTTGAACGTCAATTTGGTAGGAAAATTGTCACCATGCAAACTGATTGGGGAGGTGAATACGAAAAATTAAATGGTTTTTTCCAACATGTAGGCATTGTTCATCATGTTTAATGCCCTCATGCACACCAACAGAATGGCTCTGCTGAGCGAAAACACCGTCATATTGTTGAAGTTGGATTTGCCTTACTTGCCAATGCCTCCATGCCATTAAAATTCCGGGATGATGCTTTTCTTATAGCCATGTTTCTCATAAACTTGCTTCCTACAAAGGTCTTAAATATTAAGCCTCCCACAGAAAAACTCCTTCATGTCAAACCCAACTATCAGTCTCTCTGAGTATTTTTTGTGCTTGTTGGCCCAATATTCGCCCCTACAACAAACAAAAACTTTCTTTTCGTTCCAAATGGTGTGTTTTTCTAGGCTATAGTCCTCGCCTTAAAGGATAAAAATGTCTTGATGTGGATACAGGACGTGTTTATGTTTCCCGCGATGTTGTGTTTGATGAACATGTTTTCCATTTGTATCTCTTAATCCAAAGGCCGGTCGTCGCCTTCGAGAAGAAATTCTTCTCCTTCCTACACCAAAGTCTACACCTCCACCTTCGGCATTGCATGATAGGGAAGCACAAACTAATGACCATTATTTGCAAGTTGTTCTTGTTGTCGATCCTCCACAGGTCTTAAATGATGGGCCAGCTAGTTCCCTTGAAAAAACTAGGACAAATTCTGAAGAAATGAGTGAAAACAGCACGTCAAATAATGATATAGAGCAAAGAGCAGCTACATGCCAAGAAAATGCTGAAAACGATGTAGATTCAGGTGCTAAATCCTCCTCGCGCCGCGACCCGCAGCACCATGCCACTCCTGGCTCTGCGCAGTCCCGACCACTCCAATCAGACGCTGCCATGTCGCATGGTGGCCCGCTGTCACCGCAGACCCGGGATCCTGGTACTGCCGCGTCCCCTTCGTCGCGTCATGCCCGGTCGCTGTGCCAGGCCGCAAGCAGACGGCTGTGCCTCACCGTGACAATGAAGTGACACCCACATCTACACCACCCCGTAGGTCGATGTCCCCCACATGCGGCCGGTTGGGTCCACATCAACCCGAGCTCCAACAGGAAGGCGCCACGTCGCCCGGTGACCCGCTTCACTCGGATTCTCCTGCGCCAAGGGATTCTCCCAGGCCGATGTCTCCAGGATCGCTCAGGAACAACAATGCTCCAGGACCTTCTTTGCTACATGATTCGACACCGCCTCCTGCTGCTGAACCAGGAACTCGTTTGCAAAAAGGTATTAACCAACCTAAAAAACATACTAATGGCACTATATGCTGGTGTTTTCTCACATCCACACGAGAACCTACGAACTTAAAAGAGGCTCTTCATGATCCCAATTTGACAAATTCAATGCAAGATGAATATGATACTTTACGTGCAAATAATACTTGGCGTCTCGCGCCGCCGAGTCCAAAGAAGAATGTGGTTGATTACAAGTGTGTTTATCGCATCAAGAAAAATGTTGATGCTACCATTGACATATATAAAGCGTGCCTTGTTGCAAAAGGTTTCAAACAGAGGTATGGTATAGATTATGAGGATATATTTAGTCCTGTTGTCAAAATTGCTACAATTAGGCTTGTCTTATCGCTATTTGTATCTCGAGGTTGGAGACTACGACAGCTAGATGTGAAGAAGGCGTTCTTACATGGTGTTCTGGAAGAGGAGGTTTATATGAAATATCCACCTGGTTTTCAATCTTCCGCTACTCCAGATTATATTTGCAAACTTGACAAAGCTCTTTATGTTTTAAATCAGGCTCCTCGAGCATGGTATTCTCGGCTCAGCTTAAAACTTCATACCCTTGGTTTTGTTCCCTCCAAGGCAGACACCTCTTTGTTTTTGTTTAACAAGGCAGGTATACATATGATTCTTCTGATATATGTTGATGATATTATTGTTACCAGCTCCTCAGATTCAGTTATCACAGCCTTGTTAAAGAATTTAAGCACAGACTTTGCTCTTAAGGATCTTGGCGATCTCCATTATGTTTTGGGTCTTTAGGTTCACAAACAGCAAAATGGTTTGCTATTAAATCAAGATAAATATGCCATTGATTTACTTGCACGCGTTGGGATGAAAGGCTGCACTTCTTGCCCTATGCCTTTGTATACTATAGATCCACTCTCATTGACTGATGGCTCTCCACTTGGTTCAGAGGACAGTACTAGGTACAGAAGTGTTGTTGGTGCTCTTCAGTATTTGACACCAACCCGTCCAGATATATCTTTTTATGTTAACAAAGTGTGTCAGTTCTTACATGCTCCCACTAATGCACGTTGGGTTGTTGTCAAGAGGATATTGAGGTATGTTCATGGCACACGTACAATGGGACTCACTTTTCAGAAGTCCACTTAGTGTGTTTTCATATGCAAACTGGGCTGGGGATCTTAATGATAGGCGGTATATAGGAGGATTTGCTATTTTATATGGTCCTAACCTTATATCTTGGAGTGCTAGGAAAAAACCTACGGTGTCCCATTCCAGTATAGTGGTTGAGTATAAAGCATTGGCTAATGCCACTACTGAATTGATATGGGTTGAGGCTCTAATACGAGAACTTGGTGTTACTCTCAGGAAAAATCGTGTCTTTGGTGTGACAATCTTGGTTCTACATACTTGTATTCTAATCTAGTCTTTCATGCTCGAACCAAGCATATTGAGATTGCTTTTTTATTTGTTCGAGAAAGGGTTGCTAGCAAGAAACTTGATGTTAGGTTCATCTCAAGCAAGAATCAGATAGAAGATGGGTTCACAAAAACTTTTTGTCAAAAGAAATTAAATGAGTTTAACCATAAACTAAAATTGCCCCAGGTCTAGATTAAGGGGGGGGGGTATTAGAGTTGTAATATGGTACATATATGACATGGTGTAGTACACCAGTCGTATACGTATCGAACCTTGATTCACGCCACGTGAGGGTATTTTCCTCACCAATATAACATGCAACCGATCGGCCCCCTAGGGCTTATGATCGTTCTCTCCTCTTTTATGTTTAGGCGCCATCGTGGCCCTCGCACGAGGTAGCGGCGGTAGGGGAGTCCAACGTGCCTTGGTTTTTTCAGTGGCTAGGGTTTCACCCCGGTGTCGCCCAGGGGGACGATGCAGGAGCGCTTTTTTCCCCAAACTGAACTGTCACTGCTAGGAAAACTGTTATAGGTAATCCAAACATCTGTGGAGCACGTGCTAGTAGTGCCCCACGGGTAAAATAGGCGTGGATCACTGCCCACAGGTGCCCCACGGCTAACTGTAGTAAGCATGGCGCACATGAGGGTGGTGCGCCACGGCTACGTGTGGGCCAGGGCACTGCCGGCCGCAGACCACCTAGCCATAGTGCACCTAGGCAAAGTGCGCTATGGTTGTGGCTGGTAGCCGTGGCGCACATAGCCACCATGGGCTACAGGCAAAATCTTTGTAGTCCGTTGCCTAACTGGGAAAACACATCTGTGGCGCACTACTGGCATGTGCGCCATGGCAGTGCTTTATGTCTGTGGCACACCACCACCATGTGCGCCATAGATGTGTGTGCTATCTACTTTTCGGCAACTACTTTTGGCACATGTGACTATCCACTACCACCTTCGCTTTCCCCTCCTTCTTCCTCCTTGGATCTGGTCGCCCTCCTCCTCCTTCGTACCTCAATTTCTCCACTCTTTCACCATTTATAGCATGTAGAACTTACCTTGGACTATAATTACGTAATAGAGGAAAGCTCTCCTTCCGGCACCATCTTCTCGGTCTTGCACCTCTCCTTACATCTTCTCGATCGGTCTCTCATCTTGGTAAGTTGTCCATGTAAGAGGATGTGTTCATGTGTATGGATGATATGCTCATATGTATGGAGATGATCGATGCTCATGTGTATGGAGAGGATGTGTTCATGTGTATGGATGATATATGCTCATATGTATGGAGAGGATCAATGTTCATGCTTATGGAGAGGATTATGCTCATGTGTGTTTGGAGCATGCATATGATATCTCTCTCATGTGTTTGTGTGTGAATGAGATGCCATTGTTTTGCCAAAATGTTGATTCATTTCCATTTTGGCAAAACATTGGCATTTCCCAAAGGTCCTAATTTTAGGATAGGTCATGCCGAAATTTTCTATAGATCATTGCATGCATGCACTAATTATGTGGTTCTAATAAACTTCTAATTATACCATGTACACCATGCAGGCAAGCATGGTCTGCATAATGATCGAAGGCATTGTGGCTAGATTTTTTAAATGCACAATGACCGACATGATACAAAATAACATGACGGAGATAAGATGTCTGTGCAGAAGATGCAAACTCAACTGGTTGATCGACCCAGATTCCGGGCATCTGCAGGCGCACCTGCTCCACCATGATTTTATGTATGTATACACTCGGTGGATAAGTGATGACAAAGATGATGACGACGTAAATGGGGCGACGGGAAATGAGCAAGGCGGGCAACATGATGATGAGCACGACGAGGACGGGTGAGATGAAGAAGAGTATCCTGGAGATGGTGAAGGTGCGGAAGCAGATCAGGATGATGATGATAAAGATGCCGGAGCAGACGATTGAACAACGTCATGCTAGGTGCGGGACCCTTATGTTCAAGACATGCTTCTCAAGCAGACGAGTAATGCCAAGGCTGCCGCTAGAGAGAAAGCCAAGCTTGCACAACTTGAGAAAGACACAGTTACTCCATTGTATGAAGGATGCAAGCCCGATGATACCCGGTTGAATGTAACACTTAAGGCTATGGAGATGAGGTAAAACAAAAATGAACCGACGATATGATGGCATTTTGGCATGATCGTCACCCAAAGGGGAACATATGTACAACTAGTATCGAGGAAACCAAGAAAATCATGTGTCCTCTCGATCTACCGCACGTTAGATACCACGTCTGCATTAACGATTGCATCATTTATCGGGGCAAGGACTCAGAGAAAACCACATGCCCGGTGTGCGATGTGAGTCGATACAAGAAAGGGAAGAAAGCGCCTCAAAAAGTGGTACGGTACTTTCCTATCACTCATCGTCTGCAGCGCTATTTTGCAGACCCTAAGGAAGCAAAGCTCATGCGTTGGCATGCGGAAAGAAACAAGAAAGAAGATGACGATGACCGTGAAAAGGACGAGCTGCTGACGCTTCAGATGCTAGTCAGTGGAAAGCATTGGACCGCGAATTCCTAGAATTCGGTGGAGATTCAAGGAACATCAGGCTAGGTGTGAGCACCGATTGACTCAATCTGTTCAGTAGCCAAAGGAGCACACACAACACTTCGCCTGTGTTTGTATGGATGTACAACCTCCCTCCTTGGTTGTGCATGAAGAAGAAGTACATACAAATGAGTATGCTAATTCAAGTCCCAAAACAACCTAGTACCGACATCAATCTGTATCTCGGGCTGTTGAAAGAGGAGCTAGCCATGTTATGGGAATTTGGAGCAATTACGTGCGACGATGTCGCATAAGATTATTTCACTATGAGAGCCGCTTTGGTCACTACAGTGCAAGACTATCCAGGTTGCGGATATTTCTCGCAGTAGGTTATCCACGGATTCTCTACATGCATTAGGTGCATTGATAACACAACCTATCTTCAACTAGAGAAATATCCTAGGTCTTCGAAAACCGTGTTCATGGGGCACCAGAGGTGGCTCGACAAGAATGATCCATGGAGAAAACATGGAGATATGTTCGATGGGAAATCCGATACACGAGGAATCCAAGAGCGGAGGAGAAGCGAAGAAGTGGATGAATTGCTGAAAAACTGGAAAGATTGTCCTAAGCCTGTAAAGAAGCGAAAGAAGCAGCAAGACAAGACACTGCTGAAGGTATGGAAAACAAGGTTTGTTTTCCGAGAGTTGCCATACTAGAAGTTTCTCCGCACACCTCGTAGCCTTGACATCATGCATATCATGAAGAACATGTACGAGGGTCTGTTCGCCACCCTAATCAACATGCCAGATAGGATGAAAGTTGGTCTGAAAGCAAGGCACTACTTGATATTCATGGGCATTCGAAAGGATCTTCACGAAGGACGCACTACTCCTGATGATCAGGAAGATGATGATGATCATGAGTCGGAGGCAACACAAGGTCGTCGGAAGGGTAAAAAGGTCAAGAAGAACGAATATTACTGCCCCCTTCATGCTTCACTCTAAGCTAGTATGATATCAAACAGTTTTTCAAGTGCCTTCTAGGAGTCAAATTTTCTTATGGATACACGGGGAAGATAAGCAGATACCTAGAAGAGGCGAAGCATAGGTTCAGTGGCATGAAGTCTCAGGACTGCGCCGTGCTAATGACGCGGATACTTCCGGTTGCACTAAGAGGGATAATGGATGAGCACATCCATGAAACGTTGTTTGGGCTCTGCAAGTTTTTCGATGTCATCTCTCGAAAGTCAATTGGCGTGAATTAGCTCGGGAGGCTACAGGAGTAGATCATGGTGATACTATGCGAGCTCAATATCTACTTCCCTCCCGCATTCTTCGACATTAAGGTGCATCTGCTGGTCCATATCATGGAGGATATCATCCAACTCGGGCTGATGTTCCTCCGAAGCATGATCGCGTTCGAAAGGATACGTTCACAACAGGTCCTCTCTAGATGGAAGCATAGCCAAGGGCTTTCTGACCGAAGAGTGCATCTCTTTCTCCATGAATTATCTAGACATTGAGAACCCTATCGGTCTTCCTGTCAACAGGCACCTTGGAAAGCTCGACGGATCAGGTCACCGAGAGGGTCATCGCGTACTCAATGCAGACTTCAATGGTCGATGCGCAAACTTTGGTAGAGCAAACCTGGTTGCACTACAACATTTAGAACTGTCGATCCTTGGGTACAGAAGCAGAAGTATAGTGACCGAGGCATACAGAGGACGCAGGGAGAAATAATCAAATAGCACAACTCAGATTTCATGCGTTGGTTTAGGCTCACGCTCGTAGATAATCCCCCGCACTCGCATTCTGCGGAGGAAAACATCATATTCACCTTGTCGTAGGGACCGATGCAAAACCTGGTGACCTATCAGGCGTATGATATCAACTGCTATACATTCTACACGGAGGAAAAGGACAAGAAGTGTAACTATGAGAACTCAGGCGTAACATCAGAATTCTACACCGATGACAACATGAAGAAAAGATTCTATGGAAGGATCGAGGAGATCTAGGAGCTCTACTACTATGGATAAAAGGTGCCGATGTTTTGTGTCAGAGGGCCAAGAGCGTCGAAAGAGAACACCGGTATTTCACAACCATGGTTATACCCGAAGCAGCCAAATCCAAGGCCGTCGGTGCGAACATCGCCGCGAAAAATGAACCGTGGGTACTGGCTAGCAAAGTGGACCAATGTTTTTTTATTACCAACCTGACAAAGTCTAGCCGTGTTGTCGTGAGGAGAGGAAAAATAAACATCGTCGGAATGGATGTAGTCGCCAACAAGCAAGACTTCGACCAGTATGGTGATCTAAAGATGGAAGATGACGATGACTACAATAAAGCAACATACATCACAAGAAGAAAAATGACAACCCTGCCCAAAAAGGTAGTCCATTCGAGAGAATAAACTTTAAAGTGCTAGGGCTAAATTATTCAACCGCGACAAAGAAGGGAAAAATATTGTAAAACTCAAGCTCAAAAATATTGTAAAATGCATGCTCAAAAAAGATTGTATCGATGCAAATGGATGACATATTATTAATGGACACATTATTATTTAACATTTATAATATATATGTACCACTTTTATGATATATATGTACAACTTTTATGATATAAAACATATACCAGATATTTTGTATAGTTGACATAATTTGTGGGCATTTTTTTTAACATTTTAAAGTACTTTTAAAATTAAATAAAAAAGTGGGAACCAGGGTTCAAACCTGGATGCTCACAGGTTAAAATCAAACAAAGGGCGGAACCGGTGGGATATAGTAGTACTAGTGTCAACTAGTGGGGTGGCTGCCATCTTATTTGATTTGTCGTACCAGTTAGCCGTAGCGCATCCTTAACAAGTGCGCTGCGGGTAAACGACTTAACCTAGTGCACTATCTAAGGGTGTGCTACGACCATGTTTACTGACAAGTTATCTGCTACCACGCGCGTCGCTCTCCCTTGCGAGCTCACAGGTCGAACCCGCCCATCTCACTCCTGACGCCGCCGCTTGATTCGCCCCCTCTGCCAGCTTGCCTCGATCCGCCACCTACCGCCGCACTTGCGCCTACCTGCTGCACGCGTGTCCGAGGAGCTGCACGCACGCACCGCCTCGATCGTCCGGGCGTCCGAGGAGCTCGAAGAAGGCACGCGCAAGTCTAAGGAGGAGGAGGAGGCCGTGGTGGAGCTCCGCCCACACTCTTTGTCGTCGTCCGCGTGCTCTTCGTCATTGTCGTCTTTGAGGTGAGTGTCCCCTCTCCCCTCTCTCTGACTTCTTGCATCCAATCGACTACCACTGCCCTAGAAGTACAGAGGAAATAGAGACATTTTGGCACTGATGAATCGATGATCATCTCGACACCAATTCCCTAGGAATACAACAGTAGTAGGACACCACTGCCCTCTACTCTCTAGTGCTACTAGAACATCTGCAGATGTTACTTTCATCATACAGTGGGCACAACTAGTTGGTCATGCTTATGAAATCTTTATAAATTGGATGGATTTTGGTCTACATTTGGATATTAATTATAGTGGGCACAACTAGTGGCCATTACGTGTGTGTTATGTTACATCTGGATAGTAATTATTGTGAGCTTGTGAGGCATTGGGATTATGGAGGTGCGTTCGGTTGTGATCGTGCACCATTCAGCCGGGACACGCCTGCACTCTTGTGCTTGTATGCTGGCACAACAAGAACCGCTTTCCTAGAACAGCTGAGGAATACCACTACTTGCAAAACAGATGTTAGATTCATTGTAGAACATGCTGCTAAATTCATTGTAGTTAATTTGTTTAGGCTATAGTAGGTTAGCTTGTAGGTTATCTTATAGGTTTTATTTGTTCAAGTAATTATTTCTGCAATATGCCTCGCAGTAGATTAGCTTGTAGGTTTTATTGTTTTACTGTAGGTTTTATTTGTTCATACATTGGCACAAGTAGGTTAGCTTGTAGTTAGCAGTAGGTTAGCTTGTAGTTACCAGTAGCTTATAGTTAGGAGTAGGCTAGTTAGCAATAGGTTAGCTTGTAGTTGTTGTAGTAGGTTAGCAGTAGGTTAGTAAGAAATATAGTGGTAGTTGCTGTAGTAGGTTAGTCTATCTAGAATAAAACAGAAAATGAATAGAATTTTATTTCTCGTTCAGAAAATGAATTTTATTTGCTGTCAATTGTTTGATGTCAAGTTGAATATCTGTTTAAAATAGAACTTTGTTGTCATTTGCTTGTTGTCGGTTCCTTCCTGTCATTTGTTTGCTTGCTATCATTTGTGCTTCTAAGTTATATGTTGTAGGATTACAGCAAATGACAACAAGCATTAAAGTACCCTTTCTTATGTCGTGTATGTAGGTATGAAGCAAGCATTTTTGTTATTTTTGTTGCACATTAAATTGTGCTTGTGCTTATATGAAGCACGTTATTATGTCGTGTATGTAGGTGCTTGTATGAAATGAGTCCCGATTTTTGCTGAAATGTTGATTGACTTCCATTTCGGCGGAAATTGTTCACTCCTAGTTTAAAAAAATTAGCAAAGATCATGCTAGATTTTTCCTGGCACTTTACTAACCATTATTAGCTTTTTATTAGTGTAAACATGTGTGACAAAGACGAGGATGGATCTTCTAAGCACATCAACGTTGAAGGATAAGTCATACCTCAAAAGAAACAATTGTCATTCTGGAAGGAGGCCTAGCGGCTAGAAGAAGATGAAGAATACCATCCTTCCGAGAGCGATGATGATGAGATGGAAGACACGGAGGAAGAACAAGCCAAAGGAACGACGGATGATGAAACCACTGGTGGCGGCGAGGGAACAACAAGTGGTAGCAATCCTCCTAAGAAGAAGAAGTAACGGCGCCCAAACACGGTCGACACCGTCAAAGAGGAAATTACCGAAGTAAGCCCGACAGGGGTTCCTTTGGCGCCCGACCATGTCGTCAAAGGGTACGGTGGGCAAGTGGCGGCTATCACCCGGACAGCCATCTCGATCAACACCGTGAATCTCCGGAATAAAGATAATGTCCATTTGCGCACACTCCTCTTCGAGAAGCTGCACACAAGATACAAGTTCCCCACTCAGTATCGGAACACAAATTATCATGGGAATGAAGTAAATAAATCTGCCCTCACGAAGATGAGCACCGCCCTGGCCAGCTGGAGAACCCGTATAAAGAAGAAGATCTTTAAAGAAGGGAAAAGTATCGAGGAGATCTAGAAGATTGACCCGCGGATCACCGATGATCAATATCGGGAGTTCAAGGACGGGTGCGAATCTGAAGCAGCCGCGGCCAAGATTAGGTGGGGAAAGGAGTTGCAGGCGATGAATATAGGTCACCACCATCTCAAATCTGGTGGTTACAGAGCTGCGGAGCCCAAATAGGATAAGGAGGACGGCGAGTATATGGCTAAGGGGCAACCTAACCCCTTTGGGAAATTCAAAAACAGGCAGCTTCGAAACTTTATCAGGGCCCGTTACCATGTGGACCCAAAAACCAAACAGCTCACCGCAGATCCTAAGGTGAAAGAATTCGTGGTTCTTGTGGTAACTAATTTAATTACCGCGGATCAAGTCGATTACATTATAATCGATGAAGTCGAATTTCTAAACGGTTCACGTTACTTCTTCTACAGGAGCAGGAAATTGCTAGTCAGGGATCCTAGGGTTCCTCATCCCAGGGGTCGAAGGCGGCCACCCGGTGGGATAACCCTTTTAACAGGGCGATGAACCGGGCCAAGAAAATCATGATGGTTACACATAAGCCATTGTTGGCTATCCGTCTGGCCGTCTTCGGGGGTAAGAATTGGGTGGATCATTTCAGTCCACCGCCGAGGACACGTGTGGCGGGAAGGAGCGACGAGGAAACCCGCAAGGTTCAAGAACTTAAGGAACAAGTGGCACGGATCTCTTAGATCGTCCAAGACAACCTGGCAATCACCCTCACCTCCATCCTGCCTACCTTGGTGGAGTAAATAGAAAACTTAGAATGCGGGTGGTCGACAAGGGATGTTCCCAATTCGAAGCATGGTTAGCAGCCACTCGAACAACATGGTGCCGCCTAATTCGTCAAATTATGTGTTCGTGACTCCGCCCCGTAGCACCACATCGCCAGAAGCGTTGGTGACTCTCCCTGCCATCATCGTTGCGCCGGACGTGTTGGTGACCCCCTGCCATAATCGCAGCGGCACCAGAGCTCCATGCACCCGGTAGGGAGAATACACCGGCGGCCAACACCGTGCCATCAAGCAGCCCCTCCGTCTCTTGCACGCCCATCGGGGTATGCGATGCCTCGACATTAGCCGATCTTGACGCCATCATGGTAAACAAATTACTTTACTGCCTTGCCATCTATTACTCTTATGGCATCTCTGATGCCATACATGCTTTCCGTAGACGGATGTTCCTTGCACTCTCTTAAGCTACGTGGAAAATGAGATGAGGGATGTTGCCAAGGGTAACATCATTCAAACCTTGCACCGCACATTCCACTCAAATCCGATGCCATATAGCATGCACAGGGTTAAAATTATTTGGGTGCTAAGGGGCTGCGACGACCTGGAACCTACCATTCAACCCCCAGGAGTGGATGAAGAACAGTCGGCTGTGCTCCAAAGTTGCTTCGGCTTATTCATGCTATGTCCAAAGAGCATGATTTGTTTGGGGATGGCCGGGGCCATCACCCCACAGGTAACAACACCTCTTGTCGTGCTAGCGCCAAGCCATGGCAAGACCCCCACACCGCTACCATCGTCACCTCCACGCGGTGGGTCGGGTGATCATGTTGATGATATGCTCATGGCGCAGGATCTGAACAAGGGCGACAAAGATGATGACATCTATCAGTTCTTCAACACTTAGTTTTGTAACGACGGCCCAAACAAAGACCCGGCTAGTGGCCCCGGAGAGAAACCCACTTGCAACAAGCGTCTGTTTGGTTCTTAGGAGACCCCTCTAGCTTGCGCCTTTAGCGAGCCAACAGATACAACCAACCGTCCCTTTATTCTAAGCCCTGACACACTACATAGGGTGGCCAGTGCTCAGATTGCGGTGCCTGCCTGTTCTCCAAAAGGAAAGAAGGACAGGAAAAGAAAATCTAGCAGCTCAAGCCACCTGGTGGTGTCAACTGTGAATCCGATCAAGTTTCAGGACGGGCCACCCAAGACCCAAGGGTATTATGTGGAGGATGCATGTGGCGGGTGAGCCCATGCTAACTAAGAAATTGCTCAGGTTCGCTAGTTTGGAAATGAAGAGTGTGCATGAAGGTGTGCTAACGGTACAGAAAATCCTTCTTGCGGAGAAAGATCCCTCACACCTGGTATTCGTGGTTAAGGTGCCACCAGGCTTGGACTTCATTGACAATGTCCCTACGGATCTGTTCTTCCCGCGCTTTGACGACATCTTCAATATGTTCCACCTGTACCCGCTGCACTATACCATGGTCCACCTGTTTTCTCTTAGCCTGGCCATGCAGATCATTAGAGAGAACACCCCGGGCATCATGATAGTGGACCCCTACTACATGTGTGACGGCTTCTTGGGAAGCTCCATTGAACGGAGATTTGTGGCCTCGTAACTACAAGTCATCTTGGTGGCGAACAAGATAAAGGAATATATTTTTGTGCCCTACTTTCCCGAGTAAGTCATTATTCACTCGCCACCATAACATGCTTTATTATATTTTCATCATTCTTTTTCCAACACATTCCGTTTGAATTTCTTTGCACAGAGATCAACACTGCACACTCATTTCCTTATTGACGAAACATTCACAAGCCACGTATTTCGACTCACGGAGTCGAGAAAAGAAGAAAAACTATGACAAGATAAAGGAAGTTCTGGATGATGATCTCACTGGCCATGCCTCAGCGGAAGGCACCACCTTCGTGCATAAGAAGGTCAAGTTTAGCAGGCACATCTTCACCCACGTAATGGACTTCCCCTGCGTGAAGCAGCCGAAAGGCAGCCAGAAGGAATCCTACTACGCACTCCATCACATGAGGGTGTTCCTACTAGAGCAACATAATTCTACGCTTCCAGATCATCTCAAACAGTGGGCCAAAGCCAAGGCCAAGATCACTGATTCAAATATTAGACAAGATATGTATCGCATCTAGCAGTAGTTTGGGGCAATTATCTTTCGTGATATCATGACTTCGGGGAGATCTTCCATGGAGGCAATGCCCCGAATACACTACTAGGAAAAGGGCTATAGGTAATCCGCACATCCGTGGCTCACGTGGTTGAAGTGCCCCACGGATAAAATAGGCGTGGCACACTGCCCACAGGTGCCCTACGGCTAACTGCCGTAAGCGTGGCGTACATGGGGGTGGTGCACCACGACTATGTGTGGTCCAGGGCACATGTGGCCACAAACCACATACCCGTAGCACACTAGGTCAAGGTGCGCTACGGATGTGAAACTTAGCCGTAGGAACTCCTCCCTAGTCCGCGACGGGGCTATGTGTTGCAGCAGCTAGGTCAACTTAGCCGCAGAGTGCCCTATGGCTAAGTGGCCTGCACCAACTCCACCTCCCCATGGATCTGCTTTTTAGCCTTGCAAAAAATAAAAGAAAATGAAAAACACTTAAAAAAATAAAATACTTTCATATTTAGGTAGATAATATGGTCTAGTTTCTAGGAAAATTAACAAACACCAATTTCGATTTTTTTCTCAAAAAAGTTATGCCACGGTAAAACGGCCATAACTTTTGCACACGATGTTGAAAAAATACGTTTAATATACCAAAATGACGAGAACGATATTTCGCATCCGCTCGCAATGACCTTTGGTCGTTTAGCGATATTTTGGATTTTCTAAATTCGAAAAGAGTAAAAAGTTATAATCAAAAGATCGTTCTTCCTGCAGAAAAAAATGGAGTCGACTTACCCATAGCACACCACCCCTAGTGCGCCACGACTAAGTTGGGCGGGATTCTAAAATCGAATCCCCACCCCACCCACCTACCCTCTACTTTAGGGTTAACAAAAACTTTGATTAATTAAAATCATATGAATGCATGTGTGTATGTGATGATTTGATAAATGCATGAATGGACTTGTGTGATTAACCTAAATAGAAAGAAATAGTTTAAAGATGAAAATAACATCATCTAAAACAATTCCATGCAGAAACAAATCAAGAGAAAATCAAAAACAAATCAAATAAAGCAAACGTTCATTTTTGCCAATCTTGCTCACTAGGTCACTTTGAGTGTTTCTAGTCCAAGATTTCAAACAGAAACTTTTCCAATTCTTTTCACCCCTTGCTAGACCAAGTAAAAGTGAAGCAAAGCCCACATTTAGAACTTGCAGAAACATTTGGCAACCTCATTCAAATCACAAGTAAAAATTGAATTTTTATCATATGTGAAGATCACACATTTTCAAAACCCAACCAAACTAGTGCCCCTTGACTAATCCAACTAACCAGAGACTCCCTAGTATGTGCCTAGCAAACCCACCAAGTTTGAATCCAAAATTCAAATTTGAATATCTTTCGTCCATTTCATCAAACACCTTATTTGCAGCAAGCAACCAAACAACAAACACTATAGTGTGCAGTGATTTTAGCCAACCTTGTTCCCTCTCTATATCACTCTATACTTTCAGTAGATGAATTAGCCCAATTAACAAGCCTTAGCACCACTGTGAGCTTGGCATAGCCATTAATGGTGACCATGTGTTGCCTGTCAAAACCCACCGGCGAGCAGCGACAAGCAACACGAAGAGCCGGGAGGCTCCCAGAACTGCTGGTGGGCCCTGGTCCCTCGGGCAACGGCCCGCAAAACTCCGGCACACGTCCTGGCTGATGCAAGGGCGTGCCACCTGACCTATACCTGGTCAGGAAGGTGATGGATTGTTTCGATTAGTTTCCTGCATGGCAAACAAGTATACGTAAAATTCGAGCCGCGACCGGCTCCCAGGTTTCCCTGTGAATCGGCTCCTGGAGCCGATTATCCCATGGTTCTACATTAGATCTACGATAACATGGGGTTTTGCTTCATCAATACAAGTTAAATCGACCTACGACAGTTTAACGTTTTCACCACATAATTGGAACATCCTACACGTAATTGAGCCTGGTAGGTATAAAAGATGATAGAAAACTAACCCTAGAGAAGGCCTAACAACCGACGTAAAGTCAATTCCCGGAACAACTTCTCTCGAATTGGCAAACCATATCCTTACATACCACTGGATCGTTCAACCCGTTTGCAAGGCCTGACCATGTGGATATCAAACTAAACCTTGGAAAACAAGGCATAACTATAACAAATCAAATCAACTGAATAAAGATCAAGCAAGATGCTGCCCTTACACCCGAAAGAGGTGCAAAGGCAGCGAGATAACTAAAGGCAGCATAACTAAACAATCATAACAAAAGGTACCGATGCTAGCCCAAACAAATCTATGATAACAGTATTACTCGCCATCAACAAGGCTTCAGTACGAGTAACACTAAATAACGCATAAGCAGATACTGCCTAGACCGCAAGATGCGATCTAGGCAGCATGACACTTACCCGAGAAAAACCCTAGAAACAAGGGGTGGCGATGCGCCGAGATTGTGTTTGTTGTGAACGTGATCGTCCTCCTTTCTCAATAACCTTAGGTACATATTTATAGTCCGGAGACTTTCTATCTTTGGAATAACCCTAACAACTCTATCTCTTACTTAACTGAAGCGTAACCTACCATAATATACAGATACACGGGCAATTTAGCCCAAATCCACGCACAAGGCTGATTCAGCAATACGTTGCATATATGTATCCTCCAAGCCCATCTTGATTACGGCCCATCTCCTCCTTTGGCCAAAATGTGGCGATAACACATGCCCCCCTGGTTTTGGCAATAATAATTCCAAAACCACTCTGTTTTTTTATCGGGTTACGCGTTGCAGAGAAGAATCGTCACGCCGCCCCCTCATCATGATGCCTTGTCTTCTCAACTTCTCCGCAGTGCATGATTTGACAGTTTTGGCACCACATTCTGGAAAACCGCTATGGCATTGAACCACCTCCCACTATTCCCCTTATTTAAATTCATCTGAGCGGTTTGCACCCCCATCCTCTTCCATTAGCCAAAAAACCCTCTTCCTCCGCCATGGCCTCCTCTTCTTCCTCCAAATCATCCGGCCTTTCCTTCCAATCCTCCAACACAATGAGTGACCGGGAGCCGACGCCGGAGCACCCGCCAATGGCGGCGTACGAGGCTCTCGCCCCACAATGGTGGGACGAGAGGGACTGGGACTTCGCCGCCTGGTCAGAGGACGACGAGTCCCTGACCGACGGCGAGGAGGGCCTCCAGTTCCTTGTCGACGGGGAACTGGAGGCGGAGAGCACCGACGACGCCGTGTCCTGGGGCGAGGACGTCGAATCCTCCGATGAGGAGGAGGAAGCGGAGGAGGACACCTCCTCCGACGAATACCCGCCGGTGAAGCGCTTCCGCGCCGGGTCCAGCGAGGACACCGACGACGATGACGAGGACGAGGAGGCCCCCGCTGACAACTTCAGCAGCAGCGGCGAAGACTACGCCGGCAGCAGCGCCGATGATAGCGAATACGACGACGGCGAAGACAGCGGCGACGACACCGGCTTCTAGATTAGGAACTAGTAGTAGTAGTACTAGTAGTAGATTTCCATTTGTAAGCAATCGGCTTCATTGTACACAACCGTCTTTTGAATCAACAAAGATTGCTTTCCCAATTCGATTTTGCCGATAGTCAAAGTACGTCAACATTCCAGAAGCCGATAGTAATGTATCGGCTTTCACCATACTACGCTCATATGGTCAACCAAGTCAAAGCCCAAAGAGCCGATGGTAACACATCGACTTTCCCCACAAACGTTGACAAGGTCAAATTTGGTCGCATATTTAGATAAATCTGAGCGGCCACTTTCCAATTTCAAACGGTAGCCTGCGACCCTCTTCAAAAAGGCTAACCCAGATCTCCAATTGCCTCACCGAATAGATCGAGCTCACAGCGACAAGAACCCTCGATCCCCAATCGCATAGATCCATCTCCACCGGCAAACTAGATGGCGGAATCGTCCAATACCAACACAGCGGTCTCTGGTCTGAAGGTACGCCTGCTCCCCGTTAAATTTTTAGGTTTCAGACATCCTGCTGCCGCATCCTTCTCTCCCAAATTCTCTCTGTCTTGGCCCCCGTACAGAATCTAGTCCTGCCCATCTGATCTCTTGCGAGGCAAACAGAATCCCCTTCGTAAGCCAAAACCTAGATTTGAATTCTTGGGCCGACTGCTTGCGAGCCTGGCCTAATCCTCCTGAACATTGGGTCTCTTGGTACAGCAGGGTAGCCAAAACTTACCAATCCCAATGGGAAACCACGGGAATAGCCGATGCCTTGTATTTGTCATTGTCTCCCCTTGAGAAACATGAAAATCTTCTAAAAACCATCGGCTATTTCTGGTCCGATGCTCTGAACTGCTTCATGTTCGGTCATGGCCCCATGACACCAACTCTGTTAGACGTGGTGATGATTACTGGTCTGGACGTTACATCACCCAGCCCTTCTGCTTTTAAGCTGACAAAGGTCCCCTACAAGCTTTCTTCTAAGACAGACTGCACGAACTGGGGTGCCTATCTTCAAAGCCACATGAAAACTAAAGGCCCTGTCACAGAGAAAGAACACACGGCTTTCCTCAACTTCTGGCTAGAACATTTCATATTCTGTGGCCCTTCCCTTGCTCCAACCAAGAATTATCTCTCCTTGGCCTACGAACTTGCCAGAGGCACTCAACTTGGCATCGGCAAACTGTTCCTTGGAGAAGTCTATCGATATCTCCAGTTGATGTCTGTCAAACTATTCTCCGGCATAGCAGTCAAAACAGGAGGTCCTTGGTGGTTCATTCAGCTATGGTCTCAGCTGTATTTTCAAAACCATGTCCCAAACTTCCCCCTTTTGGCGAGTTGTACCTTTCTAGATGCCAAAGGGAAGCAGATCCGATGCACCAGCTACGGCCAAGCTCTATATAGACTGCCAGGTAGCAAACTGATCCCTCAGGAAGCATCCAAGTGGTTCAGCATTTTCTTCCAAGGCCTGGACAATCCTATCTTCTTTCCTTACACGGAAGAATCGGAACATTTTGAAAATCCAATCTCCTTCAGGCTAGACAACTTTGCCGATGACACCAGCACTCGGCAGCTATTTTCCACTGTGATCCGTCCCTGCTTCCTTCCAGTTGGCATGAGCACATCCAACAGAATAATCAAGCCTGGATACGAATTCTACCAGCCGGTCGTAGTGGCTCGGCAATTTGGCCTTGGACAAGTACCTCCCCATTTCTTTCTCCACCATCTTACAGAGAGCAGAGCTGACCTGCCCGATCCTCTCACCAGTCAAAGGTGTTATTCCTTCTTCGATGCTCTGACCATCCCAATTCCTAACAACCTCACCTTCGCTTCATCAACCGATGGTTTTGAGAACTGGTGGTCGATGTGGAAGACTCATGCCTTTAGGAGAGCTCTGGGACCGTTGCTGGAACAGCTCGATGCTGAATATGATATCCCCGTAGAACAGGTACCACTACTTGTAAATTTTCTTGATGCAGCTCACAAATGATTCTTCTAATAACCCGCTCTGTCTCCTTGCAGCAACAAGATGGTCCTGAACCTACACACGGTGATAGCTCCCCCTTCGAATTCTTCCCACCAGCTCCTGTGGTCCTTTTCTGCAAAAACTCGCCACCTTTGAAAAAGGTCGTGATGCAGAACCAGCCGATATCACCACAATCGGCTTCCAAGAGCCAAGCAACTTCTGGGTCAGCCGCCTCTCGAGTTCCAACTAAAACAAAAACGGCGGTGAGGAAGGTAGCTGCCAGGAAGACTTTGAGGCGCCGGAGCCCTTCTCCAGAAAGTTCACATGTACGCTGATCCATGCCTTGGTTGATCTCTTTCATCCTTGCAAACATGCTTGTGCTTACTAGCTCTCCTTTTCTTACAGGTTTCCATCGAAAACACCTCCAGCAGGGACACACAATCCAATCGAGGAGAATCGGGCCCAACAGACTCTGAGAGGACCACCACACCGAGCCAGCCAGATTTGCCACCATCGGCTCCCAGGAAAAGGCCGGTTCCTGCACCTACTGCCCCCCGAGCATCAGTCGAGGCGGGGCCAGCTGTGAGCCCCAAGAGGGCTCGCAAGGGACTGCAAACTTCTTCGTCGAGCCAGGAGGTTTCGAAAGTCATCACCCTCGATGCATTTACCAATTGTTTTTTATCTGCCGATTCATCACTATTTACATCGGCTAAGCACCTTCCATGCAGACGACTGACACTTCTAGTGGGAAAGCCGGGGAAGTGCCGATGCCTTTCGCAAGGCTGGATCTAGTAATCCCTGAAGGTGTAGATGAAACGGTTACCACTTTGGCCAAGCCCCCAACAACAACACACAAGCCGATTGTCTCGTCATCTGCTATCCCCTTGATCTTAGGAGAGGTACGTTCGCTTCGTTCGGCTCATCCTTCCATGTTGGACGCATACTGACGCCATTTCGGCCTGCCAGGGTTGTGATATCTCAGGCCTGCTGACGTTCGACCCTGAATCCATCGAACCAACTCTCTCTGTCGCCAACGATGAACCATGAGCAAGGGCTGTTCTACCTCAATTCCAGCGTCTCAAAGCCTTGCTGTCCTCCCCGATCGAGAAGTTGATTGAGGGTTCTGAAGAGGTGAAGAGTGTTCTTGCCGAAATCAAGGACCAACTCCCAGTAGCACTGCAGGTGAAGCTTTGGCCAGTTGTAACTCTGTCTTTCTACGGGTCAAGGGTGAAGTTGGCTCGTGAGAGGATTAATCTGCGCCGCGCCCAACTTCCACTGAAGGCCAATATTGCAGACAAATGTCAGCAGCTCAACGAGAAAAAGGCGTCTCTGGATGCCAAAACTGACACCTCTGTCAGCACCGCCGAGCTTGCATCCTTGAAAAAGGAATTGGGAGATCTTGAAGAGAAGGTCCGGGCGACTAAACAGCTCATTCGTGACAAGGAAGCATTCATCGCCCGCTCCCAAGATGAAGCAGAAGGCCTCAAAGCTCAACTGAAGACTGATCTGGCGGAAATACGTGCCCTGAACAAGCAGCTAGTGATGGGCAAGGACAAAGATGACGAAGCCGATATCGCTGAGGTGGATCGTGTCCGCGCTGACGCCCTCCATGCCTTCGAGGCATTCCTTCAGTAGCTTATTCATGTAAACTGACACCTGCTCGTAACAGTTTGAACCTCTAGAGTCGATGGCTGTGCATCGGCTATATTTTTTTTTATTGGCCGATTTCATGTATCGGCCCCCATATTTCACTGTCCATCATCCCACATGCTTGGGAAATATTTCTTGAGATGCTGACTGTTGACAGCCACTGGGAATTTCACGCCGTCCAGCTCCTCAAGCATGTACGCGTTCCCCCTTAAAACTTGATCGACCCTGTATGACCCGTGCCAATTTGGAGACCATTTACCGTATGCTGCATCCTTAGTCCCCAATGGCAATACAGCTTCCCATACCAGATCGCCAACGTGGAACTCCTTTGGTCTCACCTTCTTATTATATGCACGAGCTACCTTGGCCTTGTTCTCTTTGATTTTCTCAAGCGACCACAGCCTAAGCTCAGTTAAATCCTCAACACTGTCACTCATCAGGTCCGCATATTCTTCAGTTGTTAGATCGTTCTGAAAAGTGACACGTCTCGATCCAGCCGTAATCTCCCAGGGCAATACGGCTTCTTGTCCATAGACTAGATGGTATGGCGAGGTTTTTATCGCTCCATGACATGACATGCGATAAGCCCATAAAGCCTCTGACAAAACCTCGTGCCAACGCCTAGGGTGCTCATCGACTTTCCTCTTGATCAGCTTGATAAGGCTCTGGTTGGACGCTTCAGCTTGCCCATTTGCTTGAGCATAGTATGGAGATGATCGGATCAGCTTAATTCCCGTGTCCTCACAGAACTTTCTAAACTCGTGAGAAATGAAGACCGAACCTCCATCGGTCGTGATAGTTTGGGGAATCCCGAATCTATGAATGACATGTTCTTTCACAAAATCGATAACATCCTTCGAGTTCACTGACTTCATAGGGACGGCTTCCACCCATTTAGTGAAATAATCCGTAATGGCCAAAATCCACATGTGGCCTTTGCTTGATGGAGGATTGATCTTGCCAATCATATCCATGCCCCAACCTCGGAATGGCCAAGGCTTGATGATGGGGTTCATTGCTGACGCAGGTACCGTCTGAATTTTTCCAAATTTCTGACATGCTTGACACCCTTTGTAGTACTTAAAACAGTCCTCAAGCATAGTGGGCCAATAAAACCCTGATCGCCTGATCAACCATTTCATCTTGTGAGCCGATTGGTGAGTTCCACAGGCGCCTTCGTGTACCTCGTGTAGGAGCCGATTGGACTCGGTTGGCCCCAGACATTTGAGCAGTAACCCTTCCAGAGTCCTGTAGAACATATCGTCCCCAATAAGCACATACTTCATGGCCTTGTACCTTATCCGTTTAGGTGCCCCCCGAGCCGAATCTTTCAAGTAATTGAAGATATCGGCTCTCCAGTCGTCCGCCTCCAGGAACTGTACCTGAACATCAGCTCCCTCGGCTACTTCCTTGTAGCCTGAAGCCATTTGTGCGAGATCATTCGCCTCGGTATTCTGCGATCGCGGGATCCAGTTCAAGTTTATGTACCGGAACTGTGTCATCAGCTCACGGCATTGCAACCATAATGGGAAGAGCGACTCGCTCTCGCACTTGTATTCCTCCGTGAGTTGGGAAATCACCAATTTGGAGTCTCCAAAAATTTCCACTGCTTCTGCTCTAGCTTCGATGAGCAACTCCATTCCCTTGCGTATCGCCTCATACTCAGCGACGTTGTTGGTGCGAGGGGTAGATAGCCTGATGGAGAAGGAATATGTTGCCCCCCGGGGCGACACGAGTAGAATGCCGATGCCGCAACCATCATCACAAACCGATCCATCGAAAAACATAGCCCACGCTCGTATAGACAGCGCTGCTATATCAGTGTTGATTCTTTCAGCAATAAGGTCGGCCAACGCCTGACCCTTAACCGCTTTCGCGGGTTGATACCGGATGTCAAATTCCGATAATGCAAACATCCATTTGCCGAGTCGGCCTTTCAACATAGGAGCCGACAGCATATGTTTTATGACATCTGATTTGCATATAATGATAATCTCCGCTGAGAGCAAGATGTGGCGCAGCTTGGTGCAGGTGAAAAACAGGCAGAGGCACAACTTATCGATCTCAGGATACCTTGTCTCTGCATCCAGCATCCTTCTGCTGATGTAAAACACAACTCGCTCCAGACCATCATAAACCTGCACCACCACCGAGGCGATGGACGTGTCAGCTACTGACAAGTAAATGTAGAACGGCCTATCTGGCTGGGGCGGAACCAACACTGGCGGCTTCGTTAGATATTCTTTGATCTCGTCGAAGGCTCGTTGTTGTTCTATCCCCCAGCGGAACTCCTCATCAGATTTAATTTTCACCAGTCCCATGAACGGCTCTATTCTTCCTGACAGATTGGAGATGAATCTTCTGACGAAGTTGATCTTGCCGATGAGAGACTGCAGTTCTTTCTTCGTGGTAGGTGGCTTCATTGTTCGCACTGCCTCCTGACTTTTCAGGCCGATCTCAATTCCGCGTTCATGGACCAAGAAACCCAAGAACTGACCGGCCGTTACACCGAAGGCACACTTCTTTGGATTCATCCGTAGCCCGAATTTTCTTGTTCGATCCAGGACGCGTTGCAGATCGTCCAAGTGTCCTTGTACTGAAGCAGACTTGACCACCACGTCATCGATATAAATTTCCACCAGCTTGCCGATCAGATCATGGAAAATGTAATTCATGGCTCTTTGGTATGTGGCGCCGGCATTCTTCTGTCCAAACGTCATGACTACGTATTCAAACAACCCCACCGAACCTGGGACTCTGAATGCAGTCTTGTGTATATCTTCCGGAGCCATAAAAATTTGGTTGTAACCGGCATCGCCATCCATGAAGCTCAAGACCTTATGACCAGCAGCTGCGTTGATTAATGTCTCTGCTACCGGCATCGGATACTCATCCTTTGGAGTGGCTTTATTGAGATCCCGAAAATCTATGGCAACACGCCAGCGGCCATCTTTTTTCTCTACAGGTACGATACTAGAAATCCACTCAGCATACCTGCATGGCCTGATTAACCTAGGTGTCAACATTTTCTCGATCTCTTTCTTGACTTCTTCCAAAATTTCGGCCTTCATCTGTCGTGCTCGCTGCTGGAATGGCCGAAACCCTTTTTTAAGCGGGAGTCGATGCTCAATGATGCTCCTGTCTAACCCGGGCATCTCTGTATAGTCCCAGGCAAAGCAGTCTAGATATTCTTTCAACAAAGCTATCATCGGACCCCGCAGATTCGGATCTAACTTCTTGCTGATAAATGTTGGTCGCGGCTTATCCCCAGGACCGATGTCAATCTCCTCTAGCTCATTAGCGGAGGTAAACCCATACCCTAGCTTTCCGTCACCTGCTAAATCGATGCTAAACACGGGGCAAACAGTTGGCGAGGATAACAAAGATAATTTGGGCCGATTGCCGGAATCGGCCCCCTTTTTGATTGCATTAGTCAAGGAAGGTTTACAACTTATTTGTGCTCTACAATGGCAGGGAATCTCCCTACTACGACTGCATGACCTGTTTGTCGTAAGATTACTGCTTTTTATTTTTTGTGGCCGATCGCAGGGATCGGCCATACCACGTACGATCGTGGACTTTGCTACTCTGTCAGGCCAGTGGATAAGACCAGCCTCACCCCGTTTTTTGTAGCTTCAATGCGCTCACAGCCGTCTAGACTGATTCCAGAGATCGGCTCTTGGTCTTCTGCCTCCCAGATGTTCATGCCAGCTATGGAGATCTCGATCGAATCATCCGCATGAATGACCTCCACTTCATCTCCATCCCACTGTATTAGGCACTGGTGCATCGTGGATGGAATGCAGCAGTTAGCGTGAATCCAATCCCTCCCCAGCAAGATAGCCTAGGTGCTTTTGCTGTCAACAATGAAGAATGACGTAGGGATGGTTTTTCTGCCCACGGTCAGATCCACGTTCAGAACGCCTTGCGTTTCTGAAGTTTGGCCGTTGAAGTCGCTTAACGTGACGTTGGTTTTGATCAGATCTGCAGTGGAGCGTCCCAAACGCCGTAGCATGGAGTATGGCATTATATTGACTGCCGCTCCGGTGTCAACCAACATCTTGCGGACAGGCTGCCCATTGATATAACCTCGCAGGTACAGGGCTTTCAGATGTTTGTAGCCCTTCTCTCGTGGCTTTTCAAAGATAACCGGCCGTGGGCCGCAGTCAAACTGTGCCACTGGTAGTTCTTCGGTTCTTGGAGCGCAAAACTCTGACGGAAGTATGAACACCATGTTTGTGCCAGCCGATGTCTTCGCATCGGCTTTTACTGGTTTGGGGCGCCATTCTTTCCTTTTCGGACGAGCCTCCGTTTCCAAGGTTTGCCGAACTTTCATGGCCAGATCGGGCCGTGCTTTCCTTAAAGCGTGGAGGTACTGCGCTTCGGCTTCCTCCAAGCTACGCAGTCGCTGAACTCTACGCTTTTGGGTGTGTCTGAGTCCATCGGGACACCACCTTGGCCGGTGATATCTGTCTTCTTCTTCTTCACCCTTTGGCTCCTCGAGATCTTTTGCTCGAGATGACTCCTCTTGCCTGTTCTGAGGCGGGAGAGGCCCTAGACGCTTGAACACTGAAACTGGACATGTGTCATCCTTCTGCTGTCCACATTCCGGGCAGTTGTCGATTGTAGGCAATCGGCTCATTCCCTCATCCCAGCAATACTTGAAGAAAGGACAATCCCAATGTTTATCCACGCCTTCCCTTTCCTTTGACTTTCCCCTAGCGAGGTGCTCATATCCTTCATCATCTCTATTGTGCCGGCGACGTCGGTCATACTGACGCTCATACTTGTTAAGGAGATGCGTGGAGTGTGGCTTCTGATATCGCACGCTTCTCACTTGCTCCTCGGTTAAATACCGCCTGTCATCATAACGGGGCCGGTCACGTGGACCAGCCTCCTCTCTTTCTTTGCCCCGAGAGCGACCGCCTTCCTCCTTATATGTGCCATGGTGGTACACAGGCCCTGTCATATTAACATCGAACGAGAAATCTAACTGACGCCTCGTGGAGTGGCTGTGTTCTACCATGTTGACGCCGGGAAACGGGTTTGTGTCTACTTTCATGGCGAATTGCCCAAGGATCAGACGGCCCTGTTCTATCGCCGTTTGGATCTGGCGACGTAGCTCTTTGCAATCATTGGTGGTGTGGGTGAACGAGTGATGCCACTTGCAGTATGGTCTCCCGTTCATTTCTTGAGCCGTAGGGATTTTATGGCCTTCGGGTAACTTCAGCTGCTTTTCTTTCAGCAGTAAATCGAATATCTGCTCAGCTTTGCTCACATCGAAGTCGAACCCTTTTGCAGGCCCTTGCTGTTTTACCCATTTGCAGGACACAGGATCTGCCCCCCGGGCCCATTCAGCCACGGCCACCTCCTGGTCTTGTACGGGATCCTCTTCTTCTGTATCGACCAGGCCTATCGGACGTTTGAACTTGTCTTGGTACAACTCAGGGTGGCGCTGTTCATACATTGTCAGTTTCTGGACCATGTGCGCCAATGAATTGTATTCTACTTGGAAAGCCAGATCCTTGATAGGTGCTGAGAGACCCAACACTGCCAGCTCGACTGCTTCTTTCTCAGTTAAACGAGCCGAATAACATCGGTTCTTGACAGTCCTGAAACGCTGAATGTACTCGGCTACCGTTTCTCCCCGCTTTTGCCGCACCTGCGCTAGATCTGCAATGCCAGCCTCGGTAGCTTCTGAATGATACTGAATGTGGAACTGCTCTTCCAGTTGCTTCCAGGTCTGGATCGAATCCGGTGGCAACGAGGTGTACCACCCAAAATCTGGTCCTGTCAGAGATTGCGCAAAGAACCTTACGCGTAACTGATCCGATGCTGAAATCATGCCTAACTGTGCCAGGTATCGGCTCACATGCTCGATCGAGCTCGACCCTTCTGATCTGCTAAACCTTGAGAACTCAGGAAGCCGATACTTGGGTGGCAGCGGAATCAGATCAAACTCGTTGGGGTACGGCTTGGAATAGCCGATTGTCCTTCTCTTCGGCACGAAGCCGAACTGGTCTCTCAAGATGGTACGGATTTGCTCCACCGTTTGAGCTGCAGGGGCTAAATTCTCATGACTCGTTCCGGTGGCATACTTGGCTAGCCATGCCTGTTTATCAGCGTCCATCCCAGACATCCCTGCTCCAGAAATACCTGCTCCCGAAGCCCCTGCTCCAGAAACTCCTGCCCCAGAAATCCCTGCGGTTG
Source organism: Avena atlantica (assembly GCA_910589765.1). Lineage (NCBI taxonomy): Eukaryota > Viridiplantae > Streptophyta > Magnoliopsida > Poales > Poaceae > Avena > Avena atlantica. The sequence continues at coordinate 247,425,596 of OU342736.1, forward strand.
CAATCTTGTTCGTGCGCGTCAGGCTATTGCAGTCCGGCACGTAGGTGCACACATATCCATGTGGAATTTCTTTAGGTGGTTCAAACAGGAATTGGCAATCGCCAGGGTCACCTCCAACCTTGTAGACGACGTACGCCGGTGCCCCTGGTGGCTCCGGAGCTGCAAGCGTGAATGGCAGCTGTGGCCTGGTCTGGAGCAGTCTTTCTCCCTGGTGAGTCCCTAGAGTAGGCCCCGACGGAGAGTACTGATGTTTCATGATCTCCTGAACTACGCGAACCGCGACGCGCTCGAAAGCGTTCACTAGGCTCTCAGAATGGCGGTGAAGAGAATGAGCCACCATGTAATTGACTTCCTGTCGCAGAGCTCTGATGCGCTCCTCTGAAGGAACAGACAGATCCACCTCATCAAGAGCACCTTCGGGTGAGAACCCTTTCCACCTGATGCCATGCGTACGGGTCCTCTCAAAAGAGCCGATGAGATCGGCTTCGAAGAGAGCTTTGATATCATCATACTTCGCCTTGTGCTCATCAGGCAGATCGTCGTACGTGACCGGTCTGTCCCCCATCGCAGCGTCGGATGTTGATGCAGATGTTGTTGAAGGTCCCACCGGGCGTGCCAGAATGTGTTGCCTGTCAAAACCCACCGGCGAGCAGCGACGAGCAACACGAAGAGCCGGGAGGCTCCCAGAACTGCTGGTGGGCCCTGGTCCCTCGGGCAACGGCCCGCAAAACTCCGGCACACGTCCTGGCTGATGCAAGGGCGTGCCACCTGACCTATACCTGGTCAGGAAGGTGATGGATTGCTTCGATTAGTTTCCTGCATGGCAAACAAGTATACGTAAAATTCGAGCCGCGACCGGCTCCCAGGTTTCCCTATGTATCGGCTCCTGGAGCCGATTATCCCATGGTTCTGCATTAGATCTACGATAACATGGGGTTTTGCTTCATCAATACAAGTTAAATCGACCTACGACAGTTTAACGTTTTCACCACATAATGGAACATCCTACACGTAATTGAGCCTGGTAGGTATAAAATATGATAGAAAACTAACCCTAGAGAAGGCCTAACAACCGACGTAAAGTCAATTCCCGGAACAACTTCTCTCGAATTGGCAAACCATATCCTTACATACCACTGGATCGTTCAACCCGTTTGCAAGGCCTGACCATGTGGATATCAAACTAAACCTTGGAAAACAAGGCATAACTATAACAAATCAAATCAACTGAATAAAGATCAAGCAAGATGCTGCCCTTACACCCGAAAGAGGTGCAAAGGCAGCGAGATAACTAAAGGCAGCATAACTAAGCAATCATAACAAAAGGTACCGATGCTAGCCCAAACAAATCTATGATAACAGTATTACTCGCCATCAACAAGGCTTCAGTACGAGTAACACTAAATAACGCATAAGCAGATACTGCCTAGACCGCAAGATGCGATCTAGGCAGCATGACACTTACCCGAGAAAAACCCTAGAAACAAGGGGTGGCGATGCGCCGAGATTGTGTTTGTTGTGAACGTGATCGTCCTCCTTTCTCAATAACCTTAGGTACATATTTATAGTCCGGAGACTTTCTATCTTTGGAATAACCCTAACAACTCTATCTCTTACTTAAACCGAAGCGTAACCTACCATAATATACAGATACACGGGCAATTTAGCCCAAATCCACGCACAAGGCTGATCCAGCAATATGTTGCATATATGTATCCTCCAAGCCCATCTTGATTACGGCCCATCTCCTCCTTTGGCCAAAATGTGGCGATAACACCATGCCGAGCCCCTTTGCCAACACCAATGTCGCCAACAAGCTAGAGGAAGAACTAGCACTGCCAACCTTCTCTGGAACATGTAGCACCGTCCACCGCCACTCCCTATCCAAGCCCCGAGCGCAGCCAGCCCCTGGACCATCCGCCAAGCACGCACCCAGTTTCTCTGCGGCCATGCTGAGAGCGCGCCAGAGCGCCCCGCTCGACATGCTCGCACAGACCACGCGCCGCCCTCGCCGCTTGCAGACATGATCACCACCGTCTAGCAACCCCGCAGACATGCCCGTTCGCCGCTGTGTGGACCACGCACGATGTGCGCCGTTAAAACCGCCGCCGGACCCGCCCAGAGCGTCGACGTGTTCCGACCGATCAGCACCGCCCCACGCCTCGCCACCATGCCTTTGAGCATCTCCAGGGAGCACAACACCGCCCCCTATCATCGCCCATGCCATTAGCCTTCTGTGCCGTCGACCACGACGAGCTCATCCCGCAACCTTCGGTCCCCTCGCCTCACTATAAAAGGAGGCCACCCCCGCTCGTTTTCTTCACACCAGTTCACTCCCCACCTCTCACTGATACCCCCCACTCATTCCCGGAGCCAGGCGAGCAGCGCATCGCCAGAAGTTCACCGGAGTTCGCCGCTGCAGAGGAGGAGAGGCGTCGTCGATTGGAGCCGCCCCAGGAGAAGCTGCCGGTACCAGGAGGATCACCATCGTTGACTTCGTCGTTCGCCCCCATCGCCGACCATCGCCGGAGCCCCGGTGAGCCTCCCACTACCCCCAATGGCCGCGCTAGGGTTCGTCCTCATCGCGTCCTGTTCAAGCGTGGACAATGAACCCGAGCCGTTCGATTAGAATTAGATCCCATGGTCCACATCGCCCCATACCGCTTTGCCACTCGTTGTCTCACTGACGAGTGGGGTCGCGCACTTAAATAGCCCGCGTAAGCGCTGTGCCTAGTGGGCCGGCCCAGCTAAACCTCCCGCGTGACCCAACAATTCAAACTTAATTTTATTTATTTATTTGCAAACACACTTTTGTACCTAGATTCAAAAATCAACCCAGCTGGATTCACTAAACCAAAATGCATGAAACCTATTTTTTTAGAAAGGTACTGAAATTCTTATTCCAAGCCCGTTGGATTCAAATCATTTAGATTTATAGATCACCCTTGGTAAAAATAACAAGGCAAAAGCTTTTTTGCATTCAAACATTTTTCAAAATTAAACCATAAAAGATTTTGAGTTGATTCCAACTCTCAAAAATCACATTTAACAATACCTTTCAGAATATTTAAAAATATATATGTTTAATTACAGAAACAATGTTCAAGTAATAAAAGAATGCCACATAGGCATTTATAGTCACTTTAATTAAATAAAATAAAAAGGTTAAACCTTATTAAATTGTGACACCACTTTAAATCACATTCCCATGTACTGAAATATGTGGTGATGACATGTGTCAACATGATCCCATGTTTGAGTTGGAGAATATTAAATCTTAAGTAGTTTTTCAATGAGTAGAAATTACTTTTCTAAAATAAAATAAATAAGACAAGTGCTTTAATCTTGTAATGTTAGTGATGATGCTAGATCATCTAGTGTGAACCTTTGTGTGATGATTAGAAATAGTTAAGTATTGTTTGGTGATTGTGTACCTCGTATTTATTTATAGACGCTATTACCGACCAATGATACGAGGAGGAAGGAGGATACTACGAGGAAGAAGCCGAGGAGAACTTCAACCACTACTCTGCATAAGGCAAGCCTATACTTTCAACCTTGAGAGCTAACACTTGCAAGATACCCTACTTATGCAAGCTACTACTTGCTTGTTGCTATGCCAACTATATGCCTTAAGCATATGTGATTATACCCACTTGATACCCAATCCTAGTTTTACTTGCAAGCTTAATACTTTATTTTCTTTATCAAAGCTTTCTCTTAGAGTTTACTTAGTGACTTTTAGATTCTAGAAAGATAATTGAAGGTAGCATAAAGAGCATAAAACTTGGCCTAAGTTAGATAATCTTGATGTCATCCTGAGGCATGAGATTGAACTTAGCTAATCCCCATTTTTTATTACCCATAATTAGTATCTACCCCCACTTATAGATGCTAGTGCTAAGCATAAAACTTGATCAACCTTAGATGGGAATACTTGGTGAAAATAGTTATGAAAACCTTAGAATGATGAGTCATTCTACTGAAATGTTTTGACATGTGTTTTTGAACACCAGATGGTTTTGATGATGAAAATGTTAAGGCGTGAGCCTTAGCCCTTTTTAAAACTGGTGGTTCTCTGGATGTGATACCATTCCAATTTTACCGTACAACCACAATACCTAAAATTTGGGTAGGGCTTGACTGGAAATTTATATACCTTAGTATGGGTTCCCTTGCGGCCAAGGTCTGAGCTGAGGCTACCTTGTGAAGATTGTCCACCTGTGCAGTACCCAAGATGATAGTTGGTCATGGTTGGGAGGCCAAACTCATAGGAGAGGTGGCTATACTAGGATGTGTAACTGAAAGGTTAGGATTGATTATCCGCATACTGAGTATGGTGAGTTCAGGATTTGTTCCCGACGGATGTATCGAATGTTGTGGTGAAAGTGTACAATCTTTGCAGAGTGTCAAACTATTCGAATAGCCGCGTTCGCGGTTATGGACAGTTGGAGTGGCCATACTGTTCTATTGTCAGATGTTTTCAAAATGACTTATGAAATGATTTATGACTTTGACTTGACCACAACAGAGTTGTGACATGAATTCAAGTTCCCACTTAGGTGTTATAAAACTTTCAACTAGTTTTGTTTGCTTCTGAACTTAGTAGAGATAAATCTGGCTTTTTGCAAAACAACCCTAGAGCTTAGCATATCCTATGCAAAACCACTTCACTTGTTAGTATGAGTTTGCGAGTACTTAAAGAGTACTCATGGCCTTCTCTCTGGCTATTCCCGTGGCAAGACTATGAAGAGGAGTATCAGGATGACGGACCGCAGGAAGGTTATGACAACTAGGATCGTCTCCAATCGTCAGCATTGCCTGTGCCCATGAAGATGGAGCTTCACCTACGCTATCGTTATCTTTACTTTATCCCGCTGCTTGATTTGTATTAAGAACTGGATCATGAGATCCTTATTTGTGTAAGACCTTATGTATGGTTTGTAATGGATGATGTACTGTGCTATCCAAATCTATTATGTCTCGCAAAAATGGCAATCCTGGGATTGCGATGTATGGCATAACAGGCATCTGTGATTAAAAATCTGGGTGTTGACAAGTTGGTATGAGAGCCATCCTGACCATAGGATACCCTAGTTATAATGGACGTTTGAATCAAAAAAACTTAGTTTCAAAACCAAAAGAAGTGAGTATTTACCAAAAAAATTATTCTTATCCTTATCACTTAGACTCTTTCATTAAAATTCATGTTCCTCAAAAATTCTTGCAGACTTACATAAAATTTGACACACTTGATCACTCTACTAACTTACTCATCCTATATTATTATAGATGGACGTGAAGTACAACAAGTTTTATCAGTTGGGGAATGGAGGAGACCTCGTCTTTGAGCGTGACTTGGACCAGCTGGCAGAAATGCTGGAGCGTCCACACCCCGAGTTCTTCTGAGCCCAGCTCAATGATCAGGAGGGAGAGGATCTGTAGTGGCTAGTTGTTGCAATCCTCCGAGGAAAGATTGAACCCCCCACTATAGAGGGAATTCAGTTCACCTTAAGAGAGAACACCTGGCTCGATGGACTTGCTAGGGCCATATAGGAAGCTCTTGCCTGTCTGTGTGGGGAGAGTATCAATCAAATCAAGGGTACCCGTTTTGAGTTCTACCCAAGGCGTGATGCTATGAGACAGCCACTGGAGGCCCCATATCACCATGAGCTGCAGACTCAATTGGACCACCTCAGCTTCATGATGTATGACCGTCATAAGGAGTTGGACAATGCCCGTTCCTACGCCAACCACAAGTACACCATTGCCGCCAAGAAGGATCAGACCATCGCCATGCTAGTGAAGGATCGCAAGTCTCGTCGCTGTCAGCTCGACAAGAAGGAGCGCATCATTTCCCGTCTTTGCCACCGGATCACAGAGTTGGAGGAGACTGTCCACGAGAGAGATATGCAGTTGGAAGAGAGAGAATGTCGGGGAAGACCTTCGTGGAGACCCCTACTCCTATCTCAGCGATGTGATGACTTTCTGGAGGATCAGGCCATTGACTTCTTCACCGATGAGGATGACTTCTCCTTCATCGATGACGATGATGAGGATGATGAGGACACTGACTCCAAGGAGTAGTAGCACTTGAGCACTAGCGTTAGTGAATTGTATTCGGTCCCAATGTATCGTAGTTTCCAGAATGTTCCCTAAAACCATCTGTTTTCCTTTGTTGTGGTGTGTGTTTGTATCATGTGCATTGAATGAATGAAAATCAAGTTGCTAGAAAAATCTAAGTCAAACTTTAAAAACTTTCCAAAAAAAAACCTGAACCCTAGAAACTTCCCTCTTTTCTCATGATCTATCTCCATCTTCAGATGCCTCGCGGAGGAAGCAACTCAGCCTCAGACCCGATGTTGCAACTCTTGCAAATGTTGGTTTCTAACCGCGAAGCCGAAAGAGTCGAACTTCAAGCCAACTTAGCTACCCTTCAACATATAGCTCAGATGGCCAACAACAATCAAGGCCATGGAAATCAGGACAACCATGGATCTAAGCTCAAGAATTTCCAGAACACCAATTCACCTGTTTTCACTAAGTCAGAAGAACCCCTAGATGCAGATGGTTGGTTGCAAACCATGGAGAACAATCTGGAAGTTGCAGGAGTGGAAGCTAACGAGAAAGTTCTGTTCGCCATCCACTATCTAGCCGGAGATGCAAGAGCATGGTGGAACAGCGTTTGCGCAATGACCGGAGGTTAGATGATGACTTGGGATGAATTCAAAGTCAAGTTCAGCAGAACCCATGTGCCACCGGGTTTAATCAAGAGGTTAGGAGATGAATTCAGGGAACTGAAGAAAGGAAGGATGACGGTAGTGGAATACCGTGACAAATTCTTCTCATTGGCTAGGTATGCACCGGATGAGATAGACACTGAAGCCAAGAAGAAGGAGAGATTCATGAATGGTCTGCACGATGAGATGCAGACAGTGTTAGTCAATATCCCCTTCGTAGATATTGAAGCCTTAGTTGACTCTGCCATTCAGATGGAAGGAAAGATCAACAGAGCCAATGAGAACTGCAAGCGTCGCATGATGCATCATCCAGGAACCCACCATACACCAAAGTATCGCCCCAACCCATCTCCAGGATTTGCTCCAAGAAAGAACAGACCCCCGATGAACCGTCCCACCTATCCCAACCGTGGAAACCCAAGTCCCGGAGGAAACCATAACAACCCTGGCAACTCCAGCAATTTCAACCGTGCACCACCCAAGTTCAACAACAACAATGCCGCCACCAACACAAACACTGCCCCAAGGACTGGAAGCAATGATGTGCCTGTTGCAGCTAATGACAAGTCGCAAGTGACTTGTTATGAGTGTGGAACCAAGGGTCACTATTCCAATGAGTGTCCCAAGAAGATTGCCGCACCCCCAATGCAAATGCCCCAGCTCAACAGCAGTGTCGTGTTCAACCCGGAAGAAGGTTTGCCCCTGGGAATTCGCTCAACCGCAACGGCCGTCTTTTTCTCATGCATGATGAAGAGGCCCAAGAAGCGCCAGATGTCGTGCTGGGTATGTTTTCTGTTAACTCAGTACTTGCAAGAGTGTTGTTTGATTCTGGAGCATTGCACTCATTTGTTACTGAAGAATTTGCATGCACTAGTAAGATTCAACCAACCAAATTGAAGCATGTTATGATTGTTCAAATACCTGGTTCAACCACCAAAGCTAGGCAAATTTGCAAATTTGTCCCTATCCGAATCCATGGCATAGATTTGTATGCTAATCTAATAGTACTCGGAACTAAAGGTTTGGAAGTCGTACTAGGAATGGATTGGATGTCCAAACACAAAGGATTAATTGACTGTGCCAAGAAAGCCATAACCATGACCAGTACAGCCGGAATATCAGTCGAGCATGTATCTGAAACCTTGCCCCGTCAATTCAAGTGCAACAATACTATAGCCCAGCCAACCATTGACCAAGTCCAGATAGTCTGTGAATACCCCGATGTATTTCCAGATGTTTTTCCCGGTATTCCCCCAGATCGGGATATCGAGTTTATCATTGAACTAATACCTGGAACCGGACCCATAGCCCAGAGTCCATATAGTATGAACCCGTCTGAACTAGTGGAACTGAAGAAGCAACTGGATGCCATGCTGGAAATTGGATTGATTCAACCAAGTGCGTCATCATGGAGATCACATGTTTTGTTTGTGGATAAGAAAGATGGAGGTAACCGTTTGTGTACGGATTATCGGAAGTTGAATGATATCACCATCAAGAACAAGTACCCGCTGCCAAAGATAGAAGACCTATTTGACTAGTTGACTGGTGCCAAAGTGTTTTCTAAGATTGATCTTAGAACTGGCTATCATCAACTCAAGATTCGCGCAGAGGATATTCCAAAGACTACCTTTACCACCATATATGGATTATACGAGTATACTGTCATGTATTTTGGATTAACCAATGCGCCCGCTTATTTTATGAACCTCATGAATAAGATTTTTATGGACTTCCTGGATAAGTTTGTCGTTGTTTTCATCGATGACATTCTGATTTATTCCAAATCAGAAGAAGAACATGAGCTACACCTAAGGACCATTCTTGGAACCTTTCGAGAGCATCACTTGTATGCCAAGTTTAGCAAATGTGAATTATGGTTACATGAGGTAGGATTCCTCAGACACATCGTATCAGCTGGAGGAATTGCCGTTGACCCTGCGAAGGTGAAAGATGTTGAAGATTGGCAAGCCCCAACCACTCAAACCCAAGTTCGTGCATTTCTCGTATTAGCGGTATAGTACCGCAAGTTTGTAGAAGGATTCTTGAGTATCGCTAGACCCATGACCCAATTGCTGAAGAAGGACAAGAAATTTGAATGGACGGACAAATGTGAAGCAAGTTTTCAAGAACTCCAGAGAAGATTGATTTCATCCCCAATCTTGATCATGCCGGATATCACAAAGCCCTTTGATGTGTATTGTGACGCATCCAAGATCGGTCTTGGATGTGTGCTAATGCAAGAAGGCAAAGTTATCTCTTATTTATACCGACAACTGAAGCATCATGAAAAAAATTATCCGACCCATGATCTTGAACTCGCAGCCGTAGTTCTAGCCCTGAAGACATGGAGGCATTATCTTATGGGAAACAGTTGTGAGATTTATTCGGATCACAAGAGCATGAAGTATATATTCACTCAGAAGGAGTTGAATATGAGGCGGAGAAGATGGATTGAGCTAATCAAGGACTATGATCTGGACATTCACTATCACCCTGGTAAAGCCAATGTGGTAGCAGATACCCTTAGCATATTGTCGTGCCGTTTGAACTCCATGATTTTGAAGGAGCAATCAAGTTTACACAAAGAGATGGAAGATTTACGAATGGAATTAGTCAGTAAAATATTTTTGGCTAGCATAGAATTTCAACCCACTTTGATCAGCCAGATCAAGGAGGCACAGAAAGGAAATGCTAGTATCGACGGAATCAAACGTCGTATCGGCACATGCAAAGTACCCGGATTTACCGAAGATGAAGAAGGAGTTCTGTGGTACAAAGTACGCCTTTGTGTACCAGCAGTTTCGGAGTTGAAAGAGGTTATTTTGAAAGAAGCCCATGATACTCCTTATTTTATCCACCCCGAAGGAACAAAGATGTATCATGATTTGAAGGAGCAATTTTGGTGGCATAAGATGAAGAGAGAAATCGGAAGCTATATCTCCAAGTGTGATATTTGCCAAAGAGTCAAGGCAGGACATCAAAGACCCGCAGGACTGTTGCAACCATTACAGATTCTGGAATGGAAATGGGATTCAGTTGGAATGGACTTTATCACCGGATTGCCTACTTTTAGTCGGGTAAATGACTCTATATAGGGCATAGTTGACAGATTATCCAAAGTATCTCATTTCTTACCAGTCAAGACCACATACCAGAGTTCAAAGCTAGCAAAGTTGTACATCGCTAGAATAGTCAGTTTGCACGGAGTCCGCAAGAACATTGTATCAGATCGAGGAACTCAGTTTACCTCAAGATTCTACAAGAAAGTCCAAGAAAGTTTGGGAACCCGACTAGATTTCAGCACCGCGTATCACCCTCAGACCGATGGACAAACGGAGCGAGTAAATCAAATACTCAAAGATATGTTGAGAGCATGTGTGCAAGAGTATGAATCTAAATGGGAAGACTGTCTGCCTTTCGCAGAATTTTCATACAACAACAGTTATAAAGCTAGTCTGCAAATGGCCCCATTTGAGTTCATGTATGGAAGGAAGTGTCGCACCCCTTTGAATTGGTCGGAAGTAGGAGAGAGTCAGGTTTTCGGACCCGAAATCCTACGAGAAGCATAAGAGAAAGTTCACAACATTCGTGAGCATCTTAAGACCACCCAGTCAAGACAGAAGAGTTACGCCGACAAGAGACGTCGAGACCTCGCCTTCAATATCGGAGATTTCGTGTATCTCATAGTGTCGCCTTTGAAGGGAATGCAACGATTCCAACTCAAAGGAAAGTTAGCTCCCAGATATATCGGACCTTTCAATATTATGAACCGTCGAGGAGAAGTATCATATTAATTGGAACTACCCGAGGAGATGTCAGCAGTGCACAATGTGTTCCATATATCGTTACTTCGCAAATGCCTTGAAGTCCCGGAGAAGACTGAAGTGTTCAAGAACATTGATCATCGGACCATAGAGATCAACGATGACCTGACCTATCCTGAAGTACCCATCCATATTTTGGAAGAAGCTTTCAGAACCACCAGGAACCGAAGCATCAAGTTTCTCAAGATTCATTGGAGCAACCACATCGAAGAAGAAGCTACCTGGGAGAGAGAAGATCACATCAGGCCGGAGTTTCCCGATCTCTTTAAATCCTAGGCAATCTTGTTCCTCTTTTTCAAATCTCAGGACGAGATTTTGTTTAAGGAGGGAAGGTTTGTAACATACCAAAAATATGAAACAATGATCATCAAAATCTAATCACTAAAATTTAGGGTTAACAAAAACTTTGATTAATTAAAATCATATGAATGCATGTATGTATGTGATGATTTGATAAATGCATGAATGTACTTTTGTGATTAACCTAAATAGCAAGAAATGGTTTAAAGATGAAAATAATATCATCTAAAACAATTCCATGCTGAAACAAATCAAGATAAAATCAAAAACAAATCAAATGGTCATTTTTTCCAATCTTGCTCACTAGGTCACTTTGAGTGTTTCTAGTTCAAGATTTCAAACAGAAACTTTTCCAATTCTTTTCACCCCTTGCTAGACCAAGTACAAGTGAAGCAGAGCCCACATTTCAAACTTGCAGAAACATCTGGCAACCTCATTCAAATCACAAGTAAAAAATGATTTTTTTATCATATGTGAAGATCACACATTTTCAAAACCCAACCAAACCAGTGCCCCTTGACTAATCCAACTAACTAGAGACTCCCTAGTATGTTCCTAGCAAACCCACCAAGTTTGAATCCAAAATTCAAATTTGAATATCTTTCGGCCATTTCATCAAACACCTTATTTGTAGCAAACAAACAAACAACAAACAGTATAGTGTGCAGTGATTTTGGTTAACCGTGTTCCCTCTCTAGCTCACTCTATACTCTCAGTAGATGAACTAGCCCAATTAACAAGCCTTAGCACCACTGTGAGCTTGGCATAGACATTAATGGTGACCATGTTGAGCCCCTTTGACAACCCCAATGTCACCAGCTGTAACATCCCAAAAATATTAAACTAGAATCATCAAACTCTAATCATCAAAATTAGGGTTAACAAAAACTTTTCCAATTAAAAATATGAAAGCATTCATATGTGTGTGCATTAAAATTTGGGCCTTGGTTTTGTGTTTATTTGCTTGTAAAATGATTCTTAGGTGAAATAAATATCATCTAAACAATCCCCACACTTTTCCCAAAGACAAACAAGTCAAAACAAACAAATTAAGTGAATGGTCACTTTGGCCAAATTAACTCCCATGCCTACTTTGGGTATCTCTAACTTCAGAACTTAACAGGAACATGTTTGGATCTTTGCACCCCTTGATAGTACTCATAACAAGGTACCAAGGCCCACCTTGTGATCATCCAAAACATTTGAATGCATAGTTTAAATGACAGTTTGAAATTGAATCTATCTCATATGGGATGATCCCACTATTTCAAAAACCACTCAAACAAGCTCAATTTTCAAAACCCAAGCATCCACAGAATCCTCAACACATGCCTAGCACACCCACCAAAAATATTTTCAAAATTCAAATCTAAAGTTCATGCGGCCATTTCATCAAACAGGTTGCAGATGCAAATCAAACAAAATCAAAACACTATGTTGAGCAGTGTTTTGGGCCTAACTTGTTCCCTCTCTGGTTACACTAGCCTCAGTAGATCATGTAGCAACCTTAACTAAGCTCTAGCACCACTGTAAACTTGCCAATGTCATCAATGGTGAACAGGCTGAGAGCATCCATGTCACCCCAGTGTGGACAGCAAGCTAGGGGAAGAACTAGTCGTGCCAACCTTGTTTGGGAGGTAGCCCATGCCTCACCGCGCCCTTTCGACCAGCCCTGCCTTGCAGACAGGAACCGGAACCGCCAGGAACACCACGCCCACGCCTCTGTCGACCATGTCGATGCACACCGTAGAGCACACGATGTTCCCACGCAACCCGACCACCTCGAGCCCTCGCCGCCTGCTAGCATGCACCCCACCGCCCCAGGAGACCGCCAGACATGCCCATTTCACCGTCCGTACCCCATAGCCACAGCTCACCGCAGAGTTCGCCGCCTCTACCTCGCAGAGCACCGCATGTTCCCGACCATTTGCCACCGCCCCTACACGCGCATTAAAGCTCTAGAGCATCTCCAGGAGACCACCCGTCGAACGCCAACCTCGGCCATGACTCTAGCTGCCCGTAGCCGTGTCGCCACCGTCGCCTGCCCATCCCGTTCGGTCTCGCCGTCGGGCCTATAAAAGGAGGCCACCCCCGCTCAAATTCTTCACACCATATCACTCCCCTCACCTCACTGATCGTTCCACCCCTTAGCCGGAGCATGGCGAGCAGCGCATCGCCGGAATTGCGCCGGAGCAGGCCGCCTCTGGAGAAGAAGGGAGCCGTTGATTTCGTCCACCCCCGGAGCTGCCGTGACCACCCCTGAGTTGTTGTCGTCGACTTTGTCGTTCGCCCGCATCGCCGACCTTCGCCTGAGCCCCGGTGAGCCTCCCACGAACCCCACTGAGCTGCTAGGGTTCGAGCTCGCTGGTGACTTGTTCATCATCGACGACGACCCTCAGCCGTCGATCTTCATTCTAATCCAACGCACCACATCGCCCCATACCACTTTGCGTTTAAAGAGTCACTGACCAGTAGACCCCCCCAGTCAGTTGCTCCCCGCGCCGCGGAGTGACACTGGGTCGGCCCAATAACCCTTCCCGCGCAGCCCACTCGTTTGAATTTATCTTTTTCTATTTTCATCCAAACTCAGTTCTGTACCTAGTTTCAAAAATCAACCCAGCTAGATTCAGTGGACCAAATTGAATGAAACCAATTCTGTTAGAAAGGTTTTGAAATGCTTAATCCAAGCCCGTTGGATTCAAATCATTTGGATCTATAGATCAACCTTGGTAAAAATAACAAGGCAGAAGCTTTTCTGCATTCAAATATTTTTCAAATTTAAACCATAATAGCTTTTGAGTTGATTCCAACTTTCAAAACTCACATTTGATCATACCTTTCAGAATATACAAAAATATATGAGTTTACTTACAGAAATAATGTTCAAGTAATAAAATAATGCCACATAGGCATTTCTAGTCACTTTATTTATTTAAAATAAAAGGTTAAACCTTATTAAATTGTGACACCACTTTAAATCACATTCCCATGTACTGAAATATGTGGTGATGACATGTGTCAACATGATCCCATGTTTGGTTTGGAGAATATTAAATCTTAAGTAGTTTTTCAATGAGTAGAAATTACTTTTCTAAAAATAAAATCAATAAGACAAATGCTTTAATCTTGTAATGTTAGTGATGATGCTAGATCATCTATAGAACCCCTTTGTGTGATGATTGCAAGTAGTTAAGTATTGTTTGGTGATTGTGTACCTCGTATTTATTTATAGACGCTAGTACCGACCAAGGATACGAGGAGGAAGGAGGATACTACGAAGAAGAAGCCGAGAAGAACTTCAACCACTGCTCTGCACAAAGCAAGCTAACACTTGCAAGATACTCTACTTATGCAAGCCTATACTGATACTGATGCAAGCAAATACTTGCTTGTTACCATGACCACTATATGCCTTAAGAATATGTGATCATACCCACTTGATAACCCAATCCTAGTTTTACTTGCAAGCTTTCTACTTTATCAAAGCTTTTCCTTAGAGTACTTAAGTGACTTATAGATTCTAGAAGGATAATTGAAGGTTGCATAAAGAGCATTAAATTTGGCCTAAGCTAGATAATCTTGATGGCATCCTAAGGCATGAGATTGAACCTAGTTAAAACTCCACTTATTTACCACCCCTCATTAGTACTCACCCCACTCGTAGATGCTAGTGCTAAGCATAAAACTTGATCAACTTTAGATGGGAATACTTGGTGGAAAATGGTTATGAAAACCTTAGAATGATGAGTCATTCTACTGAGATGTTTTGACATGTGTTTCCGAACGCCAGATGATTTGGATGATGAAAATGTTAAGGCATGAGCCTTAGCCCTTTATAAAACTGATGGTTATCTGGATGAGATGCCATTCCAATTTTACCGTACAACCACAATACCCGAAAATTGGGTAGGGCTTGACTGAAAACTTATATACCTTAGTATGGGTTCCCTGACGGCCAAGGTCTGAGCTGAGGCTACCTTGTGAAGATTGTCCACCTGTGCAGTACCCAAGATGACAGTTGGTCATGGTTGGGAGGCCAAACTCACAAGAGAGGTGCCTATACTAGGGCATGTAATTGAAAGGTTAGGATTGATTATCCGCATACTGAGTATGGTGAATTCATGATTTGTTCCTGACGGATGTATCGAATGTTGTGCTGAAAGTGTACAATCTCTGCAGAGTGTCAAACTATTCGAATAGCCGCATCCGCGGTAATGGACAGTTGGAGTGGCCATACTGTTCCCCCGTCAGATGTTTTCAAAATGACTTGTGAAATGAATCGAGAACTTGACTTGACCACAACAGAGTTGTGATATGAGATACAAGTTCCCACTTAGTGTTATAAATTTCAACTAGCTTTCTTGCTTCTGAACTTAGTAGAGGTAAATCTGGCTTTTTGCAAAACAACCATAGAGCTTAGTGTCCTATTACAAAAACCCCCTTCACTTGGTAGTATTAGTTTGCGAGTACTTAAAGAGTACTCATGGCTTTGTCCCTGGCTATTCCCGTGGCCAGACTATGAGGAGGAGTACGAGGATGACGGACCGCAGGAAGGTTACGACAACTAGGATCATGTCCCATCGTCAGCATTGCCTGTGACACCGAAGATGGAGCTTCTCCTACGCTACCTTTATTATTACGTATTTCCGCTGCTTGAGTTGTATTAAGAACTGGATCATGAGATCCTTATTTATGTAAGACCTTATGTGTGGTTTGTAATGGATGATGTACTGTGGTATCCCATTCTGTTATGTCTCGCAAAAATGGTAATCCTGGGATTGCGATGTATGGAATAACAGGCATCTGGGATTAAAAATCCGGGTGTTGACACCAGCGAGCTAGAGGAAGAACTAGCCCCACCAAACTTGTTTGGAACACGCAGCACCGTCCACCGTCACTCCCTGTCCAAGCCCCAAGCGCAGCCAGCCCCTAGACCACCCGCCAAGCACGCGCCCAGTTTCTCTGCGGCCATGCCGAGAGCACGCCAGAGCGCTCCGCTCGACACGCTCGCACAGACCACGCGCCACCCTCGCCGCTTGCAGACAGGATTACCACCGCCCCAGCAACCCCACAGACATGCCCGTTCGCCGCTGCACGGACCAGGCACGTTGTGCGCCATTAAAACCACCGTCAGACCCGCCCAGAGCATCAACGTGTTCCGACCGATCAGCACCGCCCCACACCTCGCCACCACACCGTTGACCATAACCAGGGATCACAACACCGCCCCCTATCATCGCCCATGCCATTAGCCCTCTGTGCCGTCGACCACGACGAGCTCAGCCCGCAACCTTCGGTCCCCTCGTCGCACTATAAAAGGAGGCCACCCCCGCTCGTTTTCTTCACACCAGTTCACTCCCCACCTCTCACTGATACCCCCCACTCACTCCTGGAGCAAGGTGAGCAGCGCATCGCCGGAATATCACCAGAGTTCGCCGCTGCAGAGGAGGAGAGGCGCCATCGATTGGAGCCACCCCAGGAGAAGCTGCCGGTACCAGGAGGATCACCATCGTTGACTTCGTCGTTCGCCCCCATCGCCGACCATCGCCGGAGCCCCGGTGAGCCTCCCACTACCCCCACTGACCGCGCTAGGGTTCGTGCTCATCGCGTCCTATTCAAGCATGGACAATGAACCCGAGCCGTTCGATTAGAATTAGATCCCATGGTCCACATCGCCCCATACCGCTTTGCCACTCGTTGTCTCACTGACGAGTGGGGTTGCGCACTTAAATAGCCCGCGTAAGCGCTGTGCCTAGTAGGCCGGCCCAGCTAAACCTCCCGCGTGACCCAACAATTCAAACTTAAGTTTATTTATTTATTTGCAAACACACTTTTGTACCTAGATTCAAAAATCAACCCAGCTGGATTCACTGAACCAAAATGCATGAAACCTATTTTTTTAGAAAGGTACTGGAATTCTTAATCCAAGCCCGTTGGATTCAAATCATTTAGATTTATAGATCACCCATGGTAAAAATAACAAGGCAAAAGCTTTTTTGCATTCAAACATTTTTCAAAATTCAACCATAAAAGATTTTGAGTTGATTCCAACTCTCAAAAATCACATTTAACAATACCTTTCAGAATATTTAAAAATATATAGGTTTACTTACAGAAACAATGTTCAAGTAATAAAAGAATGCCACATAGGCATTTATAGTCACTTTAATTAAATTAAATAAAAGGTTAAACCTTATTAAATTATGACACCATTTTAAATCACATTCCCATCTACTGAAATATGTGGTGATGATATGTGTCAACATGATCCCATATTTGAGTTGGAGAATATTAAATCTTAAGTAGTTTTTCAATGAGTAGAAATTACTTTTCTAAAATAAAATAAATAAGACAAGTGCTTTAATCTTGTAATGTTAGTGATGATGCTAGATCACCTAGTGTGAACCTTTGTGTGATGATTAGAAATAGTTAAGTATTGTTTGGTGATTATGTACCTCTTATTTATTTATAGACTCTAGTACCGACCAAGGATACGAGGAGGAAGGAGGATACTATGAGGAAGACGCCGAGGAGAACTTCAACCACTACTCTGCACAAGGAAAGCCTATACTTGCAACCTTGAAAGATACCCTACTTATGCAAGGTACTACTTGCTTGTTGCTATGCCAACTATATGCCTTAAGCATATGTGATTATACCCACTTAATACCCAATCCTAGTTTTACTTGCAAGCTTAATACTTTATTTTCTTTATCAAAGATTTCTCTTAGAGTTTACTTAGTGACTTGTAGATTCTAGAAAGATAATTGAAGGTAGCATAAAGAGCATAAAACTTGGCCTAAGTTAGATAATCTTGATGTCATCCTGAGGCATGAGATTGAACTTAGCTAATCCCCATTTGTTTATTACCCATAATTAGTATCTACCCCCACTTATAGATGCTAGTGCTAAGCATAAAACTTGATCAACTTTAGATGGGAATACTTGGTGAAAATAGTTATGAAAACCTTAGAATGATGAGTCATTCTACTGAAATGTTTTGACATGTGTTTTTGAACACCAAATGATTTTGATGATGAAAATGTTGAGGCATGAGCGTTAGCCCTTTATAAAACTGATGGTTGTCTGGATGCGATACCATTCCAATTTTATCATACAACCACAATACCCGAAATTTGGGTAGGGCTTCACTGGAAATTTATATACCTTATTATGGGTTCCCTCGTGGCCAAGGTCTGAGCTGAGGCTACCTTGTGAAGATTGTCCACCTGTGCAGTACCCAAGATGACAGTTGGTCATGGTTGGGAGGCCAAACTCACAGGAGAGGTGCCTATACTAGGATGTGTAACTGAAAGGTTAGGATTGATTATCCGCATACTGAGTATGGTGAATTCAGGATTTGTTCCTGGCGGATGTATCGAATGTTGTGGTGAAAATGTACAATATCTGCAGAGTGTCAAACTATTCGAATAGCCACGTCCGCGGTTATGGACAGTTGGAGTGGCCATACTGTTCTATCGTCAGATGTTTTAAAAATGACTTATGAAATGATTTATGACTTTGACTTGACCACAATAGAGTTGTGATATGAATTCAAGTTCCCACTTAGGTGTTATAAAACTTTCAACTAGTTTTATTTGCTTCTGAACTTAGTAGAGATAAATCTGGCTTTTTACAAAACAACCCTAGAGCTTAGCATATCCTATGCAAAACCACTTCACTTGTTAGTATGAGTTTGCGAGTACTTAAAGAGTACTCATGTCTTTGTCCCCGGCTATTCCCGTGGCCAGACTATGAAGAGGAGTATCAGGATGACGGACCACAGGAAGGTTATGACAACTAGGATCCTCTCCCATCGTCAGCATTGTCTGTGACCCGAAGATGGAGCTTCGCCTATGCTATCGTTATCTTTAGGTTATTCCGCTGCTTGATTTGTATTAAGAACTAGATCATGAGAACCTTATTTGTGTAAGACCTTATGTATGGTTTGTAATGGATGATGTACTGTGATATCCAAATCTGTTATGTCTCGTAAAAATGGTAATCCTGGGATTGCGATGTATGGCATAACAGGCATCTGTGATTAAAAATCCGGGTGTTGACATTCTCCTTTCCATTCTCCCGTACTTTTCCTTATATATTCTCCTCCTCCTTTTACATCTCCTCCATCCCCTTCTCCTCTCTTCGACCTCCTCACCTTGAAGTGACCATGGCGACGACGACCATCTCCTCCTCCTTGATGCAGCCTCCTCCTCTCCTTGCATTGATGACAACGATGATGATGACCTTCTCCTCCTCCTTGCAGTGACGATGAGCGACGGCGACCTCCTTCTCCTCTCATTCCTCCCTTCCTCCCTCTCTTCTTCTCTTCCTCCCTCTTTCCTACCTCCCTTTCTCCAGCCACACCTCTTCCTCCATCTCTTCCTCGATACCGGCAAGGACAAGCGCAACCACGGCCTCCTGCACCTCCCTGTGGTTGTAGGTCGTGGCCACGGCCACCATGCTCCGGTGAGGAGACACGACGACGGCGATGCGCGGACCCGATTGCTTTTGCAATTCAAAACGAGGGTGTTTTTTTGCATTTTTTGTTTTTTGAAAAACACAGTCATGGCGCACTTGTTGCCCTACCCGTGGCACACTTGGTAGTGCGCTACGCCTAGCCCCATATAACCGTAGCGCACCAGGGCAGTGCGCTACGGGGACTTTTCAGCCATAGCGTACGGCTAGTGGCGTACCCCTAGTGCTCCGCAGAAGGAGAAACCATGTGTGCCACTAAAGCCATTTTCCTAGTAGTGATAACCGTGACATAATAGACCGTCGAAACATGCAGGGTGACTATTGGAAGTTCATGACGAAACAAGGCGTCCTCTCATTTCCTAAGCCAAGCCAGAAGTCTTGATGTTGTCCTAGTTGTAGTTCTGAACTATAGATGATCTTGTGTGATGTAAACTTTATCTCCACAAGTACTTGTGTACATGCTACTAATTATTATGGTTATGCATCAACGCTTACTTATATTTCTTATTATTAGGGTTATATATGAATTAATTCTTGTTTTTTTTCTTTCTCTTTGGTCCTTCTTTGCTTACTTTGTTCTTTCTTTTTTCCTTACTTTGGTCTTTTTTGAAAATGTCAATCATTAAAATGTCATGACACACTATATATATGAATGTGCTATGATGAGATCGTAACCCTTGTGCCATACACAAGTCCAAGTCTTGTGCATCTTACTTGTCTTATAGTTCCATCATAGCATATTTCCGTATCCAACAACCTAGTTATATATGAGGCATTCTTTTTGAGTTGGGACTACTCTCTTTTTTCAGGAATGAGGCACAAATCCGAGTTACTTTGGTATTTTTAGAGAATACCGATGATTGAAATTTCGTGGCACACACAATATATGTGAATGTGATGTGATGGGATAGTGAGCTTTATGCTATACAGAAGTCCAAGTTTTGTGCATCCTACTTGGCTCACTGTTTCATCGTAGCATATTCCTGTTTCAATATCCTATGTATATATGAGGCATACTATTTGAGTTGGGACTGCTTCCTTTTTTCGAGAATGAGGCACAAATCCGAGTTACTTTGGTCTTTTTTGAGAATTCAATGATTAAAATATTGTTGGACACTATATATGTGAATATGCTGTGATGGGCTGTCCGACCTTGTGATTTGCACAAGTCCGAGCCTTGTGCATCCTATTTGGCCGTACAGTTTCATCGTAGCATGCATATTTTTGTTTCCAACAATCTAGGAATATATGAGGCATTCTTTTTGAGTTGACGCTATTTGATAAGTGTATCTTTATATGCGACCTTTACATGTGTTTTCACTCACCGGTTAATTATTATTGCCAACTTGTAGATGATATGGTACGTCGTGTATAAGGAACGGTTTCCCCGGAGTCTACGATGATTGGAAAGACTGTCGTAGACACTACAACGTTTCAGTGACAATAGCTACAAAGGGTACAACACTATGGCAGAGGCGGAAGCTAGATACACGCGCTATCTAGCGGGAGTTAGGACGAGGAACCGGATGAATACCTGAACCTTCGTCGCGGTGATGTTTATCGTCATTGGTTGTCTATCTCGCGTATTTCTAGTTTAGATGTCTAGGCGAGATCCAAGCTATAACTTGGCCGAGACACGTATATTCATGTCACTAGCTACTTTGTAACTTGATCTAAATAATATAACTTATTCATGTATATGACTCATCTATATGTATTTGTTTCAATCTTGTCTCAGCTATATATTATATATAATCTGTATTGTATATAATATGTAATAAGTATATTAAAAAAATTGGCCACGAAGCATGTGGCACAGTCAGTACGTCATAGGCAACACAGTGGCAGCACACTACTATTCACAGCTGTGGCCCATCAAGTAGTGTGCTACGCCTCCTCAGATACCCGTAGCCCCCGTAGCGCACCAGACGGTATGCACCAGACAGTATGCTACGGACACACTTTTTAGCCGCAGCATAGGGCTTATGGCACACCCTAATACGCCGTGAAAGAGGAAAACCGGTGCGCCACACGTGTGCGTACTGTCCTTCATGACCTGTGCATGTACCCAGCGGAATGAATTTATGAGTTTTCTACTAGTAGTAGCTTTACTAGGAAAGTTGGCGCGGCATGCGCCCGTGGAGTTGATTCATATACGCGTACGGCCGGAAGATTTGACGTTAACATGAGTTTAAACAGTTTTTAGGCGTTAGGAACAGTTGTTGATATAAGAGTAGTGGTTCATATATTTACACTTTGCTGGTCGTAGCCAGGCGATGAGCGCATATAGGTGAAGCACGTTTGGAGGTATATGCTGGTACATATGATATTTACTTGCATGCATTACCAGTGTTCAGAATCAGGTATTCTTCATTTCTCCACGTTTGGAGGTATATGCTGGTACATATGATATTTACTGCATGCATTACCAGTGTTCAGAATCAGGTATTCTTCATTTCTCCAGTAGAAGACAAACCTTTTCCTTGGTGCTAGGATGTTGAGCATGGCTCGGTGATAAAACAGACGTTCGCTTCGGGCTCCTCTCGGGCATGGTCATAAGCTGGGATCTGCGGCTGAGCCATTCCGTCAGAAACAGCTTGAGTCCCCCTTGGATGGAGGAGCAGGAGTTGGGTGCGTCTGTTGTTGGCCCGAAGTGGTGTAGGGTAGGAGCGGCAGCGGTTCATCGTTAGAGGTGCCAGAGGACACGGGTCACAGTTCAGCAATGTTGGAACAGGGTAGAGACGGTCTGCCATTCTTCTCTTCTGAATGTGGCTGGTTGGTGGTGTAGTGGGAGCAGAAGATTGCAGTAGATATGTTTGAGGACTGGGTAGACGGTATGTCCGAGTAGTGCAACGTGCATTTACACACAAAGTTCATGGTCTACAAAATGCACAACAATATACACAAAGTAAAGTAGAACACAAAAAATAGAGAAAACATGTTCATGCACAACAAACAATACCTGCTTCGGCAGATCGTGGTGTCGATGCATCAATCAACGCCTCCGACAGTTTCAGCAGCCCTGTTGTTGCTGCAAATTAGAAACATATTCAGGAGCTAACGGTGCTAAAGAGAACACGAAGAAGCAAAAGAAAGTCCTCCTAGTTCAGCGCTAGCATGCAAACATAACTTCGCTCTAGAATTGATCTCATCTTAACCTTGCATGTTGTCCCTCTCTTTTTTTGTTTGCCTCAAACTCGAGTCCTTACATTTAAAAAAATGATCAAAACCTATGAGCAAAATGAGCGCCTACTCAGTTCTAAGCATATGAGAAGTCTTAGTATTGCAGAACATCTAAACAAATCTAGATAATGGAGGAGGATAAGGAGCATAACGTCAAAACGTTAGTGTAGCCCTACAAAGTAGTCTGACCACTTCAAGAACAATGCAAAATACTTCAACTTGCAGCGCCGATACTTGTAGCATGGAGATCATAGTTCACAGGCTGTAATCTGTAATGAACCGTGGTGGTCATTCTTATGAAATACCATCAGCTTCAAATGAAGCACATAAGTGTTAGCAGCTGAGCAGTGTAAAGATCTGAAAATGAAATGACCATGTCTAAGCTAGATTGTTGCATATCGGAGCACAACAGTCATAACCTTACTAATTTATAAGGAGCACAACATTCATTGGAGCTCTAACTGTTGGCCCTCGAACAGCTGCTGATGGCTGCTGCCTCTAGCGACGACTACGTCAAGCCCTCGTGGGTAAACCTACCACACAAACATAAATTCTTGTCAAACATCGACAAACTGCCTCATAAATATAGGGAATCATAATCAAAGAGATAATATGAGTTGCACAGATAAAGTTTTCATAATTTTTCTCTGGATCAAAGCGAAAGGAACTCTTAAATGTACTTAAATGTGGCGCCACGTTTAAGTAACTAGATGATACCCCGCACGTTGTTGCGGGAATTCTTAGCAATATAGGTGTTTCAACTAAAAATATACATTATCAATCATCTTATATCACATTGCTACCCCAGAAGTACTTAGCAACGACAAAATATATTAGAAACTAATACATGTGATAAGCGTGCTCCATCATGATAATATTTGGTTTCAAGTAAAACAGAAGGAGGTAACACTGGTTTACTTGTTTTGGCACTGAATTTTTCAATGTGAAGAATGATTAGATATGTCAAACATGTGACAATAAATCCCTGAAAAATAATGTGGTATTTAGAAGAGACAAATGTTTACGCCTGGAGTTTTCTTTAATGTCAATGATGGGAAAACTTTGAAAGTTCTGGACCTGCGTGCCTGATTGCCATTGGATTATTTTATCTGATAATGCAGTGAATAGTATTTAGAACTAAATTGAACGATGAAAGAACAAATATAGGATATATACGTCGATGCATAAGATCGCAAGTGAATTCAGTCTGTGTATTGTTTCTCTTCTATTTTCTAATTTTATCAACACTTGTCAATTCCATTGACAAAAAAATAGTCAACTTGTCGGTGTTGTGAGTTCTGACGGTATATAGAAGGAAACAATGCCCTTTGTCTCAATAAATCAACCAATGAATATTAACTTATTAGCAAAATGCAATTTCTAAAAGCTTGCTCATAGTAGCAGGCATAGCCTCTATGTAGGTCTATGAGTTAACTTATGATTACTGCCTACAAAATTTAGACATTCCACAAACTGAAAAATAAACCAAATTTCCTAGATGATAACCCACATTTTCTTATATTTGAAGTACAATAATTCTTGAACTACATGTCAGAAATAATGATATAACAACGTAAGTGGAAATAAAACGACGCCATTAGTTCTGCAGAAGCTAGTTCCAGATACATGATACTTCTATGTTCTCTATGACTTTCCACGGACAGACAATCAGTCATAAACATTCATGATCCAAACAAATGGAAAAGCACTATTATGCTCTAGGCCCATGCTACATCAATCCATTAGAAGAAATATGAAGAATAGTTATTTATTTGTCCGTGTAAAAAGAATAATTTATTTGTCTATATATGTGATCCATATGCCAGCTGCAAACAACACACAAAGAAAAATATAGTTAATCATGAAAGAAAATAGAGGTGGTTGGCGAAGATAAAGCCATTACTTTCCTTAATGTCAACGAAGCATGATCAGAGAATAACATACCTGAGTACCCGACTAAGAGAAAATGACGGGTCAGGCTGAGTTTATTCTCAAGATGGAGGAAGATGTAAGGAATTACATACCTGAGTACACTAAGAGAAAATGACGATCACTTATCAAGATGAGTTTACTGCCAATACGCAGGAATATGAAGTGCAAAGATCTCCTTCCTTCAATCGATAGAAGAAAATCAATGCTACGATTGATGACATGGCCTTATAGGTGCAGATGGAAAAATTAATGGCTTCCTCCGATAGATCCAAACACCTTATATGCACCAGTCTGGTACAAAAACAAATCGAATCAGTAGGTAGCAAAAATCCATGTTGAGATGGGAAAAAAAGGACCAATAATCACATCATAAGGCTAGGTTGATGTATAGGTCGGGGAAGGGAATTCACCGAGCAAGCGAGCCACGGATACATGGAGGCGATATCGACTACCTCTGGTAGAGATTTCATGATGTCTATTTTGAAGGAGGTAGTGGGCAAATGGATGTAGTCGGCCGGCCGGCCGGTTTCAGTAGATGTTTACTTCGTTGAAGATTCAGGAGGCAAGACATCTTCACTATCTTGACCTCTACATTGCAGGCAAAGCATTAGTGACATGTGCCACGGGAAAATGACGGCTAAATCAGCTCGTCTTCGTCCAGGGTAGCGAGGTGTGCCACGGGAAGGAAGTAGATATACCGGCTGCTAAGACATGGAAATCAGAATGAGAAGGGGAAAGGACGCATGCCACCGATAGTTAAGTTGGGACTCCATAAACACCGGGAAATTAATGGTTTGCTGGTGTAGAGCAAGAGGAGAGGACACATGCAGGCAAAGGAAGCGAAGAGAAATGATACACACTGTAACGCCAATTGATGATGTGGAAAAATATATGATGTTGCATGTTGCTGAGGTGGGTAGGCTCCATGTTGAGAGAAATAGGTTAGTGGGGGTGAACTTCTTAGTTATATAGGATGCATAGACACACATGGATTTTGTTTTTCACCATTAATAGCCAGTGTGCTTGGCATCTTAAGCTTTACATGTCAATGCCACTGAGCAATGGTAAAACCACGTGCAAGTTTGGAAAGATTAGCATCCTTACCATTTGACCGGAAGCAGCTGGCCAAAATAATTATATTAAATAAACGAATTATAGTACTAATGATTGCAGCAAGGGAAAGTAATGCTGCATCGTTAGCAGTAGCATGTACCCGTGAAATATAATATTTATAAACCAAGGTGTGAAAATTTGCAAGCAGTAAACTGCACGTATATTTAGAATTGTACATAGAGCTACAGTTCACAAATACCTCATCAGATATCACTGCATGTGCAGGATTGTCCACCATCAGCAAAAGAATCTTATTCATAGTCCAAGAAAAAATGGCACTTAGATGGTAAGTCTAAGTATGAGGGCGCTATACCTTAAAGTTGCCATTGCCGTATCCAGAGCAGCAACGCACCTTGGCTCGTTGAAGGTAGACCGTAGACCAGTTCTTCACCCTATCTCTGAACACCTTAAAGCAGAAATCGGCATAGTTCGCACCCTTCCCCTTTATAGAAAAAATCGCCTCACAAACATTCTTAAATTCAACTCGGAAATGTGGAGAAAATCACTGTCTGAAATGCTTACACAATATTTGGGTAGTGATACAGATTTGCGCACGGAGTGATGCCTAATTCATCAAGAGAAGGTTCATTAAAACATAAGTCTGGACCCTAATGCCAAGATCCTCTTGTCTAGGTGTAGAAAATAAGTTCAATTACCTTGCTGAAGCATGTAACCAATGAGTCTGATGTTCTGTAATAGTCCACTCATTCGTTGATCACCTTTCTAGACCCCTCTTGAATTTGATACACAGCTCTATATCAGGAATTCCTCTGATCAAAGCAACTTGAATTGGGAAATTGGAGGCCATAGTCCTAGGAAATCCTAGACCAAGAGAAAGCCAATAATCCATCCAATCTATAGGAAAACTTAGATCTAGACAACACCTGGAACATCAATGAATAAACAATCGTCACATTGTTCATATTTCTACTATCAGTATACTCTTCTCGTAATAAACAAAATGTTGCTCTCTCTCATGTCATTATTCTTGTTCTTAAAATAATGTCCGTGGACTGAAATTAGGAATCAGGGAAAATAAAATTGTGTGACAGTATTAGTTAGCCAAAAATTGTCTCTCTACAGTTCTGCGGGATGACGTGGTCGTATGGTACGATAGGTGAAGTGCTTCACTTTCATATATGTAGAGATGTAATCTTCCAAAAAGAAACTTCATCTACCAGAAAAATGTGCTCTGAGTTCACTACATGATTTCCATAGTAAAAAAAACTTGTATGGATAACTGAGTGTCCAATGAGATCTTTATTCACGTTAAGTACTAAAACCTAGAGTTTTCCATTTATAAGACCAAACGTCACTCTCATAATTCAGAGCTAAGATTTCGCAGAGCAGAATAAAATCCTGGTTTTGACCAAAGGCTTCTTCTAGAAGGGAAAGATGAAAAATATCACTCACTATCACGGTTGAAGACCTTGCCAGGCAGAAAACTTTGTACTTCTGCAAAAGAAGAGAGATGAGGCCATTGTTGTTATAGTTTTGCCAATTCCTAGCATCAAGCAAAAAAAAGTAAGCAATTATCTGTAGCTTGCAACATGGTTAATGGAAACATCCATCATTTAAAACATGTTTAGTTTCTTGATTAACCTAGTTGATGTTTCTGAACTCCTTTTCAGCTTGCATGCTTTAACCTACAACACGGTTGAAGAGGTAAAATAATTACAACTGGCAGCATGCCCCAAGTAATCACAGAAGGAATTGCTTAAAATTTACATTTCACATCTGCAAGAAGTTAATTGCTTGCTTGACTGAGTGTTTTTTTTCTTGCACAGCCATTCCTCATTGCCATTTGATCATCACATTGCAGGACCATTTTTTTTCATGAAATAGTGAAACCAATAAGCTAGTTTGCTTCCTCGTTTGGCAACATAATTCGATACTGGGCATTACAATGAGTATTACTAAAAACATGCCACCCACGCTGTATATGTACTACAGTGATATTGTGAAGAAGAGAGCATATATATTACTTGCCAGAACCTGAATTCTCTTGAAAAAACAGCCATTAAATTGGGCTACCTCCACATTCATTTTCATGCAAGGATAAGTAATTCGAAAGAAAAGATTAAAACCAAAGATATATGAGAAGAGAGGGAGATCAGCTCACGGAGGTAGTTGTCGTTGCCGGCGGTGTCTACCGCCACCATGGAATCTGCACCAATGTCCACGAAAAGCATGACAATTCACAACCACCGGATGAGGGAGCACGCAAAGACCGCCATCAACGCTGCTGCGGGGTTCGGCGAACACTTGCTGTCCACAAAGGAAACATGGTCTGCTCCGGCCTTGCTTTCCATGTCAGGTCACACGTCTCGTCGCCATGATATCCCAGGGATCCGCCATCGTCTAGTGGCATGGCCAGAAGGCGGTGCAGCAGTAACATCTAGAAGCCCATGACGCCGGCGCGGGATCGGAGGAGGCGACGCAGAAGGGGGGCAACCTCGCCGGCGGCCAGCAGGAAAACGTCTACGCGTAGAAAACCTAGAAGAACACATCAAAATCAAAGCAAACATGATTAAGGAAATAAGAAATTCACCCAAATGGAACCGACCAATACGTAATCAAACAAAATCAGAAACATGTAGCCAAACCTAAGGAGAGAAATCTAGGAAAAACGGCGGCAGATCGGTAGAAGAGCGAAGAATGCTTTGTTTTCTTTCCCATGATAGACTAGACTTTTGGGTTTTCTATTCTAGATAGTCACGGTAGCTCTATTGGGTTCGATCTATTGCATCAGAGAGAGAGAGAGGGGGAGAGAGAGAGAATACCTGCACCTTGGATCGATGAGCACGAGCCAGAGGGGATACCGGAGCTGGTGCCGGTGCTGGTGGCCATGGGGAAAAGGCGACGGCGTGGGTGTGCAGTGGTGGCGGTGCTTCCCGTCGGCCTAGCGCGAAACCCTAGAGCGGTAGGGGGGCTGCGTCGTACGGTGAACCTCATACCGTGTGCGTCCCCCCCCCCACCTCTTTATATAGCGCTGACGACAGGGGCCCACTAACCATATTGTGGTTGGGCGCCCCCAATCAGGGTGCGAGGCAAAGGGTGATCGGGCCGTTGGGCCTCAGATCGTATTGAGATCAATCTAACATTCTCTCCCTTGATCTCAACTTTACTTTTAACTTTACACTTTTACTTAGAGTACATAGAGCATCTTTCATCATTACATCTTAATTGCCGATAGAATCAGACAGTCACTACATACTTTTCTATTTTAAAACAAATTCTGTTACTTTTGGGTCTCGGTAGTCCAGGAATCATAGATTTTCCATTAATCCCATGCCGACCAAGTGTTCCTTGAACACATTGGGTGGTAAGCATTTCGTTAGCGGATCCGCAAGCACATCCTTTGTCCTTATATACTCGAGACTTATAGTTTGATCCTGGACTTTATCCTTCACAACATAATACTTTATATCTATTGACTTTGTAGTATTACTTGACTTGTTGTTGTGAGCATAGAATACTGTGGGCTCGTTGTCACAGTACATCTTTAATGGCCTGCTAATGCAGTCTGCCACTCTCAAGTCGGGTAGAATTTTTTTTAACCATAACGCCTGTCCCATGGCCTCATAACATGCTATAAATTCTGCATACATCGTAGATGATGCAACTATTGACTGTTTGGCGCTTCTCCATGAAATAGCACCTCCTGAGAGAGTAAATACATATCCTGATATGGACTTTCTATCATCTTTATCTCCCGCAAAATCTGCATCTGAATACCCTCTTATTTCTAGGGAATCAGATCTTTTATATGTTAGCATGAGGCCTTTTGTGCCTTGCATATAACACAAAGCTTTTTTTACCATTTTCCAGTGCTCTATGTCTGTATTCTCTTGATATCTACCAAGTACCCCGGTGATAAAAGCTAATTCAGGGCGAGTGCACACTTGTGCATACTTTAAGCTTCCAACAGCCGAAGCATATGGTACTGACTTCATTTGATCGATCTCATATTGGTTCTTTGGACATTAAATTTTTCCAAAACTGTCGCCCTTGACTATGGGAGCAGGTGAGGCATTACTCGCATGCATATTGTATTTCTTTAGAATCTTTTCACAATATGCCTTCTGCGACAGTCCTAACACTAACACTCCATTCTTTCTATCTCGGTGAATTTCTATGCCCAAACATAAGAAGCTTCACCAAGATCTTTCATATCAAAATTTGAGGACAAGAACTTCTTTGTTTCTAGTAGTAGACTGACATCGCTGCTAGCAAGCAAGATATCATCCACATACAAAATTAGGAAAATGTATTTCCCACTTTTAAACTTTGTATAAATGCAGTTGTCCTCAACATTTTATTTAAATCCAAATCTTTTGATTGTATCATTGAACTTTAAATACCACTATCTAGAGGCTTGCTTTAACCCATAAATGGATTTCTTTATACGGCATCCCATATGTTCCTTCCCCTCCATGAAAAAACCCTTGGGTCGTTTCATGTAAATATTCTCTTCTAAATCTCCATTCAGAAATGCCATCTTTACATCCATCTGATGCAACTCTAAATCATAATGTGCAACTAGTGCCATTATGATTCTGAAGGAATCCTTACATGAGACCGGACAAAAAGGTCTTATTGCAATCTACCCCTTCTCTTTGCGTGAAGCCTTTTGCCACAAGTCTTGATTTGTACTTTTCTACATTCCCATTGGGGTCATACTTTGTTTTATAGACCCATTTGCATCCTACTATTTTGGATCCTTTAGGAATTTCCTCTAAGTCCCAAACATTATTGGAACTCATCGATTTCATTTCATCTTCCATTGCCTCCACCCACTTGGCTGAGTGAGGGCTTCTCATGGATTCTTAATATGAGGTGGGATCACCCTCCATATGAACTGTTTCTATGTTGTAAACTTTGTAAATTTCTTTAGAAATGGTTGGTCTTCTTTCTATTTTATACCTTCTGAGTTCGTCAGACTCTTGCTCATTTCGTGCCTCAGGTTCCGGCACATTTGCTATGTGTGGCTGTTCCGGCTCCCTTTCGTGCTCAACAGTGGGTTCAGGCGGCTCCTGATGGACAGGTTCCGAACCTTCTCCCATTGTTGTCACATGTGGAGTCACAACAGGTGTCTGCACCACAACCTCAGGGGTTTTCGATGTTGGCACAACAGGTAGCAAGAATAATGTCTCCTGAGTCATGGATTAGGTGCATGCACCCTATTCTCCTCAAGATCGATTTTCTGAGCTACCATGCTTCCCCTCATCAATTCGTCCTCCAAGAAGACTGCATGTCTCGTTTCTACAAACTTTGTGTATTTGTCAGGACAGTAGAAACGATAACCTTTTGATCTATCGGGATAGCCAATGAAGTGGCAAGACACTGTTTTGGGGTCTAACTTTGCAATATTTGGATTAAAAACTTT
Source organism: Avena atlantica (assembly GCA_910589765.1). NCBI lineage: Eukaryota > Viridiplantae > Streptophyta > Magnoliopsida > Poales > Poaceae > Avena > Avena atlantica. The sequence continues at coordinate 247,456,558 of OU342736.1, forward strand.
TGCCTCAGCTGGGCTCCCCCAGACCCTCAAGTGGCGCAGAGAGGGGACTCTGTCTGTCCACAACTCGTATGGTGTTTTGGGCACCGACTTGCTTGGTACTCTACTGAGAATGTGAATGGCGGTTTTAAGCGCCTCCATCCATAATCCTAATGGGGGTATGGAATAGCTCATCATGCTGCGCACCATATCCATAAGGGTACGGTTATGCCTTTTAGCTACTCCATTTTGCTGAGGTTCGCCTAGGATAGAATACTGGGCGACTATTCCATTTTCCTGTAGGAACCTTGCAAAAGGTCCAGGTACTTGACCATATGGAGTGTGCCGACCGTAGTACTCCCCCCCCCCCACACGGTCGGACCGGGCTATTTAAATTCTTTTGTCATGCTGATTTTCAACTTCAGTCTTCAAAATTTTAAATTTATCCAATGCCTCAGATCTTTCTTTAATTGGATAAATATAACCATATCGGGAGTAATCATCTGTGAATGTTATGAACGAATCATAACCATCCACACTTTTCACAGGAAACGGTCCACAAATATCAGTGTGAATGATTTCTAGTGTTGCTGTACTTCGGTTTGCACCCTTTTTGATTTGCTTTACATATTTTCCTTTTATGCAATCTATGCATTGTTCGATATTTGAGAACTTTAACAGAGTAGAATATCATTTTTAACGAGGATTTCTATTCTTCCCCTCGAAATATGGCCTAATCGACTATGCCATAACTTCGACGAGTCATGAGTTCGCTTTCTTTTCTTTTGTTCTTTGTTTGACAAGAAAATTTGCTCACTCACATTACACACAGAAAGCACTTTTTCATGCAAGGATAACAAATAAAGCTTATCTTGAAGTAAAGGAGTACCCACACAAGCATCTTTAAACCATATGGTACACTTTCTATGTCCAAAATAACACTCATAACTGTCTTTATCCAAACATGACACACTTATTAAGTTTCTGTGAAGCGAGGAAACAAATAAAATATATTTTAACAGAATAATAAAACCATCAGCTAGCTCCAAAGGGATGTCGCCAACAGCTGCTTGAACTCCATTCGCAACTTCAATGCATCTTTCGCTTCTTTGTATAGTTCTTGTCGAATGGAATCCCTATAAAGAATTGGCAACATGAACAGTTGCACCTGAGTCAATCCACCAAGTAGATTTCGAAAACTGTGTATACAGGGATTCATTTATAAAAGAAACTGTATCTATACCTTTCTTTGCCATTATGGACTTGAGCCATTCTGGGCAATCTTTCTTGATGTGCCCATACTTCTTGAAGTGGTGGCACTGGTCCTTGTCCCCTGGGAGACTCTGCTGATGCTGATACTGTTGGGGGCCTTTGCCATGTGGCTTGGAGGGGAAACCAACATGGTTGTTGTTGTTGAAGGTTCTCTTCCTGTTGTCATTCACGTAGTTCAGAGAACCACCATGAATGGACTTGAGCCTTTCTTCCTCTTGCGTACACATGCCAATGGTCTTTTCAATGTCCCATTTTTCAGGAGACATGTTTTAGTTGATCACAAAGTTCTCAAACTGTTGGGGAAGAGAGGTCTGATGGTGCTTGACGTGGAGCACTTCGTTGGAAACCCCAAGATCAAGGTGTGATGAGCATAGCAGCAAGTCTTATTTCGGTAGAGACCGAGGTTATCGAACCAGAAGGAAGAAGGAAACGTCACACACGTGTTGCAAGAAATGCGGAGATCTTCACAACACAAACTCAAGACTTTGCCCCAACTAACAGTGAGGTTGTCAAGATCACCGGTTTGCTGTAACAAAGGATTAAACGTATGGTGTGGAAGGTAATGGTTTGCATCAAGTAAACAATTAATAGTGGAAGATGTATCAATGGTAAAGATTGGACCAGGGTTCATAGTTCACTAGAGGTGCTCTCCTTAGATAAACAACATGGCATGAAGGGTAAACAAATTACAACAGGGCAATTGACAGGAACTGAGCAAGGCATAACAATGCAGTTACTAGTCAGAAAGATCCTATGAGATTTGATTGGGCAATACAACAAGATACATAGACCGCCATCCAACTGCATCTATGACTAGAAGTCCACCTTTAGGTTATCATCTGAACCCCCTCCAGTATTAAGTTGCAAGCAACAGACAACTGTTTTAAGCAAAGTGTATAAGGTAAAAAGTCCACATGTTCCATGAACAAGAGATCATTGTTTTCTCCCTTGATCATGAACGAAGCTCACAAGATCTATACATGAAAGCACAAGGAGGAGATACAACCATCTAGCTACTACATGGACCCATAGTCCAAGGTGGAACTACTCACGCATAATACCGGAGAGAAGGCCTCCGGGATGATCTCCCCTCCGGCAGGGTGCCGGGAAGAACTTCAGATCCCCCCGATCTAGGGACGACGGTGGTGGCGGCTCAAGAAGGTTTCGTGGAATATCGATCGAGTACTTAGGGTTTCTACATCGAGGGCTTCTTATAGGCGAAGGGGGAGGCCGAGGCGGTGGCCAGGGGCCCCACACCCTGCCTATGCGTGGGGCAGGGACCACCCGTGCCTAGGGCGTGTGGCAGCCCTGGCATGCCTCTCCGTCTCCCCTCTGGACTTCTTGTTCCCCACGGAAAGTTATTGACTTTTGATTTTGTCCGGTCCAATTCCGGGAATATTTCCTTACTTGCTTTTCTGGAACCAAAAACAGCTGAAAACAAGCAACTTGTACTGTGGCAACTTGTTAATAGGTTAGTACCAGAAAACATGTAAAAAACACCTCAAAGTGTAGACAAAGCAAAGCAAAGTAGATACTAAACAAGCATGGAGCATCAAAAATTATAGATACATTTCCGACGTATCAAGCATCCCCAAGCTTAACTCTTGCTCGTCCTTGAGTAGGTAAGTGATAAAGAGAATAATTTTTGAGGTGACATGCACCCTCACAATAAAGATCCAACCATTTGCAAGAATTGAAAGTTGGGATCAAAGAACTCTAAACATGTGCATGAAAGATGGATTTCTAACAATAGGACATAGTAACTATGCATGCAACATGAAAGGCTACAAACAAAGATCATGAATAACATGCATTGAAAAACGTTTGTTTGTTTCACATATAGAAAACATAGCATAGTGGAAACCAGCTTGTCCCTCATAGAGTAGCAAGTAGATGCATAGGACACCTTCAAAGCTCATAAGGGTGACTAGAAACAAATAGCACAAGAACAAGTAATATCACAATATGCATCAATCAATAAGCTTTGGAACACTACACACATAATGACAACTATGCTCTCTTAATGGTGCCAAAAAGTAGAAGGTGGAGACTCAATAGTGGTGGAAGAAAGGCTATTTATAAAGGAAGAAGGGATTTCAAGTTTCAAAAGGAGGTTCCAAAAATTATGGTACTTGTTAGCTTTCAGCCCTCATTGCCCCTATCATAAGCATCTTGAGGTGGTTAAGGTTAAAGTGAACAAGGATGGAGTATAAGCTTGACGAAGTATAAGTTGGCAATCTCAAGTCCCTTGAATACGAGGGCCACATCTCATGCTACTCAACTTTAGTCACCTATAAGTTCTTGTAATTGTAAGTATTTGTATATTATTGAGAACCACCAACGGGGTACCCTTGAATACGTGGATGCTAGCAAAAGACTGGGAGCAACCAAATAAGAGAGCATAATGGTCATAATCATGCAGAGCAACAAAGCATTACTAATCAAAACATAGAGTGGTACTACAAGTCAAGGACTAAATGATCATAGAGGCTAATGATGACTTGTAAGAGTCATAACATGGTGTAAGCATGTGCCAAGTCAACCCAAGCAAAGCATCAAAGGAGAATACCACAATACTATGCTTTTGCATGCTAAAACAACGCATAATTTCTTCAGGGCACACTAAGCAATCCCAATTGTTTCGAACAAGACATGCTACAACAATAATTACTAAGCATAAGGTCAAAACAACACCTAGCATGCCATGCTAAAGTCTAAGTCACAGTAAATGCAAACTCCTCTTGCACTTACAAGCAAGAACTTACTACTCCTTTCCAACACCAAGCAACTTATTTGCAAAACAACACAAGGAGAACATGGGTCCAAACTACTCAAGCAAACTAAACAAACTAAGCAAAGAAAACAAAAACTAAGACGCTCCAAGAACAACACAACTTGGCATGAAACAATAAAAACGAAGTCTCTAGACAGACCGAGCTTTTTATTGATGAAGAAGGGGGGTGTGTTGGGCATCCCCAAGCTTTGGCGCTTGTACCTATTGGATATTTCTTGGGGTGACACCATGGTGGCATCCCCAAGCTTGAGATTTTTTCCATTCTTCATCTCATTGCATCATTCTCTCTCTACACCTGAATTTTTTTCTTCATACAAAACTCCTCACAATCTTCATTAGCAACATTAGTGTATTCAAAAGATATTAGACCTCTAGCAAAACTTTGAAACAGCAAGGCTTTTCACTAAAAACACAAGCTACTGTAGTAACTCCTTCAAAAAGCTCAAATCCCCAAAAGAAAACTCAAAAAGGAATCAATAAAAAGCAAATGCAAATAATGGCAGAAATCTGTCAAAATAGACCAGCAGGTAGAAACCGATTTTTTTGAACATTTTCTGTTGCTTAAATCAAAAAGTATTGAACTAACGAAAGTGAGATAACATACTGGGGAATTTATTCATAAATTTTGAGCTCAATCCGAGTTACAGAGACTCCTGACGAATTTTTATGGTGGAGGACAGAAATCTGTTTCGGGACAACAACTCCCCAAATCTTACTTCCCTCTCATTAGAGGTTATTCTTGGCACAAAACGCAAACAAAAAGGATAAGGAGAGGTCATTAATAAAGTAATATCTTCCAAAACTCAAGGAAACTCTTGGGTTATCTCCCAAAAAATACTTTTCTTTAACGCCTTTAAGTTAGGCACAAGAAGCAAGGAGAATCAAGTATTTTCAAATGAAGAAGCATTAACATCAAACCTTGCTTTTAAAGGAGGAGCAAAAAGCAACTTCTCTCTCCTCATAGGGAAGTGTTCAATACCTTTATTGAATGGAAAATTATATTTAATGGTGCCTTCTTTCATATCAATGATGGCACCAACAGTTCTAAGAAAAGGTCTTCCCAAAGTAATAGGACAAGAAGCATTGTATTCAACATCCAAAACATAGAAATCAACAGGGACATAAGCATTGTTAACCATAATAAGAACATCCTTAATACTTCCCATGAGTTTCTTCTTAGCATTATCATTGAGTGAGACATCCAAATAATAATCTTCCAATGGTGGCAAATCAAGCATTTCATAAATCTTCCTAGGCATAATAGAGACACTAGAACCAAGATCACATGAAGCTTTGAGATCAAAGTCATTCACTTGTATATTAATAATGGGTTCCCAACTATCTTCTAGTTTCCTAGGAATATAAGCTTTGTGTTTTATCTTCTCTTCCTTAATCTTAACAAGAGCATCTGTAATGTGTTTAGTGAAAGAAACATGGATATCACTAGCATCATACTTCTAGCAAGCTTTTGCAAGAACATAATCACTTCAGAAATATTGCAACCATCAATATCAAAGTCAAACTTAGCATCACCAGTAGTAGGCTCAATAGGATAGGCATAGTAGGAAGAGGAATAGGGACTACTTGTGGTTTAGTGGTGGGTGCATACACTATTTTTTCTATCAATTTCAGCTTCCCTTTCACACTTAGCATGAAGTTGGGCTAACAGCCTAACATTTTCATCAATAGTAACTTGTATAGCATGAGTGGCAGCAAAGGTACTTTCCATAGTTTCAGTTTTAGCAGCCATTTTATTAATCAAGGAAGATAGGATATATTTTTCTTAGCACTCAAAATTTTTGACTGTAAACTAGGAATTTCTCTATTCAGATTCTCTGATGGCTAATATTTTTCAAAATGATAGATTGTTCCTCCATAGTTTTAGTGAAAATATTGTTTTTCTCATATTGCATTTGCATAAAGTTTTTAGTGGATCTCTCAACTTCTAGAATCATTTCTTCACTAGGCATTCTAGATCTACCTTGATAAACATAAGGCCTATAATTACCCTAAGTATTGTTGCTGAAATTGTTGTTTCTAATGAAGTTCACATCAACTTGCTCTTCTTGAGCAACCAAAGAGGCTAAAGGAACACTACTAGGATCTAGAGGAGCTTTCCCATTAACAAGCATAGCCATAATAACATCAATCTTTTCACTCAAAGAGGAAGTTTCCTCAACAGAATTTACCTTCTTACCATGTGGATCTCTCTCAACATGCCATTTAGAGTAATTAACCATCATATTATCAAGGAGCCTTATTGCAGCACCCAAAGTGAGGCCCATGAAGGTACCTCCAGCAGCTGAATCCAACAGATTTCTTGAGGAGAAGTTCAAACCTACATAAAAAGTCTGGATAATCATCCAAGCACTGAGTCCATGAGTGGGAAAATTCTTAACCAAAGATTTCATTCTTTCCCAAGATCGATCAACATGTTCACTATCAAGTTGTTTAAATTTCATAATATCACTTCTCATAGATATAATCTTAGCAGGAGGATAGTATTTTCCAATAAAAGCATCTTTACACTTAGTCCAAGAATCAATACTATTTTTAGGCAAAGATAGCAACCATTCTTTAGCTTTTCCTCTCAAGGAGAAAGGAAAAAGCTTGATCTTAATAATATCTCCATCTACATCCTTATACTTTTGCATCTCACAAAGTTCAAAAAAGCTATTGAGATGGACAGCGGGATCATCAGAACTAGCACCAGAAAATTGCTCTCTCATGACAAGATTCAACAAAGCAGGCTTAATTTCATAAAAGGTAGCATCAGGAGCAGGTGGAGCAATAGGAGTGCTTAGGAAATCATTGTTGTTGGTGCTAGTGAAGTCACACAACTTGGTGTTCTCAGCAGAGTTTATTTTGGCAAAGGTGGGCAAGCCAAAAACAGCAGCAGCAGCTAGAGAAGGAACTAATTTTTTTGTGTTTTTGAATAAAGCAAGCAAACCAAGCTACACTATTTTTTGGGGTTTTTTGAAAATAGGAAAACAAAACCAAGCAAAAGAAACAAAGAAAACTAAAAACAAAGTAAAGAGAAAGGAAGTGGAGTACTCCCCTAGTGAAGACGTCCTTAGCCTCCCCGGCAACGCCGCCAGAAAACTTGTTGATGGTGCTTGACGTGGAGAACTTTGTTGGAAACCCCAAGAGCAAGGTGTGATGAACACAACAGCAAGTCTTCCCTCAGTAGAGACCGAGGTTATCGAACCAGAAGGAGGAAGGAAATTTCACACAGGTGTTGCAAGCAACACGGAGACCTGCACAACACAAACTCAAAACTTTGCCCCAACAAACAGTGAGGTTGTCAAGCTCACCGGTTTGCTGTAACAAAGGATTAAACATATGGTGTGGAAGGTAATGGTTTGCAGCAAGTAAACAAGTAACAGTGAAAGATGTATCAATGGTAAATATTAGACCGGGGTCCATAGTTCACTAGAGGTGCTCTCCTTAGATAAACAACATGGCATGAAGCGTAAAAAAATTACAGCAGGGCAATTGACAGGAATTGAGCAAGGCATAACAATGCAATTACTAGTCAGAAAGATCCTATGAGATTCGATTGGGCAATACAACAAGATACATAGACCGCCATCCAACTGCATCTATGACTAGAAGTCCACCTTCAGGTTATCATCCGAACCCCCTCCAGTATTAAGTTGCAAGCAATAGACAACTGCTTTAAGCAAAGTGTGTAAGTTAAATAGTCCACATGTTCCATGAACAAGAGACCGTTGTTTTCTCCCTAGTGGCAACATCACATCTACAACCAAAGAGATTTCTGTCACTTCCCTTGGAAACTAGAGGCATGAACCCACTATCGAGCATAAATACCCCCTCTTGGAGTCACTAGCAACTACTTGGCCAAGATAGCTACTAACAACTGAGAGCGTGCAAGATCACAAACAACACAGACATGATAGAATCATAAAGATAAAACCATTAATCAAACCAACATAATAATCTCAATATCCATTGGATCCCCGCAAACACAACATTCATGATTACAAATAGATTAGATCTTGATCATGAATAGAGCTCACAAGATCTATACATGAAATCACAAGGAGGAGATACAACCATCTAGCTACTACATGGACCCATAGTCCAAGGTGGAACCACTCACACATCATACCAGAGAGAAGGCCTCCGGAATGATCTCCCCTCCGGCAGGGTGCCGGGAAGAACTTCAGATCCCCCGATCTAGGGACGACAGTGGCGGAGTCTACAGAAGGTTTCGTGGAATATTGATCGGGTACTTAGGGTTTCTGCATCGGGGGCTTCTTATAGGCGAAGGGGGAGACCGAGGCGGTGGCCAGGGGCCCCACACCCTGCATAGGCGTGGGGCAGGGCCCACCCGTGCCTAGGGGTGGCTGCCCTGGCATGCCCCTCCGTCTCCCCTCTGGGCTTCTTGTTCCCCACGGAAAGTTATTGACTTTGGATTTTGTCCCGTCCAATTCCGAGAATATTTCCTTACTAGATTTTCTGGAACCAAAAACAGCAGAAAACAGCAACTGGCACTGTGGCAACTTGTTAATAGGTTAGTACCAGAAAACATGTAAAAAGCACCTCAAAGTGTAGACAAAGCAAAGCAAAGTAGATACTAAACAAGCATGGAGCATAAAAAATTATAGATACATTTCCGACGTATCAAGGCCATGACAAGGTGAACCGCAGAGCAGGCTTGAGCTCGAGTTCAGCATCCATGGGCTTTAGTTTAGCAGCCATGTTGCTCATCCTCAAGATGTGCTCCTTGATGCCATGTGCCCCTCCTGTGTACTTTTTTGTGACCAGCTAGGTGGCATACATCTTTGAAGAGCTAGTGAGCTGACTCTTTATCTTTCCAAGAAACTCCCCAACGGTAGTGCACTCTTTCATTGAGTCGACAATGTCGTTCTCAATTGTATTCTTTAAAAAGGCCATGCACTTTTTATTGGCATTTATCCACTTTTGGTTGTAAATAGAGTAAGCCAACTCCAGTGGAGCATGGTCCCTTTTTCCTCTTTTCCCAAGCAGGATTATCATCAGCAGGATCTCTTACTAGGTCTTTTGGCTTGACTGGTTGTGGAGTCTCCACAACCCAGTCAACCTCGGCACACACGAATGCCAGGTCCACTTTCTTCCTCCACTCAGTGTAGTTGTACCCCCTGAGCATCGGTATGTCCTTGAGGCAACTAATGAGGTTGAGACCTCCTGAAAACCACAAAGATGTGAGATAACAAAAATAATTGTATGCATTAGTCCAACGTTGGTATAAATTATACATACAACTATATGTGCAATTAAAACTATATTATCGTTGGGAAAAAATAGAGATAAATGCACCTTTAACACATAATGAAACAAAAAATTATGATGATGCTATTAACAACGTTGGTCGTATAATAACAGAACCATAATCAACTTTAATATTTACTTTATCACATCTTTAAAAATTTAATAATCACTTTATTGCATTTTACCAATTTTTTTAACTATTTGCAGCGGAAAAATAATACAATTAATCAACTTTTAAAAATTTACAGAAAAAATCTGTCAGTTTCGAATTCTCTAAACAAATTTTTGTTGGAATAATTTGAGTAGAAAAAACTATGCAAAATTTTCTCAAGAAACTGAACAAAAAACATCAAAATAGCCTCGTAAAAATAAAAAACATAAAACTGGTCGCACTTTAGAAACTATGTGTGCGGCCCATGTTGGCCCACGGCCATCCGCGACCACTTTCCTATCTAACGCACGCGCGGCCCACGTTCCAGCCGAGCGGCCTGGCGCTTTGCGTGTCGCCAAGTGGCCTCCTAGAGCCCGCCAACCGCCTGCAACGGCCCGGCGCCATCCCACGCTCGCAAGGCCTGCACGGGGCCCACGCGCCGCCAGCGTCCGCCCACACAGATTCTTCCTGGCCAACCATCGCCCCTGACCTAGGTCTAACGGTCGCGCGCGGCCAGCGGAGGAACAAAACGGGCAGCAGCACATCCCCCTTCTAACCCTAGCTCATTTGCCCCCTCCCATCCCGTGAGCCCCCCACCTCTTCTCTCTGGTGGCGCTTTCCCACAGCGGGTGAGGCGAAGTGGCATCACCGCCCAGCGCACCGCCGGCGACGAGCAGCCCCTCCCTCTCCCGGCACGGTGAGCCCCTTCTCCCCCTCTTCTCTGTCCCATCCACCTCCCCCACCTCGCAAAAAAGCAGAGCTGAGAGGAAGGCAGATGACGGCGTACCCCTTTGGCTCCTTGCTGACGTGCGCATCCACCCGAGGGTGGGTGCGCGGCCGTCAAGTGGCTGAAGTGGAGGCATGATCCGTTGCCGGCGATGGCCGGTGGCCCCTTTTTCTTTTCGGATCTAGGGTTAGGGATTGGGTTTGGGTTTGGATTTGGGGATTTTGTTTTGACTTCTCTGTTTCAGGTGGGGATTTCTTTGTGCGGGATCTGGGGATTTGGGATCTGTGGAGGAACAAGGGGTTTCTTTGCTTTCTCTTTGCCCCAGATGGGATGTGTTCTTCGTCTAGATGCCTCGCATATGATGCACATCTAGATCGAGAGGAACGGCATGGCCGTAAGGGCAGGCGCACTGTAGATCTAGGGTTTGTTTTTCTTCTTTTGCTTTTCTACCAAAAATCAAGACTAGAAGCTTGCTCTGATACCATTGATAGACTAGACTTTTGGGTTTTCTATTCTAGATAGTCACGGTAGCTCTACTGGGTTCGATCTATTGCATCTAAGAGAGAGAGAGAGACTAGCTGCACCTTGGCTCGATGAGCACAAGACAGAGGGGATACCGGAGCTGGTGCCGGTGCTGGTGGCCATGGGAAAAAGGCGACGGCGTGGGTGTGAGGTGGTGGCGGTGCTTCCCGTCGTCCTAGCGCGAAACCCTAGATCGGTAGGGGAGTTTCGGTGGGGGGCTACAACGCACGGTGAACCTCGTATCGTGTGCGTCCGCCCCCACCTCTTTATATAGTGCTAGCGACAGGGGCCCACCAACCATATTGTGGTTGGGCGCCCCCGATCAGGGCGTGAGACAAGGTGTGATCGGGTCGTTGGGCCCCGATCGGATTGAGATCAATCTAACATCCCAATGATCCCTGTCACCACACACTAGACTTTGGTGAGGAAGTAGAAGAACCAGGAGAGAGCCAAGCCGGTCTTTTCGCTGCCGACGAGCATGCATGAGGCTCATGGTCTCGTCACAGCGGAAGGTGCGGCGACGCTGGTCCAGCCGCCATGGCGACCTCGTCGAAGAGAGAAGAAAAGAAAGCGTCTCGACCGCTCTCCTCCCCGATGGTGGAATTCATTGAAGGGTTTCGCGGCATAGTAAATCAAAATTTTCTACGGATGCGAACAGAGGGAAAGCCAAGATCTAATCTAGGAGATGCAAACAACAAGAGAGATTGGATTAGATCTTCATACCCTTGAAGATTCACACAGCGGAACGTTCGTCGGAACGTGGGTGATGTAGTCGTACTCGCTTCTCCTCCTCGCGATCCGATCCGATCTAGCACCACAAGTGGCGATGCCTCCGTGAGATGCACACGTGCGGAACCTCGACGTCTCCTCCTTCCTTGGTCCAGAAAGTATGGTGGAGAGATGGGTTGGATCTACAACACGACAGCGCGGTGCAATTGGTGGATAATTTCTGCAGCACGGCTTCGCCTACAAGCAGTCGGGGGGGAGAGAGGAGGGCAGCAGGGCGGCTAGGGTTGGAGGGGAAGGTGTGGGGGGTTGGTGCGCCCCCACCCCTCTTTATATAGAGGGGGGCGCATCCCTAGCCCCTCCCCCAAGCCCAAACCGGCGGCCCCAAGGAGAAGGAGTGGGGGGCAAGGAAACCCCCCTTCTAGAAGGTCTATCTCGAGTTTAAACCTCTCTTGGCCGGCTGGGCCCTATGGGGCCTTGTGCCCCTGGACCAATGCGGCCAGGGCACTCCCTCATAGGCCCATGCCCCCTCCCGGAAGGTGGGGCCACGTTGGTCCCCTTCCGGAAGGTTCTAGAAGCTTCCGGTACAATACCTATTAACCCGGAACAATTCCGAACTCCAAAAACTGCACTGCCTTATATGAATCTTATTCTCCGGACCACTCCGGAACCTCTCGTGATGTCCCGGATCCCATCCGAGACTCCGAACAAAAACTCATAAACCAATTATCCAATCTATCCTAGCGTCGAGACACGTTAAGTGTGTGACCCTGCGGGTTCAAGAATATGCAGACATGATCTTCTATCAATAATCAACAGCGGGGTCTGGGCACCCATATTAACTCCCACACATTCATCGATGATCATATCGGATGAACCACGATGCCAGGATTCAATCAATCCCATATATATTCCCTTCGTCTCGCGATATTTTACTTGCCCGAGATTCGATCGTCGGTACCGTCATACCTAGTTCAATCTCGTTCACAGCAAGTACTTTACTCGTTCCGTAACCCGATATCACTTTGTGATTAACTCCTTAACCACATGCTTGCAAGCGGTGTTGATATCGATTACCGAGTGGGCCCGAAGTATATCTCTCCGACTTGGGAGGGACAAATCCCATCTCGATACATACAACCCAACAGATACTTTCCGATCACCTGAGAGACACCTTTATAATCACCCTCTCATAGGATGACGTTTGATAACCTCAAAGCTTTCTTCCGATACCAGGGAGTTGTATTATCTCATGGTCTAAGGAATACAATATTTGACATAAGAAAAGCTTCACAAAGACGAACACGATGACACGATCTAATTGCTTCGCTTAGTTTGGGTCTGTCCACCATATCATTCTCCCAATGATATGATCTCATTATTAATTGACAACTCATGTCCATGGTTAGGAAACCTTAACCATCATTAATCAATGAGCTAGTCCTTAGAGGCGTACTAGGGACACGGTGTTGTTCACAAACCACACAAGTATTAAACTTTCCGCTTAATACAATTCTAGCATGGAATATAAACTTTATCATGAACAAGAATTATAATAATAACATCTTTATTATTGCCTCTAGGGAATAATTCCAACAGTCTCCCACTTGCACTAGAGTCAATAATCTAGTTTACATCTGGAAACAATCTCACACCCATGGCACTGAGGTGCTGATCATGTTTTACTCGTGGAAGAGGTTTAGTCAATGGATCTGCGACATTCAGATCTGTATGTACTTTGCTAATCTTTAGATCTCCATCTGCTATATAATCTCGGATTATATGAAACTTGCGGTTTATATGCTTGGTCTTTGGATGATATCTTGGTTCCTTAGCGAGTGCTATGGCGCCAGTGTTTTCACACAATATCTCCAGTGGGTCCAATGCACTTGGAACCACGCCAAGCTTAGTGATGAAGTTCCTGATCCAAACTCCTTCACTTGACGCTTCTGCAGCAGCCATGTATTCCGCTTCTATTGTAGATCCCGCGATCATGCTTTGCTTGCAGCTTCTCCAGCTCATAGCTCCTCCATTCAAAATATAAACGTATCCTGTCTGAGATTTAGAATCATCCTTGTCGGTGTGAAACTAGCGTCGACGTAACCTTTTACGACGAGCTGTTCATCACCCCCATAGACTAAGAACATTTATTTAGTCCTATTTGTTGGAGATATACCCTAGAGGCAATAATAAATATAGTTATTATTATATCTTTGTGTTTATGATAAATGTTTACATTCATGCTATAATAGTATTAACAAGGAAACATTAATACTTGTGTGATTTGTAAACTTAATTTGAAGTCCCTAGTAAAAGCGTCTATATATAATACTAGCTTGTTGGTTAATAGATGATTGTGGTTTCCCTATCATGAACATTGAGATGTTATTAACAACAAGATCATATCGTTAGGAGAATGATATGGTGGACATACTCCTATAGATAAGCATAGCATAAAGATCAAGTCATTTCAATAGTTCAATTGCTATATGCTTTCTGATACATAGTAACCTAATTCCTTCGACCATGAGATCATGCATATCACCTTTACCGGATGGATTCTTTGATGCATCAAACACCACACCATAATTGGGTGGCTATAAAGGTGGCATTGAGTGTTCGGAAAGTATTGGTTGAAACACATGGATCAAGAGTGGTATTTGTCCATCCATATGACGGATAGATATACTCTGGGCCCTTTCAGTGAAATGTCATCCAATTAGCTTGCAAGCATGTGACTGGCTCACAAGGGATCACATATCACGGGAACGAGAAAAGAGTACTTATCGGTAACGAGGTTGAACTAGGTATGCAGAGATACCGACGATCATAACCTCGGATAAGTAAAGTATCGTGAGACAAAGGGAAATTGGTATCGTATGTAAGTGGTTCATTCGATCGCAAGGTAATCGTAGAAATATGTGGGAGCCATATGAATTTCCATATTCCTCTATTGGTTATTGTTCGGACAAGTGTCTCGATCATGTCCGCATAATTCACGAACCGTAGGGAGACACACTTAAGGATTCGACGTTGTTTGAGTAGTTATGGTATGATGAGAAAGAGACCGAATGTTGTTCGGAGTCTCGTATGGGATCCGAGATATCACGAGGAGATCCGGAATGGTCCGGAGAATAAGATTCATATAAGGAAAGTCTCGTTTCGGAGTTGGGGAATGATTCCGGTGTTTTCATCGGGAATGTTCTAGAAGGTTCCAGAATGTCCGGCACTCCGGAGGGGAAGGGGGACATGAATGTGTCATTGCAAGTTGGAATGATTGCATCATGTACTAAGTGTCTTCGCTGTCCAAAATAAAGGGTTTATTCAAATCCTAGTTTGAAAAGTCAAACGGCTAGTTTGAAAGTCAAACGGCAAGTTTTGGAAAGAGGAGGAGGAGTGGGAAACCAATAAGGGAGGGTTTCCCTCCTCCAACCGGCGGCGCACCACCCAAGCCGAGTTGGGGAGGGACTCCCCTCCCTCCCCTTGGCCGCCCGGCCCCTCCACCTATATAAGGAGGGGCAGGGCTCCCTCCTAGCACACACAACTCCTACTCCTCTAAACCCTAGCCCCAAGCCGCCTCCGCCTCCAAGCCGCCGCCAGCCCCTAGGGCATCAACTCGCCGCCGCCTAGCTAAACCCTAGCCGCCAGCTTGTCCCCTCCTTGGTGTGTCTAAACCCTAGAACACCGAGGACTCTCTCATACTCCACCATACTCGCTCCGGCTTAAGGCGAAGCCCTGCGAGATCTCCCCTCTACTTCCGGTACCACGTCGTTGTGCTGCCGGAATCGCGAGGAGAGTGCTACAACCTCCGCTGCCTGCTGGAACAAGGGAGAGGAAGGTCTTCGTCAAGTACCGAACGTGTGACCGACTGCGGGAGCGCTGCCGAAACGCAGCGCCGGAAGGATCGTCTACGCGATCTTGAGATCGGGAAGAGTACGACTACATCACCCATGAGAATCCGCTCTCGTTAAACACTTTGTAATCTTCGAGGGTGAGTTATTCCATCGACTCGTTGCTACAATCTAGTAGATAGATCTTGGCTTGTTTGTTTGTATGCGGTAGAAATTTTTTGTTTTCCATGCTATGAAACCCTACAGTGGTATCAGAGCCGTGTCTATAAGTAGATATGTTGCACGAGTAGAACACAATGGTCATTGTGGGCGTTGATGCTTTTGTTGTCGATTGCTTCTTGTGTACTTTGCATCTTGCGGTATGTTGGGATGAAGCGGCCCGGGCTAACCTTACATGACATCGTTCATGAGACTTGCTCCACGCTTGACATGCAACTTGTATTGCATAAGTGGCTTTGCGGGTGCCTGTTTCTCCTAGCATAGTTAAGATCCAATTTACAACGGGTGATTAACAATACTAGTATCAATGTTGTGGTTCATGTTCGTAAGTTAGAACGACACTTATTGAAATCCCCAAACCACGTAAAACATGCAAAGAAAGTAGAGGCGTCTAACTTTGTTTTGCAGGGGTGTGTTGTGATGTGATATGGCCATGATTGTGATTATATTTGATGTATGCAATGTTCCTTATTGTAAGTTGGCAACCTGCAGGAGCCATATGGTTGTTTTTAATTTATGTTAAGACCCGCGTGTCTATTCAAAGTAGTTGTAATAGTTGAAGCTGGTGGACGACAACCATGAAGAAGCGTCATTGACCTTGATGCAATGCCGGTGATGATGGAGATCATGTTCGTGCTAGAAGATGGAGATCGGAAGCACAAAGAAGAAAGGCCATATCATATCACATATTATGAATTGCATGTGATGTTAATCCTTTATGCATCTTGTATTGCTTAGTAGACGACGGTAGCATTATAATATGATCCCTCATGCACATGAATTTCAAGTCATAAAGTGTTCACGCTCAGTTAGCACCGTTGCTAAAGCTTGTTGTTTCGAAGCACCACGTGATGATCGGGTGTGTCAGATTCCGCAAGTGTATACAACATGAGCAAGCCAGATTTGCTCATGCGGAAACTAAGGTTTGATCTTGACGAGCCTAGCATGTACAGACATGGTCTCGGAACACGGATCACCGAAAGGTAAAGCATGAATCATATAGTAGATATGATGAACATGTCGATTGTTCGCCATTGAAACTATATCAACTCTCGTGATGATCGGTGTTGATGTAGTGGATTTGGTTCGTGTGATCACTAAAACAATGTGAGGGATATTGTTTTGAGTGGGAGTTCACCTAGATTAATTTTATTATTAATTTGAACTCAATTTGTCATAAACTTAGTCTAAACTATTGCAAATATGTTGTAGATCAATGGCAGCCCCTACCATCAATTTTAATGCGTTCCTAGAGAAAGAAAAGTTGAAAAACAATGGAAGCAACTTCGCGGATTGGTTCCGCAATTTGAGGATTGTCCTCACAGCTGGTAATTTGACCTATGTGCTGGATGCACCGCTGGGTGACCCACCTGCAGCTGATGCTGCCGATGAAGTAAAGAACGTTTACCTCACTCGGAAGACTCGGTACTCCACAGTTCAGTGTGCTATCTTGTATGGTTTAGAATCAGAGCTTCAAAAAAGGTTTGAGAATTCAGACCCATATGATATTGTCGAGGATCTCAAATTGATCTTTGAGACTCATGCGGCAATTGAAAGCTATGGGGCTTCTGAAAAGTTCTTTAACTGCAAGATGGAAGAGGGCAGCTCCGTCAGTGAGCATGTGCTTAAGATGTCTGGGCACGCAAACAAACTTCAAAGCTTGGGTATTGTGATTCCTAATGCTTTGGGGATTTACCGTGTCCTCCAATCACTACCACCAAGTTACAAGAACTTTGTGATGAACTACAACATGCAAAACATGAACAAGACGTTGCCATAACTCTTTGCCATGTTGAAATCTGCAGAAGTGGAGATTAAGAAAGAGCACCAAGTGTTGTTGGTCAATAAGACCACCAAATTCAAGAAAGGCAAGTCTAAGCAGAAGGGACACTTCAAGAAGGGTGGTAAGAAAGTTACCACGCCAACGAAGAAGACCAAGGCTGGACCTAAGCCTGATACTGAGTGCTTTTACTGCAAGGGAGAAGGTCACTGGAAGCGGAATTGCCCAAAGTACTTGGCGGATTTGAAGAACGACAACATCAAGAAGAAAGGTATATCTGATATACATGTTATTGATGTGTATCTCACTAGTACTCGTAGTAGTGCCTAGGTATTTGATACTGGTTCGGTTGCTCATATTTGTAACTCGAAACAGGTGCTGCAGAATAAACGGAAGCTAGCGAAGAACAAGGTGACGATGCGCGTGGGAAACGGATCAAAGGTTGATGTGATCGCGGTCGGCACGCTACCCCTTCATCTACCATCGGGATTAGTTTTATACTTCAATAATTGTTATTTGGTGCCTGCGTTGAGCATGAACATTATATCGGGATCTTGTTTATTGCGAGACGGTTACTTGTTTAAGTCCGAGAATAATGGTTGTTCGATTTATATGAGTAATATGTTTTATGCACATGCACCTTTGATAGATGGTCTATTCTTATTGAATCTCGATAGTGGAAATACACATATCAACAACATTGAGGCTAAACATTTGAAATCAAGCGATAATTCGACCTATATGTGGCACTGTCGTCTTGGTCACATTGGAGTGAAACGTATGAAGAAACTCCATTCCGATGGACTTCTTGAATCACTTGATTTCGAATCACTTGATAGATGCGAAGCATGTCTGATGGGTAAAATGACTAAGACTCCATTTTCTGGTATGATGGAGCGAGCTACGGACTTATTGGAAATCATACATACCGATGTGTGTGGTCCAACGAGTGTAGCATCGCGCGGTGGTTATCGTTAGGTTCTTACCTTCACGGATGACTTGAGTAGATATGGGTATATCTATTTCATGAAACATAAGTCCGAAACTTTCGAGAAGTTTAAGGAATTTCAAAGTGAGGTAGAGAATCAACATAACAAGAAGATTAAGTTTCTACATTCTGATCGTGGAGGTGAATATCTGAGTTACGAGTTTGGCGAGCATTTGAAGAAATGCGGAATACTTTCACAATTGACACCGTCGGGAACACCACAGCGTAATGGTGTGTCCGAACGTCGTAATCGAACTCTCTTAGATATGGTTCGTTCTATGATGTCACTTACAGATTTACCGCTATCATTTTGGGGTTATGCATTAGAAACAGCCGCATTCACTTTAAATAGGGCACCGTCTAAATCCGTTGAAACGACACCGTATGAATTATGGTTTGGGAAGAAACCTAAATTGTCGTTCCTTAAAGTTTGGGGTTGCGAAGCCTATGTAAAGAAGTTACAGCCGGACAAGCTTGAACCCAAAGCGGAAAAATGCGTCTTCATAGGATACCCAAAGGAAACTATTGGGTATACCTTCTATCATAGATCCGAAGGCAAAATCTTCGTTGCCAAGAATGGATCCTTTCTAGAGAAGGAATTTCTCTCGAAAGAAGTGACTGGAAGGAAAGTAGAACTCGACGAGGTTGTCGAACCTTCTCTCGAAATTGTGAGTAGCGCAGCACCGGAAGAAGTTCCTGTGGTGCCTGCACCAATAAGAGAGGAAGCTAATGATGATGATCATGAAACTTCGGTTGAAGTTGCTACAGAGCCTCGCAGGTCAACGAGAACTCGTACCACTCCAGATTGGTATGATCCCATTATGAGTGTCATGTTGGTAGACAACACCGATGACCCTGAGACATATGAGGAAGCGATCATGAGCCCAGATTCCAATAAATGGCAAGAAGCCATGAAATCCGAGATTGGATCCATGTACGAAAACCAAGAGTGGACTTACCGGATGGCCGGAAGTCTGTCGAGAACAAATGGATTTTCAAGAAGAAAACAGATGCTGATGGTAATGTTACTGTCTATAAAGCTCGACTTGTCGCAAAAGGGTTTCGACAAATTCAAGGAGTTGACTACGATGAGACTTTCTCACCAGTAGCAAAGCTAAAGTCTGTGAGGATTATGTTAGCAATCGCTGCATATTATGATTATGAGATATGGCAGATGGATGTCAAAACAGCATTCCTCAATGGAGACATTGATGAAGAGTTGTATATGATGCAACCCAAAGGTTTTGTCGATCCTAAAGATGCTAACAAGGTATGCAAACTTCAACGGTCCATCTATGGATTGAAGCAAGCATCCCGAAGTTGGAATCAACGTTTTGATAAGGTGATCAAAAGTTTTGGTTTTATACAAACTTATGGAGAAGCTTGTATTTACAAGAAAGTGAGTGGGAGCTCTGTAGCATTCTTAATACTATATGTAGATGACATATTGTTGATTGGGAATGATGTAGACCTTCTTAATAGTGTCAAGGAATATTTGAATAATAGTTTTTCAATGAAGGATCTTGGCGAAGCAGCTTACATATTAGGCATAAAGATTTATAGAGATAGATCGAAACGCCAAATATCATTGTCACAAAGTACATATTTGGACAAAGTTCTAAAGAGGTTTGGAATGGAAGAAATCAAGAAAGGGTTCTTGCGCATGTTGCCCAATACGACCTTGAGTAAAACTCAAAGTCCGACATCAGCAGAAGATAGAGAAAGGATGAGTAAGACTCCCTATGCCTCAGCCATAGGATCTCTAATGTATGCCATGCTATGTACTAGACCCGACATTGCATATGTTGTTAGTCTAACTAGCAGATATCAAAGTGATCCAGGAGTGGATCATTGGACAGCGGTCAAAAACATCCTTAAGTACTTGAGAAGAACTAAGGATATGGTTCTTTCTTATGGAGGTGATGAACCGCTCGTTGTTAATGGTTACACCGATGCTAGTTGGAACACCGATCCGGATGATTCTAAATCACAATCTGGATACGTATTTATTTTGAATGGTGCAGCAGTTAGCTGGAGGAGTGCAAAGCAAAGCATTGTGGCGAGATCTTCAACTGAATCGGAATACATGGCTGCTTCAGAGGCTTCACAAGAAGCGATATGGATGAAAGAGTTCATTACAGAGCTGGGTGTGGTTCCAAGTGCGCTGGACCCAATGTCTATCTATTGTGATAACATGGGCGCCATAGCCAATGCGCAAGAACCAAGGTCACACAAGAAGCTGAAGCATATCAAGCTACGTTTTCACGCTATTCGAGAACATATCCAAGATGGGGATATAAAGATTTGCAAAGTACACACAGATCAGAATGTGGCGGATCCATTGACTAAACCTCTCCCGAGGGAAAAACATGACCAGCACCAAACTGCCATGGGTGTTCGGTATATTACCATGTAATCTAGATTAGATGACTCTAGTGCAAGTGGGAGACTATTGGAGATATGCCCTAGAGGCAATAATAAATATAGTTATTATTATATCTTTGTGTTTATGATAAATGTTTACATTCATGCTATAATAGTATTAACAAGGAAACATTAATACTTGTGTGATTTGTAAACTTAATTTGAAGTCCCTAGTAAAAGCCTCTATATATAATACTAGCTTGTTGGTTAATAGATGATTGTGGTTTCCCTATCATGAACATTGAGATGTTATTAACAACAAGATCATATCGTTAGGAGAATGATATGGTGGACATACTCCTATAGATAAGCGTAGCATAAAGATCAAGTCATTTCAATAGTTCAATTGCTATATGCTTTCTGATACATAGTAACCTAATTCCTTCGACCATGAGATCATGCATATCACCTTTACCGGATGGATGCTTTGATGACACCAAACACCACACCGTAACTGGGTGGCTATAAAGGTGGCATTGAGTATTCGGAAAGTATTGGTTGAAACACATGGATCAAGAGTGGGATTTGTCCATCCATATGACGGATAGATATACTCTGGGCCCTCTCGGTGAAATGTCATCCAATTAGCTTGCAAGCATGTGACTGGCTCACAAGGGATCACATATCACGGGAACGATAAAAGAGTACTTATCGGTAACGAGGTTGAACTAGGTATGCAGAGATACCGACGATCATAACCTCGGATAAGTAAAGTATCGTGAGACAAAGGGAAATTGGTATCGTATGTAAGTGGTTCATTCGAACACAAGGTAATCGTAGAAATATGTGGGAGCCATATGAATTTCCAGATTCCTCTATTGGTTATTGTTCGGAGAAGTGTCTCGATCATGTCCGCATAATTCACGAACCGTAGGGAGACACACTTAAGGATTCGACGTTGTTTGAGTAGTTATGGTATGATGAGAAAGAGACCGAATGTTGTTCGGAGTCTCGGATGGGATCCGGGATATCACGAGGAGATCCGGAATGGTCCGGAGAATAAGATTCATATAAGGAAAGTCTCGTTTCGGAGTTGGGGAATGATTCCGGTGTTTTCATCGGGAATGTTCTAGAAGGTTCCGGAATGTCCGGCACTCCGGAGGGGAAGGGGTACATGAATGTGTCATTGCAAGTTGGAATGATTGCATCATGTACTAAGTGTCTTCTCTGTCCAAAATAAAGGGTTTATTCAAATCCTAGTTTGAAAAGTCAAACGGCTAGTTTGAAAGTCAAACGGCAAGTTTTGGAAAGAGGAGGAGGAGTGGGAAACCGAGTTGGGGAGGGTTTCCCTCCTCCAACCGGCGGCGCACCACCCAAGCCGAGTTGGGGAGGGACTCCCCTCCCTCCCCTTGGCCGGCCGGCCCCTCCACCTATATAAGGAGGGGCAGGGCTCCCTCCTAGCACACACAACTCCTACTCCTCTAAACCCTAGCCCCAAGCCGCCGCCTCCAAGCCGCCGTCGGCCCCTAGGTCATCAACTCGCCGCCGCCTAGCTAAACCCTAGCCGCCGGCTTGTCCCCTCCTTGGTGTGTCTAAACCCTAGAACACCGAGGACTCTCTCATACTCCACCATACTCGCTCCGGCTTAAGGCGAAGCCCTGCGAGATCTCCCCTCTACTTCCGGTACCACGCCGTTGTGCTGCCGGAATCGCGAGGAAAGTGCTACAACCTCCGCTGCCTGCTGGAACAAGGGAGAGGAAGGTCTTCGTCGAGTACCGAAGGTGTGACCGACTGCGGGAGCGCTGCCGGAACGCAGCGCCGGAAGGATCGTCTACGCGATCTTGAGATCGGGAAGAGTACGACTACATCACCCACGAGAATCCGCTCTCGTTAAACACTTTGGAATCTTCGAGGGTGATTTATTCCATCGACTCGTTGCTACAATCTAGTAGATGATCTTGGCTTGTTTGTTTGTATGCGGTAGAAATTTTTTGTTTTCCATGCTACGAAACCCTACACTATTTAGGTACTTTAGGATGTTCTTCACGGCTGTCCAGTGTTCCACTCCTGGATCACTTTGATACCTGCTCGTCAAACTAAGAGCATTGGACACATCCGGTCTAGTACATAGCATGGCATACATAATAGAATCTATGGCCGAGGCATAAGGCAATTTGCTCATATCTTCTCTATCATTTACCGTAGCTGGACACTGAGCCTTGCTCAATATCTTACCTGACAACATAGGCACTGAACCTTTCTTTGCCTTATCCATTCTGAACTTTTTCAGAACTTTGTCTAGGTATGTACTCTGGCTTAAAGCTATCAGGCGTCTTTGTCTATCTCTATAGATTTTGATGCCCAATATATAAGAAGCTTCACCTAGGTCTTTCATTGAAAAACACTTGTTCAAATAACTCTTCACATCGTTAAGCATGTTGATGTCATTTCCAATAATCAATATGTCATCCACATATAGTACCAGAAACGTCACCGAGCTCCCACTCACTTTCTTGTAGATGCAAGCTTCGTAGCAATTTGGAACAAATCCAAAGCTCTTGATCACTTGATCAAAACGAAGGTTCCAACTCCGAGATGCTTGCTTCAGTCCATAAATGGAACGCTGTAGTTTGCATACTTTATCAGCATCCTTAGGATCGACAAAACCTTCGGGTTGCATCATATACAACTCTTCATCAATGTTGCCATTGAGGAAAGCAGTCCTTACATCCATCTGCCATATTTCATAATCATGAAACTCAGCAATTGCTAATAAAATCCGAATGGACTTAAACATCGCTACAGGAGAGAAAGTCTCATCGTAGTCAACACCATGAACTTGTCAAAAACCTTTCGCGACAAGCCATGCTTTATAGACGGTAACATTACCATCCGCGTCCGTTTTCTTCTTGAAAATCCACTTGCACTCAACGGCCTTTCGGTCGCTAGGAGG